>CM062820.1:1730537578-1731200435 GCA_031772625.1 Pinus tabuliformis | reverse complement strand
TTTATACAGCATCAACATCTTCATCGCATAACAACTCTATTCATATGGATGAATATAGCGGGAATTCTTGCACTATGAATAGAAAGTCAATTCTTCCACTTAGTCCTAATCCTAAGGACTATGAGAGAAGCACTGATGAAAGAGGGGATGGAGAATTTCAAATAAATAAAGTCACAGATTCCACTTAGTCCGAATTCGAAGGACTATGAAAGCAGCAGTGATGATGAGCTTGATGACAAATGTTAAAAGAATGGAGTGTCATGGTGTCCACTTAGTCCTAATTCTAAGGACTATGAGAGAAACAGTGATGAAGAGCATGATGGTGAAGTTCAAAAGAATGGAGTGTCATAGCGTCCACTTAGTCCTAATTCTAAGGACTATGAGAGCAATAGTGTTGAAGAGCATGATGATGAATTTCAAAAGAATGGAGTGTCACGGTGTCCACTTAGTCCTAATTCTAAGGACTATGAGAGCAGCAGTGATGAAGAGCGTGATAACAAATTTCAAAAGAATGGAGTGTCAAAGTGTCCACTTAGTCCTAATTCTAAGGACTATGAGAGTAGCAGTGATGAAGAGCATGATGATGAATTTCAAAAGTATGGAGTGTCACGGTGTCCAGTTAGTCCTAATTCTAAGGACTATGAGAGCAGCAGTGATGAAGAGCGGGATGATGAATTTCAAAAGTATGGAGTGTCACGGTGTCCAATTAGTCCTAATTCTAAGGACTATGACAGTAGCAGTGATGAAGAGTGGGATGATGAATTTCAAAAGAATGGAGTGTCACGGTGTCCACTTAGTCCTAATTCTAAGGACTATAAGAGCAACAATGATGAAGAAAGTGATGATGAATTTTAAAAGAATGGAGTGTCACAATGTCCTCTTAGTCCTAATTCTAAGGACTATGAGAGCATCAATGATGAAGGACAGGATGATGCACTTAGTCCTAATTCTAATGAGTATAAAGGTAGAAGTGATGAAGGACATGATGATGCAATTAGTCCTAATTCTATGGACTATGAGAGCAGCACTAAAAATGCACATGAGGAAGAATATCCAATAAACATTGAGTCAAATATTCCTTTGAGTCCGAATTCTAAGGACTATGACAGTAGAACTGAAGAAGGGGAAGATGAAGAATATCCTCCAAGTCAGTATTTGAAAAGCACAACTGATCATAGTGTGGATAACATTCCTCTTAATGATGATGAAAATCCTTATACAAATGATGATCCAATGATGGAGATGTTCCCAAGAAATATTGTATCGAGGAGTAGGAGTGGACCTTTTCGTATCAATGCAAGATGTTCTAGTTATACAAGGGGTAGAGCAGAATATCTGATGAGAAGAAGTTCTATTAGCGCACTCATTTCAAGTGAATGTTGCCAAAAATATTGCTTGAAACATATGGATTTCAAATTTGCATTAGAGAGCAGGGAAGAGATATTTGTCAATGAATAAAAGCCTGCAAAATTCATATTTAGTTGGGTGCATGCAATCTACATTGTCAGGTTATGATTATCATATTACGACTTTATTTATCTGTAGAAAAGCTTTCAAAATGTTTCATTCGATGGGGAATTTTCGTCTCTCAAGAATTCAAGAAAATTTGGAAAAGGATCACACATTTTATTCAGAAGTACATCATAAAAGATAGCTTGGGCCATTATCAAATACTGCAATGTCATGGATGAAAGATTTCTTTTTGAAGCATGGAGAGTGTATGCCAAATAGAGAGACAATACATATTCTAGATAATTTTTCAAGACGAGAAATATACAACTTATACAAAGAATATGCAGAAGGTGCTAAGGGACATGGCCGGTTTATTACATATCAATATTTTGTGAAGGTATGGAAGAAAGAATTCAACAATGTCCGTATTCCTAAGAAGACAAGGATGAGGATTTGCAATACATGTGCTTTTCTTAAATAAAAAAGGGACAAATGTGAAGGGTCAGAAAGAGGTAAGCATTCATAACTTTAACTTTTAAAATTGTATATTCATCAAGTATGAAAACATATTTCTTAATGGCTTTCTTTTATGTTGTGTAGATTCAATTGTCAAAGAACTTTAGGAGCATCGCGAACAACAAACAAATGAAAGGAAAAAGTTGTACAAGCATCGAAAGAAGTCTGATGATTGTTTGAAATTTGATAATTGATGGGGTGGACCAGTGGAAAACACGGGGTAATTTTGTTCCACACACCAATTTTTGGGAGGAAAATTTTTTATGGTAAATTTTATTTAGTATCACTTGGTTGGGTTGTATGGTCTTCAATGGGAATATTGCCAAGGGTAGTATCACAGCCTTTATGATATTGATGAGAATGACCATTGCCATAATTGATTGATGTGCTGTTCTCATTGGTTGGTATTCCTGAAGTGAGTTATCTACAATTGGACAACATTTGCCGTGAAAACAAAAATTAGGTTGTTTTTGGATATCTAAACATGCTTGTTGAATTGAGAATTTTTCAGAAGGTAAAGGTTGGTTTCCTTCTTGTTGGGCACACTCATGACCATATTGATCAGATGTTCAGTCGTTTTTCAGTCACATTGAGGATGAATGAAGTTGGGAGCTTTCCATCATTAATTGAATGTATTAAGAAATCATACATGCCAGAGCCTACTTTTGATGTGTTGGAAGAAACTGTTGACATGTGAAGGTTTATTATGGGATCATATGGTGAGGGGAAATGCATTGAAAAACTTAATGACATTAGCTTCCAACATCAATTTCGTATCAAAAAAATTGATGGGAAAACACCAATATGGGGCATGAAGTATTCAACTACCGCAGAATGGGCACTGTCATCAGGTTTGCAATTTTTGAAGTTCTTTCCAGATCATTCAATATTTGTATCAAAAATATTGTTATTACAATCAGTTGGTAAAGTTCATAATGCACGCAGACAAAATAGAGATATAAATTATTCTAATTTTCTAGAAGAAATTAAAAAATGTATTAGATATACATATGAGTACTTGACATTGACATTTCAGTTTGGTGGAAGTCATTTTTCAATAATCAAACTGATATCATTTCAATAACAACAAATGAAGATATACCTTTGAAAAATCCATTTATTTGGCCACAAAATGTGTCGAATGCACATGAGGAAATAAACATTGTTGAACAGTAACAATCTCAAGGTATTATTAATTCTTCACAGACAGAGGAAAGAGAGATGTATATTGGTTCCAGAAGATCTCGTGCACAATGTGAAGCCATGGAAGACCTTTACAGGGGTTCAGTACAAGATATTAAGGAGGGTTGCATGATTGTAGTGCTAGCAAATGGAGATCCCAATGGCTATCCATTCTAGGTTGCTAAAGTTATAAAGGTCTTTACAGAAAATGAGGATGTTACAAGTGTTGAAAGTACATTGGTATGCCACAAATACACAATGGATTGTGTAGCAATGTGTTTAAGCTAGAGATGGTAGTTGACAAAAAATGGCGGAAAGAGAAAAAGAAAGGGTACGAATATAAATCGTCACCACACAGACATATTAAAATTGGAGGATGTTGACATACTTGTTTATGGCTTCAATTTAACAAAGAGAGGAAGTCTTCACTTCAAGACGATAAAGATTCTGAAAAGGTTGTTACCAGAAGGAACAGTGTTGTGATGGGAGTCTGCTGAAACCAGTTATAGATCTAGAAGAATTTTGAAACCTGAAATGATGGGCATGCATGTGGACTTAGATGGGGCACTAGTTGATGAAAGAGAAGAATATGGAACATCTTCATCAGCATCCAGTCACTCATCTGAAGATGTGAATTATGATGGTGTGCAAGAAAATATGAGTGATTTTGAATAATTGTTTAAGACAGTTTATCTAACTGATGTATGCATCGTATCTTGAAATAAAATTTTTGATTTCCATATGGTGTTAAATGAGAAGTTATGAGTCATTTTTATGTTGTTGGATTATATGTCTTAATTATGATAATTTTTATTGTTTAGAATATCTACAATGAAACATTAAATTAGAGATATAATGTATGTTTCATTCAATATACAAATAATGACTTTTGAATTCATTTAGTGATGTAATTTGTTCATAATGTCATGGTTTTTTTATTTTATGGTTGAAAAAAATTAAATTTCTTTTGTATCTAGCATGTTTTGGTTGGGAACATGTTGAATTTATATTTGGAAAGAAAAATGTTATTCTACCAAAAACATTAGTGTGGTTTTTTCCTCATAAACAACTTTGTTATCCACACTAAAAATTTGGTTTTACTAGCATTTTTTTAAATTTTGAAGATTGACCCTAAAAAAAAATCATCGTTCCAATATCATCACTTTTTCATTTTCAAGCTGTATTTTGCACGAAAAATTCGTTTTCACTGCCATTTTTAAAACATGTTCAAAATTGTCCCTTAAAAAAAAAACCATTGTTCCAGTATACACACTTTTCATTTTTAGCATTGTTTTTGATGTTTTTTTGGCATTTTTTAGCCAGAGTTCCCGTTTTGAGTTTATAGTTCCCGTTTCAAAGTTTACATTGTTCAATAAAAACCCAACTTCCATTGCCCAAGCCAGCTTGGCCTATGCAGGAGAAACAACCTCAAAGGTCTAGTACCTGAGGACCGAGAATGAACAACTGGCAAAGAACTTGCAACTATTAGGCAAGTTTAAAAAAAACTCTGAGCATCAGAGCATAATGTAGTTTCCTCATTGGGAAATATGAGGACAATGATACTTTTTGAAGTATCAACACTTGGTGATACCATGTGTAAGTTCTATGATGGATTTGTTAACGTGCATGAAGCAATTATCCGTGTTCATGGCCTACAAAAATAGAGAAAAGAGTTTTTTCAAACTCTGAAGAACATACATGATACCATCGCCCATGTACAAGAGTGGAGAATGCAGTACAAAGGGGCCTCACTTGACTTAGCGAAGAAGATTAATCCATAGGAAGAGCTAGAGAAAGCGAAGGTCTGAACGTTGACCTAGAACTATGATCAACTCACCCCATTCATCAACAATATATAGGCCTCATATGTGTGGTTGTTCAATAGTTTGGATGTCATGGTGAGAAAGCATAGGATCTCGTCAATCGGTTCCCTCATCGAGGCTAAACACAAGAACCATGTCCAACTTGAGATTGATCAGTACATGGAGAAGCTAAGATGAGATGTCACCAAGGAAGACTTGGAACTAAACAAATACAACATGTAGAAGTACATCCGTGGTCCGGTTAAGGCTAACACCATGATGCACGTGCTTCAGAACGAGTTAGACACAGGTTCCAAGACCATGTACCCAGATGCCATGGAGGCAAGATTCCACTTTCAGAAAGACACCATCAAGCAGTTTGGGGACGCCATCATGCATTACCAAGCTTGGCATCGATATGTGACTGAAATACACCATGTGGAGGTTGTCAAGTTGGTCTTTCCCCAAGCTTCAGAATCATAGTGTTTTGTCTTGTCAGGCTATCTCTAGACTATTTTGTTACATATGGGTACATGTGAAAAATGTAATATTATTTTTAAATATGTTTTAAGTGAAATTCCAAGTGTCTTAGTGGAATTTGAAAGGTCATCTTATTATATCATGAGTCATTTGTAAATAAGTTGAAGAGTTATGAGGAAAGTCAAAGAATCACAAAGGGAAATGTCAAGGGTCAACCCACCCTTTATTATAAATTGAACCTCATAACTAATAGAACAAGCTTTTGGGAGCCAAGATTTTGGCTACGCTTAGGCTTAGAAAAGGCTTGGGAGTATTGTGATGAGCCCTGACTTCCCCAATGTAGAGTGAGTATACTTGTTTGTAAGATCAGGTGTTCTTGACTGTAATGTTCCACTATTGGGGCTAGTGGTCTTCAATCGTGTATGCATGGATGGAAATTTCACTTATAATAATAATATCAAAGCCAACATGATTTCATGCATATGTTATTATTGTAGTTGGACTATTCTATTTTCTTTAAAAATGTATGTTGTTTAACTTACGTATTTTCTTATGAACTACTTTGTATGCAATTGTACGAATCTTGTTGAATGTGTGTTGTTGGATTAACCCATCACTTTAATTTGTGGACTATTCTGCATTTTAGCTTGTGATGTCATTTCGCTCGTGTGTTCCTTTCAAGCTGCGTACTATTACAGGCTTCTAAGGGGCACACTTCCTTTCCCCTCCCATATGTTAGAACCTTCAGGCATCTCCCTTGACTCTCCGCAGGGTCATGCACTTGCTCTCACCCAAAGTTATCATACTTATCTCTGCGCGCTACCACGATCTAGGCATTACACTACCACTCACTCCTGGGACTCCTACTCCAAACGATTTGAGGTCTAGTTGGGACTTAATATCGGAGATATCCCTTGAATGTTGGTAGGTCTAGCACCGTCAACATTTACCTAGAAAGAAAAAAAATTATATGAAGAATACTTAAAAAATAGTTTGTTTTTGGTTTCTGAAAAATTATCAAAATTTATTGTAGTGGATGTAATATGTTTCTTATAACATTTATATACTAATAAAAAATTATTAAATTTTACCTTCATTTGGATTAATTTTTACACTTTCCATTATAATATTAAGATATATGAAAATATCATTGACTACTTGTATTTATGGATTTTTAATGGAGAAGTAAATTTTTTAACTCAATTTGTCATTTGTCTTAATTATTTGGCCACAAGTGTTCACAGAAAATACATATCTATAATAGATGTTTGTTCTATTGTGTAAACATGCTAAATTGATTGAGTTGATTAATATCATTAATTTAAAGTTCAATATATTTGAGATTACAAACTAAAATACATGCAAACTATATTCATCTTCTCTTGCACCCTGTTATGATGCCCACTAAAGAGAAAGTTGTTAATATTATTCATTTTCTCTTGCACCCCGTTATGATGCCCACTAAAGAGAAAGTTGTTAAATAAATATTGATAAGAGTGAAATAATATCAAGCATGGTTATATCATGTATGTATTCATATGGAATGTATTCATATCTCACTACATTCCAAGTAACCAAATTTAGTCTTGCACTTGTTCACCAACCAAATTTAGTCTAGTATTGCACTTGTTCACCATATGATAGGGATTAAAAAAATAATTGAAAAGTGAGTATAAATGATTACCTATGGAATACCTATTCATTAGAGGGAATTTTATCAAATACATTCTATCAATATGGACTTATGAATAAGGTTCATATTTTCAATAGATTCTTCAAATGCTTAAAATATTCTTATTCTTTTGATCACTTTGGATATGGGTTAAGGATTACACAACTCATGACAATGATGTTATTATAGAACAAAAGAAATGTGCAATATGTTACACATATAATACTCAAAAGTATTGAGGTAATTAACCATTAGGTGCGAAGCTTGTCAAGGATTTCATAATAATAAGAGTTTTTTTGTTAGCTACTTAATTCATTGAGTTTTTGGTGGATACTTAATGCATATCTAAAAAAAATCTGGAAATTGAATGCAAAGGTTTTATTATCGTATTTATATGTACAATTTACATGATTCTTAATATAGTTGATTTCATTTTCCAATATTGTAATTTCAGCCTTGTATCAGAGAAAGAGTTTATATGCCCAGTTGAATAGATTGATCCACTAGTTTCATAGAGATCTATAGCATCAAATTTCGTTTTATATCAAAAGTATTGAGAGGAGATTCTCGACCAACTCATTGCGACAGAATGGGCTTTGATGGTAATCATGACTCGCTGCCACAAAAGGCGTGTTGAGAGATTCTTGTACATCATCCTGCAATATTACCATAGGAGTGCCACGCATACCTTAGTACTATTGCACGCTACAATTTATAAGAGCTGCACCTTCGCCACCCACTGTCAGAATATAGATGACCGTGAAGAGCACAAGCATAGGTACATAATTATTTAATCAAGTGAAAATTATTTATAAATGTAAATGAATTTGTCCGTGATTTTTTTAATAATGAGAGTTTCATCCTACATCCAAGTCAAGGAATTAAAAAGCATTTTCAAGAAAGAAAGTTTTGTTTAATAAAAAAGATTATCCTTGAGATTGGATATTAAAAAGACATTTTAAGTTATCGTGATTTAAAAACGTTTTAAGTAATGATATAGGTCTGGTATAAAGGAACTTATATGGCAATGAATTAATATGTGGCAAAGATTTTTCAGAGAATGAAAGTGGTGCAGATTATTCACTTATTAAGTACTCATAAAGGTTATTATTATTCACTTTAAATGTAAGAGGATCATTATAAGAAAAAGATTATTGGTAGGGCGAGTGTGGATTCCACGTGCATCTTATTTGAGAGTAGTGCGTTATTTTGAAGGCTGGTCATTTTATTTGTTAAATTTGACTACACTTTTTTTCATTGAAAGTTTTCTTTTATTTAACATTTGGGTGTAGTTTATATTTTATTGCATTATAAGTGGGTGAATTTTCGATTAAACTTGATATCCTTAATTTTGTGATTGTAAAATGGTTAAATTTGAGGAACTATTATAGTTACTGAATACTCTAATCTCCATTGTTCATAACACATTCATAATACACTCTCTCTAACATACAAACATGTTTAGACAATTCTCAAGACAAGATTAAGTTTTTAGAACTTGAGTCACAACTACAACAAGATGAAATACACAATAAGAGTTGTAATTATGAACTGTCTCTTGTTCAAGACAACTCCATATTTGAGCTTAACTCCCATCAGAAGTTAGAGATTGATCAACATAATGGAGCCATGTCCATAGCATATTTGTATGCAGATGTGAATGTTCAACCTCCACTTCACAGGACCTTCATCAGACCTTGGGAAGAAGCTGTGGACAACAAGAATAGAATTTGTCTCGAATATGACAAGGATGTGTCCTTTCATATTCTGGAATATTCCAAGCCCATTCAATTTTGCAGCGATAGATTCCTTCAGGATGATCCACCTTCGCTTGCTCCTGTTGCACAATAGCCATAGATTGTCAAATGCCAACATTGTTATTATGTTGGCCAAATGAAAGATCAGTGTTTTGATCTTCATCCTTGTAAGCATTGTGGTAAGTGCACTCATCATTTGAATAGATCTTCCATAAACAAAACTCCTACAAGAATGAATATTCGCCTTCGATGGATTGCTTCTTGGCAATGGTCTTCAATAACCAAGAAGATATATCGATCATGCTACATAATTTTTTCTTGAGTAATTGCAAATCTTGTAGTGAAGACTTTTTCATCTTCTCACCTTGTATCTGAAAAGGGGGCGATTGATGGTCAGCTAGCATCTTCAAAGATTCATCATATGAATATTTATCAAGTGAACCTGAGCTACAACCTGAAACTGCTATCTGAGTGTATAACTAGAGATAACCATAGTCATATTGAGAGATGTAGCTAGAGATAGAGCAATGCCCCATGAACATACTTTTTTTTATTGGTGGCCTTCCTTAAACCACCACTTGTAGAAGATTTTGGATTCTGCTATATTTTTTGTTAGGGAGCACTTCCATTAGCAGAAGAATTCAACTTCTGGCCATATTACGAATTGTTCCAGGAACTGCTTTGATAGTTCCAAAGTTAGTCATCATCCTTAAACAACCACTAGTTGAGACCTCAATTTCTACCCCCTTTTGGTTTTTTTTTTGGTTTTCTCTAAACAACCACCATTTCAGTGATCTTATTCAGCGATTGTCTGTCATGCATTCTTGCATTTTGACTCTCTTATTAGACTCTCACATATACCCCTTTGGATTAAGGGGGGGAATGTTAACCACCTAAACCGCCAAGGTCCTCATGGACAGTTAATGCATGTCCAAGAAACCTAGAAACTGAATCCAATGGTTTCATTGTTGTATTTATATGTACAATTTACATCATTCTTAATATAGTTGAATTCATTTTCCAATATTGTGGTTCCAACATTTTTGTGCTTAATGATAGTGTATATTTATATTACACTAGTTCCAAATTATTCAAATAGCATACATAAAAGTTGTAACCTCTTCCTTCATACCTACAAAGAGAAAATCAATTAAACAAAAGGTCAGGTCATATTATGTATACTAAATTATTATTTTCTTTATAAATTTAAACACACGAATAAAGTGACATGTCCAAAATGTAGGCATGACAGATATACACATAATGATGTTAGATGAATGAACATTGTCCTTAACATATGATATTTAGGCACATGTGTTGGGACCCCAGAGCACCGAGAGATATGGTGGTGTCTAAAGACATCGCTATTTGTTCTCAGTGGACATTAAGGATCTTTAACACAGAATTATCGAACCTTTAAATAGGTTTCATCGGAGATGAATACCATGGGAAAAGCCATTGATGCTCCTACACCTGTAGTTGGACTAACACCAGTAACTTAACTGAGACAAGTTTACTCAAACAACCCTAACAATCCCCCCCTTAAACTTGACTCCATGAGATTAACCTGGCCCCATTCATCAACCTTCTCATTTGATTTCTCATATTCCCCCCCTCAAGCTTGGATACCAGTACAACTCTCACCTTGGTATTTCTCCAAGTGGTCCATTCCACAACTTGATAAATACATGCGCCACTTGCACTGCATGTATGCCTAAGAAAGCTTTTAATGCATTATTGCATGTATGTATGAGCAAGCTCTTAAATCCTTATAGCTACGAGTGCTCTCATTCAACATGTTTGCCTAAAAATGAGTCTTACAACTTCCTAAAGAAATGTTTTAGACCCAAATCCCTTTTACTCCATCTCCGTTATTTTCAACTAGCCTCCCACTCTCTGAGCTTCTTCCTTGATTGATCTACACTTTGAATTGATATTTCCAACCATGTTATTTTTCATCATATCCATCCATATATCCATTCAACGACCTCATAAATTTTCAACCAATTTCATCCACCAAAGCTTGTGACTTTCTTGACCATACCATAAAAATCAATCATAACCAATTTCATTTCATTACCATTACATTCATATAACTCGTTATGCTATTATTTCAATACTTATGCACAGACTGTTCCATCAAAAACAATTTTTGTTCAACTATTAAGATTTACATCACCATAGGTTGATTCCATGCCACATCACATTTGAACTATTAACAAAAACATCAATTTACTTACAATGGCCCTGTTGAATATAAATCAATGTTTGCAGTTGTACACGCCAACCACTTTTTGGAGGTGTTGTCCTTCTAACACGGCCTTGTCGCTCATCTCGATCACTGCTTCTATAATCTCAATTTTCCTACCTCCTATGAACTTGGAAAATATAAATACTACTTGTCTTTGGTGTGCTCATCAATTCTCGAATGAGTTTGTCACTATTAGTTAGGAATTTGTTGAGTTCTATATGGTTGAGAGATTCTCTCCACTAGTTAGCTTCCTAGAAAGGTGTGTGGTTGAGATATTCACTCAACCAAGAGATTGTATGTCCAATATAGAGTAGCTATCTCGAGACATAGCCTGATGTATTTATATTTTATTATTATTTTCATGTGAATATAATTTTGAGTGCATTTAGAAAATCTTTGTTGGTATGAAAGCTCGTTTTGGCTTGGGGCCTTGGACCTTCCCGGGCTGAGCGAGTATGTGTTTTTATTGAGTGTACTGTTGTTTTGTTTGTCCATCGTTTAGAAATCGGATGCTTATAACCTTCGGTAGGCACCATCATTTTAAAATCTTCCATTATAGCCTCTTATGCAGTAGCCTCCTTTAGAGGTGATTTTTATTCTGTCGTAACTAGATTTAGGGTCATGCCTATTTAAGGGGGAGACTAAGCCTCGTTAATGTTTTCTATAATGACATCATTGGTGGAGCCACTGCCAGAAGTTTCTTATCATAATGAGAGTAATGTGATTTGATCACATAATTTACATGTCCACTGGAATGTTGAAGATTTATGGATGCAACATCTACTTGAAATGTTCTGCAAAGGGGATAGAACATCAAGTTAAAAAATTTTAAGATCTTGATTAGCATGAACGTCTAGAGCTGTTGGAAGTGTTGTGTGTGCATGTTTTCTAGAGTTAATTTGAGTGGAGCAGTGTTGCATTATTCATGATTTTTCATTTCGGTGCATTGTTTGGAGATTTCTGCCTATAGACAATGTGTGGCCTGTGTTTGATGATAGATCATTGTTTAGAGAGCATTATTTGAAGAGTTGTTGGAATTGTTGTCAAAACTCACTTGTGATTGATTCCAAAGTTTTATCGATTGAAGCCAGCATCCTCCAGATACAAATCTCACTGTTAAGGCTATGATTTGATAAAATTTATTGGAGGAGAGATCATTTGGAGGAGACAACCTGATACCATCACTAGAAACAAGACGAGAGAGTCACCCTCTTTGCATTCATAAAATTTATTTCATCTCAGACTTAATCTATTGGAAGAATTGTTCAATCGTTGTTTGAATTTCTATGGTGCATTGTTGTTTTAAGAGCCATTGGAAAATGCCAACATTGTTTCTAGAGTTGCTGCTTTGTAGTTTAATTTGGAGAGTGTGAGCGTTGTGTGTATTTGTTCAGCGTTGGATTTGTTGGTTGTTGTGTTATTATTGGAAGAAGTTGGTTCAAGAGCGTTTTCCAAAATCTGTTAGTCTGCCTCTCTGATAAGACATTGCCTGCGATCCATCGAATCCTCTGTTATTTCCAATTTCAAGGCAACGTGGAATATTGGTGGTGCGACAGATTGAGTTTGAGGTAGAGTCGAATATTAGTATGTGGAGAGTTGTGTATCATGGAATCTATCACTATTCCAGAGCACATTTTATTAGTGTTGGAGAGTGGATTGTAGTGTATCACCATTGGAGGTTGTGTTGGGCAATGTTTTTTTCACAAAATTGCTTTGTTCTATGCATTTTTCCCTCATTCTAGTTGTCGAATTTGTTGTATCGAATTCCAGTCTTACTCTTTGGCCTATGTCAAAACGAACTGGAGTGAACCGAATATCTATGAGATTCAATTTTTGGTGCATGAGTCAAGACTTTCCAGCTACATTGAACGCATTTCTAGAGTTTCATCTTGCAATAATAGATAAATAGTGTTGAGCGCTTTGGCAGTCTCCAGAAATGGATACAAGAAGACCATCTTGGAAGTGTGTTGAAAGAGGTGATTTGGTTCATATTTATGAGATAGATTAATAGGTATGGCCAACCTATTGGAGCTATGAAAACATGTGGACATTAGGGTGAGAATTTTTTTTTATTTTCAGAATCTTGAATGTATTAAAGCTTATTGAGCCTAGCTAACTCAATGTAGGTAAAGTTATTTTGTTAGAATTCACGACTTGAAGTTAAAAGACTTAATTTACAAAGAAAAATATGCCCAAGATGTGAACAATATCAAAAGAGGAGGTAAAGAAGCAGCAATAGATATTAAATTATGATAGACAACAAAGTTAAAGTTTGTGTCAGTTTATGGAATAGACTCATGATGATGGTGTGTTATGTGTCACATACATTTATTAGTAAGAAATTCTAGGATTATTTGTAGTGGTGTTTGTAAAGTATGTACTTGGTAAGTCCAAGAGTTAGAGTAATCTTGATGAAACATATGTACCCCCATAAGTTCGTGGTTGTTGGGTGCAGCCCAACATGGCCTAGATTTTGGCAAGGACTCCGCATTTCGTGGAGCAGAGCATGCAATAGAGTAGAGGAATGCTTAGTGCGTAGACAACCTGTAGCTTAGTGCACGTGCCAAGAATTGTTTGTTGTACACAGATTCATTATATAAGCAACATTTTTTGTGGACATATCCCCACATTGGGGTGAACCACGGTAATTTGATGTCTTCATGTGTATATTTTCTTATTATTTGTTCTAGAGTTACAGTTATTACAATTGCATTTTGTTTCAACATGGTGATGATTTATGGTTTTATATGATATTCTTAAGTGATTAATGTAATGTGGCGAAGTGATTTATGAATATTAAGAATAAATGAACATAATAATACCAAATCCCCACATCCTTCAAGGCTGTTGAAACCTAGTTTTGCATACCCCATAGTCACTTCATGTGATACTGCAATCTTCTTGTAGCTCATTGCCAAAAGGGCCAATGATTGAGGGTTTTGTTGGTGCACAATATAGATCAAACCTAGGTCAACCCAAACCAAACCAACAGTGGTAATATTAAAACGACTTTGGAAGTGCGGGTTTGTGGTAAGTCGGAAACAACTTTGCAATGTAGGTTTGTGGTAAGCCATAAACCACGTGTGAAAGTGAAGTGGACAGGGATACCTGTAAGCATGGTTTAGGGGTAGCCGACAAAATATTGGGCATGGTTTAGGGTAAGCTAATAAAACCCAAAGCATGGTTATGGTAATCTAAGAAAACTCATAATGATGATGATGGAGGAGGATTTATAGGTACAGGTACATGTATGTAGATAATGGTTGATTGAACCATGTACATGAAGGACATCCTAGTAGACTAGCAGTTGCAACGGTTGGTATTCATGCATTTCAGTAGATGGTAGTTCCTTTATATGGACATCAACATATCTTTTAATCATGTTTGTAAACACTAGTACCACAGCTAAACTTTGCTGATTGAGATTGAGACAAGTAGTCGTTAAAGGGGGCACTTGGAAAATATAACTCCTACTTGTCTTTGGCATGCTCATTGATTCTAGAATGAGTCTATTCGTATTAGTTAGGAGTTTTTTTAGGTCTAGTTGGTTGAGAGATTCTCTCCAACTAGTGAGCTTCGTAGATTGGTGTGTGATTGAGATATTCAGTCAACTAAGAGATTGTATGTCCAAGATAGACTAGCTATATTGAGACATAGCTTGATATGCTTATATTTTATTATTATTTTCATGTGAATACAATTTTGAGTGCATTTATAAAATATTTGTTATGAGACCAACTCCAACACGAAAACCACAACCTATTACATATCCTTCTCATCGTAGATCGACTCCAAACCGAAGTAGTCTGTGCCTCTCTCCATAACACGCAGAACTTCTCGATCATCTTTGACACCACGTCGGTGTAGACATCCATCACGTTTTAGCTGGATGGCAAACTTCCAAACTTGTACATGTTTCTCCCATTGCCATGGTCATGCATCTGAATTTGCTCCAGGTCTTTGACCACACCATTACATTATTTTCCTTGCTTCTTGTGGTTGTCATCATGACCAACGAACAATCTTGTACCCTTGTTGTGGATCCTTAGAAAACTTTCTCTGCTCAACACACATTACTTAACACTATCCTGCGCCCAATGCCAGTGCTCCAATACTCATAGTCCAAATAGTCTTCAAGTTCCAAGCTTAAAACTTCACCTCACACCTACTTGGGCTCACTCATACACTTACTACATATTCTCTTATCTCAATATTTGTTTTTTAAATTTCCTGTCAAATTTATTTGATGGCGACATGCTTCTTCTCGCTCTCGACAGACTCTTTCTACCTGCCCTTCTACACGAAATCTGACCATTTCTCCACAATTGTTGTGTACTATGCCTCCATGGCGGGCAATGAATTTTTCTTATACAATCCATCTTGACTTCTATAAAATCACTTGCACTACAAATAATACTGAGGCATAATTTGGACAATGTGACCATTAACGCTAACTTCTCCTAGTCTACCACAGTGAATTCCTCATCACTCTTATGTTGGTCTCTTCTCTTTGGGTCCTCCTTGAACCTAACATAGTCAGCATACTTGTACATTGGCTTTTCTTTGCACCATCAAAATTTTAACTTTTTGTCTAGCTTTAATGATCCACCTTATCTCACTTCTTGTTCATTGTCACCTCTCGAAGGCTCTTTGATACAAACTTTTGAAACAAGATCTTGCAACTATGGACGAGACACTCAAAACCAATTCCTTGGGTCATTATGCATTAATTCATACAACAACCATCATAACTTACAAACACTACATGCCCATGGCTCTTGGTTACCTTTCTTTTCACAAAGTCCAAGCCTACACCAAATTATATATGCAATAGACTCATTCAATATCTTCTTCAGAGGGAATTGGGTAGAGTTAACATAACTAAATTCCTATGAAAATTAATACACAAAACGCGTCAACCAAACATTAAGATGTTATTCATGTGAGGCTATAATTTCTACGAGAATATCAACCATATTCAAAGGATCAATTTGAAAGGATGCTTTGACTATGACAACATGTATCTTGTCAAGACAACTATTCTCTACACGAGAGCTCATTCTCCCTATACGCAAACCCCAATGTGTGGCCACAACAATGTGACAATCTGATACCATATCTTGGGATCACGGAGCACTTAGATATATGGTGGTGTCTAAAGACACCATTGTTTGTTCTCATTGGCCACTGGGACCATTTAACACTGATTTAACCATCATTTAAATAGGATTCATCGAAGATGAATACCATGGAGAAACAATCGATGGAGCCACAATACCACCAGTAACTTGGCCGAGTCAAGTTTACTCATTCAAATGATACTTTGTTGCAATTAATTAGTCATGTTTTAGGGGTGAAATTCCTATATAGGAAGGCACATGTTATGAGGATTACATAGGATTCAATAGCCATGGACCATATAGAGAATACATGCAGTAAGAAATTTCAAGATGAAATACAAAGCCTTATATTTACTTATAGATGAAAAGTGATGAGAATGGATGCCCACCTCCAAAGCTCGCTCTATGTAATGAAGTAATTATGAAAAGATATAGTTTATAAAATGTATTAAGACTATTAGGATTAGATATATTTTATGTTTTATGGCATATGCATAGTTGTTGGGGCAGGGTCCCCTAGGTCCAATTTTGACCAAGTTTTGTAAAAGACTCCACATTTTAATGAGTGAAGCATGCAATACGCGGGTCATTAGGAGTCAAGCGGTTTTAGGAAGGTCAAAGCCCCTTAGCTTTTGTATTGTTTTGAGCTTCACCCATGGTTTACAGACCATGACATTGTAATAGGAAAAAGTATATGAAGGGATGTCTTAGCTTGTCTAAGGCAACATGTTATGTGATGTTATGATACTTGTGTCTTAAGTCGTTTATCTTTTGTATTCAAGCAAAGGGGAAGGCTACTGCTGCTATGTGCGCAGAGACCTTGGTAAGTCTGCAGTTATATGCGCAGGGTCAAAAGTATGTATTATCGAAGAATTGAAGTAATAAAAGAAGATTTAGAAGCATATTTGTGTTTTGTTATATCTTTTAAAGCTTTTGTACTTATGTTTGAATATTGTTTGTTGTAGCATATTTTCCATATAATTGCATCGTGAAGACCTAGATATTGTTAGTTATGCTTAATAATACACATAAAAGTAGTTACGTGTAGCTTATGAATTTGTTAAGTAAGGAAACTGTTCTGCGACTGTGTTTATGGATTTAATGGTTCGCGAAGGTTGGATTGAGCCTTAGATTGGATGAAACCCTACAACCACACTTCATACCCCTCTGGATGTAGAAATCTAGTTCTAGCATCCCCCCATATTACCTCGAGTGAGATTGCAATCTGTTCTACGCGGATCGTTGTCGAAAGGGCCAGTAATATAGGGTTTTTTTGGTTAGCGCAACCTAACTTTGAACCTGGGTCTAAGCCCCGAAGCCAGCAATAGTATGCCCCACATGGATATTTAGGAGTAAGAGTTCATTTTGGTAAAAAACTTTTGAATTTGTTTAATTCATTAATTATTTGGCATAACTATATTTAGTGCTTCTTTGTTGTTTGGAGCTAACATGATTTGAGTATAGCAAGTGATACATAGTAGCTAGTACCTATTGCTTAGTTTAAATATAGCTAAATTAAAGTAAAAATACTAAATTCAAATTAGTATTAAGGTTTAGAATCCAATCCATTTAGGTTTTACTGTGAGGTATTTTGTTAATTGTAGTTCTGTATTATGGTAGTGGAAAATATAATCCTAACCTGCTACAATAATAATGTCTTATTGTAGTGATAATGTTTTTGTTGAAAGTTAAAACATTTTACTTTTTTAACTTATTCTAGAAATTTTTACATTTTTTGTCGAAAGTATAGAGAGATATATTTTAAAGGGTTTGACAAAAATATCATTAAAGTAAAATTCTTATTAATCATGTAAAATAATAAAGTCTAACAAAAATCTTATTAAATTGATGAAAACAACATTTATAAAACAATTCAAATCATTCAATCTAAAAAAAGAATTGACATTTCAACTAAATGATAAAGAAATAACATCTATTTCAACCAACTTAAATAATAAAGAAGATTAAGAAAAGTTTGACAAAAACCTCATTAAATTAAAATTTTATTAATCAAGTAAAAAAATAGAAGCCTAACAAAATCTTATTAAATTGATGAAAACAATATTTATTTATGATTAAACTAGGTAGTTATGTCTTATAGGTAGTGACTCATTTACATGATTAAGGATTGTTTAATTAAATCAAAGTTGGTCAAAATGTTTAATCCTCCTTAATATTCTTTATTATTTAAGTTGGTTGAAATAAATCTTATTTTCTTTATCATTTAGTTGAAATGTCAATTTTATTTTTTGAAAATTTAATGATTTGAATTGTTTTATAATAAGTTGAAAGTTATTAGATTAAAAAAATTATAATCATTTTTTTTTTTAAATCAAACAAAATAGATAAAATAAACAATAAATTTCCAAAAAATCTCATTAAAGTAAAATTCTTATTAAACATGTAAAATAATAAATGTGTGACAAAATATTATTAAATTAAGAAAACAAATTTGCAAAAATATATGTTATTAGACCATATAATATTTGTTGTGCTTTACAGGTAGTGACATATTTATATGATTAAAGAATTATTTAGCTAAATTAGAGTTGGGATATGAGAATACCTTCCCCTCATATGTATTATTTAGTCTAAATTAAATATATTCAACTAAAGCATATGATTAAAGAATTATTTAGCTAAATTAGAGTTGGGATATGAGAATCCCTTCCCCTCATATGTATTATTTAATCTAAATTAAATACATTGAACTCAACACCTTACAACTAAGTCAAACTTGGTCATATGAGAATCTCATTTATTTATTTTTAGATGTAAACGTAGCACCTAGCCATTTGGCATATGACCGTCTCTTCCCCTTCTATGTAGTATGTATATTTAATTTAATATATTTTTAACTTGAATTACCAAGCATCATGGCTTAATCTTCTAACATAAATAAGTTTTCCCTCCCCATTATGTAAGATGACATTTGCATGACTTGTAATCATGGGAGGCCCTTGAAGTACCAAGCATCATTGCTTAATCTTCTAACATAAATAAGCTTTCCCTCCCTATTATATAAGATGACATTTGCATGACTTGTAATCATGCAAGGCCCTCCCCAAAAAAATATGAAATTTAATTTAAACATATATTCCAGTTTTAAGGACAAGATGTGGGATGCTAAGGAGCTGGAGGGTAAAAGGAAGCTAAGGTACTATAAGGAGGTGATCAACCCCACCCTCGATAACCAGAATTATCTCTCTATGTTGACTTTCACTAAGAAGAAATGAACATCGGTAGGATTATAACTAATTCTCATGAGCTTCAGAGTGAGACCGAGTGGTGGTCTACTCCCAAGACTCCCTGGGATGATAGAATTTGTTAGATTTGTGATACTAAGAAGGTGGAAGATGAAAATCACTTCCTTTTAGACTGCTCGGCTCTTGCCTAAATCCGCTCTCAATTCTCTATCATCAACCACACCTCCAATCTTCTTGAATTTTTTTATTAACACATGGTGAATCGGTAACTGCCATGCCTAATCTATGGGAGACCTAGGATCAATCCTCATAGATGCCTCTATAACACCAAGAGTACATCCAACGACCAGCAAGTCGGATATACTAAGATCCTATGATTTTAGCAAGAGCAAACTCATGTGCCGCCAAGGTGGGGGTGGGAAATCTATTCCTTGAGCCACCACCACAGCAGATCATTGTACTCAATGAGATTTGAACTGCGGTCTCTTGAGATTCTCCCAAGTAGACTTATTAAGCCAACTTAAATTAGAGATCTTGAAACGCTTCTTTCCCTTCTCTTTGATCACAGAAACAAGATTTTGAAGAATGAAAATTAGACTCACTTTTCTTGAGGTCAGGTAGACCACATTGGTCGTAGTGGACGTTAATCATCACCATCGTCATCAATATTTTTAATATTTCATAGATAAAAACACCTCTTTGCATTACACAAATCATTCATTTTTTAGTTAAAAATAATATATATATATATATATATATATATTATATAATTTAGGCTTAATTTTATTTATTCATTATTAATACAAATAAATATAAATATATACCATTTAAAAAATTAAAATATAAAAATAATAATAACATTTATATTTCGCTAACTCCACAAACTATTATAAAATGAGTTGTCTTTAGTGAGACATTTTGGAAGCTTTTCCGATGGGTTTTCCGATCTAATTTCTCTAAAATTTGGAATTTATTGAAATCACGATTTTGATGGGTAACCCCACAATCCAAATTCCCTAGGGGTTTTTTAGGGTGTTGAATCCATAAATATAGTAAAAAAAAAACTAGTTTAAATAACACAAAACGAAATTTCACCTCAAATTCTCCGCCAAATTGTGGGAAAATCCAAAAGGTTGCACCAAAACAACTCTATTATAAAATAATTAAAATATCAGAAAATATTATGCAATAATTGAGCCGAGAGGCTCATTCTACAAGCCAGTATGAGGGGATGCATAAGTTTGTCTGTCCATCCGTGCCCCTAAAAAAAAAAAAAAAAAAAAATGTTCTAAATAGAAAGATCATGTTGCCTTTAATTAAAAAACAATGAATATGTTGTAAAATAATCAGAAGTTTAAAAAAATGTGATTGAGATGTTTAAATCTCATACTTTTCAAAAATATTTCAACGAGATATTTAAATAGATTATTTGATATCTATGTTAACTAATTTATCTCGATATCAACTTCATATATATCTATATATAGAAAAAAAAAAGTTAAGTTTTTATAGTAAAAAATTTTATTTGGTCCTATATATACTCTATTTAGTATTTTGCACTCTAAAAAAATTTGCATGTGAAGAAATTTGATCCCTCTCAGCTCATATTAGATCCATACTTAAAATGGATCTATGTTAGTTACATAATCAATTATCATTAATAAGTCTAACTTAAAAATTTATATTCATTAACCCTCCATACATTTAATCCAATGAAAAATGACTTTCAAAATACACATGGGTGGCCATACTTAGAAGCTCGTGCTTCCTGATATTCTTTTCCATTAGAATTATTCTAGACTCTCTCTAATTATAGAAATAGTTGGTGCTTAACAAGTTGTCAAAATATAATCCTTGCGTAATTGGTTCGATGCTTGATGTTCAATGAGGTTGCCACGATGCTTGTCCACTTCGAATTTTTTCATTTTGATTGGTATTGCAAATGGTGATCACAATGAAAAATAGAGCAGAACAGTACATTACGTTGAAGAAAATAACTTGCAGCCACATAGGAAAGAGCAGACTTGTCTTGTGTAATGGTCGAGGTGAAGTTATGGACAGCGCAGATGATCTTTTTCTATGCATATGATGGCACACAACCATAACAAATACATATATTAGTCAGGCATTAAATAACGACATTACCATCTGGCGGCACACAACTATAACAAATACATATATTAGTCAGGCATTAAATAACAACATTACCATTTTTCATATGTAGAAGCTATCACAAAGAAACAAAGGTAATATGCAACATCGATGTTTAATACATGCTTTTATGTAAAAAGTAATTGATAGCATAAATTATAACTTTAATTAAAAAATACTATTATTGGTGCTCACTTTTAAGAATTTAAGGAATTAGTGAGTATTAGTACATTGCTTACTTGTACATTAATATAAACATAAGTACTATATACATTTTATCAATTTAAGCACATTATGAAAAAAACCTCTACTAGAATCTACCTAGATTTTTTAGTTATAGTGAAAATAAGTAAAACCTTCAGTACCAATGGTGGGGTAATTTTGGATCATTTTGTCCAATCTTATAACAACAGAAATATTAATGAAAACCTCCCCTAGAATGTGTTTTCTTTGTATTTTTTATTTAATATTTATTATCTCAAATAAATTTTAGAAGGTAAATAAGTGAGATTGAAATTGAAGGAATAAAAAACATAGCAATAAGTATCACCTACCACACTTGCACTTAATAACCATGACCTTTTGTGAAGGTCAACTATCTTGATACAGCCTTAATTTAAACATGTTTAACTATAGTGATTTCCCCTAGAGTAAAGTCTTATTAACTTGTTACCTTATTTAAAAAAATTTGATAAGTATTATGCTTGTTATGCCTAGACAACAAAGGAATTTCATAAACAACTTTTTTGTACTCTAAAAATAAATAACTTTAATAACATACCCTCTAGACCAATAAACATTATAAATTAGTATCTATATATATATATATATATATATTCCCTTTTGAAATGTATAAAACATATGCTATGGCAAACCAACAAGACTAGGGTTTGATAAGTAATAGTAAAGATTTGGGGTTTAAAATTCATGGAGGGTATTATGTTGTATTCCATATTCATGTGATATGGGGTTCATTGCTCTTCATAAATTAAAAAAGATTTGTTAATTTTTTATCACTAAATACTTTAACATAATGCTTTGTCACTGTCTAGTCTACACTCATGAGCATATAGGTGACCATTTTAATTAATTGAATGTTCCACACTTTTTTAATATAGTAACTCTATATTATACTACATTATATATCATCTATTATGTATGTATGATTGTCAAAATAATTTAAAAGAGATCTTTTTATTAATAAATTTTATAAAGATATTGTAATTACTTTATTTAAAAATTTATATATTATTTTAGAAGATTTTTATTTGTTAATAATTTTTTCATTCTAATTATTTATTTGATGATAAATTTATATAATTTTAGAAAAAAATATTGAAAATCTTTTTAGATTAAAAAATAAATAAACTAAATCATTTTAATTTTAAATAGAAAAATCTATATAAAATTTTAGAAATTAGGATTAATATAAATAAATGAAAAAATAAAATAAAAATAAATGTTAATAATAAAAAGAATGATATAAATTGTCTACGGTGCATTAATTTTTGGTTGTAAATATTGAATTTGATGGTACTACCCAAGATAATTATACTTGTATAATTTACTTTAAATTCCCTTTTAGAAAGAGAATAATAATTTTAATCTAAATTGTAAAGTCGAGAGAGAAAATTATGTTTTGAAAATAAGTTGAATTATAATTTTAAAATGTCAATTTAGGCTTTTACATAGAAAAATACGTTTTGAAAATAAGTTGAACTATAATTTTAAAAAATGTCAATTTAGTTTCACTATTATTATAAAATCTTAATTTAGTTTCACTATTATTATAAAATCTTAATTTAGTTTCACTATTATTATAAAAAACTTGTTTTAATCATATAATAAAATATAAAATAATAACTATACATCAATTTTATAGGGTGTCATTAACGTGTTTGATGAGATAATAGTGATAATAGGAAATTAACTTGTCTTGACAATGAACCACACTGGTTGGTTCGAAAAGCGTCAACAAAAAATTGGTTATATAAAAAAATTACTTATAAAATACATTTTCCTTTTAACTATATATATCATATATAAATTTTGCAATTCCGTATTTACTGTTCGTGATTGTGAGAGAGCAACCTACAGTGATTGTGAGAGAGCAACCTACAGTTACAACAGAGATAATAACAAATAAATATTTATAACCAGATGCCCCGTACATTTGGTAGTTTAGAATGAAGTAAATGTATATTGTCTAATGATTTATTTTTTTAAAGTAAAAAAATAATGATGATAATTAACTTTTAGCAAAATCAATATATTTTATAAAATAAAATAAATAAATAAAATGAATTTTTTTAGTATCAAAATATTATTAAATTATTTTTTCCAATGCTTGTGAGATAAACCGTTCATTATTCAACTACAGATCCTTATCATCTCTATTAAAATTATGTAAAAAAATAGTTCTGTTGCACATATGTTGTGGACAAAAACCCTCAAATTGCAACTAAAACATAAATATTCGTTCTGAAAATTTCGTTCCGAAGAATAAAAAAATAACCATTCGCGCTCCAGAGCTATTATGAGCAGCTGCTGAGAAGGAATCTATATCTTATGACAATTCTTTCAAGCGAGACTAATCCTTGCTATCAATGGAATTTAGGTCAGGGTGTGAATGCCATACGGTTAACTCAAGAACTTCCGCCAGATATTTATTAATAAAAACAAAAACAGGGCAGATCACAACAATTGAACACAAAGATGACTTTCTTCCAAGTTGAAGACATATTTTAGAGATGTTTCCACAATTTAAAGATACAGAGTTCCAGAAGCTATGGTCATTCACAGCCCCAATAAAATTTAACAAAATAGAAAAGGATCATGATTGCTGTCATATGGAATTACTTGATCGATACAAAACGAACGAGTTTAGGGTTTACTCAGTGCCAAGCGAAGGAGTGCCAACCTCAAAATAATTTAATTCATTGGCCTATGGCTTCCAGGGTCAAATAACTTCCTGCCGTTTTATGACTTTTAGTGCCTTTCTAGGGTTTGAGCACCGGCAGACTTACCATGATTCATGTCAGAGAAAGACAAACCCTGGCCCTGGCCCTGATAATCATCATCTTTCCGATTCCCGTCGTCGAAATTGAGTTGGTAACTTGGAGGATCATACTGGAATCTCGAGGGCCTCGAATTGTAAATGGTTTTGCCGTCTTCCTTGAACTTGCGAACTAGGTGTTTCAGTTTGGGCCCGTTAAAGCAGCTTCCGGCATCATCGATACTGGATCCTGGCAATTCTCCAGCCCGTCTGACGCTGTTCCAGCCCTTGTTCCACCAATTCTGAGAATCCCCATCCATTGAGTTTGCGCCGGGTTTCGATCCCGGGAGCTTCTGAAGGCCCAAATTCCGTAGTAGGGAGCGTTCGTCGTCCGAAACGTAAAAGGATCAGAAGAAGGGAGAGCTTGCAACTGGTGGATTGCGAAGGCAGATATGACTTCCTTCGTCTGCGCTGCGGGATCACAACTGTGGAACGGCAATGGCTACATTTGTTGAGAGATTCAGCGTCGGCAAAATGGAGTTATGTAGGAAAATGGGGTATTGTTAATGGGGATAAAATAACTGGATGCCATTGTGCAGTAAATGGTAATTGTATACCTCTAGTGGTATATCTTTAGATTTAAGGAAGTAAATTATCTAATTATAAACAAATATGGCCACCCAGTAACTACTTAAAGCTAATTATTTGTTGCTTCCACAGCAAGATGCTGATGGCTGTCAAGACTCTGTTTCGTAACAGACTTTCGAAGGACTAAATGATATCCCTTGTTCACAAATTTCAAAGATATACATCAACAATTAATACTCAACGATGAAAAGACTAAAAATTAAAAATTTTCAATGATATTTACGGCCAAGAAATTAAAGATATGATAGTTGTTATTAACAATGAAAAGACTAAAAATTAATTAAAGTAAATAAATTTATTAGAATTATTTTTATATTAACCAGTTTAAAGATTTTGAAATGTAAGTTTTTTTTTTCATTTTACTTCTATAATTAATGTTTGGTTGTCTGATTTTATTTCTGCAATTAATTATTTGAGAATGGTTATATTTTTTTATTTATCAATTTATTTATGGAATTTATAATTCTGGTCTTTTTCTAATTGGATTTTTCTGCATTTTGTATTGGTTTTCATTTATTTAATGGGGATAAAATAACTAGATGTCATTGTGCAGTAAATGGTAATTGTATACCTCTAGTGGTATATCTTTAGATTTAAGGAAGTAAATTATGTAATTATAAACAAATACAGCCACACAGTAACTACTTAAAGTCAATTATTTGTTGCTTCCATAGCAAGATGCTGATGGCTGTCAAGACTCTGTTTCGTAACAGACTTTCGAAGGAGTAAATGATATCCCTTGTTCACAAATTTCAAAGATATACATCAACAATTACCAGCCTCGCAAATCTCGATGACCTAATCTGGCGAAAGAAAAGAAAGATGAGGGAGCAGGGGATCCTTTCAAAATATGACTCGAAGAAGCCCTTGAGTGAAAGAGGAATGTGATGATGGACAACTTTGCCCAGATCTTTCAGCGGCTACCCATAGGTGACACATCTTCTTCCAGTAGCCACTCTGGAATCATGACTCCCTTTAAGGTATATGTTAATTTTGACATCCCCATATTTGAAAGTCAGAGACATGCGGATGCCGTAGATAAATGGTTAAATATGTTAGAAGGATATTTTTCGGTTCATGATTTTTTCAATCGGGAAAAGATTACTTTTGCACTCCTCAAAGCTGCCCCCCATGTCAAGGAATGGTGGGACACCCTACTGTGAGAAGAGGGACGAGAGTGAACCCTCACTATTTTCAGTTGCACCCACTTCGAATTATTTTCAGGATGCAATCAAGGAACAGTATTACCCTATTGGGAGTTATGATGATAAATAAATAAAGTGGACCACACTACGGTATGGAAGGGACCAAGACATGCCAAAGTTCACAAATATTTTTCATACCCTTCACACAAAGTTGGCTATCAAGGATTTTAAGTGACATTTGGTACTCAAGTACCGCAGCTCCCTACACAAGCACATCCAAGACGAGATGGAGTTCTTGTACATCTCTTTGCTCGATGCTGCCTATCGATACGTTGTCAAGATTGAGCATAAATTTAAATATAATAAGTGAGACTTTGGATCTATGAATCCGAAGTAAGGGAAAGGTGCCCCCAAACTGTAGAACAAAGGACAAATCCAAGACGGGGTGATCCAAGAGAACCGGATGAAGCCGCAATCGAAGAAAAACACCACAAAGATAAAGAAGGACATGGGAAAATGATGTGAGTTCCATAAGACCCCCCCTCACAACACAAGTGAGTGTTGGGCCAAGCATTCACTGGTGTCCAAGCTGAAGGATTCTGAATTAGATACATGTTTTGACTCTGAGTCAGAACCTGACAAGGGGAATGACAAAGGGAAGCAGATTATTGACACGGAGCTCAATGCCACCATTTCCACCACCAAAAACTAGAAGGATGAGCCCGAAGATCCAGAGGAGGGGGAGCACCTCTTCCACTAACAAATGTGGGTGAAGGGTTCTCCAATGCAGTTCATTGTCGATAGTGGGAGCCAACATAACCTCATTTCAGTAGAGGTTGTGAAGAAGATGGGCCTATCGACCTCAGCACACCTGTAGTCGTACACCATCGGGTGGTTTCACCAAGGAAGAGATCTTCACACCACCCAACAGTGTTACCTTCCCTACAACATCAATCCCTTCACAGATGAGGTACTATGTGATGTTTCTCCTCTTGAAGTTTGTGATGTATTATTAGGCCAACCATACTTGTGTAAGCAGCATGTTGTGTATGAGTCTAACCCTTGCATTGTTATTATTACTTTGCACAATAAGTTGTACATGATACCTGAGTTAGCACCACCTACCGCTATCTCTTTGATCACTACCTAGTAATGCAGTAAGATCATTTCCAAGACTGGAAATTTTTTTTCCTTATGATTCGCCCTTAGGGAAAGAAGATGATTGTGGCCATGACCTCCAGACAAGGATCCTCTCCATAGCAGCTGCAGATGGACAAGGTCGTGGAGGAGTAGAGGGACATCCTCACCTCACCCACAGAGGTACCTCTACACTGTCAAGTCAAGCACTGCATTGATCTAGCCCTAGGTTGCCACTACCCAATGGATCTATCTATTGATACTCTATTCTAAAGAACGATGAAATCAAGAGGAAGATTCAGGAGTTGTTGCAGAAAGGGCACATCAGGCTAAGTTCGTCACCCTATGGGAGACCGATCGTGTTGGTACAGAAGAAATACGAGACCTAGAGACTTTGTAAGTGAATATAGAGCGTTGAATAAGATCAATGTCCAGAATATGTATCTAATCCCACAGATTGATGACCTTCTGGACCAGCTCAAGGGGGCCTAATACTTAAACAATATTAGCTTGAAGTCTGGTTATCACGAAGTACCGATTGAACCCTCTAATGTGTGGAAGACTACCTTCAAATCCAAGGAGGGCCTTTTTGAATGGATAGTCATGCCTTATGGGTTGATGAATTCCCCTGCAACCTTCATGAGACTAATGGACAACATCTTGTAACCCTTCACCAACTTATTCATGGTGGTCTATTTGGATTACATCCTAATCTTCAGCCAGAGTTGGGAAGAACACATTCATCATATTTTAAAGGTCCTCCAAACCTTGGGGCAACACAAGTTGTGTGCCAATTTGGAGAAATGAACTTTTGGTATGACCCAAGTTCAATATCTTAGGTACATCATTGATGAGTGGGGTGTGCATGTGGACCAAGCCAAGATACAATTCATTCGGGATTGACCAACCCCAACCACTCTAACAGAGCTCCGTAGCTTTTTGGCTCTTGCTAATTTCTACCGCAAGTTCGTGTTGGGGTTCTCTCATATCACTTGGCCTTTGAGTCAAGTCATGAAGGGAGGAGCAAAAGAAAATTTCTTTTGGTCTGAATCCCAACAAAAGGAATTTTTTGAGTTGAAGCATCGTATTTGATCTGCACTAGTGCTCACCTTACCGGACTTGTAACAACCATTTGAGATCGAGACAGATGCCCCTAACTATGCTATTGGTACAGTTCTTACTCGTCAAGGGCATCCAATGGCATATCATAGTGATACACATTCAAACACAGTCTGAAGGTATCCCACTTATGAAAATAGATGCATTCCATTCTGCGGGCCTGCCAACAATGGAAGCATTACATTCTAGGGAAGGAAATGGTCATCCACACAGACCATCGACCCCTGTAGTTCATATAAACACAAGGTAAGTTGCAAAGTGATCTCCAACAGAAATGGTCTACATACTTGCAACAGTTGCATTTGAACATTAAGTACAAGAAGGCAAGCACCAACAATGTTGCAGATTGCCTCAGTTGATCGCTAGTCATGGTACTGACCACTGTGCGCGACCCTTATGGGAACGAGAGTTCACGGTGGCCACATCTTTAGGAGAGAAATCCAAAATTCAACGACACATACCAGACACTCCTAGAAGGAAAGAAAGTTCCAAATTTTCACCTCCCAGATGCACTATTGTGCCACCTGGGACACCTCTGTGTTCCTTCAAGCAAGTGTGTCAAGATGATTTGAGAGGTGCGTTAAAATCGGATCGCTAGACATTTCGGGGTAGAGAAAATAGTGGCAGTGTTGCAGAAGTATTTAAATTGGCCAAAGATTTGACAAGATGTTAGGAAGTACATGGGATCCTACATTATCTACGTCATTGTCAAACCCACCATCAAGAAGCAAGGCATATATACTCTGCTACATACTCCTAGTCAACATTGGGAATCCATCTCCATGGATTACATGTCGAGCCTTCATTCTACTATGCATGGCAACGACTCCTTTTTCGTGGTTGTCCACAGATTCTCTGAGATGGTTATTCTAGCACCCTGCAAGAAGAGTATCACAAAAAAGCCATTGCTAAGTTCTTCTTTAAACGAGTGTGGATACACTTTGGGATCCCATAGTCCATTATCTTAGATCAGAACAGAAGGTTCTTAAGTACATTTTGGTCAAGTCGTTGGTCGATGTTGGATACCAAGCTCACTAAGTCCATGACTTTCCACCCCAAAACTGATGGCCAAACAGAGGTCGTCAATAGGATGATCATACACATTCAATGCATGTACAACTCGAAGCATCCACACACATGGGATGAAATCCTCCCATATGTCCAACACATCTACAACAGAGCTCTCCATAGTTCAACTTGCCACAACCCCTTTCAAGTGGGGTTGGGATTCTAGCCACTATGTCCCATTGATGTGGCTATACCATTTGCAGTTACTCATGAAGACTTAGCTCATGTTCAGTCTGAAGATGAGAAGGCTAACAACTTCATTGAGCACATTCATCACATCAACCAGAAGGTCCATGACATATTAGACAAATCCAATGCTAAGCACATCCAGCGACATGATTAACATTGGGTCCCACACAAGTTTCAAGTGGGCAAAAAAGGTTGGTTGCATCTGCAGAAAGAACACCTTACCAGAACCCATCAGAATCTCATACCACTCTGATAATGGCCTTACACCATTACCAAGGTTGTGGGTTAGCTAAGCATTCCCCCATTCCTTGGCCTGCAACCAGTGTTCAATGGGGACTGCCTTTGACAATACTTTACACCATTATTGGACACATCAGACATTACATAACAACTCACACCAACAGAGTTAAACCCAGATTGCATGGAAAAAGCCACAAATGATCAAATCATGGACACACATATCAATCACACTCACTAGAAAAAGATCCAACTCTATCAGGTTGTCAACGCTGGCCAACTCCTACACCAAGGAAAGTAGCTCACTAGGGACCAAGTTTACCAGAAGTTTCCCCATCTCATGGAGGCACTCAACGTAATGGAGACCATTTCTTTCTAAGGGAGGAGAATTGATCTAGGTGGATATTGTTGGCCACCCTCCTATTTCACTTGGACCCCCACCATTATTTCTTTTGTTTTTTTAGTCTCCTTAATTGTAGCACAATTTACTATTTTTCGCAGTTTTTCGGGTCCTAAACTTTCGACGTTGTTTTGAGGCTCTAAACGACATTTTTTTTTGGAAAATAGTCTATTGTAAGACTTCAAACAAATGTTTGCAAATGAAATTTATAGTGCTCAGATATATATTTCTAACGAGGTATCGTGTGTGTCAAATGAAGATCGTATGCCAAAGTTATGACCTCGGGGAGTTGGTGTACCAATTTACCCCAAGAGGGCCCATAGTTTTGGCACTTCATCTCCTAGGGTTAGGTTTTTTTATGTTTATGGTTTTTCATTGTTTCTCAATAATAAATAGGCATTCGAGCCTCATTTTAACACAATTTAGAGGCATGTATCCACACATCTATTCTCAAAGTTAAGCTAGCATCGCCTGAGCTAGTTTATTTCCATTCAGTATGTCAGCATATTTCAGTTCTTTGATATTACTGAAATGAAGTGTTATTTCTGTTGCATCTCTGTATTTATGGGTGTATCTTTATTTTTTTGTGTTCATGTTTAAGTTCGGATCATTTGTGCCTATGTTTTTGTAGGTTTTCTCACATTTATTTCTTTGTTGTTTGAAATGGTAGATGATGCAATTTGGGATGCCTTCAGACAAAGCTACTAAAGTTAAAGGTGGAGGGGGAGATCCAACCCTTTCCACTCTAGGATGATTCTTGGTCCCATCAAATAGGGGCATATTAGGATATTCAACATTCCAAGTAGCCTTTTAACTTGACGACCCTTCTATATATTTAGTAAAATAGCAAGGGAAAAATAGAATTGGCCCAATAAACAAGTTTCCAAACATTCAAATTGAAAATCAAGAAACAATTCCAAGACTATGTCGTAGATTATAGCTTCTCTAGGTCCATGGACATGGAGGTATTTAGGGTGATGGCGTTTTATTGGATTATGAACAGAGAACAAGGAGAACTAGCATTCTGAATCATTAAAATGACTAAAATGACAAAAGGTCAAATTTATTATTTTTTGTAAGATGATCTTTAAGCTTAACTTCAAAGTCTTGGAAAAAGTAATAGGTAAAGAAGAGGTACTTGGTACCTTAAACACAAGGGATTAGTTCCAACCCTATCATTATAAAAGATGAAATTTCTTAAAAAGCATGGAACTTTCCTAAAAAGTGTGTAGTAAAACCAAGGAGCCAAACTTTTAGCATAATCGTATTATATTTTAGTCTCTCCTCACATTCTAAATATTTATTTTTATATTTATTTATATGTATTAATTTCCACTGGTTCACCAGGAGAGAGACGCAGCAAAGAGCAACGCAGCAAGAGCAAGCTCGTGACAGGAGCCCCTGCTAGAAATTGGTATCAGAGCCAGTAACGTCTGGTTCTTAAGGTTGGTACTCATATCTATAATCTCTTAAGAAGGATGGAATCTTTGGGTAAATCAGTTTCTTTCAGAGAACTTGCAGAGAAAGATTCTCAGGCTGAGGAAAATCCCTTGAGAGACATGTTTGCTAGTTGTTCTAGTAGAACCTTAAATTCTGCTGAACTTACTTATGAGGAAACCCAGCCTTCAGCGAGATGGGAATTGCCCCAGATAAACCCTTCTCAAGTATATAGTGACCTTTCTGCTTTCCATTTGATTGCTGCCAATAGGATAAGTATTAAAGAATCTGTAAGTCAGATTCAAGAAAACTCAGATAATGTACAGACTATCTCTTTGCTGAATCCCAAGGAATTACAGGCAGAAGCCAAAAGGCTTAAGACAAATTATTTGCATCTTGGTTGTATCCGAGTAGGGATAAATCCTTTAACCCATAAAGGATTAAAAACTTTTGTGTTAGCCACTGTGAGAGACTTAACACACAATAAGTACACAGATTCCCTTATTGGTGGGATTGTCGCCCCTCTGTCTGATGGCCCTGTATATTTTGATTGCTATCCAAATTTTTCTATGTATACTTTTGACGAAACCATAGATCAAATTCTGCAACTACAAATCCAAAAGTAGCTTTCGAAAGATTTGACCAAAAAACAAAATGACATTTCAGACATTGCCTTGATCTAATCATAAAACATAAATTTAACCGTAAACTCCCAGTTAGCATGAGAAGCATCGACCTAGCAAAAAACGACACTTGGCTGCCAAGTGTCAGGGCTAGAGGTTGTCTGGGGCCGTTTCCTCTTCAATCCTGCATGCATATTTGTACCAATCATCCTCTTCAGCTGACGTGTCCGCGCCCTGAGTTGGGTGGACGGTTTCAGTGTTCCCCATGCCCGCATGCAGGCCAGACGTGTCGCCTCGTCGGCTGCCAGAAGCCTGAGTGTCGCCAAGCTTGCTCCCCACAGCTTGCTGATTGCCAGCTGGTGCTTTGCCATGCAGGGTGGCTCTATCAACGTCGGGTTGCATTTCGCCTGGGCTGCAAACACCTCTGTTGCTTGGAGTTGCCCTGTTCAGCTCTTCGCTGTGTGCACCCAGAGGTGCCGACGGGTCCATTTCTTCAGTGAAAGTAATAGTAACAGTAGCGGTGATGACAGGCCGGTTCAGAGTGCTGCGAAAATGAAATTGAGTGGTGTGGGGTGCTGGATGCAGGGGGAGGAGGAAATTTGCTATATGAACTGCAACGTCCCTCCGTTCAGAACCTTGAAATCGAGTTCTTCCCCTTCCATGTCGGGTGTCTGGATATCGGCTAGGGAAAGAACCAAATGGATTGGGATTGTCTGCTGAAGAAGCAGGGGAAGCAAAGTCTGAGCTGGGAGTTGCAGGAGGGTGGATGCTTCCGCCGCGTGTGCCTCCCCTCCTACTTCTCATTCTATGACGAACCATGGCAGGATTGAAGGCAAGGTTAGCAGTCGAGGAGGTGGTGGAGTAATTGTGCAGAGGATGGACCAAGGAGGGTTGAGCCAGAGCTAAGTTGCAGAACCTGGTTTGTGAACAATGAAATCCATTACCCAGATCAATGCAGCTTAGTATCCAGTGACAGTGCGAGAGCATGGCTCAGAGGCTTGCGGGGGGCAGACACAGTGGAGCAAGGGGGGAGGGATAACATAATACTCTGCAGACTCCATTGCTATGAAAGAGGTGGAGCAGTCTCGACCTTGGGACGCATTTAATGGCTCCTGCAAGGTGCCTTGAATGCGCTTCAGATGGGCTTGGGGGAGGACGCAGGCGGCCATGTGACCAGCCCATCCGCCGCCTGACCATCTTGTCAAATTAATTACCTAGATAATCACTCACATTCGGGTATTCAATAAAATTATGTTGATTATAGAAGAGGATATTATTTTTAAGGAAATGATATTTATTAAAATAAAATTGTTAAATAATATATTAATAAGTCTATGGGCATAGAATAATTAGTGAATGGTTTATCACTAAGGTGTTTATGGCATGATGTTCTTTATTTGATGATCACTGGTTTAAAACTCCATGGGTAGTCTCACTATCAGCCTTCAAGGAAAAAAAATAACATATCATTTAATTTTTCTTTCATATATTTTTTGGTCAATAATTAATCTAGTAGAACGTGTTGACTTAGAACATAAATTATGTTAGAAGATTTTGTTGGCAGTAGCCAAAAATTGATTAGGGAAAAAGTGTTCATCGAAAACAAATGCTTAGACATTTTCTTCTTTTGCTAACTAATTATTTCAAACAAAAATATATTTCAATTAAATAATTATTTTAGGAATGTTGTTATCCTCTACACTAAAGTTAACTTCTCAAAAGTTTCATGTTGAGCTTTGTGTAATCATTTTGATCTTTCATGTTGGGTTTGAGTAGTCCCCCAAGGACGAAAACATCTATAATCCTCATATATATGACAAATAACTTTATATTCCATTTGAGGACTATACATTTTTTAGTTTTTCATGGATTGGTTAAACTCAACATTGAGTCTCAAACATAGGGCTTCACTAGGGGAGCAATACCATAACACGTATGTTCATAATGGGGGATATATATTGAGGGAAAAATGACATAATATATTGAGCATATAATAGGGGGTAAAGTGTTTTTATATTAGAAGGTATAAAAAATGGAGCTCAAAATTAATGAAAAAATATAAAGGGGTATAAAAAATATTAATGAAAAATGCATACCTACAATATCTAGTGAAAGTAGGGGCTTTTTAAATTAGGAAGGTGTATTGGTTTATGTAACAACCCCGAGTTGATTTTCCATGTAAATAAATGAAACCAAGGTCATGGGACATGTATTCCAAGCTGAATGGAGGGGAAAAATATTACGTTGGGAATCGCTTATGGTTTATTATTGGCTATGGAAATTGACATTGGCATTGGAAAAGGAAAAAAGAAAATAAATGATAATTTATTATAAGAAATAAAGGAAAATAGGAGAAAAGGAAGATGAAGAGACAATTATATGCATACAAGGGAAAATGAAGGAAAAGGAAATGAAAAATGAGAGGAGAACATTCTATGCCTCTATTAATTTCTCTTAGTCACTCTCAATTACTCTTAATCACTTCTTGGTTACTTTTGGAGCATTCTAGCATTCACTTAGACATTGAAGCATTCTCACTTGGATTTGGAGAGAGAGCACGTGGACAAAAGAAAGCAAGAAAATGAATTTATGGGCAGCAAAGTAGAAGGTTTGGAAAGTAGTTACAACAAGAGAACATTGGAGGTAACATGTTGCATGTGCAATTTCCTTGCTGAAATTTGAATGCATGATACATTATGACATCATTGGCATGCGATTTTCAATGGATTGACAGTTGTTTCAGTCATGCCTTGCCATTTCCTAGATAGTCATGATGTAATGGATTGCCTATTTTGGTTAAGCTTTGGATGACAGGTAGATTTTGGATCCTAGTTGAGGTGGTCTTAGGAAAATTCCCAAGGATCAAGGGGTGGAGATGGGATTTCTCCTGGAAATCTTAATAGGTGGGTGGAGATAGGAAAAATCCTCTAGGTATGGTGAAGAAAGTTTGAGGAATCCAAGCTTGTTTGGTTTTGGTGATTTCTTGATTCGAATAGAAAATGGCATCCACCCATGGTATTCATCCACCCATATTATTCATTCACCCATGGTATTGGAAGTGGCATCCAACCATGGTATTTGCCCACCCATGGAATTTACCCATGATACTGTAAGTGGCATTCACCCATGGTCTTCATTCACCCATGGCATTTTCCCTAGTATTGTAAGTGGCATCGACCCTTGGTATTCATCCTCCCATGGTATTTATCCACTCATGGAATTTACCCATGGTAGTGTAAGTGACATCCACCCATGGTATTTTCTCATGGTATTGTATGTGACATCAACCCATGGTATTTACCCACCCATGGAATTTACTTGTGGTATTGTAACCAAAATATGCTATAAGTAACAAGTCATATTTTGTAAAAGGACAAATTTTCCACCACAATGTAGCTTTTATAGTTATTCTCTATTTTAACGAAATGTTTCTTTGCGGCTTTGTTTAATGTGTATTCTCCTCTTTTCTTCTGGCATTTCAGTTTTTCAGATCTTAGGGGCCTCTCCCCCCAAGATCTAGATTAGTGCTATCAGAGCCAGGTTACGATTCCATGGGAATGAGGGTTTCATGTATATTTCAATTTCAAATTTTTGTAGCAATATTCAACAAACTTCAGCCATGTGCTACGATCTCCACAAATCACTTTATTGGGCAAAGAGGGAAGATTTGTTCTTTTTTCATTTTTTTTTTGTAGGATTTTTTTAGGCGGTGAGTTTGCAGATCAGATTTGAAACTTTTGGTGCAAAATTTACAAAAATAAGTAACAGATCTGGATTCCTTGTGAAAAAATACTCAAATTCAAAACAAAACAAAAAATCGCTCAAATCGAAGTCCAAATGAGGGAGATATCACTGATTTAAAATCAGTTATTTTTGCATAAATGTTTTTGATGACAATTCGTGGATGGAAACTCTCCTTTTTTTTCTAGTTTTTGTGAAGAATTTGAGAAAATTAATTGTATATCTGAGCTCCTCTCGAAAAATCACCCAATTTCAAAAACCAAATTGGTTGAATCAGAGTTCGGATGAGGGAGATATCGTTGATTTAAAATCAGCTATTTTTTCAAAACTTTTGTGACAGCGGGACAATTGCAGTGCGAATCTAAGTTTCCAGAGTGTCTAGGTATGGATTTCAATCACATGGGAAGATGCAAAATGTTCATTCTATTTCTGAAAACAGGTTATAATAAATATTCTGATATTGAGTTATTCCCATTTTAAATCTAGAGCAGCATTCAGAGTGGGTTACCTTTGGAGATGTGCCCTCCCACCCCGCTTTAGTAGGCACCTACTTCACATTCATCAGTTTCATCATAGCATCATCCAGCTTGGGTTCTTTGGAGACGTGCCCTCCCACCCCAGGCTATGTAGGCACCTTCTACTTCATCAACAGTCAGCATCACAATTATGGGTCAACCGCACAAAGTCTTTGTCATCGAAGTCCATTTGCTAGGCCGCACACTATTAATATCACAGTTGGTCACAAGCATTATAGGGTATCTCTATCCTCAAATATTCCTTTTTCATGGTTATGGGTCATCCCCAAACCAACACTTCATCGAAGTCCATTTTCTAGGCCACAGACAGTTAGTATTACAGTTGGTTACAAGCATTACAAGGTATCTTTATCCTCGGATTTTCGTTTGTCATGGTTACGGGTCATCCACAAACCCACACCTTATCGAATTCCATTTTCTAGGCCACACATTGTGAGTATCACAGTTGGTCACAAGAATTACAGGGTATCTCTATCATCAAATCTTTGTCTTTCACCGTTATGGGTTAACCACACAAAACCTTTCTCTTTAGTGGCTCTCCATATTCAACAAAGACTTCTAAGGAGGGAACCTCACGCAATGGGGAGCATTTGTTCTTAAGGAGGGAGGAATGATCTGAATGGAAAATGGAATCCACCCATGGTATTCATCCACCCATAGTATTCATTCACCCATGGTATTTTAAGTGGAATCCACCCATGGTATTCATCCACCCATGGTATTTATTCACCCATGGAATTTACCCATGATATTGTAAGTTCCATCCACCCATGGTATTCATTCACATATGGTATTTTCCCTAGTATTGTAAGTGGAATCAACCCTTGGTATTAATCCTCCCATGGTATTTATCTACTCATGGAATTTACCCATGGTATTGTAACTCACATCCACCCATGGTATTCATTCACCCATTGTATTTTCCCATGGTATTGTATGTGACATCAACCCATGGTATTCATTCACCCATGGTATCTTCTCATGGTATTGTATGTGACATCAACTCATGTTATTCATTCACCCATGGAATTTACCTGTGGTATTGTAACCAAAAAATGTTATAAGTAACAAGTCACATTTTATAAAAGGACAGATTGTCTACCATGTTGTCACTCACTTCATTTTAGGTTTCAATTGGTCAAAGTTGCCCAAGAGCAGTGAATTTTGAAGTCACCTTCCTAGGCCACAAAAGCTCTCAGAGCCAAATCAAACCCTCTCCATTGCCTAGTGCTCAGAAGATCTCTCCAACGGTATATAAAAGTCCAAAAATGGACTTCTAGATCAGAAGTTAGAGCATCTTAAAGATCACACTTGGAAAGCCTTGAAAACCAAGAAAATGACTAACTATGTGGGCAAATTGCATATCGTCGACCCTGTAATCCTGCATCCCGCGCCTTGCCGACCCCACAGTCCTGCAGTCACAATAGTCTCACATCTTGTAGTCCCACATGGCCCCCACAATACCTGATGGACCATCCTTAAGGAATTGTTGGGGGGAGAATCGCCTATATGGTGTGACATCGTCAGGGAGGAACAAAATTCATCTACAAAGGAAAAGCATGGTAAAGCCAAGGTAGGGCCTCCCCCTTCTCATAATGGACAGGCAACTGAAAATGGTTGAGAAACATTGTATCCAACTCACCAAACGTAGAAAAATACCCACCCTTTAATTTGATATACTATTTTGCCACATTTCCAGTTAAGGTGTGTTGAAAGAGTCTCAACCTAATTGAATCATCAATCAAGGAGTTTGATGAGCACCATAAGTGGAAAGTGGTTACATGGTCTGCTAGATCCTCACCAAACTTCCTTAAAATTTTGGTATATCAGACGAAACTTTAGTAGGGATTGAAGGCCAAGTCATGTTGTAATGGATCAGATCATTAGTCAATTTTGAAAGCTCTATAAAATTAAGATATTCCAAGAACAATAAGCATAGAGAGACAAAAAAATTCCAAGCTCCAAGAGTGGAATTCCCAACATTCAAAAAATAGTATCCTAGATTTTGAGAGGCACCAAGTTGCCAAGGATTACTCGTAGAAGCAACTGAACTATAACAAAAACCTTGTAGTCTGAGGGTATACTGAGGGTATCCACACCCCATATTGCAGGATTACGAGTCATAGGAAAACTTCCTCCCAGTGGAACATTATATGAAGGGGAGATACCCTGGTAAGGATTCCAAGCACTATCCAAAAGGGGAAAACCTGTGAAGTACCAACAATAGGAAAGGGCATGCTCCCCTACTAACTAAGTAAATGAGAGAGATTCACAAACCCAAAACCACTCACAAAAGGATATACCAAGCCCTGGCTCCCTTGAAAAGGATTAATGTTTTGAGCATGGCTATAGAAAGGCATTGATCCTACATTGAACGATGGATTGGAAGGAGGAACATGTCCACTTCCAAATTCAAAACCTTGTAAATATGTTGAACCACTAGCCATTGAAGTCATAGATACAGAAGTAGCAAAACGTAAGGTTGATGAGATTTAGGGAATCCCACTAGATGAATTTCCAAAAGGCTAAGCACTAGTGAGAGAAGCAGAAGGTTTGGTGCCCCCCACTTGAACCCGGGATGGAGGTAGAGCCAAAAACTACCATACTAGGTGTAATAGTAGAAATAACAATAATACCTCCTCCTATAACTGAATAAGGAGCATGTACATTAACCGTACCGCCATCCATACTTGTGCCACTAACATTGGACCTTGTTAAGAAGAAATAAGGAGAGTGAACATGGCTAGTCGGTGTATGAGTTGGAGTACCCATGTACTATACAATGTAAGGAACATGAGGAGGAAGAGGTTCCATAGGAATCGTAGGGGACTTAGAAACGTCTTTAATTTTTGCTTCATCTTTTGATTGGAAGAGTACTCTAGCAAGCACTAGAGCATTTCTTCCTAGATTATGTACTAGACTAGGTTCATCGTGTGAAATAAGAGCCCTAGAAGAAGGATTTGTCTTCATTGCGTTAGCTAGAACTGGTTCAAAAGAACCAGTAGAATTACTCATAGGTGAAATCCCACAGACCTTTCTAGAGCAACAAATTGGTCAATCATCCACCTTTATATATAAAGAAAATTTAAAGACTAAAATCACCTATGGCAGGTTAGGAGCATAAAGAACTCTCTAAAAAAGTCATAAAGGTACAAATAACCAAACAACATCCAAGTATTTCCGCTCCGGGTGATCAGGACTAGACACCAAAATAAAAGAAAGCAAAGATAAGGACCGCCTGAAGGTAGTTTGGGATGATGAGGGCCCAAGCCTACCAACGAAGGTATCAGAAGCAGTTACGCTAACCTTCAGAAAATATCCTTTGTCGGTGAAAGTACCCAAACTTCGGAAGGGCACCCTCCCAAAGAAATATGAGAGTGATGGACGTTTGCCTTAGGTACCACTGGAATTACCCGCACAGTCAGTTGTGTGGTCCTTAGGAAAGGAAACTAAGGTCACCAGCTCATGATTATAATCCGGGTGTAATAGTCGTGGGTGCGTGATCCAACAAGTAGGAGAGGGGGTATCTCTCTTTCCTTATTTTTACACGTCCTCATGCTTGACTCTTGTGTTAGAGGAAATTTCCCGGACAACTTAACGAGACTAGATTTCCACTCATTAATAAAATTCTATACTTTCAGTTTAAGTGGCCTTAGAGATTTTACTCTCCACACACCTATTCCAAGGCCCTAAATTCCCTATACTAGTTGATGTTTCTATGACAAAAAGAAAAAGTCTAGTTCACTTTAAGTTTAAGCACTCATATTAGTTAGTTTTTATTTAAGACAAGGGAAGCGGAAGTGCAACTGATAGTTTTTTGATGCAAAAAAAATCAATAGAAAACCTAGGCTACATGAGAATGCAACACTTATTTTTCTTCAATGAAAGAGTTTCTATAAGGGTTTCATGAGAAACCTAAAAAAAAAAACTTTTTATTTTTCAATTAAGCACTCACACATTAAAAACTTAACAAAAAGGACTAAATGATGTCTAAAATGTATCTAACCTAATGCACATTAGAATGTAAATGCAAGATTCAAATAAAGGCTTAAAGATAAACAAATGTGATCCTAAAGGTGAAGGCCAATTCAAAAAGCAAAGAGAAGCAAATCCCAAAAGAAAAAGCACTCCTCAAAGCAAAAAGACTCTTAACCTTAAAACAAGAATTCACACATTTGCCAAAAACTCAAAAGACTACAAAGCCAAAAACAAAAGAAAATAAACACAAAGAAAATGTTTTTCTTTTTCTTTTAAAGATATAAAGAACTAAAAAGTTCAAAAAGGGAAAACAAACAAATATCTCAAGACCAAAGGCATGAAAAATAATCAAATCCAACTAGTTACAAAGATAAAAGACTAGTGCAAATAAGAGACTTAATCACTTCAATAATTTGGCCAGAAAAATGCAAAAGAATCTGAAAATAAAAAAGACTCCAGAGAACTAAAATATCTCATTCATCCAAGAATCAAAAGCCCCTTTCAAAAACAAGAAAGAGAAAGCAAAAATAAGCCAACTTCTAGGTCACAAAAGAAGAAAATCAAATACTAGGTTATAAACAAGTTTAAGAGCAACAAGACCTATTCTAGAGCCACAAAACAACCAAATACTTCATAAAGAAGATTTGGAACCCAACTTCAAACACAAAAAGCTTCAAAAACTGCAAACCCTAGGTTGACATAGGCATTTCTCAAACAAGATGAAAGACACCAACAACAATAGACATCAAGGTGATTCCAAGCTTCATAAACATCAAGAAATCATAAACAAACTTGGTCAAGACCTCAGTGCAAGCCGAGAATGAAAAATTTTCATTTTTCAAATTTGTATGAGACTATTTAAATATCGTTTTGTGTGTATACATGATTGTATATGAAGAAACACAAGTATACACAAGTTTTTTGTAATAAACTGCTTATATAAACGACTGTATAGAAGAAAAAACACATATAAATGGAAAGCTAAGGAAAAAATAAAAAGGAAAGCCCGGATCTGAAAGATTAGGGTGAATGAAAAAATCACTTAAGACTCAAGAAGGATGGAAAAAACCAAGAAACAATAAACTAAACCCAAATCAAATAAAAGCAACCCTTCGAGATAAATACTTGATGGTATTCCCCAGTGGAGTCACCAATTCTATTAGCGGGAAAAGTTCACTAAGGCAAGGGTTGAGAAGCTCAAAAGAGCAGGATAAGATAATTAACAAAGAACACTTAATCAATCATGTCAAACATTAGAATTATCAAACTTGAATTTAGAGACATACCTGGAGGTCCTACGTTTGAAGATGTTCCCATAGGGTCCAAACCCTGTGCTTCCTCCAAGATGTGTAGATCTGAAAATAAATCTCAAAAGGATATATAATTCAATGTGAATACATAATAATATGTTACATCAAAACATTTGGACTATCATTTGTAAGAGGAAAACATATATAGGGAACAAGGCATGATCTTCTTTATTGATTAATAATGTAAGTACATGATAGATACAACTTGATCCAGGCCAAAGGCCCTGACGAAGCCTTCCTACAATTTCGTCCAACCCAAGACATGAAGACAACCTCTTTAATAGGTGCAAGAAGATGCTAGATAAGGGTGTTGAGCATCTCTGCAAAGGAAACCATGGTTTCCTAGAGACTGGGAATGCAGGAGGCACAGGAAAAGCAGACTTGATCTGGGAGAAATCTAGTATAATGTTGATATCCTTCTTCTACTGTTGTAATTAGTCCTACCCAAGGGGTATATATATACCACCTCAAATTGGTTATTTTAGTTAGGCCACGGGATCCTTGTAAAACCTGTAAACCCCGCTCAAAAAATAGCATTTTATTTTAGTTTTTCTTATTTTAAAAGGTACACGTGGGTATAGTATTATGGGACTCGCATATGTACGCATTTTTATATGGGCAGAGTCGCATATGGATTTTGAAATACTGTTTTTTAGTATGAAGTCAATTTTGCACGAGAAAAGGGACTACCTAGGGCCATAAAAGAGCATCAAGTCTACAAGAGTGTTCAACGATGCTAAATAGATCCACTTGGAGGTGCCATGATGTGCCTCATGCTATCTTATATATATTGGGGTCCTTTCCCTCATGTTATGAGTAGAGATGTTGATGTTGCCTATTGATGTTGTTGTTATGTGGAGAGTGTTGGTTGGTGCCTCATGTGCATATTGTTTCATATAATTGATGCTGCTCATATTTTCTATTATGATGATGTTCATATATACTTGTGTGATTGCCTCATATGCATATTGTTGCTGCTATTAGAGGTTGTTGGTTGGATATGCGGCTCTGAATTTTGATTGGTTTATTATGCTTCTTGTTGCTATTAATATGAGAGGCATGCATGTTGGTTGATATGCATTATTTTTCAGCCATGTATAGATTAGTTGCTCCAGTGTTTGTGCGTCTCTTATTGTTGCCTTATCAGATGGATTTGATGCTTTGCCATTGATGTCAAAGGGGGGGTGATAGAGGAGATTGGTCTGGAATTTTGTGTGGTTTCCATCAATGCAAAAGGAGGAGATTATTGGTATTATGGTGTGCATGGTTACAACTAGTTGATGTGCATTTGCTTCATGATGGAAACTAGCATATGTTGTCATTGATGTTAACCATATGGAGTCTAGCTGACGTGTTTATTCCATTCTTGTAGCATGTGTTGACATTGAGATGGTTATGTTGGCATGATTGGAGGCATTAGATATGCTGCTATAGGTGATGAATATGTGCTTCATGTTGATGGTTCCTCATATGCTATTGGTTTTCATGACCTAGTGCGAGATTTAGAAGCTGAGCATAGATGATTGCATGACATGTTATTATGGTTTGGTAATGATGTTAAAGATAGATGTTGTTTCTAAAGGAGTTAGAGTCACAGAGCCTTGTTGATTAGGTCTCCATGTCCCATATTAGGTACTCATATTGATGGTATGATATATAAGGTTTGGATAGGATCTACAAGTTTTGCAGGATGCTTGGAATGGCTGTATAGATGTTGGAGGATGTCTGACATGTTCTAGAGTTGTGGACCAGGTTGATGGACCATGTGTTAGTATGGTTGTTGTTTGGCATCCAATTCAAATTAGTTTGAGTTGTGATGATGATAGTGATGTGGAAGTGATTTGGGAAAGTGTTGCAGAGGTGAAAGTGGCTTTTAGAGGTCCTACAGAGGCTTTTCAAGCTCTGGAAGAAGTTTGAGCGGGATCTAAGGTGTTTTGATTGGCTTTCTCCTATCCTCTGCCCCAACCACACCCATGTAGGCTTTTGCATGTGCTTGAAGGGATCCAACCACACGGATACAAGCTTATGCATGAATGTGCAGTCTTGATCGGGCATCTTTGTGCATGTAGTTGGGATTCTTCATAAAAAAATCTTTGAATTCCTCGCACACATTGGACATGTTTCGTCATGGAAATTCCCAGAAGCTTAGAAATTAATTGATTAAGGTTTGAAAAGGCCCTCCAATGATGTGAACACCTTAAGTGCACAAGTAGTGGTGATAATGGCTTGATTTTGTCAACTTTGTGCACTCTTGATCCTAGACCAAAAGTGGAATTCTCCCCTAATGTTTTATATTCTTCACTTTGGAGCTGAGTGATGGTTGGTTCAGTATGAGAATGAGTTAGAGAAGGATGCATATAAGAGGATTGTTTCAGACCAAGTTGTGAGAAGGATTGCTTCAATGTATGAGTGCCAATGGCAACAGAATGAACAAATCTACTTGTTGAAGATGTGTATTGATTCAGAACTTCAAATTGCAGATTAAATATGTAGAGAGATGAAGCAGAGTTTGTTGGTATATATGGAGAGCTTGGTATAGCTCCAATTTTGTGATTCTCAAATTTGTTTTGCAGGTTCTGCTAGTGCATTTGGTAGATAGGCATTGTGTTTTATGTTGTTGATTGTATTATGCAGTAATTATATTTTGGAGTGAGGGTTTGATGTTATGAAAGAGTGTGAGTTTATTTTAGTTGTTGGTGATTATGCTATTCAAATTTGATTCATCCATTGTGGCCACTATTTTGTTGTGGTGGAGAGCACATTTGTGGTGATAATTATTTGTTGATGGTGTCTTTCTACTGGTGATTGTATTGCAAAGATGAGTCTAGTTGAGAAGATCATCTTGGGATCCAGTTTGAAAATGAATGAAATAAAGGTCCACATAGAGTAAAGGAGAAGTGACTTCATGGGAGTGGAGTAGTGATTATGTACTATTAGCAAAAGGAACAATTTCTCCATCCAATGGTAGTTGGATAGTCCAATTGGAGTTGGGTGAGTATCGTTAATCATGGTGGCTTTTAGCAGATGGTTGTCCGTAGATCTGTGTGAGAACATAGTCTTCTGAGTTTATCAGTAGAATCAAGTCTCCTGGCTAATAAGAGTCTGTTGATTGTGTATGAGGTTGAGTCTCCTAGCTAATGAGAGTTAACAATTATATGTAAAAGATCATTGCTTGACATAATAGAGATTCAAAGTAGTGCAACAAAAACAAGGGTGGTTTATTTCCCAGAGAAGGGTTTTCCACCATATATATTGTGTCTCCTGTGTGGATCACGGAAAATTTTAGGGGCTCATATTCACAGACAGACTAATTTTCCATGCTTTTTCCAAAAAGAAGATTTTCCAATTTACATTTTTTCCTAAAAATGATTCGCCAAAATTTTACAATACAAAATTATTTTACCTTAACAATAGCCAAAATTTTATATAGAATAATATAAAATCACTGGAAATATAAATATTTCTACATAAATATGACCAAACATTTTATAGTTTGCATCAGGGAAAATTTTAAGAACCCCCCCAAATTTATAAATATAATAAATGGGCGAATCTCCATGGTATATAGGAAAAATGGAAGGCGATTTTATCAATAATATAATATGTATATATAATTTTTTGGCGAATCTCTCACGAGGCATGGCGAATATTTTACTCAATTATAAAATCTTGTAAGATCTTGGCGAGTCTTTCACTAAATAATAAACTTTGTAAAGTCCTAGTGAATCTTAGCATAGGCTACATGCTGGTTTGATTCCCCCATTTAAATAGGCTACATTCCAGGTGAATACCATGGGTCAATACCATGTGCCATTTTGGTGAATACCATGGGTCAATACCATGTGCCATTTTGGTGAATACCATGGGTCAATACCATGTGCCATTTTTATTTTTATTAATTCTAATATTAGGGTTAATAATGGTTTTTTGCATGGTATTAATAACACACTAGTCCATGGTATTTGTCCCATAGTATTTTGGCCATAGGTTTCACCTAAATATAACCCATTTTTTGAGTGTTCGTAAATATAAGGTGACTTATGGAGTAAATATAAAAAAATGTTTTTTTTGTTTACCATACCTCTCATTTATTTATATTTTTATTAATTTACCATACCTCTTCTAGAAATATGGTATTTGGCCCATAGGATTCACTTAAATAAAACCTCTTTCTTGAGCCTTCATAAATAGAACGAGGGTTATGGACTAAATATAAAAAGAGGTTTTATTTATTTACGATACGTCTAGTTTATTTATATTTTTATTTATTTACCATACTTTTTGAGTAAGTATAAAGAGACATTTTATTTATTTACAATACCTCCACTTTACTTATATTTTTATTTGTTTACACCCTTACATGTATATAAGGTGACTTATGGAGTAAATATAAAAAATGTTTTATTTATTTACCATACCTCTCATTTATTTATATTTTTATTAATTTACCATACCGCTTTTATAATATGGTATTTGGCCCATAGGATTCACTTAAATAAAACCTATTCTTGAAAATGGGCGAATGGAAGGTTGTAAGTCCTAATTTCAAGGGCTAAATTTACCTTTTTTACCCTCTCCCTTAAAATAAGGTGGGCTATTTGAGGTGATTTGTAAAAATGTACTATGATACAAAATATTCGCCCACTAAAAATTTAAAACCCCTTAATTTCGCCAAAGGGCGAACATTCGCCCCTAAAATTATCCTTGGTTTGCATATTAGGGATTAGTAAGATTCATCAAGGTTTCTAAATTTTAAGATAAACTTCCATCCTTAAACTTTTGCCTGTTGTGGATGTGCTTTGATGCGTTGTTTATTTTTTCTCTCATGGTTATCTCGTTTTAGCTGCATATATGGTTTATGCTTATGAGACAATCTAATGTGTCGCTGGTTAATACATATGTAATTTAGTAGAGAAGTTTTAATTGGTAAAATTGTTAAGAAGATCACACTACTAATTCAACCTCCCCCCCCGCCCCACCACTCTGTAGTGCTCAAGGTTTCCAACAGAATTTATATTTATGCGTAAGGCTGAAGTGATTTCCTCCCCTAACCATGGTGCTTAAGCTCAAGAATGTTCATTTAGGGCATAAGCCCCTTGTTCCCTTACCTCTACTTCCCTCCCAACCATGTTTGGGCCTTAAGAAGCATTTCCTTTTACGTAGGGGTATTCACACATATGTTTTTTTCTAGCAAAGATAAAAATGGATATGGAAGGCTATATAGAAGTTTGCATGGTGGTAGCTTGAGGCATGCATTGGAGGTTCAATGAGTGTTGAGGAAATTCAAATAGGAATGTGTGAAAATCCCTAAAATTAAATGATCACACATTCCTCACAACAATTTTAGGAAACAACTTCTTGGATATGCTTATTATTATCAATTGCAAAGAAGTAGGATTGCATGCGAATTGGTTTTGTTTGGTTCCAATGTTCCAAGTGAACTTAAATGGATATTAGATATTTATTTTGGCTTTCCATATAAAATTACATTAGTATGTGTGTCCCTTAACATTGCAAGTAAACTTACATATATATTTGTTTAAAAACACTTTACAAAAACTTAAGTATTTTGAAATTTCAAATTCAAGAAAAATATCTTTCATGAAAGTTGATATACATTTATAAAATAAGAATACGATCTTAATATTCAAAACATACTTATATTAAATAATAATAAAAATCAATAATAACTTAGAGAAAAAGAATATTATTAAACTTATGTTATTAAGATTTTATATTATAAGAATTTTACCTTTTACATTTAAAAAAATATGAACTCATAATGTTTATAAAAAAAAAAATATGAGATTGCAAAATGTCGAAATTTGGTATAAATATAATTTTTTTACTAATTATTATAATTACAATGAATGAAAAAATAAATTAGATTAAAAATAATTTAATAACTTTATTTTTAATATTTATAATAATTGTAATTTAATAAGATAAACAACATTTACATTACATTTTCACATTCTCATTCATTTTTATTTTTTAATAAATACTTTTAATAAGAATATGCAAATACCCATGTTAACCATGAAACTTTGCAGTCAAAATAAATATTTGATCTTCTTATATATTGTTCTAACTTGCCATTCTTTCCATGGACCCCACATTCAAACAGTCCATCCTCCGTCGGTGAATTTGATTTAGGTTCATTTGTTTTGAAAATATATTTTTCAGATTAATAATAGATATTCGTTCCCAGAAATTACGCTCTTTGAAGGGCAATTGCTAAACAAAAATCTACTTTATTATTTGGGCTATATTTAAGTGATTAAAATTGGAGAAAATAAAAACAAAAAAAGTAAAACTGACGGATTTAAATTAAAGGAAGCCCTTGAGGGAATCTATAAAAGAAATAAAGGTTAAAAAAAGGTTGGGATGAAATTGAAAAACTTAAAAAGAGGCGGATGCTGACGTAAAGAATTTTCATTAGCATCATACATCGGATATTTTTTAATCATGGGTTTTCTATTATTTTCGTTAACCTTACATCATATTCTATTTATAGTTACATAAAAAATTTCTAATTTCTATTTTCTTAAACTTATATGTATTTGAATTTTATTGACCAATGTATGACAAATCTCAAGATTCGTAATTATTTTTGAACCAAATTTGATTATAGTAGATTCTTTTTATCATTGGTCTTAGTTGATTATGCATGTGTTCCTCACTATGATTTTTTTAGACTATGTTATATGATTATTAAGTTTTATCGGTTGCTCAAATGGCCATTGTTTTTTATTAAGATAACTTCTCTTAACTTGATCGTGATCTTGTTTTCTTATTAGATTGAGTTTCATTGTCTTGTCAACTTGTCCTATGATTTAATTACCATAGATTTATTTTAAATAGAGATCTAACATGAACTGAGAGATCTAATTTCTTCACTTCTAATTTTTTTTATGAGCATACATTATTTAAATGTTTTGTATAGTTTTTTTTTAGATAAAAAAAAAAAACTGGCCGACATGAGCAAAATTCCAACTTTGATGATGGATTGACAAGCTTACACATCATACTGGATTATAGAATGAGCCTCTTGGCTCAATTATCCCTGATAGACTTGTTGAGGTTCATTCCTAGTCATCTTACCTGAATAGTTTTTTGATGGACAAAACTCCAATCATTTGATATTATCTGTAAACAATGCAACATCTCTATAAGGGATGCATTAATGACATTATATTTCCTAAGAAGTTTCATGGGTTCTATATATTGTTCATGGAACTTGATCTTAATAATCTTTATTTAGGGACCAATGCCCATATTTTCCTCTCTTAACCATCGTTGGACCTTAAGACACATTCTTCATTCATCCATGATGCTGAAGCTCGAGAAAAAGGTCTTAGAACTAAAGTATCTTGTATCTCTCCATTGGCTATGTTTAAGGACTTGAGATATATCCATGATAGCCAAGACCCCATTATAGTTCCCATATTCAAAACTAAAATGCTAAATACTCCTTGGAGAAAGAATTTTTTTTTATGGTTTCTATGTCTTTTTCATGGTGTGTGAGCTCAATAGTGTTAAATTGGGCTTAACACCACTATTTCCCCTCTAACCATGTTTATGCCTTGAAATCTCATTCAATTGAAGAAAACCTAGTCATGCTTCCTATATCCCACTCAATCACCTATAAAGAAACCCTATACAGGACTTGCGTGCTAGGTAAGGGGTCATTCAAAGGCTCTTGAACCCAATAAGATTCAACATAATATTGAGGTACTTTCCTTCCTTCCTTGACCACAATTAAGGCCTTATAATCGATCCTCCATGTGCAAAACATCATAATGGTGTCCATATTTAACTCCAACACCAGAGACTCCTTAGAGAGGGATAATATTGTGATTTATAGGGGTTGTTGGCGATCAAGGCCAAGAAGCTATGTTTACGACTTAAGGCGCAAGTTCTTTCGACTTCTAACCATGGTGCTTAAGCCCTTGTTGTCTCGAGTCAGCTTCCCACCAAACCATGTTTAGGCCTTAAAAGCCATTTCTTTTAACATATATCTTTTCCTGATAGAGATTAAAATCAACATGAAGGGCTACATGAAAGTGTGCATGGTCATGGCTTAAGGCATACATTGGAGGTTCAATGAATGTTGAATAAATCTGAATACAGATGTGTGCAAATCCCTAAATTTTAAATGAGCACAAATTCCTCACAATAAGTTTGGGAAACAACTTCTTCTATAAGCTTAATTGGTTTTCTAGACCTAATGTTTTAGGTGAACTTGAACGCATATCGAATGTTTATTTTGGCTTTTCATGTGTAATTGCATTGATAAGTGAATATATGTCAGCACATAAACCACCTACATATATGTTTGTTTTGAAACAATGAATAAAAACTTAAATATATATTAGGTTTGAGGTTACATATATGTTTGTTTTGAAACAAGGAATAAAAACTTAAATATATATTAGTTTTGAGGTTACATATATGTTTTTTTTGAATCAATGGATAAAAACTTAAATATATATTAGTTTTGAGGTTTGAAGTTCAATGAAAATATATTTCAAGATATGCATAAAGCAAAATTATCATCTTAAAACTCAAAACACTATAAATATTGAAAGAATTGATATGACTGAAGTTGTTTAGAGTTGAAGCCATCGCATTTTAATAAGAATAAAGCACCGTAAAAATACACCGTCCAAGTGGATGTAGGGTGAATAGAATAAAGCAAAGTATTTCTCCATCTCTTAACTCAGGTAGGAGATATGGTCAACAAAAGGAGATACTCCGGGATATAACTTCCCTAATATGTGGCCCACTTTTTGGGTTTATGATAAAAAAGTTTTTTAATGTAAATATTCGTTGATAAAATGTGTAGTTCATTCCATTACATTTATAATTGTAGTGGGAATATTATAAATTATTAATTTTCTTTGGATATCCATAAATTTGTATTGATTATAAATGCTTATAACACGGGAAAGGATTTGAATATATTAAATGTCAAAATGTATTGGTTTTTTTAATTCGTTTATAGATTTCTTTTTTATTTCGTTTAAGTAGAGGTTTGGATATTATAAAACAGGGGTAATTTTTCATTTTTTGAAATCGTTTAAGTATAGATTTGGATATTATAAAATATTTGGTAATTTTTTATTTAATTTAGTTGGGTAAGCAAAACTTATAGCATTGAGATAAACGTTATATTTAATTAATTTATGTATGAATTTATATTAAAATTAGGAAGAATGGTTTTATATACCTATTTAATATATGTCACAAAGATTAGTTTGATTGGTAAAAAAATTGGTACTTAAAGCATTTTTTATGAAAAGGTTATAGGTTTAAAATCTAGTAAAACTTATTAAAGTTAGTGTGAAAATTATTAATCATTATTATGGCTAATAGTTAAGCTCCACTCCATCTAAATATTTTGGAGAAAGGGAGGGATTTTACAAGCTATTTTTAATGGAAAATGATACACATTTGCTAGATGTCTTATTCTATGGATTATTAACATATGCATTTCACTAGTACATTTTTTTATAGCACTAAATATGAAGTGTATGCATTGATTTCATGGCAACCATTTGAATTAACTTTGCTACAATAACATGCATAACCATGTTTCCTTTAAGCCATTATAAAAAGGTTGAAAATAATGTGTAGCAAACCTTATTAGGTAAAAGATAAAACCCTTTAACTTTGAAATAATAAATCCATTCACAACATAATCAATACTAAGATTGCAGAGAAAACAATATAACATCATCAATTTCTTATTACAGAAAGAATCAGCACACAAGCCATAGTTGTTCAATATAATATCAAGCATACTCAATATAATCATGTGCTTGTCTATACGTACTCTCTCATGTGAATTCCTAGGGCATATAGGAGATACCCTTCATTATTGTATTATTACCCAACAATTACCTAGTGGGGTTTATGTTGGACATAATGTTATCATTGATGTCAAAGGGGATGTCTAAGGAAGTAACAACAATATTCATGAATCCAAGGAAGCAATATGTTATAGGCCAATCTCTTGCATGTTGTCATCACATCATGCTAAAATAATATGATATTCATTGATTTTTTGTCGAAGTTATGATGCCTCAATAAGTTTATGGATAACATGGTTAGATAGTCCTCTCTGAGACCTTTCCTACAGTATATCACACTTGGAAAAATTCCTCCAAGCTCTACACCACTTCTATTATTTCATGTTACTTATTTTCAAATAACCCTAGTTAGTTAATCTAACATGGTGAATGAAGAGAAAATGAGAAGAAATTTTCATAAACTACATGATTGTTTGCATGATCACAAGTTTTCTTATTACTGTTTTGTTATGTGGCTTGGTTTACCCTTTTTCAATTGTAATGTGGAATTGATTTCCTTGCAACATAGTGTACTTCCTTGATTGTCATTAGTGTAGTTTGAATCCTTGCAACTTTGTTTTCTAATATTTTTGGTCCTGTATCTTTGTTTCCTTAATTTACTACAATTTTATTTTTGCAATTTCAATTCCTACATTTTGTCCTCACTTGCTGCCATGATAAACAAATGAAATGACTATTGATTAGCATGATCACTTTTTTCACTTAATTCCCATATATTATTATGCATTGAGAGAAAAGAAAAATTTTGAATTTCATATATAATGCATGATATGAACACCTAGTTATATATTAATATTGAGACCCCCAGGGATAGAACATTGTTACTAGAATATTGAGGGCCATCATATGGTTACATGTTTAAGAGCGAAATTTTTCCTACAATAGTATGCTACTTTAACCTCAACAAGATTTTCCCAAGGAAAAAAATATTTTCCCATAATGTGTGTAAGTGTGTATGAATGATAAACAAAGAGAGAGAAACAAACACCAAACATGTGCACGCAACTATTAAGAAATGGATCATAACTACCTAGAAATCGCTATAATCCTTGACTTTGTTGGTGATGTCAGCTTCATGAAGATATCCTCCTGAGATATTTTCTCCAGATCCTCTCTTGAAGCCTGCATACAATAAACAATAAATATCTCACCTTTCTTACAACTAGAAAGATTAGCACATGCAAACCAATATATTCATGCAAATATAAGAAAACATGAATGCAATCGGGGAAATATTCATTTAATTTGCATTAATCATATGAATAAGTAGATAGTTGAGACTCTTTCAATCATTATTCAGATCAGTTTCCTAACCTCAAGACTTATTGGTATATGCACCTACTAGTGTTAGTATATTAGAGAATAATTTCTCCAACATTTCAACATAGTACAGTTTCTCCTCTTTGTGACTGGTGAAGAGCTTTGTTTATATAGATATCGATCATGATTGGCCTTTATTGCACCTAGACGCTTTCTTGACAATATCAAGGCAATGATTAAGATAGACCAAATCAATAATTAATTTTGTCAACAATGACTATTTTAACAAATTGTGTTAATTTGTACTGAATATAAGCTTATCCAATCGAATTCCCACATTGTTTCAGATCTCTATTGCAGAGAGGGCATTGATGGGATTCTATTTCACTCTAGAACACTAGGAGGGAGCATTTCAAGGCCCTCTTGTTTGTTACATACAAATGAGAAGGACCATTGAACCCTCAAGAAATGGAATAAGAAATGGAAGTATACATTCTATGAAAGCTCTTAACAGTATAATGTTTTGAATTGGAGTGAAATATGAGGGGTTGGGAGAATTCATCCCTATATACACCAAATAACCTATGCCCCATTAACCAAACATTACTTTAAAATTGAAGGGCCCTAACGTAATGTATCAAACTTCTTGCAACTAAGGATGTCGTCACCCTAGTAATACATGAGGACAAAATCACTACCATGAAATCCATTAGGATGAAACTTGTGTTCATTTTTTTATTTTTCACCTTTTTTTACCCCTTTAATGGTTTGTATTGAAGCATAATGGTATTCATTGGTGTGTTCCAACATCACCATACTCTATTCTAGTGTAGAGGTAATAGGGAGAAGTTCAATGGCTAGGCAAAGGGATGGGATTTAGTTCTCAATAGATACTATCTACTTTGATTCATGGATGAGATGGAAATGAGTGAATCTGGTGGAAGTCTTAAAATAATTTCGATAGGCCCATAGGGTGTGGATGAGAACAATGTTCTAGTTAATATTTTGTTTATTCACCATCTACTAAAGCATGGCCTTGACAGTTTTTTTGACAACTACTTGTGCGTTCATTTATTGGTAATAAAATGATAAGTGTTGGTGTTCAAAACCCAAGAATTATCTACCTTTCACTAGACTTCATCTTCAAAATATCGTACATGGTTAGAAACCGATTGTTTTAGAACCTGAATCGAGCAATGACATGGTTGAAAAAGAAATAAATTCTAGTGACCATGAACTTATTAAACAATGGCATGGTCTCAACCCATTTGGTGAATTAATCGATAACCATAATGATTTACTTATATGCATTAGAGGATAATGGGTTTATACTTCATTAAATTCAATAACCCATTTTCAAAATGGAATTGTGTCAATGATGTCATGTAATAGGGTGGTGATGCCTTTCCCTTCCGGGCATACAACTGGAAATTGGGAAATTGTTTGATAGGTTCAATTCAATCGCTAAACAGAAGGTTGAAAATTTATAGCATACATGATATTTTAGGTAATATCCATTCCTAAAATTTCATCGCCATGGAAACTGTTATGGAAAGCATTTAAGACGGACTCTGCTTTGTCATGAGAGAGAAAAAAAAATTTAATTGTATTGACACCATGATGACAAAGGTACTTACCTAAGAGAAAGTAGTGACGGGATTGGTGATGAATGCATCACCAATCATGATGAGAGAGATGTGGTCCACATTTTTGGGTTCAAATATAGGTTATGATGTCACCATAATATGGATTATCATAGGATATGGAAAAATAGTGTTCATTAGGAACAACATTTTTCAAGGGTGGGTCTTCTACCCTAAAACGAATTTTAGTAATAAAATTGGAAAGAGACAAGATATTTTTACTCTTTGAGGTAATGAACTCAGAGTCAAAATACTAAAGGATAACAATCCACTAAGCATACTTCTCATTGATAACTTACTGACTCAATTGGAAGGACATAGGGTTGGAATTCATGATGAGACTAGTTTTGCACAATATATAAGAAGAGAAAAGGATTCCAATGCCAATTTATACTCATGAGAATAAGAAATAGGATGTTCAAAGGGTTTACATGTTCTAATATGTCAACGCCCTCTTCGAACAAAACATTAGTGATAGTGTCAGTTGAAGTAGAGATGTATAGGATGAACTCCTAAAGAGATTACAACACTTCAAAATTCACCCACTTGTTGTATTCCTTGCATGAACTATTAATACCATGTTTCTATTGAACCATGGAATATAGGCCTAACTCCTCTCCTCACCGTGATAATTTACTAGCACTTACCAAATTTGTTAGAAAATATGTAACATTCTTCAATGTGTCTACTTTTACTAGCAACACCTTCCTTCTTTCCACCATGTCTCTAATGAAATGGTATTATGCGTCAATGGTTTTTTTCCTTCATTGGTAATTTTGGTTCTTTTCTAGGAATATTACATTATGGATATCACATCTTATCCTTATTTCTTATTAACCAATACTAATCTTTGGACACAACTAATGCAACTATATTATTTCCTTTCTTACATGAGTGGCTACCATACATTCCTTTTCTATTGTTGTTAGTTCCATAACCATGTATCACTTACCCATATAGCCAATAGCTACACCAATTGACTTGAATACATATCCTCTAGTCAATCATTTTTGGAGATCTCTAGCCTAATTGCCATCAATAAATCCTTGTATAGTTGTTTCACTATCATTCTTAGGTCTTCCATGGGAGAAAATACCAATAATAGCTATGCCACATAAATAAATAAATATTGTTTTGATAGTGAACCAATGCTATTTACCAATTGTTATCATGTATATGCTCAATATTCTTACCACATGAGAAATATACAATTGATTTTAGACCATTACATACAATAGACTACCTACAACACTTACATATGGAAAAAAATTCCATGTCCTCACATTCTACCTATGTATTTTGACACTAACCAATAGTTAGTTTTCCCCAATATAAATTCATAGCTTCCTTGGTCTACAATATTGCAGGTTAAAATGATTAAGAATTGCCTTAACATACTTCCTCTAATTTACCCAAAGTTTCCTAATGAAACTATTTTTATCAATCTCCATTCCAAGAATGAAACGTGTAGCACTAATATCCCTCATGTTGAATTTTGACTATAGCAGCATCTTCACCTTCTTAATTACACCCATCTCATTTCCAAGGAGAAACATGTCATCCTCATACAATACTACATATATGAAACACTTGCCTTCTGACTTGAGACATACATAATGATCATATCAAATCCCAATAATTGGATGTATCTACTAAATTTCTTGTGCCACATCCTAGGTGATTTCTTTAGATGATAAAGGGGGATCCTCAATTTGTAGACTAGATTTTATTTTCCATTTAATAAGAAACATTTAGGCTATTTCATGTAGATTTATTCTTACAGGTTAGCATGTCAAAATGTTTCCTTTGAGTCCAGTTTATCTATCCTTATATCAAATTCTACAACTAGAGACATCAGTACACTAATTGAAGTCAATTTTATAATAGGGAAAAATATCTCACTGAAGTTGACTACCTAAAATTGGGAATAACCTTTTTCCACTAGTTGAGCCTTGTACTTCTCTCCTTGACCTACTCCATTCAACATTTTCTTCAACACCTGCTTTCAATTAACATGCTTGCTTCCATCAACTAATTTTACCAAATAACATGTCTTAGGCTTGTGCAGAGATTCCATTTTTTTCCTCATGTATTTCAACCAAAGTTTACCCTCTATCTAGTTGACTTCCTCCCTGGATAACCTAATTTCATCATCAGTGGAAGATAATTACACAAAAGTAAACGAAAAATTAGATGGGGTATATCATTTATGTTTTTTACTTACTTAATCAAATGTCTTCGAAGTTGAACTTTTCTTTTCCCTCTATTCAACTAAGTTAATCCACCCATCTAAGTCACCTTCCCTTCACTTCAATTCTATTACTTGAATTTGTTTTCCTTTCCCATTTGATAGGCTATTTGGTCCTAGAAGTACACCTAACTTCCCTAAAGGTCACAACTTGACTACAAACTATCATTAATGTGATCAGATCCCACATCTCATATCCTTTCATTCCATACTTGTAGTTGATGAAAATATACTTAAATGCCATATTATCTAGCTTTGTCCATTTTTCTCTTTTGGAAAATGGGAAAATTCCTCACAACCAAAAAGTTTGAGATATATAAGTGATAGATATTTACAAAGCCATACTTATTGTAGAATGTTCTCAAACCAATAGTAATGAGCGACACCTATATATCAAGTAATTCTTAGAGTTGACTACCTTTGTGCAAAATTATTATGCAAGTCCCACCCTACTGAGTATGTTGCTTTCCTTGTCCATTAATGTTTTCTTCATTTTATTAGTGACTCCATTATATTGAAGAGTTATGGATTAGTTGTTTGGTGTATTATCCCATGCAATTTGAAGAATCACTCAAACTATTTATGATGTATTTCACCTACACTTTCAATTAGTAACATATTTACCATCCTATATATATGGTTCTCCATTTAAATTCTTGATATCTACTAAAATCTTTTGACTTCTTCCTCAAGGAAGATTGGCATGTCATCCTTGAGATATAACCAATGAAGGTAACATAATATATAGATTCATCTAGTGACTATACCGATACTAGAACAAGTACATGACTATGATCTAGCTCCAGAATTTCCCTTATCTTTGTAGCACAAGATGGGAATATAACATAATTATGTTTCACATAAATACAATGTTAAAAAAAATGAATTCTATAGAGCTACCAATAGAACCTTTGAACATACCTTTGCTTTGCATGACATGAAGTACTTTCTCTCCAAAGTGTCCCATTCTCTGACATAGCAACATGTTTTGGCTTATTAGATAAGAGGATGCCCTATTAGTTTCAAGAATGATTGTACTATTTCAACCTCTTCAGTCAATATGCCCTACAACTTATACAATATCCCAATATAAACACTTATTATCAACATTAATGCACGAGAAACCTATTACATGAATCCGTTTAAAATATATTATTCACATATCGTTAGTTCAGATAATAGATATTATATTCCTAGATAAACCAAGAATATTTAGTACACTTAGAAATGTTATATTTTGATCCTTCTTCAATAATATTCAAAATAAACCCCGACCAACTATCCTAGTTGTTGACTCATTCCATCGATAGACATGCACTCCATCAAATTCTTCATGTAAATGGAACTACTCCCTATGCGGTGTCATATGATAGCACACTCTTGAGTCGATCAACCATGCCTCGTGATTTGAGTGTGTACTCATAAAAGCTAAATGTACATATTTTCCTTCATTTATAGAATTTCTCCCTTTAGTGGACTAATAATAAGATTCATTTCATTACTCAGCAATATTTGACTTCTAATCTCTTTTGTAATGCTCTTCTTTATTGTAGTACAACATCTTCTTGTTGAGTTAGTATAAGATTAGATTTTACTTTTGGCCTATATCTTCCTCCGAAAATTTACCTTTATCTCTATTATCTAATTGACGTTTTACCATCAACGCATATTTGGTTGATTATTCCATGTTATTTCACCTCATCTCCTCTAATAGTGGCGATACCGCCACATCATCAAGGATCAATGTGATCATATTACTCATAATATCCAATACTTAACTATCCCATGAGTTTGGAAAAGAACACAACAAACTAATACACTTTCCATCTTTAGTTAAAAATATATTGAAACTTAACTATTGATTAATCACAATATTGAATGCATGTAGGTTTTCTATGACTAACTCCCTCTCTCATCCTTAGAAGATAAAATTTCTTTTGAAGAAATAACTTATTGACTAGTGATTTTGACTGTATAATTTTTCCAACTTATCCCATAATTTCATCATAGTGGCTTCCCCTAAGACATTCAACAACACCAAATCTATAAGATAAAGTCAACTTGTATTCCTTAATTTGTTTTCGAGTTTCTCCCTCAATCCCCCTAACAACATGGGAGACAAAGGTAATTTGAGATGCATAGGATTTCATTGTTTTCATCCTATGAGGAGATCCTTCATTTTAAAATTTCAAAAGCTCAAAATTCTGGTCATTAAAATTTCCAATCTTAATTCTTGTACTACTAGCCATCCTTCTTTAACTATTGTTTTGTCTGCAAACTCCTACTCAAATAGGATTATGTCATATCTAATCAAGAATGTATTTCTTGAATAGATTTAGGTACATGATCCATAATATTTGATAGTAAAGGTGTTCCTTTATAGACAAAATGATCTCTAATATGAGATGTTGGGCTTAAGTCACCAAATTTACGATTTAAACACTGAAATTAAACTATAGAGTCGACTATACATGTAAACCAAATTATAAACCCATTTAACATAAACCATTAAATGCACATGAGAGGACTTAAGGAATATAAAAAAAACAAAGGAACATAATAAAGATACACAAAAGACACCCGGATGCGGGTGACTCTAACAGCATTCAATGATAGACTCCACCATACAGACATCTGGCCTGACGAATGGCAGGCGGAAGGTATGCAGGGTACGCGTCGTAGGATGGCGTATCAAGTTCAGGGCAGAGGAATTAAATTCTGAGCAGTCTCGAATTTGGTTTGAAATTAATGCAAGCATGGCTGCACTGCACACAATTTGGCTCATTGGCATGGATCCGCTCAACGCCCCTGTCGCAGTTAATGACTCTGTTTATTATGAAGCAAAGCCGCTTCAGATCCCCTGTCTGGTCTTTCGTGTCTGGATGTTAGCTTGGCTCTGGAAACGCCCTGAATTTTTCAGCGCTCTTACTATTTCTGGTCTGCTCTGTTTCAAACGATCTCCCAGTTCTTTTGCCTCTGTAATCATGCCTCGCAGCCGAGGAATCCCGCGTCGAGGAAGTCATTCAGGGAACAGAGGTCGCCCTTCTCGACCTGCTCCTCAGAATGTTGCTCCCATTGCCTTAGCTCCTCCTTCATCTCCGCCTCTGGATCAAGATAGGCTTATCCCGAATAATTCATACCAGACCTCCAGGTTTACGTTCCAAAGTCGGCTCAACAGGCCTGTGGTGACAGTAAATTTTACCATATTTGTCTCGGAGGAGGAGAGCAACCAGCTCAGTTCGACTCCATCCGTCTCCTCACATTCTCAGGATGATAGTGTTCTGCTAGGGGACCTGACAGGGATAGTGTTTCATGCGGACCACATGCAAGAGGATGCCCCTGTTTCGGAAGCGCCTCAGCAGCCTGATCCAACTCAGAATGATGCTTTAGTTTGCGGGCCATCTCAAAGAGCAGTTAGTATTTTACATTTGGTTACTAATCCTGATGGAGGTGCGCCGGCACTGGACGAAGACGGTCTCGTGACCTGGGCAGCTTCTACTAGCCAGGTAAATGAGGATACGCCAGCTTCACCAAGTCATGCAGATTAATCACATCTCCTTTCTGCCGGGTGGCCTTCTCGCTTATATGCTATGCAATTTTTGTCTTGTGTCTTTGATTCTGAAGTTAGATGTCTATGTCTCGTTCATTTTCATGCTACAAGCAGTAACAACAGCCAATACAGGCTTTAATTTTTGTCTTAAAAATGGATATTCTAGTTGCTACTTTGTTTTTTTGGTCAATGAAGGGCATGACGATTGTAGTCCTGGTAACATTTGTCAGTATGTCAGGGACCAAAGTCAAAATTTTGAAGTCTGTACTGTAAATCTGGTTGAAGGCTTGAACTGTAATGTCCTTGAGTTTTTGGTTGAGGAATGGCCTCGGCCTCCTCTGAGGTCTTGACCTCATTGTATATATTTTTTCACCTTTTTTAATAGAATTAGTATTTACGAAGAAAAAATAAATAAAGATACACAAAAGACATATATAATTTACCTCAAAAACCTTTAACTAGGAAAACTAGCCAAACTTTTAGAACCACCACTCTTATATTCTCAATTGAATATGCAAGCTAGATTATAATGAATGTTGACCTTGGTCCACACCTACGACCAATGCATTCATACATCACCTGATATCTATCAATCATGATTTTTCCTGTGCCTTTATTAACTTTACATCATGATATATTTATAGAGACAGAAAACCCTAATTTTTTTATATTCTCAAATCAATACATGTGGTTGAATTTCGTTGGCGAAGTTAGAGGAATCTCAAGATTACTAATAATTTTGTAACCAATTCTCACTACAATCAATTTCCCTTTAACTGCCAGTCTTTAGTCAATTACGCATGTGTGCCTAACTATGATTGCTTTGACTACTCTAGATGATTATAAACTTTCAATGGTTGATTAAATACCTATTGGCTTTGACTGAGATAAATTCTCTCAACTTGATCATTGACCTATCGACTTGATTATCATGTTTTCTTCTCATAAAATTGAATTTTATTTTCTTGTCAAATTCTTGTCTAATTCAATTATCTCTAATAGAGTTGTTGAGGTACATCCTAGTCATATTACCTTAATATTCATTTGATGGAGTAAATTGTAGTATACCTAGGGGGGATAATATGGGGTACAGAGGGAGGTACCCAAGGGAATAATGTAATAATGGGATGGGCCATAGTAATAAATAAAGTGGTTAACTTGTAACATGTAAGGGACCACAAGTAGTTAGCAATAATGTAATAAGCCCATTGTATTAGATAGATGGTATTGAGGAAACCATGGTAATGACCCATGGTATTATATTTATGAGGCCTATATAGAGGCTAGAGACTCCCCATTGAGAGATGTCAAGGAATATTGTATGAACGAGCATATGGCTTGTGGAGTGTTCTCCTTCCTTAAGGAGTGAATGTATGGTGTTGCCCTACCTTAAGGGTTTGATCAATAAAGAATAATTTCTATATTCGGATCTTGTTATCTGTTGGGTTTATTTCTATTATCATATATTTTTGGATCAGATCTATAACATAAACTCTAATAATTTGATATTATAAGTAAAGAGTGAAACGCCTCTACAAAGGATGCATTAACAACATTACATTTCATAAGAAGTTTCATGGGTTCTCTATGTTGTTCATGGAACTTGATATTCAAAAGCTTTATTTAGGGACCAAGGCCCATATTTTCCTCTCATGACCATAGTTGAACCTTAAGACACATTCTTTATTCACACCTAACCTAGTCATGGTAGGAAATCCCACATATAGGTGAACGATACACTCTAGAGGTAATATACATCAATGTAAAGACTCATTCATAATGCTTCAGCTTGAGAAGAAAATATTAGCACTGAAGGCTCTTGTATCCTTCCATTGATTATATTTAAGGACTTAATACCTATCCATAATGGCGAAGATCCCATAATAGTTTCCATATTCAATTAAAATTCTAAATACTCCATGGAGAAGGATTTTTTTATTGTTTTTAGGTCTTCTTCATGGTTTGAGATCTCAATATTGTTTTAATAGCACTTAACACCATTATTTCCCTTCTAACCTTTTGTATGCCTTGACAACCCTTTCCATTAAAGAAAACATAGTCATTCTTCCTATATCCCACTTGATGACCTATAAGGAAACCCTATAGATGATTTGTGTGCTAACTCAAGGACTCGTTCAAAGGATCTTAAGTTGAAATTTAACAACATCTTTACAAGATTTTTGTCCTTTCTTGACCATGTCTAAGGCCTTATAATCGATCCTCCATTTGAAAAACATCATAATGGTGCCCATATTTAAGTCTAACACCAAGGATTCTTTGGAGAGGGATCATATTGTGATTTTTAGGGGTTGTTGGTGATCAAGGCCAAGAAAATATGTTTAGGACCTAAGGCACAAGTTCTTTCCTCCTCTAACCATGGTGCTTAATCTAAAGAAGTTTCATTTATGTCTTAAGTCCCTTCTTGTCTCCCTCCCACCTCCCTCCAAATGATGATTAGGCCTTACGACCCATTTATTTTTACATAGGGGTATGCACACACATAAATGTTTTCCTAACAATGATTAAAATCAAAATGGCGGGCTACATGGAAGTGTGAATGGTGGTGGCTTAAGGCATACATTGGAGGTTGAATGAGTGTTGAGTAAATCCTAATAGGGATATGTGCGAATCCCTAAAATTTTAAATGAGCACACATTCCTCACAATAATTTTAGGAAACAACTTCTTACATAGGCTTATTTTTATCAATTGAAAAAGGTGGGATTTAATGTGAATTGGATTTTTGAACCTATTGTTTTAGGTGAACTTGAATTGATATTGGATGTTTATTTTGGCTTTTCAAGTGGAGTTGCATTGATAATTGAGTGTATGCCTACACATACAGTTACATATGTGTTTGTTTGAAACAACGTACAAAAAATCAATATATATTAGTTTTGAGGTTTGAAGTTCAAATAAAATATCTTTCAAGATATATAGAAAACAAAATTATCATCTTGAAACTCGAAACATTATAAATATTAAAAATAATAATTACAAATTTTAATATATTAAATGGTAAAGATTGAATTCATTTTTTTCCTTTATATCTGATTGAGAAACCCCTAAGAATGGGATCCACTAAGTGTGTCGAGAGCCCATGAATTTTCAATAGAAAAGGTTCTTTAGAGATAGGGACTCAACCAATTGAGCTGACCCTTGAGACCATACTAATGAATTTATTTATTATTTATTGTAATTATTGAAAAATTAAATTAACTAGAGAATAAATTCAATAAATTATATATAGACAACTTTTTATGTCACAATTTTCACTTTTCCATTATACTGTGCAAATTTTAATTTCTAATAAATATTTTTAATTAACATGCATGTAAGTAAAAATGCAATATGGCATTTTCAGTCTAAATAAATATTTTATCTTCTAGAAAATGATCTTCTGATATTATAGATTGTTCCATCATGCTAGTTCAACCATTTCAACAAAAAAATTCTTTCCATGGACCCCGTATTCAAAATTATGCATCATTCTTTCTTTCCATGGATCCCATGTTCAAAATTACGCTTCAATTAATAACACAAATTTATTTTCAATGGCACTTGCATAACTAGCACAACCACATTAACAAATGTGGTTGATATACACCAATAGACGTCAATTAATATCAATTTAATATTAATATTGACATTGACATTAATATTAATAAATATATAATTGTAATAATAATACAATAATAATGATTAGATTATAGCATATTATTATCATTGTATAACAAATGCTATAATAATTATAATGGTTATAATGGAAATTTATAAAAATTATTATTATATTATAATAATATCATAATAATCAATAATATAATAAATATTGATATTATTAACCAAAGGAATTATTAATATTAGAAACCCAAGGGATTAATGTTAAAAACCAAAGTGATTAATACTGAGAACCCAAGAGATCAATATTATAAACGTAAGTGACTATTAATGTTGTAAACCCAATGGATTATAAACCCAACACATTTATATTAAACCCTAGGATTAATATTAAAAACCATATGAATAATATTATACCCTAGGAATATGAACCCTTAGATTAATAAACCCAAGGGATTGATATTATAACCCCAAGGCAGTAATAAACCCAAGGTATTAATATTAAAAACCGAAGGAGTTAATATTGTAAACCCAAGACATATAAACCCTAAAAAAAACATGGTTTACCATGGTTGACCATGGCTGATTTTCATATTGAGAAAATTTTTGTCACAAAGGACATTAGACCATGACTGATTTTCATATTGAGAGAATATTTGTCAAAATGTGACATTGAACCATAGTTGACCATGGTTGATTTTCATATTGAGGCAATCTTTGTCACAATGCGACGCTGAACCACGGTTGACCTTGATTCACAATTGCTAGCCATAGTTGATTTTCATATTGAGACAATCTTTGTCACAATGTGACGCTGGACCATGATTGACCATAGTTGACAATGATTCACAATGGTTTATTATGATTGATTTTAATATTGAGACTATCTTTCTCACAGTGTGATGTTAGACCATGGTTGATCATGGTTGACCATGATTGACATGGTTGATTTTCACATTGACCATGACTGATTTTCATATTGAGATAATATTTGTCACAATGCGATGTTGGACGATGGTTGACCAAGATTATAAACCCAAGGCATTGATATTAAAACATAGGATTAGTATTATAGACCCTATGAATAATATTATACCTTAGGAATATGAACGCCTATATTAATAAGCCCAAGGGATTGATATTATAAACCCAAGAAACTAATAAACCCAATGGATTAATACTAAAAACCAAAGGGAATAATATTAAACCCAAGGTATATAAACCCTAAGATAAATATTATAAACCCTAAAACAAACATGGTTGACCATGGTTGATTTTCATATTGAGACAATCGTTGTCACAAAGCAACGTTGGACCATGATTGATTTCCATATTGATACAATCATTATCATAAAGTGACATTGGGCCATGATTGATTTTCATATTGAGACAATCGTTGTCACAAAGCGACGTTGGACCATGGTTGATTTTCATATTGAGACAATCGTTATCACAAAGCGATGTTGGACCATGGTTGACCTGGTTGATTTTCATATTAAGACAATATTTGTCGAAATGTGATGTTGGACCATGGTTGACAATGATTGACCATGGTTGTCACAATGTGACAATGGACCATGAAAAATATTTGTCACAACGTGACCATGGTTACTCACCATGGTTGACCATGGTTCATTTTCACATTGGGGCAATCTTTGTCATAATGCGACGTTGAACCATGGTTGGCGATGGTTGAGCATGATTGACCAAGGTTGATTTTCATATTGAGACAATCTTTGTCATAATGTGATTTTGGACCATGGTTGACCATGATTGACCATGGATGACGATGGTTGACAATTGTTGACCATGGTTGATTTTCATATTGAGACAATCTTTGTCACAATGTGACATTGGACCATGGTTGACCATGATTGACCATGGTTGATTTTCATATTGACCATTATTGGCTATGGTTGACCATGATTAACCATGGTTGACCATGATTAATTTTCATATTGAGACAATATTTATCACAATGTGACGTTGGACCATGGTTGATTTTCATATTGAGACAACCTTTGTCACAATGTGATGCTGGACCATGGTTGACCATGATTGACCATGGTTAACAATGGTCGATCATGGTTGACCATGGATGAGTTTCATATTGAGACAATCTTGGTCACAATGTGACATTGCACCATGGTTGACCATGATTATAAAACCAAGGGATTTATATTAAAAGTTAGGATTAATATTGTAAACCCTATGAATAATATCATACACTAGGAATATGAAACCATAGATTAATAAAGCCAAGGGATTTATATGATAAAGCCAAAAAACTAATAAACCAAAGGGATTAATACTTAAAACCCAAGGGATTATAAACCCAAGGGAATAATGTTAAACCCAAGGGATTAATATTATAAACACAAGGTATACAAAACCTACACAATCTTTGTCATAATGCAACGTTGGACCATGTCTGACCATGATTTATTTTCATATTGAGACAATCTTTGTCCCAATGTGATGTTCGGCTATGGTTGACCATGGTTGATTTTCATATTAAGACAATCTTTATCACAATGCGTCATTGGACCATGGTTGACCATGGATGACCACGATTGCCACAATGTGATGTTGGACCATCATACAATCTTTGTCACAATGTGACCATGATTGATTTTCATATTGAGACAATCTTTGTTACAATTTGACGTTGGATAATTGTTGACCATGGTTAACCATGATTAACCATAATTGACCATGGTCGACCGTGTTTGACCAATGTTGGCCATGATTGGCCATGCTTGATTTTCATATTGAGACAATCTTTGTCACAATGTGATGTTGGACCATTGTTGACCATGGTTATTTTCATATTGAGACAATCTTTGTCACAATGTGATGTTGGACCATAGTTGACCATGATTAACCATGGTTGATGATAGTTGACAATGTTTGACCAATCGTTGATTTTCATATCGAGACAATCTTTGTTACAATGTGGCGTTAGTCCATGGTTGACCATGAATATAAGCCCAAGTGATTTATGTTAAATCCTAGGATTAATATTATAAACCCTATGAATTAAATTAAATTAATAAACCCAAGGGATTAAATAAATTAATAAACCCAAGGGATTAAATTAAATTAATAAACCCAAGGGATTAATATTATAAGCCCAAGGTAATAATAAACCTAAGGGATTATAAAGCTAAGGGAATAATATTAAACCCAAGGGATTAATATTATAAACCCAAGGTATATAAACCCTACAATACATTTTATAAACCCTAAAATATATATGGTTGACCATAGTTAATTTTCATATTGAGGCAATCTTTATCACAATGCGACGTTGGACCATGGTTGACCATGGTTGTCATAATGTGACGTTGGACTATGACAAAATCTTTGTTACAATGTGACCATGGCTATTCACCACGGTTGACCATGAATGAATTTCATATTCAAACAATCTTTCACATAATGCAACGTTAGACCATAGTTGATTTTTAAAATGAGGTAATATTTGCCACAATGTGGCATTGGACCATGGTTGACCATGATTGACCATAATTGACCATGGTCGACCATGTTTGACCAATATTGACCATGATTGATTTTCATATTGAGAAAATATTTAGCGCAAACCCAAGGGATAAATATTATAAACCCAAGGCATCTAAACCCTAAGATAAATATTATAAAGTTTAAAATAAAAATTAAACCCTAACATTAATATTATAAACCTTAGTATTTATAATATAAACTCAAGGGATTAATATTAAATACCCAAGGGAATAACATCAACCCTAAAATTAATATTAAATCATAGAAATATAAACCCTAAGATTAATAAACCCAAGGAATTATTATTATAAATTGAAGGGATTAATATTAAACCCTAAGATTAATATTATAAAACCCTAGACATAATATTAAAACCTAGGAATATAATCCCTATGATTAATATTACAATTTGTAGGATCAATATTATAAACGCAAGGGATTAATAAACCAATTGGATCAATATTAAAAACTCGAGGGATTTTAAACCCAAGGGAATAACATTAAACCCTAAGAATATAAACTCTAAGATTAATATTATAAACTTGGGATTAATATTATAAACCGAAGAGACTAATAATATAAAAGTAAGGGATTAATAGACCCAAGGGATTAATATTATAAACCCAATGGATTATAAACCAAGGGGAATAATATTAAACTCAGGGGATTAATATTCAACCCAAAAATTAATATTATAAACCCTAATAATAATATTAATAAACCCTAGCAATATAAACTCTAATATTAATAAACCCAAGGGATTTTAAACCCTAATAATTATTACCCAAAGTTCAATATTACAAACCCTAATATTATAAATTATAAACCCAATATCAAGACCCTAATATTATAAACCTAGTATTAAACCCGAATTTTGTAATGTAACAATTCGACATTGAATAAATTCCAATGTAATGTAACATTGTGACAATGATTGTTAGATTGATTTCCATATTGAGACAGTCTTTGTGACAATGTGATGTTGGACCATGGTTGACCATGGTTGATTTTCATATTCAGACAATCTTTGTTACAATTTGACATTGTACCATGGTTGATCATGATTAACCATAGTTAATGATGGTTGATTTTTATATTGAGACAATCTTTGTCACAATGTGACAGTAGACCATGGTTGACCATGATTGTCATAATGTGACCATGGACCAAAGTTGACCATGATTAATTATTAATTAATCTTAATCTTAAACTTAATTAATTAAACATACTAATTAATTATTAATGCATTATTAATTATTAAACACAACTAAACTTGTTTTCTGAATTCAGGCTTCTCTGATCCATAATGAATTAAGAAAAGTCTTTTGGTCGTCATGATGAACTACTTGTTGGTTCGAAACGCGTTGGCAAAAAATTTCTCTTATGTGATTTCTACCGAAATACTTTTTTTAATAATTAAATTTATTAATTAATGAATAATTAAACTTATTAAATAAATTTAATTATTTATAAATTCTGCAATCTCTGAATCCTATATATATATATGATTATGTGATTCATTTTTTCAAAAATGAGTAATGAGTGGGTATTCAAATTAAATGAGAGTGGATTTTATATAAATCTATTTATATTGATAAATTAGTATAACTTATTTTCGGAAATAACTTTCAATATTATTGTACTTCATTTTAATCCTTAACTTAAACAAAAATGAAAACGAAATCCACAAAGCCAAAATACAAACCTTTAATGACAATATGAGTAGCAAGCATTTCACTGCGGATCAGAACTCGCAGATTTTTTCCCGGTGCGTCCCAATGTCGATGAAGGAGTTTCCATGGGTTATAATGAGTTTGATCCAACGATAGATTGGTGGGGATTTGGAATTTTCCTCCTTTAACAGCTTACACGATTGTAGTGCAATTCAGCGCATAAGTGTCATTGTGTCCGTGAGAAACAGTGATCCAGCACATCGGCATCTTTGAGCTATGGCATGGGTTTATAAACACCATAGGAAAAGGAATGGCTCAGAATCACCGAAAACCCAAAAACTGATCACAAAACAACACAACTTGGAATTTACATTGTCAGAGAATGATTTTATACATCATGATGAAGCTTCTTGATTTTATGTTGTCGGTGACACTGCCTTGTTCGGGAAGCTACCTGAACTCTTGAAACTTCCTCCTGAATTCTCCAAAAGAAACTAGACTCAACGCATTTAATGCAGGTGGTTGGAATTAATGTTTTTCAACAATCCCCTTAATTCCAACCATAAAATAAACATACAAAATACCCTATAACACAATTTATAAGACACAAACATACTCTTAATTGACATCCCTGTTGGTCTAAGTCTCAGCTAGGCTTACAACATAATCTGGATTTTCTACAACACACGATTTGATAACTCATCTTTCATTTTTGCCTTCTTGCTAAAGGGTCAATGCTTGTTCATTTGCTGGTGTAGTTTCATCTTCACCTTTGTTTCCATAAGATAGTGATGGAGCTTGTCCTTTTTTTATTGCGGATTAATATTCTTTGTATTCAATATTGCGGCAGGTTCTTAGGACTTATACTTGTCCTTAATGCTTGCAATTTCTTCTTTTATTGCTTATTCTTGGATGTCAATATCTGCACACTTAAACGAAATGTGAGATTTATATAAAATAAACCATTGTCATCATGTTGTTTTAAGAGAGATTTGCTTCCTTCATCTTTCTTTGCTGACATAGTTGGTTGATACATGTCTTCAACCTCTTTAATCAACTTTGTGTTTCAAACATCTTGTCCTGCATTTGATTTGTGTATGGAGGTAGGCAACTCTTCTCACCAAATAAAAACTCATCAATAAGATGCTTTTCCTTAATGAGATTGAACCACTCTTCATGGGATGCATAATTCTCATAAAATTTCACTTCATACATCTCTGATAAAGTAGGAAGAACTCGTATTAATTGTTTCATTATTGCATCGGTGTCCTCAAATTCTTCATGCTGATTCATATCTTCACTAGGCATGAATTTAGTAATAGGAAACATTTCAAATCCTTATGCAACTTCTGCCATTCCATTCTTTCTCCTCAAGTATTTTAATTTTCTCCGTGATTATTTGAGTCTCCTTTGTTGACCCATCACTCTATCACAGAACCAAATCTGCGACAAACAATGAACTCTAGCTCCTCAACACACTTCAATTCATACCAAACACATTTCCAAAGAAATAATTAACACCAAGCATCACCAGCCGCTACATGACTCACACTGTGCAAAGCTAAACCCGGTATACTTTGTCAGCGTACTCAACAACCATAATAGTAAACTCAGATTGACAACATAGGGCTAGTAGCCCAACCAACAATCATGCCCTCATATTCTCACTTCAAACCATGAGGCATTCACAGTAAAAAAATCCATTATATATTTTTAAGGAATAACATAAATATTTCCCCTATATCAAAGAACCTTTTTTTAATAAACCCACTTAAAAATATCTCACTCAAAGGTCTCCAAAATATTTTGACACAAGGTGCTTTCACAACTTTAATGACGGTGTGTAAATGTATTAAATTCTTTCCTTTTTTGTTTCATGCAACGCTGTTAAAAAAGAGAGCATTTGAAAACACTAACCAAATTTAAAGAACTTTAAAGAAAATTCTACTACCACGCTTAATTTTTTCAATGGCTCATCTCATCAAAATTTGTCGAAACTTTCAAACCAAATTCCCTGTCGCTAGAAATGATCCAAAACTCTCTAAACTTCATTTATCTATAGCTTCTGTTATGTAGATCAAGCTCAAATGAAACCCTACACACTTCTGGAAACTCGACTCCCTAGATACCTGCAACAGTGTTGGAAAGAAAAACAAGCATCGCTTGATCGGGTTTACCTTCCATGGCAGTCTCGACCGTACAACACAATCCTCCTCACAGTGGCTCGAACGCCTCAATCGCAACAAGAAAATTTCACTGGCGACTTCTCCTTGCCATCACACATCTCGAGCGTCACCTCTTCTCATCACAACAACAAACCATTCACCACAAAAACATCTGTGGGCAACAAACAACTTCAGGCTCTGCAAGCCTAGACATCAATCTTGCTCCTCAGCTCCTCCATGCCTGTTTAAGCGGAACTGGCTCCTCATTCGATGGCCGCCACAATGCTCCACCACTTTGACTATGCCTCCACGACTGCCACAGGCTCGAAACTCCACACAACTAAAGCCACTCCAACTCCAAAGATCCACACAACGATACACCGCAACTGCAACTGCAACAGCTTGCAAACAAAAATACGCCAACACTTCTTTTCACAATAGTGCTCTAACTTGTGCTCCACACCATCTTCACAACATACAGTCAATCTCCTCCAAGCATAGTCCAGCCTTGAGCTGTGAAACTAAGTCGAAACCTCCGGCTCTGATACCATGACAAAAAACCCAAAAATTGATCATAAAACAACACAACTTGGAATTTATATGGTCAGAGAATTATTTTATACATCATGATGAAGCTTCTCGATTTTATGTTGTCAGTGACAATGGATTCTTCGGAAGCTACCAGAACTCTCGAAACTTCCTCTTGAATTCTCCAGAATAAACTAGACTCAACACATTTAATGCAGGTGGTTGGAATTAATGTTTTGCAATAGGGTGGCACTTGGAAGCAGTGTCGTGGTACGTTCTCTCTGGGCCAATGTTAACCCTTGTCATGGGCTATTGTTTGGTCTTCTAATGACAAGCACCTACCACGTAGTGTTGTCATCCAAATATTTAATAAAATATTTATCAAAGTACTAGGGTGTCATATGATAGGACACTCCTAAGTTGATCAACCATGTTTTGATGTCTAACTATGTACTCGTTGAAGTTAAATACACATCTCATCCTTCATCCAAAAAAAAATTCCCCTTTTATTTAATGCTTATGAAATTCATTTCATCACGGAGTACTTATAGTCTTTTATGTAATTTTCTTCTTTACCAAATTTTTCCAATATCTTCTTGTTGACATAGGGGAAGCAATAGATCTTCCTTTTGACCTATATCTCCTTTCAAAAATTTACCTTTACCTCTATTAGTTACTTAAATTTTTACCAAGGATGCTTCCTTGTTCAATCCTTCCATGTTATTTCATCTCATTTCCTATGATAATAGAGATGCCACTACATCATCAAGCATTAGTATGGTCATATTATTTCTAATAACCACAACTAGACTCACCCATCAGTGTGACAAAGAACAAAACATATTGATACACCTTTCCTCTTTTTTAAGAGATATCAAACTCAATATTTAACTGATCACAATATTGGTTTCATGTAGGTGCTCTATTACAAAATCGCCCTGACTCATCCTTAGAATATAAAGTTTCTTATGAAGAAAAATTTGGTGACTAATGATTTTAACTGGTATTTAAGTTTCCCAACTTATCCCACAATTTCATCAGAGTGTCTTCCCATGACACATTCAACAACACTGAATCTACAAGTCAAAGTTAAATCATACTTAAACAAAAATTGTGTTTCTCCCAATCCTCCAATGGCATGCAAGATGGAGGTGGTTTGAGATGCAGAAAAATCCATTGTTCTTGTTCCATGAAGAGATCCTTGATTTTGAGCTTCCAAAGCTCAAATTTTTTGTCATTAAACTTCTTAATCTCAATCCTTGTATTTATGCACTCCTTCTTTATCTGAAGTTTTGTCTTCATACTTCCACCCAAATAGGGTTGTGTTAGATCTAATTAAAAAATTATTTCTTGAATAGGTCTACCTTCAAGATCCGCAATATTTGATAGTAAAGGTGTCCCTCTATAGCCAAAATGAGCTCTTATGTGAGATTTTGAGCTTAATTCACCTACTTTATGGTTTAGATACTAAAGAACATTATAGAGTTGACTATACATGTAAACTAAATTATAATCTCCTCTAACATAAACCTTTAAATCCACATGAGAGAACTTGTATAATAGAAAATAAACAATGGCACATCATAAATATCCACACAACACAAAATATTTTACTCTAGAAACCCTTAGCTATGAAACGTAGCCAAACTTTGAGATTCACCACTCTTATCTTCTCAACGAAATATCCAAGCTAGATTACAATGAATGTTGACATTGGGCTAAACCTAAGACCAATGCATTCATACATCACCCATTTTTATTCGATCATGCATTTTTCATTACCTCCATGAACCTTACATCATGCTCTATTTATAGGTAGAGAAAAACCTAATTTCTTTCTTATCAAATCAATACATGTGGATGAATTTCATTGGTCGAATATAAGGAATGTAGATATTCCTAATCATTTTCTAATTAGTTCTAACTATAGATGATTTCCTTTTGATCACTACTCTTAACTGATTGCATGTGTGTGCTTGACTATGATCCTTTTGACTACTCCATACTCATTGGCTTTGACTGAGGTAACTTCTGACAACTTTACCCTTAACCTATCGAATGAATCATTGTCTTACCCTCTTGTCAACTTGATTTTGACTATCTTGTTAACTTGCCCCCTGAGTCGATTATCCTGGATAGGATTTTTGAGGTTTATTCTTAGGCATCTTACCTAACGAGATAGTCCACATGCAATTAATATGCCTTTTTTCATGGAAATACATGTTGAGAAAAATTATTTAGGGAACAAGGCCCATATTTTCTTCCTTTAACCTTGATTAGACCTTAAGGCACATTCTTGGTTCACAACTAACCTATTCATGGTGATAATATACCTCTTAGAGTTGAATGATACACCATAGAGGTTATATGCATTGGTTTGAGGACTCATCCATGGTGCTTAAGTTTGAGAAGCAAAGGATTCATACCACAGACTCTTATTTCCCCCTATTTACCATGTTTAAGGACTTGATACCTATCCATGATGGCCAAGAGCTCATAATAGTGAGCATATTCAACTTAGATGCCAAATAATCCTTAGACAAGGATTTTTTTTATGGTTCATAGGTCTTGTTCAAGGTGCTTGAGCTTAGGAATATTCAATTAGGCTTAACACCATTGTTTTCTCTTTAACAATCTTTATGATTTGACACCACTTCCCATTGTAGATAACCTAACCATGGTTCCTATATCCCACTTGATGGTCTATAAAGAAACCCTATAGAGGACTTATGTTTTGGCTCAAGGACTAGTTTGAGGGTTTTAGATCCCAGTGATATTCAAAAACACCTTGGGGCACTTTCTTGGATTCCTTGACAATGGTTAAGGCCTTACAACCAATCTTCCATGTGTAAAACATTATAATGGTGTTTTTATTTTACGCTTAACACCAAAGACTCCTTAGAAAGGGATCATATCGTAGTTTCTAGTTGTTGTTCATGGTGATCGAGGTCAAGAACCTATTCTTAGGGCCCAAGGAACAAGTGCTTCCCCCTATGCTCATGGTTATTAAGATGAAGAAGGTTCATTTAGGGCTTAAGCCTCTTGTTTCATCCCCCTTTCCTCCCTCTTAACCATGTTCAGGCCTTAAGACGCATATATTTTTACCTAGGTGTAGGCACCCATATATGTTTTTCTAAGAGAGATTAAAATGACATGGAGGGCTACATGGATATATCGACGGTGTTGGCTTAATGCATGCATTAGAGGTTGAATGGGTGTTGAATAAATTCAAATAGGGATCTATGAAAATCCCTATAATTGTAAATGAGCGCAAATTCCTCACAATAATTTAGTAAACAACTTTTTTCATATGCTTATAGTGATCAATTAGACAGGAAAGAGGTGGGACTGCATGTAAATTTGTTTTTGGTGCCAATGTTCTAAGTGCAGTAGAATGGATATTGGATATTTATTTTGGCTTTCTTTGTAAAATTGCATTGATGATTGAATATGTGGCTCAGCATTGCACATAAATGCATGTGGAGGACACGAAAGCTTACATTTGTATTCCTTTTGAGGTTTGAAATTTAAAGTTCTTAGAATAGTTCACCTTTGATTAGGTTAAATCATGGGTGGTTTTCCAGTTTTAGGTTTATAAAAACCTATGATATTGATCTATAGTATTCATATAAAATATAGTTTATTTAAAAGCCAAAAAAAATTAAGTAAATTTGTTGTAATTACCATTAAAATTCGTGGTAACTACATTTTTAAACACTACTACTTAATTTTGCAATCCTGACAAGAAAATATTTTTTTAAAACTTATTAGGTATAAAATAAAAATATGATCTCAAAATTCAAAAAATTATAAATATTAAAAAAATTAAAATGATAATTTACCTAATAAAAATATCTTCAAGTTTATGTTCTAGTATAAAATTTAGTTTTAAATAATAAAGATGTATCATGTTTTAAATATAAACATTTTTTTCATTGCGAAAAAAGTTAGATTGTATTAATATCATATGAGTCCCAATATACATATGGATAGGCTGAAATATCAAGCTAATGCTTAGACTTGGGAGATAGTAAAAATATCCTCCTCATACTTTTACACCTGAAAGCCTAGGGGGAGAAAAAGGTACCAGAAGATAATATGATTTGTCCATGCAGTAAGCTTGAAACACAAAAAAAATGACCAAACAGTTTGGCCAGAGATAGATAAGTCCTCATTATCTGAGCATCTTCAGTCAAAAAGTGAAAACATGCACTATGGTGGAAAAACAGTTCCAGTATACATACCAGGGGATAGAGATAGACAGCAAGATAGATTATGTACCAGGAAGAGAAAAATCCTCAATCTGGTAGGTTGTAGCAGCCAGTTGTATATCCATTTTCCATTTGCCCATTTGGGATAGGAGCCCTTTCTTTGACAAAATGTCTGCATGAGTATTTTGTGATCTGTTCACATGATGAATAGAATAATCCTTTCTCCTCCTCCAGAAAGAATCAATTCTGTTCATCCATCCTGTTAGCTTGTGATTTTTTATGGAAATTTTGTCAGTGACATGATCAATTATAACTTTAGAATCACCATAGATCTGCAGAGACTGAATATTTAGGAAAATGCTAAAATGAAGAAGCCCTGATAGAGCCATTGCTTCGGCTTTGTTGTTTGTTCCCTTTCCACCATTCCAGTAAATGGCAAACTGTTGTGCTTCATTCATGACAATATAGATACCACAGGCACACTTACCATTTTGTGCAGCCCCATCAAAAAAGGCTCTAGGAAAGCTCATCTGGCTACTCTTAATATCCTTGGTTTTGTATAATCTTGGGAGGAAGAGAGTTATAAAGAGAGATAATCTTCTAAAAAATAGACTTATAATCTTCCTTTATGTTTTGGAACAAATATTTGTTCCTCCACTTCTAGATAGACCAGAAAACAAGTTGTGGGATGGGTCTCCATATTGCTTTCTGAGTACTCCACCATTCGAGTGATTCTTTCAGTGAGGAATGCATCACAAAACTAAAACCAAAATAGGACACAAGGTTCCTCCATAGCTGAAGGGTGAAACTGCATTCCAGGAACATGTGATAGTTATTTTCTCCCTCCGCTTTACATATAAGGCATATTCCCGGTCCAGTCCATTTCCTCTTCTGCAAATTTTCCCATGTAAGATTTTTGTTGTGGAAAACTAACCAGGAGAAGATGATGATTTTGTAGGGGCTCCCAGTTTTCCATAATGACAGAGGGAAGATATTGACTGATTGAGAAAGGTGGTTCCTGGTTAGGGTAGAATAGATATCTTTTACACTTACATTTCCCTTCCAACTTTTTCCCTTCCAGGAGAGAAAGTCTTGTGCTTCAGTACGACATATACCCGTGTTCCTCAAGGTCATCAGAATCTTTGTCCACTGAAGAGAAAAACTTCCTTTTAGGCCCATTTGATAAGCATTTTTCCAAATGGGAATGGATCCCTGCCATCCTGCGATAGCTTGACTCCAGGTAAAGATCCCCATACGATGGAGAATTTTTATCATTTGAGGTGGTATATAGATATCCTCCCCCACTCCCAATATAGGGTCAAAACCTATAAACAACTTGATTCCATTTTGAAGGCTCCAAGAAATGTTTTGGAGAAAAAAAGACTCAATTTTGCGAAAGCTCATCCATATGGCAGAGCCATGGGAAGACCCTATAGTCCCTTTCCTATACCAAAAAGTGATATCTCTATTGCCCATATACTTCTTCCTTATGGATCTGCTCCATATGCTGTCCCCAAAAACACTTCTCCATAGAGACTTGCACAGCAAAGCCATCCCGAATTTCCTAAGATCCATAATTCCCCAGCCACCTAGATCCTTTGGAAGAGTAATGTTTGATAGTTTTGTCAGATGATATTTCCTTTTCTCTTTACTCCCACCCCAGATGAAATTTGTTGTCATTCTATTCAGCAAATGGATAATACTAGCCGGGATGTAAAAAAGATGGGCCCAATACACAGTCAGTTGGGCCAGCATAGATTGTGCTAAAACCGCCCTTCCTGCCATAGAGAGACATTTGTATTCCCATCCAGCTATCCTTTTAAAATAATGATCAGAGATCCACTGCCAGTCAGCTTTTGAATAGCCGGAAGGTTTAAGATGAAAACCAAGATATTTCATGCCGTCCTTTATGGGCTTCACTTTTATATTATACAATTCTGTCAAATATTCCATAATTTCCATATTACATTCCCCATGATAGAAAAAAGATTTTCTTTCATTTATTAGGAGGCCAGTAGCTCTTTGGAAATTATTTAATATGACATGTATCCAGCTCCAGGATATCTAACAGAGCATTCCGAAAATCAGAATGTCATCCACAAATAAGTTGTGAGAAATGTGATTTCTCCTGCTGATCATCATGGGGCGACATCTCTTCTCCATGACAGCTCTTTTAATATGAAGACTTAGTGAATCCATTGCTAGGATAAACAGAAGAGGGGATAGTGAACACCCCTGTCTCAGACCCCTAGCAGCAGAGAAGAAAGCAGATGGTAATCCATTTATAAGAATAGCAAAGTTTACATTTTCAACACAGGCCATTATCCAATTTGTACAGTGGCAATTTAGGCCGATTTTTATAAGAAGACATCTTAGAAAACCCCAATCAAGACAGTCATAGGCTTTCTTGAGGTCTATTTGCAGAATTGCAGCATCAATCTTTTTCGAATGTAAAGAATGCAGGCTTTCCTGTGTGTTTGCAACCACCTCAAGGATATTCCTTTCTTGGAGAAAACCATGTTGTTCCTGTGTCAAGAATTTAGACAGGGTACCTCGGATTCTGCCAGCTATGATCTTAGAAATGATTTTATAAATAGTATTGCACAAATAAATTGGTCTGTAATCCAAGAAGGAGGAGGCTTTTCTCTTTTTTGGAATGAGGGCAATATAAGTAGATGTGATGTGCTGGTGGATTTTGCCCATTGTTCTTGATTCCTCCACCATATTAAGTAAGTCCTTCTTTATCAGATCGAAAAAGTGTATAAAGAACTCTATCGTCCATCCATCAGGTCCTGGACTTTTGTCTTTTTTAAAAGACTTCATTACCATCAGAAGTTCATCCTCTGTGACAGGTTGGTAGAGGCGTTCATTTTGTTCCTCATCAAACATGGATGGAAATGGATCAATTCCCCAGAAAATGTCTTCGACCTTGTAGTTCTCATTTCTTTTGTATGATTTCTTAAAAAAATTTACTGCCTCTTTTGAGATATCTTCCTGTGAATATATCAAGTTACCCTCCTCATCTTTTATCTCCCATATTGCATTGCTATCACGCCTTTTGTTCACATATCTATGGAAAAATTTGGTATTCCTGTCTCCTTCCTTTAGCCAAACAGCTCTACTTTTCAATCTCCATGAGGCTTCTTCTATGGCAAGTAGATTGTGTTTTTTTGCTTCCAGCTCCTTTATACGACAGCGTAGCTCTAAAGGGATGCTATTATCAGACAATCTCCCAGCTGTCCTGTCCAATTCCTTTTGTATATCTTCCAGAGCTTTCCTATTAGTATATTTCTTTTTGGTTTGCCAAGATTTGACAATGTTCTTGAGAGAAACAAGATTATACAGAATGGATTGGGAAGGGGAATATGAATCCTGAGGAAGGTAACTGAGCCACGATTTCTGTACAAGATCATTGAATTTTGCATCCTCCAGCCAGACTCTGTTAAATTTGAATGGAAATCCCTTCCTGAAACCCTGTTTTCTCCACTGAAGGGATATAGGTCTGTGATCGGAGATGAAACAATTAACAATGTTCGATGTTGGGGGACCCAGACGGTCCAACAAGTTGTCATGGATTAGAAAATGGTCTAGCCTTTTTGCTAGATAGGCAGAGTCAGATCTTCCATTATCCCATGTTGGGCTAATAAGAGGAGGACAGATATCAACAAAATTATGCTGGAGTATTGCATCTTTAATAAGTCCAGCCATAGGGTCAATCTTCTTGCCTCTGCCCCAAACTTCATCACTACTCAATGTAACATTCAAATCACCAGCTATCATCAGAGAGTCAATTTCCATTAATTCAGATGACAAGAAACGGTTCCAGTAGGAGAAACGATCCTTATAGGGGGCATAGACATTTAGAATATGGATGGTGCCAGCAATGCCACGAAAATTTGCAAGGAGAAGAATACCAGCAAAACATCTGAAAGCTTTTGCTAAAATCCATGCAGGATCCCATAATACAGCTAAACCCCCAGATTGACCATTTGCCTCTATGGCAGCAATGTGCCAAGTGGGAAACATACGCCTGAAATATGAAATAGTTTCAGAGCTTCTATGCATTGTCTCCTGAATGAGGAGAATATTGGAGTGAGATGTTGTGAACAAATCCTTTAGGGCCAAAAATTTATGGTCCGCCCCTAGACCCCTGATATTCATAGATATGATATTAGTCATGCAGACAGGTCCCTGGGTTGTCTTGCTCTAAGGGGCCCATTAGAGGAGAGATCAATTATAGGAATGTCAATGAGGGAATGATCCAGATTTACATTCAGAGGATTATCCTTCCTGCCTCGGAAATGCCTACTTCCTCTATTTTTCTTCCTTCTGACAGTTATATTTCCAGCAGAGGTTGGACTGATATGAGGAGAAGAAGGCATAATAGGTTTGTGAATGGTAAGGGGTTGAAGTTCAAGTGATTTTTTCCTCAGAAGAAAGTCCAGGTCACTTCCCACAGAGTTGGAAGGAGATGAAGTGGGCGAATTTTGGGGAGTGACAATAATGCATGGTTCTTTTCCTTTAGAAATGAGAGGAATTTTTACAGGAGATGGAGAGGAGGAAGGAATATATGTGATGTGAGAGGTAGATGGGATATGACATCGAGGGTGTGGAATCGGTAAAGGGGAAGGAACTCCCTCACATTGAGAAGGATCAGGAGGGAAAGGAAAGGTATGATGTGCATTAGCACCCCCAGTTGGAGTTGTAGATGTTCGAGGAAGTAAATCTATAGATTTGGAGGGGACAGCCTTCAGAGATATACTTCTAGACAATTTGGATGATGTATTCTGAGGAGGGGATAATTTAGACATACTTGAGGGGAATGACCTCCAAATGAAAGGCTTCCTTGTACCATCATCCTTCCGCTGCTTTTATAAAAAAAAATTGAGTTGTTTTTATCTTGGAACTTCCTTCCTTGAAGTCTACCACCCGGACGAAAAGGACAATTCTCTTTTAAATGACCAGTTCTATGACCGGCCGAGCAGTGAAAAGGGACCCCCCAGAAATCCAGCCTCTGTTGGACATTTGATTCCCCCCAGTGGAGATCAATATGTTTTGGAAAACCTCCTCGATATTCCTTCTCAATTAGAATCCACGCCACTCTTTTATCTTTTGCCCCGAGACACTTCGGGTCCACATAGACAAATTTCCCGATCGCATTTCCTATGTCTGTGAGGGTCTCCTTCGTCCATAACTCAATAGGAAGACCAGGTAACTTAACCCAAATAAGATTATTTGACGGAGTATTAAGCAATGGGTTATATCCAATATACCAATTATGTAGAGCTAGAAAACTCTTACCATGAACCCATGGTTGGGTTCGAATTACTTCCAGATCTTCAACACTCGGAAAATGAAAGTTGTACCAATTCTTCATGAGTCTGACTATCGTAGGTATATATCCCAGTAAGGATTTCCATTTTGCACCAAGCCAGTTCCTCATCTGGCCGTCGTCCATATCAGGAAAATGCCAACGTCCTACAAGAGCTCGATTTTGGAGACTGGCAATTCTATTAGAGAGGAAAATGCTATCAAGGTTAATAGCGGAGGGTGGCGGAATAGTCTTAATAGGACGTTACTTTTGTTTACGTCATGGTAAATCAACTCCGCCACCTTGATACTCATGTGCCGGCTGGGTGGAAGGAGAGATTATTAACTTTGTAAGTGTTGACTGCCAGTCACACAGTCGACTTGTTCCCCCGTGGATCGATTTCGCTTCGATGGTGGCCCGCACCAAAGCGGACGAGGCAGACACGTCAGATAAAACCTCCATCAAGATCAAGAATATGTTGAAAAACATCAGCATCTCTGACAGAAGATGTAAAAGGCCCAAATGTGTGGATTAAATGAAATAGACCAACTGTTATTAGGAACAACAAGGAATAAGTACACAAACCAGATAAGGGAAGGAATGATCTGGAGATACGAAAAATTCCCTTTACGTGAAGACTGATAGGATCTAAGGAAACCAAGGGAGAAATCTACCTTTAAAGATATTGGACAGCATAAAGGGTACTTTCCACTGACAATAATTCATATCGGAATTAATATGAGAAGCTAGAAAAGGATAAGAGACTGACAAATTTGAAAAAGAACCGGCGGCGACTAGAAACAGGCTTCACATGCCGTCAGTACTTTCTCATACCGCTCGCCTCCCTTCTAGACCCAAGGGATGAGAAGGATTACCGGGAAGGTTTTCCGTCGACGGAAAAACCAGAGGGAAGGCCCGAATACAGAGAGACCAGTCTTACAGTTAAACTAGAAAGCAGATGAGAAAGCCTATCTTAGAGACGTGTAAATGAAAATTTTAGACACATATGACTTAATTACCACCTTCAGTCTGACTTCCTGGGCATATTCGGCCCATTGAATGCACAAGAAAGCAAAAGAACTGAAAAAGAATTCAGGTAAAACTAGGAAAATTTATGTAGCAACAGTAACATCCACTACAATTGCACCACCATTTCCCAATTCTACACCTGAAATCTAAGCATGGGCGGGATATAAAGCAGACATTTGATGTTGGAAAAAAATAATTCATCCAGATTTCGAGCTTATTTGATGTAGCTTTGATACCGGATAAAATCTTGTTTAACAGACACAGATACATGCACAAACCCCAAATCTTAAATGTAACAAGAACAATAGGGAGAAAACCCAAACTTTTTATATTTACTGAACTTTTCGGGGAAACTACAAAGATTGGATCAACTGCATACCTTTTAAACCGCGAAAACCGTCGAGATGTCCGAAGAAACCAAAGAAAACCACCGTATGCCACCAGTCCGAAAAGTCGAAATCCTTCCACGGTCACACTGACGATGACCCAAAACTTACAGATAGAAGAGAAATAGAGACTGGCTTAACAGACACGGCACTGGGAATTAGGGCAGCTAGAAATGGACATCAGCTGGAACAATCAAGAAAGGAAAACAAACAGCAATGCTATACAAAAGGCAGCTTTGTCTGGAGCAGAGGAAACTGTATCAAAAGGTCTGACCTCCTTCAGAGGCACGCAGAGAAAAATAGTGGAAAGAACTATATCCACCCTTTGATCATTGTGTTTATACACGAAACCACCACCAGACCGAGCATGTAATATAAGGCTTGATGGTTCCTAGACTCGACACGAATCAATACTAAGATGAAGGATGATTTGCTGTGAAACACTAATACCTTCTTGACCCGGCATGTCTCAAAACGATGAATATGGATTGCTGCATGCTTGTGACTAAGAGTTACCAGTTGTCCTGCTTTGGTTCAGGACAATGTAAGGCCACATCTGTGGTTCAGTAATAAGCATTTTCTCCAAACACATATTTGATTGTCCCGGTATGGATATAGATGTGTGGCCAGAAAATAGTAACAAAACTTCCGCATCGATCTCCAGCTATCTCAGCGCTATAGATCCATTTCAGGCTCGGCTCTATTGTTAAAATATGAACATTAGGTTAAAATATTTGGTCATTTTATTATTTTATAAGAAAATATTAAAAAATAATATAGTTAATTATGGAAACTAACTATTCCAAAATAAATATATTTGGGAAAGAAAAATAAGAAATAAAATATAGAAAAAAGAAAAGATATTTGCTCGAGTTTATAATATATTATTTTATTATATAACAAATTGAGTCAAATATAATTATCTATTTATATTATTATTATAATAGTATATAGTATTATCATATAATATCATTACATGTTTTCCCGATGGGGTGCTTTCCAAGACTGATGAAGGGACAGGAGGTGCTCCTCCTTCACACGAGGCAATAGTAATCATGATCAAGAGTAAATGCATCTTAAGAGTCAGCCTTACAAATTTTCTTGATGTAGGCCAAAAGCTATTACGAAGAGTAATTGAATCACTAGGTATCACACTTTGCAAACATATGAGTATAGGTTCTTAATGAAATAGAGTTGGCATCGAGGTTAGTTTCCTCGACTCTTTCTCCCTCTGTTGGTGGCGAGACAGGCCCGGGAATTTAACCATCCTCACTCATTGCCTCATTGTCATTCTCAGCCTTCGATGCAGTCAATGGTCTTGGGATTTCGACTTGGAAAAAGGTAGACATTGAGAGAAAGGTGGCGAGGGGCAGAAGCATGAAGGCACTACTAAGGTCATTGGGCTCTTAACTTGACACACACTTCCACTTGGGTAATTTCTTGTTTGTTTGTTTATTATCAGGTGTCTCTTAACATTTTATGTGTTGGAGTACTTCCAAGCACAGGGGGTTCCTTGGCCCTGCTTAGGCGGTGATATGGATCTTTTCACTTCAAAGATTCATACATAATTGCATATAAAAATGACATGTAACCTTAAGATGCATACACATAAAAGAAGCGAAAATAAATGACGACCATGAGAAGCAAAGACACAACAGGTTGATAACGGAGTTCACGCAGTGTGGGATACATCTCCAGGCTCTGCTCAAAGTGGGGAGACCTCTTTCATTAATCTTCAGCGAAAATCAAATTACATGCATGTACAAAGGACACCTTATACCTCCACTTTTAGGGATGTCCTAAAAATGAACACCTTTGTTGAAGAAATGCACTGCACAGTTGAATTCCTGTTGAAAAATTGTGAAAAATTCAACTATAAACTCGACCTTTTTCTCACTCGGTCAAAATCTGGATCCCAAGAATCTCAAAGATTCCCCAAAGATTCCTTATCATGGTTTCACTGGAGTTCAGTTGCTCAAATGATGAATCTGAGCACATCCTCGCGTTCCCAATGAAAAAATGAGAAAAATGAGTATAATGTCAATCTAATTCTGAGACTATCAATTTTAGGCCTTTAGGGAATCTCAAAGATTCCTCAAGATTCCATAAAGATTTTGTTCTGCAAGTTGACTGAAATTCTACTCTTAGATGAGGAAAGTAATTACGTCATCAGACTCCCTGCAAAAAACTAAGAAATTTGAGTATAAAGTTGATTCTGCCACTGTAAAAAAATAAGCTCCAAGGGAATCTTTTAGATTCCTTGAGATTCCCCTACATGAAAGAATATTCTCCAAAATATTATGCCTTAGGAACTGTGCCTGGGTAGGGTTCCATTTGGCCTCTATGCTCCTCGTTTTGTTTCGTTCAGTGCCACTCTCCGTTTACAACTGAGTCGTCTTTAAATATAAAAGTGTTGGACAAAGTTTACAACGTTTCCACTTGGTACGCTTGTTTGTTAACTATTGTTAAAGTGTTGAATATGCAGGTTCAAACCTCGCAAACCCTCATTTTGGTACACCATTGTTGATAATTGGTTTGGGACTATGTATATATATATGGTCGACTTTGTTGTAACCACCGCCAATTTTTGGTTAATGCACCATATAATATGGTTTGACCACCATATAAATAATTAACCAACTTTTTAACAGCCCATCAATTTTAATATCCATCTTATAATATTTTTGTCCAAATATATGTTGCATTGATTTGAATTGGCCAGAAATTTATGGTCTGTGGTTACGTTTATAACCATAATTTTTCATAATATTATGTTTAACTAATTTTGTTTTAATATAACAACCATTTGTCATATTTTGACTTTCGATTTTAATATTTTATTTTTATTTCTTTTATATAGGGTTAGGAGGCCAATGTTGGCATGCCATGTGTTAGTGGCTCGTAGGTCATTTTGTTGCCACAAAAGCAAAGTGAGTCCCATATTCCCTTATGACTTGTAAATTCCTAATGGTCATAAAATGGTCATACGAACTCAGATTGAGGCGTTGTTTGTGTCATTAGAATGAGGAAGACGAGATATACGCTTTGGTCTTAGTTTCAATGAAATATGAAGATTTTGATTTTTAAGCATTTTCTGAGACATCTTTGATCACTGAGTGTTCTAGAGCCACATGGATCATTCCTCCCCAATGAGGAGCTTTTGGTCCTCCAAAATCATGAACACAATCTACATCCTTTTTACTCCCTTGTCTGCACAACAAGTGTCGTGATAGGTCACACTTCCTTCTCTTTCACCTTTGTTCTTTAGATCCATAAGTGATGAACCGACACATGCATCCTATGCAAAACCTGTGGTACAATATTTGAAAAATACATGTTTTTCTACAATACCAAACATGACCCAAGAAAAACCCCATACTTGTCAAGATTTTATGACATACTCTTTGGTCAAGTTTACATCAGAATCATAACATAAACCAATACCCCAACTATCAACAAAAGGGTCAAAAACATCATCATGCAGCTTTAATTAAGTGATGAAAAACACTTCATCACTTTTACAAATATATCACAACACATGATTTACAAAAATATGGCCATGGAAATATACTATATCTAATAAAACCATCTCTCACTCAAGAAAGTGAATGGGTAATATCCTTGTGGTGGATTCTCTTGTTGAGCATATTCACCAGTTGGTTCCTTCATAGGTGCTTTCTGGGCATGGAGTATCTGAAATGTGGCTCTCTGATGTCAATCCTTGTTGCAATGACTACAATGATTCTTTCTCCTCCAAACTTTTTGGAACGTCTCAGAATAGTTATTCCTGGTGCACCTTTGATAAGTTCTCGTGGAATCCTCACTATCATTAGGATGTGATGAGGTGCTCCCATCATCCATCGTTGGTTGGTCATTGGTTGTCTTGGAGCATTCTCCAACCTCTTTTCTGACATACCCAAGTCCTGCATAACGAGGCAATTCCTCCACTTTGATGGGATTCACAATGTCCTCACTATTAATGCCAAGGCCCTTTCCTTGATACCCCATTTTTTTCAACAATTTTGATCCAATTCATGTAGTACGTTTCTCAAAAGAAATGAAATCATCATTATAAAAATAACATGAAATTGAAGGATCACTTTTTACCTCAGGCTTGTTATGCTGCAACATTTCCAATGCCTCCTCCTTGGCTTGTAACTGATGTTGCAACCTTTGTTTCTCCTCCTCTTCTTCTTGTAGGAGCCTCCTTAGTTCAACATTCTCTGCCTAAATTATTTGGTTGATCTATTCGAGTTCTTGGAGCCATGCAATATGTGGTGCCCTCCTCATTTTTAACACAACATATGTTGAAATCTTTGCCTCATAACCTGATCAGAACCCAAGTCGATCATTTCATCTTCAACAATCCTAAGAGCTGCAATATTCCTTTCATCACCTTAGTCTAATCCCAGGTCAATTGGTACAAAACCTGCAAATCCTACAACAATGATCTTCTCATCATCCTCTGATTCAAATTCTTGGTCTTGTTGCATAGTTGCAACCATCTTCTGCTTCTGTTTTCTGTTGTTCATCTTTGGCCTCAATTCTTGATGAAATTTCCATCAATGCTCCTCATCATGCCCTTCTTTCTCACAATGAGTACAAGAGGGCTTTGCTTCTTTTCTCTTAGTTGTTGTTGCCCTCTTTGGGCAGTCATCTTGCTCATGCTTCCCCCTGCTTTCAATATGTACAACCTTCACACTATCTTCATTAATAGTTTTAGGTTCAAATAATAACAATGAATGATGAAAATAACCATACAATGAGTCAATCTATTTCATCAATGTTTCAGGAGAGTCTAATGGAACATTCAATGCTAATGCTTGTTTCCTAAACTCCTTTGTAAAATTTTGAACATTTTGACCTTTACTTTGTTTCAAATGTTGTCATTCCATCATGGCCTTCTATCTGTAACCCAATGGGTAAAATTGTCCTCTTAAAGAAGAAACAAACTCAGACCAAGATGAAATAAGTTTACGAATACTCTTATCACCTTTCTGTAGCTTGCCTTCCCAACAGATAAGAGAAGTGCCAATGAATCAAAGGGATTATAGTTGGATATTGGCTTCATCCTCTTTTATTCTTTTTATGTGACAATATACTTCAACCTGTCTGATCTAGTTATCTAGCTTTTATGCATTAGATTCTTCACTACATAAAAGAAGATCAAACTTGACATCCAACTTGAAAAAGGGTTTTTTATGAGTTTTTCTACCTCTAGAATGACGAAAAGAGGAAGAAAAATAACTTCTGCTAGAAGATGGAGAGAGAGGTTTAGGAGGTTCTTATTTTCCTCCTTCATGATTCACTAAGGCATGATCATCTGGTCCTTCCTTCCTCTCTTGTTTCACCATTGTCTTCTCATATTCTACAAACATTTTTTCCAATTTTTCTACCATGGTGTAGAAGGCCTTGTGATAGTTTCACTCTTCCTCCAACCGAGCATCTTCAACTGCCATTTTCCCTCTTCATGTTGCACGCCCCACTTCTAGATTAAAGGAATTAAGCTTTCCTTCACCTCTTTGGAGCTTTTCCCTAGTTATCATACACCTGTAATTCACATCAATAGAAGACCCGCTCTGATACAAACTTAATCTAGATCTTTTCAATTCAAAGATGCATACATAATTGCATTTAAAAAGGGTATGTAACCATAAATGACGACCATGAGAAGCAAAGACAAAACAGCTTAATGATGGAGTTTACCATGTGTGGGCTATGTTTCTGGTCTCTGCTGAAAGTGGGGAGGCCTCTTTCATTAATATTCAGTGAAAATCAAATTACATGCATGTACAAAAGACACCTTATACCTCCACTTTTGAGGATGGCCTGAAAATGCACACCTCTGCTAACAAAATGGACAACATGGTTGAATTCTTGTTGAAAAATCATGAAAAATAATTGTAAACTCAACATTTTTCTGGCTCGGTCAAAACCTGGATTCTAGGAATCTAAAACATTCCTTCTTTGAGGTTGAGTTCGGCTACTCAGATGACGAATCTTGTCACATCATTGCGTTCCTGGAGAAAAACTGATAAAAATGAGTATAAATTCGCCCTGGTTCTAAGATTGTGAATTTCGGCCTCCAGGGAATCTCAAAGATTCCTCAAGATTACATAAAGATTTTGTTTTGCAGGTTGACTGAAATTTTTCTGCTTAAATGAGGAAATTGATTACGCGTCAGACTCCGTGTGAAAAATTAAGAAATTTGAGTATAAAGTTGGCATGATTCTGTCACTGTAGAAATAAGCTCCATGCAAATCTTTTAGATTCCTCGGAATTCCCCTACATGAAAGATTATTCTCCAAAATATTCCAGCTCATGAACCGTGCCCATGCAGGGTTCCATTCAGTCTTTGTGCTTCTGGTTTCGTTCCGTTCAACACTCCCCTCCATTCACAACTGATTTGTCTTTAAATATAAAAGTGATGGGCGAAATTTATAACGTGCCCACCTAGCACACTTGTTCCTGACTATTGTTGAAGCGTTGAATTGGAAGGGTTGTGGGTTCAAACCTCACAGACCCTCATTTTGGTACACCTTCATTGATAATTGGATTGGGATTATATATGTGTGTGTGTGGGGTCGACTTTGTCATGACCACTACCAATTTTTGGTTAATGCACCATATAATATGGTTTGACCACTGTATAAATAATTAACCAACTTTTTAACACCCCATCAATTTTAATATCCATCTTATAATAGTTTTATCCAAATATATGTTGCATTGATTTGAATTGCCCCGAAATTTATGGTTTTTGGTCATGTTTATAACCATAATTTTTCATAATAACTATTATGTTTAACCAACTTTGTTTTAAGATAACAACCTTTTGTTATTATATATTTTTTGACTTTTGATTTTTTTTATTTTAATATTTTATTTTTCTATATTTTGTGTAGGGCTAGGAGGCAAATGTTTCCATGCCATGTGTCAGTGGATCATTGGTCATTTTGTTGCCACATAAGCGAACCGGTTCCCACATTCCCTTATGACTTGTAAACTTGTTACAATCATAAAATGGTCATATGAATTTGGATTGAGGCGTCATTTGCACCATTGGAATCAGGAAGATGATCTCTACACTCTAGTCCTAGTTTCAACAAAATACGAAGACTTTAATTTTTTAGCCTTTTCTGAACCTTGTTTAATCACTGAGTGTTTCTGGAGTCACCTGGATCAGGTGGGAAAAAAGGAAAAAAATCTCTCATTATGCTTGTAGGCAGAGGTTTAGAACCTTGACAGTCCTTTGGCTAGAGGCTAGGGAAGTTAGGGTTTAGCCCTCAAGTCAAAACCTTGTGTGAAGTGATAAAGTTTCGATTTGGACGCGGACATAACAGAGACCACCCTTGGTTTAAGATTTGGAAAGACAGTGCTTTCTGGCGGCATGACAAGTCGCTTGAGGAGAGGTGGGGTGCTCGAGGGGAGGAGATATTGGGAAATAGAGAGAAAGACCATACCGGCAACAAGTAAAGAGGAAAGATGGTCACTCCAGATGCAACAGGAATGAGGATGATCATGGAGGGGTAGAGGAAATCAAGGACGAGAGGAGCATGAGGGGGACGAAGAATTTGAGGCTCCATTCAGAAACTCGCCTGGCCGAGTGAATTTACTTGCTCCTTTTGACTCTATAGAAGCTCAAATTCACCTACTCCAATGCACTGTCGAATAGTTATCTCAAGCTCAGAATGAGTACAACTCTGAATTGGTGGGTTGCTTGAATATCATCCGCCAAAACCAACGGCGCATCCTAGACCGACAAACTAATCTCGGAAGGAAATAGGGGAGTCTTCAGGCCTACATGAAAAGATTTGAGACCTTCATGGCTCACTTGGAATCACACATCCACGAAACCTTTCATCTCCCAGAAAATGTTTCCTAAGCAGCAGAGGTCAATCTCACTCCTCCTTAGTTTGCACGATTGATTATTAACTACTTATACCTTTTGGGTAAATGTTGCTCGTGGAGGGCTATGGATGTAATGAGGCTGTATTTTGTAAATTTTATCTCTCTTTTGTTTTGTTTGATCTAAAGGCCAACAAATCCGATCAGAGTGAAGCCAATTTTTCTTTCTCTAAAAACCCTTCACGTTGTAATATTCTTATGATATAATAAAAAAAGATTAACTTACCTATCTATCTATATATATAAATAATCATTCTATATATCAATATTTTGATTAAATAGCCATTCGAATAGTTCTCATTCTTTTTAATAACATATAATGAGTTATAGAAATAAATAAATTAGAAAACATATTTTTTATATAATATAATATTGATAGAAATATATTAAATAAAAATATAAAAATAAAAACAAATATTTGACCAATTTATGATATATTGATTTATTATATCATATAATTTATTGATTTATTATATAATATAATAAATTGGAAATAAAGTAATCAATTAAAACAAAATATCAGGATATAGTTAAATAGTTATATATTTATATAGTGGTATATAATATTATTATATATATCATTTTATCTTATAATTATAATCCAGAATCAATTAAAAAAATATTATTATATATTTTATATTAATATTAGAATGGTATACTATATATAGGTAAAGAATATCCTCATAAAATAAAGAATTATTAATAAATGAATAAATTATTCTATCTTCTTAAATCAATACATGCGGCTAAATTTCATTAACCGGGGTGTGAGAAATTTCAAGATTCATAATCATTTTCTAACATGTTTTGACTATTGTACATTATCATTTAACTATCTCTCTTAGTTGATTAAGCATGTGTCACTAACTTTGATCCTTTTGACTACTCTATATGATTATCAATTTTCATTGGTTCATAATTGACATATCGACTTCTCATCATCTTGACTTCCATTGTCTTGTCAACTTGTTGTCTAATTCAATTATCCCCGATAGACTTATTGAGGTTCACAACATTTCCACAAAGGATGCATTAAAGACATTATATTTCCTAAGAAGTTTCATGGGTTCTATATTTTGTTCATGGAAATTCATCTTGAGAATCTTTATTTAGTGACCAAGGCCCATATTTTCCTCTCTTAACCATCGTTGGACCTTAAGACACATTCTTCATTCACAACCAACCTAGTCATGGTGGTAATACCCCACTTAGAGGTGAATGATACACTATAGAGATAATATGCATTGCTTTGAGGACTTATTCATGATGCTTGAGCTTGAGAAGAAATTTTTAGCACTAAAGGCTCTTATATCCTTCCATTGGCTATGGTTAAGGACTTGATATCTATCCATGAGAGCCAAGACCATGTAATAGTTCCCATATTCAACTCAAATGCTAAATAGTCCTTGGAGAAGGCTTTTTTTTTATGGTTTGTAGGTATTTTTCATAGTGTTTCAGCTCAATAATGTTCAATTAGGGCTTAACGCCATAATCTCCGCTCTAACCATGTTTATGGCTTGACATCCCATTTAATTGTAGAAAACCTAGTCATGCTTCCTATATCCCACTCTATGGTTTGTAAAGGACCCCTATAGAGGACTTGTGTGCTAGATCAAGAGGTCATTCAAAGGCTCTTGAAACCAATAAGATTCAACAACATCTCATTGTACTTTCCTTCCTTCCTTGACCATGGTTAAAGCCTTATAATTTATCCTCAATGTGCAAAACATCATAAAGGTGTCTATATTTAACTCTAACACCAAAGATTCCTTAGAGAGGGAACATATTGTGGTTTGTAGGGGTTGTTGGAGATCAAGGCCTAGAAAGTATGTTTAGGACATAAGACACAAGTTCTTTCCTCTTCTAACCATGGTGCCCAAGCTCAAAAAGGTTAATTTATGGCTCAAGCTCTTCTTGTCTTGAGCTGGTCTCACTCTAGACCATGTTCAGGCCTTAAGACCCATCTGTTTTTACATAGAGATATGCACACATATATGTTTTCCTAATAGAGATTAAAATAAACATGGAGGGCTACATGGAAGTGTGCATGGTGGTGGTCTAAGGCATACATTGGAGGTTAAATGAGTGTTAAATATATTTGAATACAAATGTGTGCAAATCATTTTGGGAAACTACTTATTCCATAAGTTTAGTTGGTTTTTGGACCTAGTATTTTAGGTGAATTTGAAAGCATATTTAATGGTTATTTTGGCTTTTCATGTGGAATTGCGTTGATAATTGAATGTGTGTTTGCATATAAATTTACATATACAAAAGCGTGCACACACACACACACACACACACATATATATATATGTTTTGAGGTTTGAAATTCAAAGAAAATATCTTTCAAACTATATATAAAACAAAAATATCATCTTAAAAATCAAAACATTATACATATTTAAAAACTTAATATATTAAATAATGAAATTGTGGAGAAAATTGAAGCCATCACTTCTCAATAGTAAAGATGCTTCAACCATTTAAATTCAATTACTTATAGTAATCTGAAAACTGAAAAATTTATTAATAAATCTATTTATTATTTATAATAATAATTGAAAAAATAAATTAAACAGAAAAAAAATTCAAAAAAGTTATACAACTTAATCATTGAAACTCAACCACTTGAAGTAATCTAACAGCTGAAAGTTTATTGATAAATCTATTTATTATTTATGGTAATGATTGGAAAAATAAATTAAATAAAAAAGGGCATATGGAGGTCGCAGATTACAGTGGACAACACCTCCCGCCAGATCCAAGACTTTTCCATGCCGGGTACATATTTCTCTATTTTGTGAAGTCAAATCTGGTATGATTTTCTGTTTCCCAACTTTTGACTCATATCATTGTCTTCTTTTCATACATAAACTTGGCTCAAGGGATTGATATTTTGGAATCACATATGAATATATATGCATTATGCAATATTTTCCTCATGCCCTCTATGTAACAGATCTGATAAGGATACATATATCCTTTCTCTCTAGGTGGTTTTGAGCCACATTCTACTTTTCATATAGATGATCCCTATCTATGACGCTTTTTCCTCTGAAAAGAAAGATGATCCCCATATCTACATTGCTGTACATTTCTGTTTTGGATGAATATAATATAACTATATAGCTTTTTTTTCCAGCGGAAAAGAAGTTATACGAGTAACTTATTTTTTTTATTTTGTTTAAGATAAACCACTTTTTATATCACATTTTTACATTTCCATTATGTAGATTTTATTTTTGAATAAATATTTTTAATTAGCATTCATGCAGTATGACATTTTTACGTTTAGCGACTGACAAAGATTTTATCTTCTAGCAACTGATCTTCCCATATGTATTATTCCAACATGCCCGGCATTCGAGTGCTCCTGGAGAGATCTTTCTTTCCGTGGACCCCATATTCAAAATAACGCTTCAATCTTTCTTTCCATGGACCCAAAGTACAAAATTACGCTTCAATTATTAACACAGATAAATCCAAGTGATTAAAATTGGAGAAAATAAAAGGCAAAAAAATATTAAAAAATTGGTAAAAAGGACGGATTAAAATTAAAGGAATCCAACGAGGGAATCTAGAAAAGAAATAAAGATTAAAAAGGAAGAAAATAAGAGTTTGGATGAAAATGAAAAACTTAAAAAGTGAGGCGGAGTTTCAAATAAAAACAAATTAATATCTAAAATTGGGTCACATCCCGGGAGAGTCTGCACATCAAGAAAAACTTAAATAATATTAATCAAAGTAAATGAGGTTACAAATCAGAGAAGGACCCTCCCTCTGATGTGATAGAATCGATCGGCCAAAATTCAATTTAACGTGTTATAAGAGAGCCAACAAAAAAGCAAAAGAAAAAGTCATCTATGTAGCTTAAGTGGGGAATAACTTTCAACATGCTTAGGAAATTACGATTAGATAAAAATTAGTTTAACAATTTTTTTGGTAATTTAATTTATATTTTTTTTAAATAAACAATTTTTAACCTAGCATTTTCGAAATATCTATTATACTATATTCATTTTAATTTTAAATAATTAATACTATATAAATAAAAATCCAATATGACACTTTTTCTATACAAATATCCATCTTAACCATGAAACTTGGTAGTCTAAATAAACATTTTTATCTTCGAGATACATCTTCTCAAATATTATTTGAACTTTTCTGCGTTCCAAGTGCCCCCACTAGGTATTTCATTCCATGGATCCCATATTCAAAATTACGTTTCAATTCATAAAACAAATTTATTTCAATGGCAGTTGTTAAACTAGAATCTACTTTATCTTTTAGCTTGTTGCTATCCGGAAAAGTGTAACAGTGACATAACATTCAGGCGAGTCTGGTCCTTTCCAGCAATGGAGTTGAGTTGAAGCCATGAATATCATATGAATCATGTTCCTCTACTTCAGGAATTTCTAATAGACATTTCAAAAAAATATTTCTAACGGTTTCACTCCATTGCCAAATGTCAGACCCCAAATGAGATCTCTGCCACTTTAAAAATATATTTTTAATATGGTCACAAAATCTAAAAATATAATATAGGGCTCCACAATCTATGGCATTTAGATATTCCACAACAGAATTTTACAAAATATGAAGCGATCATGATTGTCGTCGTATAGAATAGCATGATGGACCAAAAATCGAGAATTGATATCTGCCTCAGGGGTTTTGAATCCACCATGTGCCAAAGTAAATTTGAGTGGCTTATGGCCTGCAAGGTCGAATAACTTGCAAGGTTTCTATCTCTTTCAGTGCTTTTCTAGGGTTTAGGGCGCCCGCAGACTCCGGAGGCTTCACAGTTGACAGAGAAAAATCGTGGACCCGATAATCCTGATCTTACCCAGGCACGTGGTCGAAATTTAGTTCGTAACTCGGAGGATCGCATCGTGGTCGAAATTTAGTTCGTAACTCGGAGGATCGCATCGGAACCTTGACGGCCTCTGATTGTAAATTGTTTTACCATCTTCCTTGAACTTTTGGACCAGGTATTTGAATTTGAGCTTTCTACGGTGAGCTCCAACATAGTCTGTAATGGATATCGGCCATTCTCCAACCCGTTTGACGGTGTTCCAGCCCTCGCGCTACCAATTTTGAGAACGGCCGCCTACCGAATTTGTGTTAAATTTCCATAAAGAAATCTATATCTTCATTTTAATCAAATAATGTTACAAGTTCTTTCAAGATAACGAAACTATTTTCGACACACAAATTGTTGGCAGAAAGAATATCTCAACCACACACAAATCTAGGAAACAAAATAGGGATAGACTCCTCTAGATAGAAAGAATCATAATTGAGGCAAGTAGGAATTACATATTCCAACACAACCCTTTAATGAGTACCTGTCTCGGTATCAATCTGCACGGTCTAGTTGCGGTCAAACATAACAAAAGAATATGTTGATGTCCATATAAAGAAGCAACCATGCACCAGAATGCATGGGTGCCAACCGCCAGTGTACTAGGATACCCTTCGCATACATGGTTCTGTCAACCACTATAACTGCATAAATGTACCTGTACCTGCAAATCCCCCTCCAATATCATCATCATGGGTTTTATCGGATTACTCATAACCATGCTCTAGGTTTTATCGGATTACCCTAAACCATGCCAACAAGAGCTCTCAGCTACTAAGGCTCAACATAGCCACCATGACTCAACACAGCCACGAAGGCTCAACACGGCCATGAAGGCTCTAACATGTCAACGAAAAAGGCTCACCACAGACCCAACTTAACGAGGCCCAGGGTTTTCTCAGCTCACCCTCAACCATGCCAAGTGTCACGCCCCTACACCTGCGGTAGTCTTTCAACCGCTTATAGCAAGGTGCGGCACTACCAATCGTTTTCTTTTCACCAATACTTACGATTGTAGACTACGCCTAACATTCCACTTATCCTACTTAGTTTGTGTTTCACATCCAAGTATTATTAATGTGTTCCTTTATACAAGTGAAAGCCCATAACATTCACATAAACAACATTATACAAGAGAAATGCACAATAGTATAAAGGGAGGGGAAACTCCCTGCAATATGAGATTGCCCGGATCAATATATTATACAATCTTCAATGTTACAAAGCTTTACAAGTTAAATCTTGGGAAACCCCAAATTTACACTTAGCCAATTTTCAACTTCGGCAAACTCGGTTGCCCAGCACGTCGGTACCTCCGCACGGTCACTGCACGACTCACAACCCTTTGTTCACCTTGTCGCACGATCGTGTTGTTTGCCCAACTTGGGCGCGCCTCGTCGCAACCAAGTCGCCACACACGGGTGCCTCCGCACAAGTCACACTTCCATTCACAACCTCAACACTTCACCAAAAGTCACATCGTGCACACTCGCATGACGGGCGGGCGCTCACCCGAGTCACCCAAGAACTCGTGCCAAGTCGTCGCACAAACCGGGCGCCCACGCCTTCGTTTCACTGTCGGGCGCTCCTTCGCACAATCGGGGCCACACCTGTGCATGCTCTACTCTTTGACCGGCCGACGCTCCTCTACCCGCGTCCCCACCTAAACCAAGACAATGCGTTTCCTCGTGTTGCCTCGCCCAAGGTTGGGCGCATCACCGTGTTGCGACTTCCCTTCGCTGTGGCTACCTCTTATTCCATGCACTTCTCCTTTGTTGGATGAGCAAAGATGTTGCCAAATGAATCCAACGCAATGCTAACTTATACCAATGGTAGGGCGAGTCGAGCTGCCCAAGCCGACTCATCCAACGCCCCTACTCCATCGCAAACTCGCCCATGATACATGTCAGCTTGCCCATGTTTGTAGGTCACCCGTGCGTTGAGCCAACCACTCCCCACGCCATATAAACACCTCCTCGCTCTCTTCCTTATGTGCATTATAACATATCACCGTCGCATATGAGCTCGCACATCCATTACTCCAACCGTTTGTTCATTGCCGAACGCAATCGCACCTCGGGTGGAACCGCAGGTCCTAACATCCTCCTCCACCTGAAGTTGTTGTCATCCTTGACAACATACCATCCTGGTAGCCATCCACCAAGATCATCAACAACTGTTTTATCCATGATGTCAACCCCTCCACATACTGCAAACATCTCTGCATCATATGTAGAACCATTGTCTCCATCAAGTCTCGTCTTGTCACCAAGATCACCATACCAAGGTATACACCTCATCGGCATGTCATACATCGGAAATCATCTCAATCCATGACCATCAACCATCTCGTCGCAATCTCCACACGCTGCTCTCCATCGTGAAAGGTTGACCCTTCCATCTCAAGCTACATGCTTCCTGCAACATCTCGTGTCGACCTCATCATGTGTTGTCCTCATGTGAACTGCTGCCATGATACTCCAACATAATGCTAACACATCTCTGTACATTCGGCCCCCATGTCTGAACTAGTTGGGTAGCTAATCCAACTGTCACGCTCAAACCATGAGAATGCACATCCTCATGCCACCATCAGTTGTTTCTCAGAACATCCCGTCACATCCACAACTCGATCAAGAATCCATCTCCATATAAGTAAGCCATGCTCAGGTCCATGAAGTAGTCATCACCTCATCTGCAACACGTTGTCCATGATGTTTGGTGTCAATGTGCTGCATGAAATCAGTCGCATCTTCCCAACATCATCATCCATCTGCAAAACATCCATCTCTTCAAAGTGAAGAGATCATCTCATCGAACCCGACTCTCGATGTGCCACATCTAGGTCCATGAAGAAACCTGCATCATATCTGCAATGTGCCATCCCTCAAGTCTGCCATAGAAACAAGTATACACTCGTCTCATCTATCCATGTGCTACCCATGATCACAGATCAATCAGCTCCCATGTGTCAAAAGTGGTTGAGTCTCGACTCAACCCATGCCCAAGTGTTGCCACCAAGGCATCGTCATTGTTGTAACTTCATCACTCCAAAGTGTCTCATATCGATCCCCAACATCAAGTCACTCTTTCAAGCCACACCCATACATGTACTCGGAAGTATGCATCCCATTCTGCATCAAAGTCTTTGACCTCAACTCCTCAATGCATCAAATCCTCCAAGTCCACCATATATGAAGTCCCTAAAAGTCACAACCTCATGTCATCATGAGCTCCATGAGTCATCTCCAACCAACATCTCAGCAAGCATACAAGTCTCGGCCCAAAGATCTCTGCAAGATGCCTCAGCTCTCCATGTAGTAGGAATGCTCCATAGCCTGCTCACAACTCCATCCAAGTCCATGGCCTTGTTGTACGTAAGTGCACAACCTCTCCATCGACTCATAAGTAATAAGTCTCCATGTCACATCAGCGAATCCACCTGCACAACATCCCTGCCTTGGCACTCCTCATTGGATGCCCATAAGTGACACCTCTATAAGTGCTCCTGCATAATGTCCCTGCATAATACTGCCATGCTCCATGTCTCCAACCTGATGTCCATGACTAAGTTGCCCATGTTGTCCAACCAGGTAGACCCATCACAATAATCGGTCATCCTCATCCAAGTCTGCAATCTTTGGCCTAGTGAATTTAGTCACCCAACCATATCATCATCATGATTCCCTTCCATCATAGCTCCCCCACTAAAGGTTCCACCAAGACCTGCTCTTGGTTTTGGCCATGAGAAGTCCACCCAAGTATCAACATATCCCAAGTGTGTGGCCTCTAATCTGTGCATGAGTCATGCCGGGCACTTATCCAATTCTCCATGTGGCTAAAGCATGACCCATTCGTCTCCAATGATCATCATGTTCCTCCCTTGTCACGACCTTTGCACCTTCTATCATAAGGTCACAAACAACCCCAACAAGTCCTGCAACAGTCAACAATCCTTGCTTCTCCATACAAGGTCTCATCATAGACATCCTTAGTAAGATCCTCCCTAGCATCGACAAACTGATTTTTCCCTTCCCTGCATACGGTCCATCCACCAAATGCTCAAATGAAACACAAGTATCAACAGTACTTACATCATCATCATGAGGCTCCTCCATGTGAATATCCTCATTCATCCATGTCTGCAAACTGCATGATCCTGGTCCAACTTGATCGATCTCAATTTCATCATCCATCATTGTCACATCTGCAACATCCTTAATCATCACGGCTTCCTCTTCCTTGTCGGCACAATCTGCAACTTCATCCTGCTCCATTGTCCAACCAAGTTGAAGAAGTTCGTCTTCAACATTCTTTTCCAAGACTTCAAGCTTCTCTCGAATCCGGGGGTTCTCTTCTTTCATCCGCTTCAACCTGTATAAGGTAAGCAAGAGCTTCCCTTCGCATTCTTCCAAACCTGCCATGCCTTGTCGTTCAGCTCGGCCCAAGCACTAAGCTTCACCTTTGCTAAACCTATTTCACCCTTCACCTGAATCACCCTGATATTCCACCTGTCACCTGCAAAACTTGAACTTCATTCCAAGTCTTCGGTCTTCGTAGAATCAGCTCATTGATTCAGTTCACCAAGTTTCCCACAAAACTTGGACCAGCTCTGATACCACCTGTCACGATAGTGCAGTGGGATCAGCACTTCATCATCAACCCGAACACGAGCTCTGATACCAACTGTCACACCCCTACCCCTGCGGTAGTCTTTCAACCGCTTATAGCGAGGTGCAACACTACCATTCGTTTTCTTTTCACCAATACTTACGATTGTAGACTACGCCTAACATTCCACTTATCCTACTTAGTTTGTGTTTCTCAACCAAGTATTATTAATGTGTTCCTTCATACAAGTGAAATCCCATAACATTCACATAAACAACATTATACAAGGGAAATGCACAACAGTATAAAGGGAGGGGCAACTCCCTGCAATATGAGTCTGCCCGGATCAATATATTATACAATCTTCAATGCTACAAAGCTTTACAAGTTAAATCTTGGGAAACCCCAAATTTACACTTAGCCAATTTTCAACTTCGGCAAACTCGGTTGCCCAGCTCGTCGGTACCTCCGCACAGTCGCCGCACGACTCACCAACCCTTCGTTCACCTTGTCGCACGATCGTGTTGTTTGCCCAACTTGGGCGCGCCTCGTCGTAACCAAGTCACCACACACGAACGCCTTCGCACGAGTCACACCTTTGTTCACAACCTCAACACTTCACCAAAAGTCACACCGTGCAGACTTGCACGACGGGCGAGCGTTCACCCAAATCACCCAAGAACCTGTGCCAAGTCGTCACACAAACCGGGCGCCCATGCCTTCGTTTCATCGTCGGGCGCTCCTTCGCACAACCGGGGCCACACCCGTGCATGCCCTACTCTTCGACCGGCAGGCGCTACTCTACCCGCGTCCTCACCCAAACCAAGACAATGCATTTCCTCGTGTCGCCTCGCCCAAGGTTGGGCGCATCACCGTGCTGCAACTTCCCTTTGCTGCGGCTACCTCTTATTCCACGCACTTCTCCTTTGTTGGATGAGCGAAGATGTTGCCAAATGAATCAAACGCAATGCTAACTTATACCAATGGTAGGGTGAGTCGAGCTGCCCAAGCCGACTCGTCCAACACCCCTACTCCATCGCAAACTCGCCCATGATACATGTCAGCTTGCCCATGTTTGTAGGTTGGCCCGTGGGTTGAGCCAACCGCTCCCCACACCATATAAACACCTCCTCGCTCTCTTCCTTGTGCGCATTATAACATATCACCGTCGCACATGAAGTCATGAGCTCGCACATCCATTACTCCAACTGTTCATTCGCTGCCAAATGTAGTCGCACCTCGGGTGGAATCGCAGGTCATAACACCAAGGGCTTTGTTGACTAACCCTAAACCATGCCTACAGGAATCCCTGTCTACTCCGCTCTCACACTTGGTTTCTGGCTTACCAAAAACCAACACTGCACAGTGCTTTCCCGTTGACCACAAACTTGCAATTACAAAGTGGTTTTAAGATTACCACGAAATTTATGGGGGTACATATGCCTCATCAGGCTTACATTACACACTCCAACTCTAGGAGTTTCCATGTACATAATATTACAAATACCACTACAAAACATCCTAGAGTTTCTTACAATTGAATGTATGTAACACTTAATACACCATGAGTCTGCTTTATTTCAACACACAATCTTTTACCTTGTTTGTCCATCAACTAATATCCACTGCCAAGGTCACACTTCACCAATTTCTTCTAAAAAAACATATCCAAGCTTTTGTGTCTTCCACTTGAATCTTTCCAACCTCAATTCGCAATTGTTAGATTGATCAGTTCTAACAAATAGCATTTACATGTTAATTTGATCAGGCTCAATATGTTTCAGTTAGAAAACCCAATAAATAATTCAAGAAAACAATTTATTTCACCAGGCATGTATTAATTCGCGGCATAGTGGAAGTGGAAACGATGAGGCAATGCTCACACAGAGACGTTTCCCATACTCAGTCTTCAATGGATTAGTCTTTAGTGGATTGAAACAGAGCGTGTATCCTTCCTCGTGCCTAATAATTCAAAATCAAGCTCGTCATGGGTACCCTAGAACATGTCCCCATGACAACTGCTCCTGCTGCGCACATCACATCAGCTCCAAGAATCGCTGAATTCTCCTAGAATCGTTGAATTCTCTGAATGGAAGGGAAGCGAAACAGATCGCCCCACTGAGGCTTCGCAGACCCCCAAAGCGCTTGCTCTTTTGATGTCCGATACAAAATCAACAACACCCTCTCACAAGATTCCTTGACACTTGACAAAGTAATCGGTCATATGTGGGTAGGAGGCCACTGATTGTTGGTTATTCACCGAAACACACCAGAGGTTGCCAAACACAGTCCTGAGTGCATCCTTGAGGGAAATGGCCCTAAGGTCCCTTTTGCAGAACATGGCAAACTGAAAAAAACAGATACATTGGAGATGTGTAGCCTCTTCAGCATGTACATTTACAGAGTGGCCTCTTGAAAAGCACATCATGGATTTATGGAGCACAAGAACCTCGTGCACCCCACAAAATCACCACTGATATTTCGTCGCAGAAAACCAGGATTCAAGATCCTCTATTGTTCTCTATGAGATCCTTCGCTATTCTCAGCATTGTTCCATCTGCAAAGCAACATAGCAGAGCCTTCACTATTCTTTGCAGATCCTTCTCTATTCTTCACTACATGTTCCTCCAATAAGCCATGCACCTCCAAATGAGGATCAACAATTTCCATTAAGTTCTCCTCCTGAAGCCTCCGAATGGTCGCAACAGGAAGATAACAATCTTCCGCCAGAGCCGACAGATCTATGCACCGACGCCCGGACACAATCTCCAGTAACACGATGCCCAAGCTGTAAACATCGCTCTTGCTGCTCACACCCGCTTCCATGAGCCATTCAGGCGCCATGTAGCCCGGAGTGCCTCTCATCCCAGTCGGAACTCGGCTATGCTGATCAGTCTGGTCGATGAGTTTCGACAGCCCGAAATCTGATAGCTTGGCCCTGAACTTATCATCGAGGAGAATGTTCTCGGGTTTTACATCGAAATGCACAATGCATTCGCGGCATTCTTCGTGTAAGAACGCCAGTCCGCGAGCAGTGTTTACGATGATGCTCAACTGGGTACACCAACCCAATATTGGATTCATCATAGGCTCGATTCAAGAACATTGGTTTCAGCTTTCAAAGATTCATGCAAGAAAATGAATCAACACTGTGGATCTCAACATCTGTTTTGTAAAGCCTCCAAACAACTACGAATAGAGCCTTCGCATGATCACATAGCTTCTGTCACACACACCAGCCATAGGCCACCGCTCCTCCTCTACTCTAACCCTCAAAACAGGGGAGATTCTCAAAATGCCTAGTCACTGCATCCTCGACGCTTCACGGCTCCTCTTGTCACACATTTGAACAATGAGTCTTCTCCATATGGTCGTGTCTCTCCTTGATGTGCCCTGCAACTAGATATGAGATCAACGATTGCCTGCAAACTGCAAACGTTTCAGGTAGAGCACTTCTCTGCTTACGAATATGATGGAAAAATGCAAAAAAAAACATGTTCCAAACATAAAAATAATACTCTCAAAACAAATACACTCATATTTCCCTTAGCCCAAGAGGGGCCAGGTCCTCAGGGGCTCTGATACCATGTTAAATTTCCATAAGGAAATTTACATCTTCACTTTAATCAAATAATGTTACAAATAAATATATGAAGTTTTGTCTCAAGATAGGGAAACTATCTTGGACACACAATTTGTTGGTTGAGAGAATATTTCAACCACACATAAATCTAGGAAACAAAATAGGAACAGACTCCTCTAGATAGAAAGAATCAAAACTGAGACAAGTAAGAATTACATATTCCAACATCTCCAATGGCATGTGATTGCGTGAGCTTCTGGAAACATAAGCTCCGAAACAGGGAGTGTTCGTCGTGCGAACAATAAAAGACCATAAAAGAAGTTGGAAAAGAGAAACCGTCTGATTGTGGGGTTGCTAGGGCAGATACGTGCTTCATCCATGTAAGCTACGGGATTGGAAATGTGGTTTATCGATGGCCACATGCCACGAGAGAGTCAACGTTGGAAAATTGAGGTTATGTAAGAGCTGCTCCAGAGGAAGGTCTACTCAGTGAACAATCAGATTGTAAATGAAAAAGACATTTCTTTGACAACAATAACTATTATCATTATAAATCATGGACAACATAATAATTATTATATATATATATATATATATATATATATAAATTAAAACATAAATCTAAGTCATTAAAATTAGAGAAAATAAAAGGTGAAGAAACTAAAACTGACGGATTAAAATTAAAGGTAGCCATCGAAGGAATCTAGAAAAGAAATGAAGACTAAAAAGAAATAAGATAAAAAATTTGATGAAATTGAAAAAATTAAAAAGAGAGGCGGAGCATATAGTGTTTTCCGTTACATTTAATCATGAGCTTGTAGAAGAGGGCGCTCGTTGGGAGATGGTTCTTCCCGTCGATGGAGGAGTCGCAAATTCGTTCATGGATCGAGGCTAATTGGGCTCCTCTATTGGGATACTCCCCTACCATTGTTCACCTCATGAACAACTGGTATTGTTTTCACTTTATCCGGATCTGCGACCTGGAATTCATCTTTTCGAGACCTTGGGTTAAAGAGAGGAGTTTTTTAGCTTTGCACAGGTGGTTTATCGGATTTAATCTGCTCCGTTGCACGCCCCAAAACAATTATATTTGGCTTAAATTTCCAGGACTGCCTCTCGAATTGTGGACCAAGGAGTCTATGGAAAAGATTGGGAATGCTATCGGGTGATTTATATATGTTGACCCTCGCTGTATTGGGGCCAAAGACAATCGTGGCTTGGATTCTTATAGAAAAAGAATTCAGGGGTGGTTTTCCTGAGACCATTGATCTTTCTTGGGATCTTTCCAAAATCCAACAACATTTGGACTATTGGGGCGTGCCTTTCAGGTGTTCCATCTGTCATAATACTGGTCACCTTTTTTCAAATTGTCCTCGTCGCCGAGGAGGCAAGCAGAAGAAGAACGCTGTTCATATTCCCTCTTCGACTCATGACAGAGATGTTGCAGCCTATGATGGGCCTTCCCCCCAGGAGATATTTCGGGCTCCTGACATTTCCAATGTCGCTCCTCTTACCTGGATCGGCTGCCCCCTTGTATGCTTTGCGAGCCTCCCACATTCTCGTTCTGTCTCTGTGGGCCCATCTTTTCATATTCCTTATTTGTCTGCTAAACTTCAGAGATCTTAAACTGTTTCAAAGTCCCCTTCTCTGCCCCCATTTGACCCTCCGGCCCACGCTTCAAGTTTCTCCAATATTTTTCCGCCAATTGAACTGGACTCTGACCCCGTCGTTCCCCTCTTGCCCGCATCATCTAAGCCCCCCGGTACTGACCCTGCGCCAGGCCACATTTTATACATTTCTTCGTCTCCCCATTCACCCCCCCTCTCTCACCCTTCCCCAGGACCCTCGTCTCTCCCTCTGCCTAGTCACTTTTTTGATATTCGATTTCCTTCTCCTCTTAGAGTTTCCCCCCCTATCCCCCCTCCTCAGGGACTGGTACCTGATCGCAAAGGGAAGGCGCCTTTTTTCCCTATCTCCCCTCCACCATCCCTCCATCTCTCTCCACATAACTCTTTTGACCAGGACATCGATCTCATCCTCAAAAGAGCATGATTAAAACTCTAGCCTTTAATTGTTCATCGACCTTCTCGTTTCCCCTCGCCCCACTTTATCCCTAATTCTGCTGGAAACATTACCGTCTGCCCAAAGAGAAGCGCGACAACAAGCATTTTCGCGATAGGAAGGGAAGATGGGATTCCTCTATCAAGGATCTTTCCTTAATCGACATTCTCGTGACTGAAATTGCAGATGAAGTTTTTTCTGAAAATAGGCCTCTTAGAGCTTGCCAGCCTCATGAGGTTCCCAATGATTGATATTTTGTCCATGAACATTCGGGGCCTTGGATCTGAGCACAAATTTCTGGCCCTTAAACATCTTTTTGTCTCTTCGAAATCTAATATGCTTCTTATTCAGGAAACCATGCATGAAAGCTCCCAAACAATCTCGTACTTCTGGCGAATGCTATCAGCTTGGAATATGGTTGCTTCTAATGTTGTGGGCATGTCTGGGGGACTTTCTGTTTTGTGGAACCCCAAGTGGATTACTGCTGCGACTTTTCAATGTTTTGCAGGCATCCTTGTTCTGGCTCATTTCCAGGGGTCCTCTGACCCCTTCCACATCTTGAATCTTTCTGCCCCATATAAACATCGATTCCCTTTCTGGAACCAATTGCTTTCATCTGAACTGCTTGATATAGACTCTTTGATAATTGGCGGAGACTTTAACTGCACATTTTGTAATGAAAAAATTTGGGGAAATGGCAGGAAACATGATCCTATTGGGAGACTAATCCGGGAATCTATTTTTCAAAATGATTTCATTGATGGCTTGCCCAATGTACAGTGACCAACCTGGGACAACAGAAGATCGAATAGCTCCTACCTGGCGAAAAGGATAGACAAATTTATTTTCCATGAACGACTGATCGGAAAATATGTGCCTCCCTCTATGAACATCATCCCATCTTTCATTTCCGACCATCGGCCCATTACCTTTCAATGGAAAAATGCTGGACGCAGATATGGATATCCCTTCAAGTTCAATCGTACTTGGCTTACTGATGAAAATTTCAACAAATTTATAAATGATTCTTGGAAGCAATCTCCCATGCTGGTCAATGACTCTCCTCGGCAGTTCATTGATTGCTTGCAATCCCTTCGAATGGAGGTCAAAAAATGGAAAAAAGAGAAAACGGCTTCCAATAAAAAGGAGCTAAAAAACATATGCATGGAATTAGAATGCTTATCTTCTCTACTTAAGAATCCTTGCATGCCGACTTGCATCAGAAATCGAATTTGGGTCTGGGAAAAAAGAAAACAGAAGATTTTAAAAGAAGAAGAAGCCTCGTGGAGGCTCAAAAGTCGCGCAATCTGGCTCAGAGAGGGTGACCAGAACACCAAGTTCTTTCATAGATATGCTAATAAGAGAAGGGTGACTAATGCTATTTGGGAGATCAGGGACGAGCAGGGAAATTCTCTCTCCACACAGGATGCTATCTCAAAAGAGGCTGTGAAACATTTCAAAAAGGCATACAACGAGGATTATGTCCGCGATTTTGAGGATATTCTATGGGGGATAGACCCATACCCCACCATGTTTGATGGGGATCTTAACAATGCTCTTTTCGCTGAGGTTACAGAAGAAGAATTATTGGCAACAATGAAATCTTTCCAGAAAGACAAGTGCCCTGGGCCGGATGGGTGGACCATCGACTTCTTCATCCACTTTTTTGAATTGTTCAAGGAAGATATCGTCAAGATGGTTGAGGATTTGAGAACTCAGGGCATCATCAGTCAGAGGATCTCCTCTACATATATCGCCCTTTTTCCTAAGAAAAAGCTCTCATCTACATTTTCTGACTATCGGCCCATCTCATTATGCAATGTATTATACAAAATTATGTCCAAGACTATAGCTCTCTGTATCAGGAACACTCTATCTCTTCATCTATCCACAGAGCAACATGGTTTTCTTAAAGACAGAAATATCTTAGAAGCGGTGGCTCTCACCCAAGAATGCTTACATTCAATGCACTGCAGGAATATTGATGCGGCTCTTTTGAAGATCGACTTAAAAAAGGCATACGATTGTGTGAGTTGGGGCTTTATACGATGCCTTCTGTCTAGGATTGGCCTTGACGTTAGATGCACTCAATGGATCATGGCCTGTGTGGTGGATGTAAATTTTGCAGTCCTCATAAATGGTCTCCCCACTCCTTTTTTCAAGGCGGCCAAGGGTTTACGTCAGGGCTGCTCTCTATCTCTACTTATCTTCATCCTTTTCATGGAAACTCTGAGCTTACACATTAAGATTGCTATACAACAGGGGAAATTTAAGCCTTTTCCCATTAGCAAGTTTAACTTCATGTCTCACTCACTTTTTGTCGATGATATCCTTCTATCGGCCATCTTGTGTAGGACTACATGGTTATGTATCTTTGAAATCTTGGAGCGACTTCAAAGAGTCACCGGCATATTTATAAACGACTTAAAATCTTCCTTTCATGTCGCTGATGCAAGTGGTGATACAATCACCTTTATTATAGATCTCTTTCATATCAAAGCTATTCCTATTAAGCAGGGTTTCAAATACCTTGGTTTTTATCTGAAACCTATGAGCTACAAAGTGGCTGACTGGACATGGATTCTGGACCGTTTCTACTACAAAATATCAACATGGGAATCCAGATGCTTATCTATTGGTGGGTGCGCCATCCTCTCCCAATCCGTGATGGTTCAAACCATGGTTTATTGGGCTCTGCTATTCTATATTCCTCCTTCTATTATAAACGATTTAAACAGAATTATTGCCAACTTCATATGGGGTGGACAGAGAGAGAAGATTAAATTTCATCTCAGCAAGCTCTCGAAGCTTACTCGGCCAAAAATCATGGGAGGCTGGGGAATATTGGATTTACACTCTTTTAGAAGAGCGCTTCTTTGTAAAACAATGTGGAATGCGGTGATGGGGGAGTCCATATGGAGTAAAACTTTCCGGGCTAAGTATATGGAAGACCATGACATAACTTATTCGATCAGGAAACGACCCATTGGGCCCGCAAATGGCTCATACATATGGAGGGGATCTAAAAAATTGGAGCCATTTTTCAAAAAAAAAAATAATTTGGAAATTTCATACAGTTTCCAACATTATTATCGGCATCAATGACTTTGCTGGAGCAGGCGAAATGATTCATATCTCCCCTCAACTTCTGAGATATTTACATAGCATAGGATATTTCTTTTGGGCCAGCGTAATTAAAAAATGGGACGGTGCCATCCCAATCTGGAAATCTGCCTCGGATTTGCAACTGTCCGGTGTTCTTGAATCCCAATGGAACGGTATCACTCTCTCCCTGCAGTCGCGTGGTCTATATCGTTCGATGGACAGGGACTGTATCACTTGGAATGGTCTCGGTGGAACTTCGTTAGTTTTTTCAAGGCATATTTACCTTCATATTTTACAATCTGAAGTTGATTCATCAGACTATATCTTTCTGCCCACATTCTGGAAATCTGGTTGTCCTCTAAAAATCATCATTTTCGCCTGGCTGGTTTTTCATAACCGGAACCTCACTTGGGAGAATCTCCAGAAGCGCAAATGGTGTGGGCCTGCTATATGCCCCCTCTGCAGATCGAACACTGAAAATAATTGTCATCTTTTCCTTCAGTGTCCTCAGTCCCTGTTGATTTGGCAGCATTTATCTGTACACTATGGTTTCACCAATGTTTTAGCTCCTTCCATTCACGAGGCTTTCAATTTATGGAGTAACATGTGTTCCAAGTGGAGGCCGATCCCTCTGATTACTATCTGGTCCATCTGGAAATGGCGCAACCGGGTGATTTTCAACTCCAAAAAGGAATCGTTCAAGTTTGTCTATGAATCTATTCTTAGTTTAAATGAAGCGCTTGATCGGCATTGACATCCCAAAGTCAAACATGGAACGAAACAACAACCCATCGATGTCTATAAATATCCCTGTGCTTTCTTTGATGGTGCTGCTCAGCATGACTTATGTGCCTGTGGTGTTTATATAATCCCTGAAGAAGGTCAAGCTTTTGAATTACATTGGAACGGTGGACCTGGAACCAACAGCAAGGCAGAAATTATGGCTCTGGCCGGTCTCATTTCCTTCTCTGATTTCCTTGGCCTCAAAAACCTTCATATTTTTGGAGATTCCAAAGTCACCATTGACCATGTTCTGTCCAAAAGTAGCATAAAAAATATTCACCTCTGGCTGGTTGAACAGGCTTGAGGATTTGTGGCACAACAGGAAGGACTACTCAATCTCCCACATTGTCAGGGAAAAAAATCGGACAGCTGATGCTTTGTCAAAGCAGGGGCTATCATCGCCACGAGGATTATGGAAGCTGCAGGTTACAGTGGACAATATCTCCTATCAGATCCAAGATTTTTTCATGCCTAGTACATAATTCTCTAATTTCATCAAGTCAAATCTGGTATGAATTTTGCTACCCATCCATTGTCTTTTTATTTTGTTTCCACATGCATATCGGTGGCTCATGGGAATGTATTTTTGGACTTCTATATGAAGATTCGTCCATAGTGCTATATTTTTCCTCATAGGATACAAATATCTTTTTCTTCTGGAGATCTGAGAACATCTCTTCTCTTTTTTGGATCAGATTCTGTATATTTCCGTCTTGGATAAACATAATATAACTATACCTCCCTTTGTCGTGCTGAAAAAAATCTTTATTTTGTTTTCCTTTCTTTGTTTAAGGATTAATTACATTATTAGTTGTTTGATAGAGTTTTTAACAATTTCATTTTATTAGTTGTTTGATAGAGTTTCTAGCAATCTAATATGTTTCAATTTCATTTTTAATATAAAGATTAAAAATCTTATTTATCCATAGTTTTTTAAATTTAAATTTTGGTTTTAAATAAAGAGATAGATCATTTTTCAAATATAAATATTAGGCAAATATAATAAAATTTTAATATTTAATTAAAACATGAATATTAGGTTAAAATATTTGATCCTTTACTATTTTATAAAAAAATATTAAAAAATAATATAATTAGTTATGAAAACTAACTTTTCCAAAATTAAAAAATATATTTGGGAAAGAAAAATAATAAATAAAATATTGGAAAAAAATATTTGACCGAATTTATAATATATTATTTTATTATATAATAAATTGAGCCAAATATAACTATATATTTATATTATTACTACAATAGTCTATAGTATTATTATATAATATCATTGTAGGTTATTATTCTACATATCAATATTTAGGTAATTTATTATATGAATTTGATTAAAGAAGAGGTAAAATAGTTCTAATTTTTTTATTAACATATAGTTATATATAAAATTAAATTAATTAAAAAACATAATTATTATAAAATATAATAAGGATGGAAAATATCAAATTAAAATATAGAAAAAGAATAGATATTTGACTAATTTATAATATATTGATTTATTATATAATATAATAATTTGGAAATAAAGTAATCAATTAAAACAAAATATTAAGATATAATTATATAAGTGTATATTTATATAATGGTATAATATTGTTATATATATTATTATATCTTATAATTATAATCAAGTTCAAACATAGTAAAGATGGACGGATTGAGAGTTTGTTTTTGATACTATTTGTGGTGATGCATGGTCGTTCTTAGTTGGTAGAGCGTTTTGTTTAGTTAATTTTGATAATGAACGAGACTTTAGTTTACTAACTAGCTACGCGGAGGTTCCCCTTCGCGGCCAACTTCTTAGAGGGACTATGGCTGTTTAGGCCATGCAAGTAGAAAATTGTTCTCTCTAACTACAAGACAATTATGATTAGCCACATCTTAGACAAGCTTTATGTTCTCATTTTGGATAAGAATATTAGCCATTGGCTTAAAATCCATGGTAAAAGAGCTAAAGGGAAAGTTGGTTTTAGGAGATACCACTCAACTATCGACCATCTTGTCACTCTCAGGATCATTGTCGAGGAATGTCGCAATAGTAAAGTTGATCTATTTTGTTTCTTTCTGGACTTTAAAAAAGCCTTTCACACTGTTCCTCGGGATAATATTTGGAAAAGACTTGATGAGATAATGATTCCTCGTGAGTTGAAGTTTGTTGTGATTTGTCTATACAAGACGATTGTTGCCAAGCTTAAGACCAACAAAGGGTGGTCTAAAGATATTAAATGCAATATCAGGGTTAAACAAGGGTGTCCCCTTTCCCCTACCCATTTTGGTATTTATATAGATAAGTTAGAGGAGTGTTTGGAAATCACGGGGTGCAAGGGGAACGAGCTTGTTGGTATTATCATTAGTTCTTCTCTTCTACGTCAATGATATCGTTCTTCTTGCTAGAAGCCACAAGGACTTGAACAAGAAACCTAAGACTCTTCATGACTATTGCTCCAAGATGGGTATGGCGGTTAATACTGACAAAACTAAAATCGTGATAATTAAATCCAAAATATCACCCATGGGAATTTCATCTATGATAACAATTCCCGGAACATGTCTCTTCTTATAAATATTTGGGTATTGACATTCCGTACCATCTCAAATTGAATTACAACATTGAGAAAAGGATTATTGGAGGCTAGAAAGCTTATTATGAGCTTGAAAACAATTGTAAGGCTATCAATCTTTGTATTTTGAGTAAAAAAAAGGTTTCTCTTTGAGACCCTCGTCACCCCTCTTGTCCTATATGGTTGTCAATTCTGGGGTTGCAATATATCTAGAGAGTCATGGAGAAAGATTGAGATGATTCAAAAGTAATTCATAACCTACAATCTCAAGATCAAGGGAAATACCCCCTATCCTATACTCCTTATCAAAGTTGGCCTCTCCCATATTGAAAGCAGGGCTATATTTAAGTATCTAATGTATTATAAGCTTTCTAACATGGAATCGAAAAGGATTCCTAAAATTGCTTCTAACTTTAGTCAAAGCCCCCACCTTTGCCTCAAGCATGGGCGACAAAAGGATGCCTAGTCTTGGTTCAGCCATTTGGGGATAAATGACGAGATCATCCTCGGAAGCAAGGATAGTGTCAAAGATACTATCACCTCAAAATTTAGGGATAAGATATGGGATGATAAGGAGTTGGAGGGTAAAATGAAGCTAAGATATTATAAGGAGGTGATCAACCCCACTCTTGAGAACCAGAATTATCTTTTTGTTTTGACCATCTCAAAGAAAAAGATGAAGATTGCTAAGATTATAACTAATTTTCATGAGCTTCAAAGTGAAAATGGATGGTGGTCTGCTCCCAAGACTCCTTGGGACAATAGAATTTGTCATCTTTGTGATACTAAGAGGGTGGAGGATGAAAAACACTTTATTTTAGATTGATTGGACCTTACTCACATCTGCTCTCATCTCCCTAATATCTGTCACGCTTCCAATCTTTTTGACTTGTTAATTTAACCCAACTATAGTGATCTTGGTGTGCTTCTTTCCCTTCTTTTTTGAGCATGGAAATAAGATTCTAAAAAGTCACAATCAGATTTTTCTTCTTCTCAAGGTCTGATAAACTGCATCGGTCTTAGTGGACGTTAATCATCATCATCATTTATATTATTATTAGAATACTATATATATATATATATATATATATATATATATACGTTAATCATCATCATCATTTATTAGAATACTATATATATATATCATCATCATCATTTATTAGAATACTATATATATATATATATATGAAGACAAAGAATATCTTCATAAAATATATAATTATTAATAAATGAATAAAGTATTCTATCTTCTCAAATCAATACATGTGACTAAATTTCATTGGCCAAAGTGTGACAAATCTCAAGACTCTTAATCTTTTTCTAACTAGTTTTGACTACAGCCCATTTCCCTTTAACTACCTCTCTTAGTTGATTAAGCATACATCACTAACTATGATATTTTTTACTACTCTAGATGATTATCAACTTTCATTGGTTGCTAGAATGACCATTGGACTTGATTAAGACAACTTCTCTCAACTTCATCATTGACCTATCGACTTCTCATTAGCTTGACTTCCATTGTCTTGTCAACTTATCGCATGATTCAATTATCCCTAATAGACTTGTTGAGGTTCATTTCTAGTCATCTTACTTGAATAGTTATTCGACTGACTAAAATCCAATCATTTGATATTATCTTTAAAGAGTGCAATATCTCTACAAAGGATGCATTAAAGACATTATATTTCTTAAGAAGTTTCAAGGGTTCTATATTTAGTTCTTGGAACTTGATCTTAAGAATATTTATTTAGGGACCAAGGCCCATATTTTCCTCTCTTAACCATTTTTGGACCTTAAGACACATTCTTCATTCACAACTAACCTAGTCATGGTGGTAATATCCCACTTAGAGGTTAATGATACACTATAGAGATAATATGCATTGGTTTTACAACTTATCCATGATGCTTAAGCTTGAGAAGAATTTTTTAGCACTAAAGGCTCTTGTATCCTTCCATTGGCTATGATTAATGACTTGAGATCTATCCATGATAGCCAAGACGACATAATCATTCCCATATTCAACTCAAATGTTAAATACTTCTTGGAGAAGGCTTGTTTTATGGTTTGTAGGTATTTTTCATGGTGTGTAAGCTCAATAATGTTCAATAGGGCCTAACACCATAATTCCCCTTCTAACCATGTTTATGCCTAGACATCCCATTCAATAGTAGAAAACCTATAGAGGACTTTTGTGCTAGATCAAGGGGTCATTCAAAGGCTCTTGACCCCAATAAGATTCAACTGCATCTTGAGGTACTTTCCGTCCTTCCTTGACCATGGTTAAGGCCTTATAATCGATCCTCAATGTGTAAAACATTATAATGGTGTCCATATTTAACCCTAACACCAAAGACTCCTTAGAGAGGGAACACATTGTGGTTTGTAGGGGTTGCTGGCGATTGAGGCCAAGAAACTATGTTTAGGGCAAAAGGCACAAGTTATTTCCTCCTCTAACAATGACGCTCAAGCTCAAGAAGGTTCATTTATGGTTTAAGCTCTTTTATGGCTCAAGCTCTTGTTGTCTCTAGCCGGTCTCCCTCAAAACCATGTTTAGGCCTTAATACTCATTTCTTTTTACATAGGGATATGCACACATATATGTTTTCCTAATAGAGATTAAATTAAACATGGAGGGCTACATGGAAGTCTGCATGAAGGTGGCTTAAGACATACTTTGGAGGTTAAATGAGTGTTGAATAAACGTGAATAGAAATGTGTGCAAACTTCTAAATTTAAATGAGCTCAATTTTGGGAAACAACTTCTTCCATAAATTTAATTGGTTTTTTGGACTAGTGTATTAAATGAACTTGAAAACATATTGAATGTTTAATTTGACTTTTCATATAGAAATTCTTTAATAATTAAATGTGTGTTTACACATAAACTTACATATATATATTTATTTTGAAACAATGGAAAAAAATGTATATATATAAAAGTTTGAAATTAAGAAAAAATTCTTTCAAACTATGTATAAAACAAAAAAATCATCTTAAAACTCAGAACATTATAAATATTTAAAAACATAATATATTAAATAATAAAGTTGCCGAGAAAATTGAAATCATCACTTATCACGAGTAAAGGTGCTTCAGTAAAAATACTTCAACCATGAGAATTCAACCCCTTAGACTCATCATAAATGTTGAAAGGCTCACAAATTTATTGATAAATATATTTATTATTTATGATAGTGATTGAAAAAATAAATTAAACATAAAAGTAATCCAATGAATTTATATAACTCAATTTTTATTTTTAAATAGACCACTTTTTATATCACATTTTCACAATCATACTATCTAGATTTTAAATTTTTAATAAATATTCTTAATTAGCATTCATGTAAGTAAAAATCCAATATCACATTTTTCAGTCTAGCGACTGGTTGGTTTTCTCATATATATTATTCCAATCCAGTATGACATTTTCCCGTCTAGCGACTGACAAGATTTATCTTCTAGCGACTGACCACATCATATCTATTATTCCAACATGCTGGGCATTCAAGTGCTCTAGCGACATATTTCTTTCCATGGACCCCATATTCAAAATAACGCTTCAATCTTTCTTTCCGTCGACCCAATGTTCAAAATTACGCTTCGATTAATAACACAGATTCATTTTTTTGGTAAACTAGAATCTACTTTATCTTTTGGCTTGTCCGAAAAGTATAACACTGACAGAATTTTCAGGCGAGACCGGTCATTGCTAGCAGTACAGTTTATAGACCGGTCATAATTTTCAGGCGAGAACGCCATGAATGTCATATGAATCATGTTCCTTTTATCACAGGAACTTCTAACAGAAATTTCAAAAATATCTTTTAACAGTCTCACTCCATTGCCAAATGTGAGACTCCATTTAAAAAGGTTCCAAAATCTAAAAATATAATATAAAGGGTTCTACAATCTACGGCATTCAGATCCACAACAGAATTTTACAAAATAGTAAGCAATAATGATTGCCGTCATATGGAATAGCATGATTGCCACACAACGAAAATTTATATGTGCCTCAGGGCTTCTGAATCCACCGGTGCCAAGGTAAATTTCAGTGGCCTATAGCCTGCAGGGTTGAATAACCTGCAGGGTTTGTATCTCTTTCAGTGCTTTTCTAGGGTTTAGGTCGCCCGCAGACTCCCCAGGCTTCACGGCAGACAGACACAAATCCTGGACGCGATAATCTTCATCTTGGCCAGGCCCATCGTCAAAATTGAGCTCGTAACTCGGATGATCGTACTGGAATCTTGAGGGCCTTGGACTGTAAACGGTTTTGCTATCTGCCTTGAACTTGCGAACCAGGTATTTGAATTTCAGCCTGCTACGGTGGCTTCCGGCATAGTCCATAACGGATCCCGGCCATTCTCCAGCCCGTCTGACGCTGTTCCAGCCCTTGCGCCACCAATTCTGAGAACCGCCGCCTGTCGAATCTGCAGCGGCGTGCGATCGCGTGAGCTTCTGGAAGCATAAGCTCCGAAGCAGGGAGCGCTCGTCGTCGGAACCGTAAAAGAAGCTGGAGAAGAGGAAGCCTGCGATTGTGGGGTTGCGAGGGCGGATGCGTGCTTCGTCCATGATCTACGCTGCCGGATTCGAAGTGTGGAATAGCGACGGCCACATTCAATGAAAGATTCAGCGTTGGCAAATTGGAATTATGTAGAAGATGCTCCAGTGGAGGGTCTGCTCAGTAAACGATCAGATAGTGAATGAAAACGACGTTTCTTTGACGATAATAAGTGATTATTATCATTATAAAATCACAGATAGGATAATAATTATTAAAATGTGTATAAAACCATATATAAAGTAAAACATAAATGTAAGTAATTAAACTTAAGAAAAAAACCAAAAAAGTAGAGAGGACGTATTAAAATTAAAGGAAGCCAGCGAGGGAATCTAGAAAAGAAATAAAGATTAAAAGGGAAGAAAATAAGAATTGGGATGAAAATGGAAAACTTAAAAAGTGAACGGAGTTTCAAATAAAAACAATTAATATGTAAAGTTGGGTCACATCTCGGGAGGGTACAACAAGAAAAAACATAAATAATAATTAAAGTAAATGAGGTTACAGATCATTCAAGGAAATTGCATTGAACAACACAGTACGGGAACAAATTTTAAAGAATATATATAATAAAAAAATTATTTTTTATTATAAAAATAATAAAGAGATAATATCAATTGAAAAAGTATTTATTTAAAATATTTTAAAGAATTAAATCTGACAAGTAGTTTAATTGGTTGAATCTTTTTTTATTAAATTATTGGCTTTTTGTCATGAGGTATTAGTTCAATTTTTTTTTTTTTTTTTTTTGGGGTCTATCAGGGTTATCAATTCACTCTTGACTAAAGCCAAAATTCAACTTCTCTATATAATTTTAATAAAAAGGAGCTAAAAGAAAAAAAAAAAAAAAAATAACCTTCAACATATTTTTTATCAACACCTAAGTTAGGAAAGGGGCATTTTTTAAAATTAACATTAATGATAAAGTAATACAAGTTCTTTAAGATTAACATTAATGATAAAGTAATACAAGTTCTTTAAGATAGTTATCTAACATCTTCAGACTTGGACAAAAGTGCGGTCGAGTATAAAGCAGGAGTATATTCGTGCTAGCAAAAAAGACCTTGAAAATATGCCGTCCAAGTGGATGTTGGGTCCATAGAATAAAGCGAAGTATTTCTCCATCACTTAATTTGGTGAACAGATATGATCAACAAAAGGAGATACTTAGAGATATAAATTCCCCAATATGTGGCCCACATGAGCATAAACTTTTTGAGTTGTTTTATTTATGATAATAAGGTTTTCTAGTGCAAAGATTCGCTGATAAAATGTGTAGTTTAGTGCGTTGGATATATAAATGTGGTGGGAATATTTAAATAAATTATTAATTTTCTTTGGATATCTATAAAATCATAATCGTTAATCCTAGCACAGCCGTTTAATTTACTGTGGGTGAATGCTCATAGGTGTTAGTAATAGATTCAGTTGAAGATTTGTTAATTCATTATATAAAATCATCCTGTGAAGTATTAGTTTACTGATTTATGTTTTAATATAATGTTATTTTTTATTGCATAAATTACATGATAATTATGTATGAAGTAAATGTGAAAAAAATAATATAGATTTGAATATGTAAGAAAGTCAATATTTGAAATTTTATTAGTTGATATAAATGAAAATATAAGGTTTTTCATTTATGCCTTTAAAATAATGATTAGATTATCACAAACATTAATATTAGATTATCACAAACATTAATATGTCACTCTTTAATTGAGGAGCAACCTTAGAATGTCAAAATGCGTTGGTATTTTTATATTTATGTTTAAAATGTCAAAATGTATTGGTATTTTTATATCTCTTATAGATAAGAGAGATTTTACAAGTACTTTTCACAAAGATATACATTTGGTAGAAATCTAATATTAACAATGTCTAATATTTGCATTTCATAAGTTCATTTTTTTATAGCATTAAATATAAAGGGCATGGATTTATTTCATACAAATCATTGAATTAACATTTGAATTAACTTGGTGACAACAATATGCATAAGAAAACTCCTTTTAATCTATCAAAAAAGGTTGAAAAATAGTTTATAGAGAACCTTAGCAAGTAAAAGATAAGGCCATTAAACTTCAAAATATCCACATAATAATCAATACTAATATTGTAAATAAAAGCATTTAACATTCTCAAATAATCCTTGTTGAAGGAATTACCACACAAACCATTATTGTTAAATATTGTTATGTTTTTATATGAAAATAACACAAAATTAGAAGAAGAATATAGATCAAATACAATATTTTGATCCACTTCAAGGGGTAAACCTCCTCTACATCACATAAATGAACAATTCTTGGATGTTTCAAATGACAAGACCTACTTGGTATATATAGGAGCCTAAAGGGTCAAAATATAATTAGGGCCTACACAAAAATAATAATGTAAGGGCTCTACAATAACAATAGTGGATTTCTATGGGGCACAACAATAATAATATGGGTGTTCTACGTTGCACAATAATAACAATGTGGCAGTTATACTAGTATTATAGGGACCTAACATGCCCCTCTCCTTAAAAAGGTGTTGTCCTCAACGCTTGAGTAGTTTTGGATGCTTTTGTATGAAACACTCATGCTCCCATGTCGAATCTTCAACAGGTAAGTTCTTCCATTTAATGAGATACTTTGAAATTGATTGATTTTGTAGCTGTCGGATTCTTGTCGTCGTTGTTGCTTCAGGTTCCAATATAAATTTTCCTTCCTCGTCAAGTTCTAGCAATATAGTTTGAATTGGGAGATCATCGCCTATAACCTTCTTTAAGCATGAAACATGGAAAAATGGGTGTACTCGCGAAGATGTAGAAAACTCCAATTTGTATGCCATAGTACCAATCCTTTGCAATATCTTGTAAGGGCCATAAAACTTGGGTGATAATTTATTATCCTTCTTGGCTTGCTTGACGAACATTTTTTTGTATGGTTGTAGTTGTAAAAATACCCAATCATTAGTTGTAAAAATACCCAACCAACTAAATGCTTTGATTGCTCTACAATGTGAAGAAAAAAACCATTAGAAAAATTCCATAGACTTTCATTCGCTTAAGCCCTAAATATATGATCCTTTCGCCATTACTATGGTACGAATGTTTATGATTTCGATACTACTTTCCATTAATATATGAAAATATGTCTATTAAGCATAGGGTTAAGGCTTAATTATTTTTTTAATATCCGCTAATCTGCATTATGGGAGGTTGATATGTGTAGAGGGGGAACATGTGCAGAAATGTGGAAGTGAGGGAATAAAGGTTCTCATAGACATATCCCTCTTTTGTACATCCTTACAATATACTACGACAAATATTAGTTGTGGAGCCATATACACCTTTATTTGTTTACAACTAGTAAATGATATTAATCACTCAAACGATGTCCTGATAATGCACTTTTTCACCAAATAAATGTCAAAAATACTATTTTATAGTATGGATGGATATGACCTTGATTTTCTTACAACTAGTAATCATTACACAATGCATTAGAGTAAACGCTATTAAGCACTTGAAGGATGTCCTGATTGTGCATCAATTCACCAAATAAATGTAAAAAAGACTTATGTTTAATGGGAGGGAAGCTTTTATTAACCATAAGATTAAGCTTGAATTAATTTTTTAATATCTTATTAATCACTTGAATGACGTCTTGATTACACTTTGATTTTCCAAATAAATGTCCAAAATACTTACATCTACCGGCAGGGAAGATTCTGTTGGTCATAGCATTAAGTCTTAATTAATTTTTTAATATTCGCTAATCAATGTCATGAGAGCTTGATTGAGTCCGTGTAACATTTTGCCAAAATGTTTCCATGGAACAACGTAGCGTGCGGAAAGAAGAAGTGTGCAGAGAGGTTTTCCACATCCTTTTAATCTACTATAGTGGATATTGGTTATGGGGCCCTCTGCACCTTCTTGATTTGTTTACAACTAGTAAATGTTATTAGGCACTCAAATGATGCCCTCATTACATGTCAATTCGCTGAGTAAATACCCAAAAGATTGTTTTATAATATGGATGGATATAATGTTCTTGATATTTTTACAACTAATAATCATTACACAATGTGTTAGAGTAAATGTTACTAAGCACTCAAACAGTGTCGTGAATGTGCCTTGATTCGTCAAATAGTTTTCAAAAAGTCTTACATTTAATAACAATGGAGATTTTATTAATAATAAGACTAAGCCTTAATTAATTTGTAAACACTGGCTCAACACCTTTTTTATTTATTTACAACTAGTAATCATTAGACAATGCATCATAGTAAATACTATTAAGCACTTGAACAATATCATGATTACATGATTAAATACCACTTGCACTGTCACATCTCTTGTACTAGACTGCTGATAGTGAAGCTTTTGTGAAGCTTAATTAATTTTTAAATAGACATTAATCCACATCACTAGAGATTGATTAAGATTATGTGACAATTTATGTGTGTCAAAAACTGTGAAAATTGACTCTTTGTAGTTTTTAATTAACTAGAGTTTCTATTTTTAGTTCTACCAGTTTTATTGTGTCTATTTTTTCATGCATCATATTAAAAAGAGTTTATGCATGTGTAGAATAATTGTTGTGCATGATGGAAGTGTCCGAAATAATTGTGCCGAGGCGAAATGTGTGTGAAGGTGTGGAAGATAAATACTCTTCCTTTGCATGAAACAATCAATTCTATTCCATAATCCAACCACGTCAATGCATTTTATGTTTCTATAGTCTAAGGACTAGACTCTTCATTGAACATATGTGGTAGTTAATTCCATTTAAATATGAAATTACCTCAAATCTACGCCTTAACCACAATATAGTTGATTACCCTTAATTACCCATACTAATGTTCAACATATATGGATTAACGTTTTATTGGAAAGATTAACGATAAATTTGTGTTGCAATGACAAGTTTCTTTTCTTATATAACATAAGACCTTTACTCTTTCCGTTTGTTCCTGACCTTAATGCTTCATGATTAAATTATGAGGAGATTATTCAAATTCTTAATGGTATTATTTATGAGGCATTGTTTAATAATTACTAGTTGCAAAACAATGAAGAGGCTGAAAAAGGATTTGCAATTAGTATCTATCAGAACGTGTTGCAGAAATGAAAGCTTCCACCATGTACAAAAGAACCGCGTTCGAAAACTAACAAAACAGATTCCCACACGTCCACAAGAATTTTCGTCTCCACATAGTGTACCCATATACGGTTTCCCTACATAATTGTCCTTTCTAGCGCACTTTGCTACTCAATGCTATCAATAGTTTCTGCACCACCTATTCTTGTTACAAAGGTTTTGCGGTACAATATTTAGTTGGTTACACTTAATTACCCATATTAACACTTAAAGTATATGGACTAATGATCTGATTGCAAGGATTAACACTGATGTTCCACTGCGACAACAAATTGCTCTCTTGGGTCAAAGCATGGAGCTGGGTTACACTTTTTGGCAAAATGACAGAATATTTTGCTGAAAAATGGATGCTTGTTTGAGCAATTTTAAGCACTTAGTTAAGCAATTTTAATCGCTCGATCGAGCTATTGAGGCACTTAAAAATAACTTGATTGAGCATTTAAACAAACTCTCAATCGAGTCGTTTTCTAACCCGAGTTAACGAATTGATCAAGATTTATGTCTCTATTGATATTTATGGCTCGATCGAGCCCTTGAGCCATCTAATTCACCATTAACACCATTAATAAAAATTTGGTAAGGCTGCGGGTGAGTTAGTTTTTTAATTGCTCGATCAAGCCACTGGTTAACTACATATGCCACTCGGTCGAAGGTTTCTTTAATGGTCGATCGAGCAATTTGAATTTTGAATTTAAGTTCTTAATTGAGCATTAAAAGTGACCAATTGAGCTCTTCAAGTCCTAAAAATTATAATTTCAATACCTCTTCTGTAGATTTCTCTGCAACCCCATTATGCAACATATCAGATTTAGGGCAGAAATTGTCCTTAAGTAGTGGAGTCGGTCACATTGGATTCTCGAAGGAATCCTCTATCCAATGGCATATGGATTTGACACTTTCAAATTCATGTGATATTTTTCATCTAATTTCTTTTAAACATAACACTTGAAATATTTTTGGACAATTTCAAAGGGGATGAATAAAAGATCAATAACATAAAATATACACAATGAAAAAAATTAAAAAAAAAAATCAATATCTTTGTTTACCAGTCCTCTTCAAAAGGGCACTCTTGGTTTTTCAATTTATTTAAAGAGTTAAAAAAAATCTTATGTGAACACGTGTCTCCAAAATTCAATTGAAATATTACTTCACCAACTTCGAAAAATAATAAAAAATAATTTCTCTCCGTGTAGATCATTCTTAAATATATATATATATATATATATATATATATATATATATTAAATTACACTTTTTAGACTAAGTTATGTTGCGTGAACAAACATATTTATTAAGTTTTGTGAAAATTTGCGGGGACATATATTGCATTTAATGGAAAATTGAGAGATTATACGATAGTAAATTTTTTTGCAAAAAATATCATTAGGTCAAAAACGTAATTATCCACATATTGTCTTTTTACTTCGAAGTTGAGAATAATTAATATTATTTTGTTATTAATGGAGAAAATGGTTACATTGTTGTAACATTCTCCCTAGTTTAGGATTAGTTCCTATAGTTATGGGGTTTGGGTGCAACTTCCTATTTCCTAGTATTATATTTATTGATGTAATCTTTGATTGATTAATGAATAGAGTGGACGAGATCTCTCAAGTTTGATGAGTGTAGTCTCCAGGTGCAGGCCACACCTGAGAGCTACATCTCTTTCTTTTCAATTCTGTTCACATTTTATCTTGGTATCAGAGCTCAGATTGAGTGAGCCGGATCTTTTGTCACCTGTGAGGCTGAAGTGCCTGTAGTAGCTAGCTTGCCTGTGTGGCTGGAATAGCCTGTGTGGCTTGAAGTGCCTTTGTGGCTGGAATAGCCTGTGTGGCTTGAAGTGCCTTTGTGGCTGTGTGTACACGAGAGCTCTGTGCTCGATTGAGCAGGTGGACTGCAGAACACCTGGCTCGGACTTGAAAATTTTGGCGTGGATTTTGCACGGATTGGCGCAGATTTTGCGCTAACAGTCGTGCCAGAAGAGGAATTAGCGCAGATTTTGAGGAATAAACTGCGCCAGAGCGCCAAAAAGCCCGATTAGCGCGGGATTTTACCGGGAAAGTCGCGCCAATTAAAATACTCTAAGCGATTTTGAATTAGCGTGGATTTTAGCGCCAAGGGGATCTGTGAATAGCATGAACTTCGTTTGGCGGTCTGTAAACGGTGCAGATCGGCGGAGTTGTAGATCCGTCCGGGAGAGACAGATCGGGAAAGCGCCAGAGGAGATCTGCGGGAAACCTCGACTTCGTTTGGCGATCTGCAGGGAGAGCAGGATCGGCAAAGTGGCAGATCAATCCGGGAGAGGTGGATCGGATCAATTGTGATCAGATCATTGTTTCGGCTGTGTTGGAAACGCCAAATTTGCTCATTGGAGCGGGAGTGCCAGACACTGCAGATCGGTGGCAGAGGTGACAGATCGATCTGACAGGTATTGTTTTTTGTTGTTGTTAAGTAGATTCACAATGAGTAATACGATGGAATCTTACCTTAACGAGTCTGGTAAACTCAACGTGTCTAACTTCACGAATTGGAAGTTTAAGATCCAGACCCTGCTCGAAGGTGCAAACGCTTGGACTATAGTGACAGGCGATGAGAAGAAGCCGACTGCGAGCACGCAGAAGGAAGACTGGGAAAAACGAGAAAACAAGGCCAAGGTCCTGTTAAAGATGTTTGTGAAAGACAATGTCATTGCACACATCAAGGACTGTAAAACGTCCGCAGAGATTTGGATGAAAATCAAGAATCTGTATGAAACCTAGAATACAAACAGAGTTTTGGCTCTGAAAAGCAAGCTATTTTCAATGAGGATGGACGAAAGGGAGTCTGCTACTGCATTTGTCGCGCGAATTAAGGATGTTAAAGACGGATTGGTGGCCATTGGAGTGGCGGTGGCTGATGAAGATCTTGTTGCAATTACAATGAATGGGATGCGTGATGATTTCCAAACCTTCATCACTGGAGTCTCGGCAAGGGAGAAAACACCCACGTTTGATGATCTCACTGCGATCTTGCAGCAAGAGGAAGAGCGACGGCAGAACCTGAATCTGAACCCCCAAAGTGACGATCTCGCGCTGGTGGCAAAACGACGACTATCTAAAGGGAAGCAGTCACAGCAGCAATCAGTCCAGAAAGGAGGAACAACACATAAACATCACTGTCATAAAGGTATGCTTGCAAATCATTCTGAAAAGAAATGCTTTTATTGTGGAAAGAAGGGTCATATACAGAGAGATTGTTATTATAAGAAGCAGGCTGATGAGGCAAGGAGGAGACAGGTAAATCCAAAACACAGAGGATATTTTGTTGAAGAAGAAGAATTCAGTCATGAATTTCGACTGTTCACAGTCGACTGTGCCCTTTCTGCATCAAATGAAGATTACATCTGGTATGTCGATTCCGGAGCATCCTCTCACATGACACGTAATAAAGAATTTTTCAACAGTCTTGAAGAAATTATAAATGGATCAAAAATATATCTAGGGGATGATAATGGATATCAGATTAAAGGTCATGGAGTGATTTCAGTTAAGTTACCAAATGGAAAAATTAGTCACCTTTCAAATTTTTTATATGTACCTGGAATAAAGAAAAACCTGATATCTGTATCCATGATGGCTGACCAAGATATGAATGTTGAATTCTTCAAGACTCACTGAGTGATAAAGGATTGCAGGAATGAAATTGTTGCAACAGGCATGCGAGTTGGAAGCCTATACAGATTGGATGCAAAAAGTATATCAAAGCAAGCCATGGTTGCAGGAGAGTCGACAGCTGAACAACTCTGGCATCAGAGGTTTGGTCATCTGAATCTGCAGGATCTTATGTTGTTACAGAAGAAAGGTATGGTCGAAGGTCTCCCCATCTTTCATAACATTCAGTTAAACTGTGAAGGTTGTGCCTTAGGAAAGATGCACAGAGAACAGTTCCCTGTGCATGATAGGAGGAGGCAAACAGAAATGTTAGAGCTAGTGCACACTGATGTATGTGGTCCCATGCAGACAAGGTCGCTAGGGGGAGCATACTATTTTTTGTTGTTTACTGATGACTGCACTAGCTATTCATGGGTTTATTTTTTAAACAAGAAAAGTCAGACTTTCCAATGTTTTATAGATTTCAAAACCCTGGTGGAAAGACAGTTTGGAAAAAGTATTAAAATTCTCCGATCTGATCAAGAAGGAGAATACAAATCAAAGGAATTCATGAAATACTGCAAATCTCACGGGATTGTCCAGCAGTATACAGTGCCGCACACACCACAGCAAAACGGAGTTGCAGAGCGTAAAAACAGAACCCTGGTAGAGTGCGCAAGGAGAATGCTGCAAGGTAAGGGTCTATCTAATACTTTTTGGGCAGAAGCGATAAATACTGCTGTATATTTGAAAAATAGAAGTCCTACTAGGTTTCTTGGCTTCAAAACCCCTTTTGAAGCCTTGTATGGATTTAAACTAGCAGTAAATCACTTAAGAGTCTTTGGGTCAAAGGCATTTGCACATGTACCCAAAGCTGATAGAAAGAAACTAGACCCTAAGGCAGTCAAATGCATCTTTGTTGGTTATGGCACAGAGTTTAAAGCATACAAACTGTTCAATCCTGAGTCTCGTAAGACATTTGCAAGTAGAGATGTAGTCTTTCATGAACAAGTACAGGAAAGGAAAGCTGATGTTGGAGATGATTGGCACATTCCATTTCTGTTGGAGGAAAGCAGCGAGGATGAAAGGGATCAGGAACAGGAGCAGAAAGAAGAGAATGAAGAATAACAACAAGAAGGTGAAAGAGCAGGCCCAGTTATTGCAGAAGAAAACAAATTTGAGGTAAGTCCCCTACCAAGAAGGTCAGGTAGGAAGACTCAATTACCATTGAAGTTGAGAAACTATGCTTTGATGTCAAAAGTTTTGAACATTGTAGAGCCCTCTAATTATAAAGAAGCTAGTCAATTTGAGGAATGGAGAGCTGCAATGAATGAGGAGATGGAATCAATTCTTAGAAATAATACTTGGGAATTAGTAGAGCTGCCTAAAAATAAAACACCTATAGGAAGCAAGTGGCCGTTTAAACCAAAAATGAATGCAGACGGAAGTATAGATAAGTTAAAAGCTAGGTTGGTTGCAAAAGGATATTCACAGAAGGAAGGTATAGATTTTGATGATACTTTTGCACCTGTAGCAAAACTAAATACAATTATAATGCTTATTGCTTTAGCTACTAAATGTAATTGGGAATTACACCAGCTTGATGTTAAATATGCATTTTTAAATGGTGATTTAAAAGAGGAAATTTACTTAGTACAGCCAGAAGGATATGTAAAGAAGGGGCAGGAACATCTTGTTTGCAGATTGAAAAAGGCTTTATATGGTTTAAAGCAAGCACCCAGGTCTTGGTACGAAAAGGTTGATTCTTTCTTTATAGAGTATGGTTTCCATAGAAGCTTAAATGACCCAAATTTGTATACCAAGTACAATGATCAGGGGCAGATTATTTTGATTTCTCTTTATGTGGATGATATGATTCTAACAGGAAATTCAGATGACTTAATCAGAGGAATCAAAAGGCTCATGGCACAAGTTTTTGAGATGAAAAATCTCGGAAGCCTTAACTATTGTCTGGGATTAGAAGTATTCAGAGATACTGGGCAAACTTTTCTTACCTAAGGGAAGTATGCTAAAAATCTGTTGGAAAAGTTTGGTATGGATCAGTGTAGAACAACAACGACACCTTTGCAGCAGAATCTAAAATTGAGCAGTGATGATGGCACTAAGGAGATTGATGCCACAATGTACAGACAACTGGTTGGCAGCCTGATATATCTTACAACAACCAGACCCGACTTGGCATACTCAGTTAGTGTATTAAGCCAATTCATGTCAAAACCGCGTGAAAGTCACTGGACAGCAGCAAAAAGCGTGTTGAGGTATCTTTGTGGTACTGTTCATTTTGGTATTTTATACACTGATGTATCTGATGTTACTCTAGCAGGTTTTTCAGACTCAGACTGGGCAGGTAACCTGGATGATCGGAGGTCCATCATAGGTTATGCATTTAACATAGGTTCCGGGGTAATTGCATGGAGCAGCAAGAAACAAAGTAATGTAGCTTTGTCGTCATGTGAAGCTGAATATCAAGCATTGTGTGCAGCAACATGTGAAGCAATCTGGTTGAGGAGACTTCTTAACGATGCAGGAAAAGAACAGAAGCAACCCACTTCTATCAAAAGCGACAACCAGAGCACTATCAAATTAGCATACAATCCAATGTTTCATAAAAACACCAAACACATAGACACCCAGTTTCACTTTGTTAGAGAAAAAATACAGTCAAAAGAAATTGCTGTCGAATATTGTAAAACTTGTGACATTGTGGCTGATATTTTTACAAAGCCTCTTGCACGAGTGAAATTTGAATTGTTTAGAAAGATGCTAGGAGTTCAGGAGAACCCTTTCTCCATTAAGGGGGGGAGTTGAGAATAATTAATATTATTTTGTTATTAATGGAGAAAATGGTTACATTGTTGTAACATTCTCCCTAGTTTAGGATTAGTTCCTATAGTTATGGGGTTTGGGTGCAACTTCCTATTTCCTAGTATTGTAGTTATTGATGTAATCTTTGATTGATTAATGAATAGAGTGGACGAGAGTGATCTCTCACGTTTGATGAGTGTAGTCTCCAGGTGCAGGCCACACCTGAGAGCTACATCTCTTTCTTTTCAATTATGTTCACATTTTACCTTTCGAATCAAAATTCATAATTCTTATATGAATTTTGAAGGGTGCAATTCGATAAAAGAGGAAAATTTTGAAATTTCGTCGTCACATTTGGCCCAAAAGTGTAACCCATATTCATGCTTTCACCCTATTATAGAAAGAAAAATGTTTATGTTTTCTGGTAATCTCTTATTCTAGCACCATATGGTAAGTTATTTTAGCTTTTAACATGCATAAACAATATGGCTAACATGCTTTCGTGTAACCACTGTAACGACGACACATGTTAATTAGAAAAGGACCTGCGCTAATTCTATTATTAAATAACATAAATTTCACCACTTTATGAATTTTATTAGGTCTCTCTCTCCGCTTACTCTAAATGATACACTATGAATTTGTGCAGAAAAATGAATCATTAAGTCTCACATGGCTATTGTGTTGTACTCCCACATGTCACTTCTTTTGGCTAGATAAGCATTCACAAATCATTTATTGTAACTGCCACGTTTCCTTTTTTAAAAAATATGTCAAAAACCGTGAAAATTGACTCTTTGTAGTTTTTAATTAACTAGAGTTTCTATTTTTAGTTCTACCAGTTTTATTGTGTCTATTTTTTCATGCATCATATTAAAAAGATTTCATGCATGTGTAGAATAATTGTTGTGCACGATGGAGGTGTGCGAAAGAATTGTGTCGAGGCGAAATGTGTGCGAAGGTGTGGAAGATAAATACTCTTCCTTTGCATGAAACAATCAATTTTATTCCATAATCCAACCACGTCAATGCATTTTATGTTTCTATAGTCTATGGACTAGACTCTTCATTGAACATATGTGGTAGTTAATTCCATTTAAATGTGGAATTACCTCGAATCTATGCCTTAACGACAATATAGTTGATTACCCTTAATTACCCATACTAATGTTCAACATACATGGATTAATGTTTTATTGGAAAGATTAATGATAAATTTGTGTTGCAATGATAAGTTTCTTTTGTTATATTACATAAGACCTTTACTCTTTCCGTTTTTTCCTAACCTTAGTGCTTCATGATTATATTATGAGGATATTATTCAAATTCTTAATGGTATTATTTATGAGGCATTGTTTAATAATTACTAGTTGCAAAAAAATGAAGAGGGTGAAAAAGGATTTGCAATTAGTATCTATTAGAACGCGTTGTAGAAATGAAAGCTTCCATCACATACAAAAGAACCGTGTTCAAAAATTAACAAAACAAATTCCCACACCTCCACAAGAATTTTTGTCTTCGCATAGTTTACCCATATATGGTTTCCCTACATAATTGTCCTTTCTAGCGCACTTTCCTACTCAATGTTATCAAGAGTTTCTACACCACCTATTCTTGTTACAAAGGTTTTGTGGTACAATATTTAGTTGGTTACACTTAATTACCCATATTAACACTTAAAGTACATGAACTAATGCTCTGATTGCAAGGATTAACACTGACGTTCCACCGCGACGACAAGTTGCTCTCTTGGGTCAAAACATGGAGCTGGGTTACACTTTTTGGCAAAATGACAAAATGTTTTGCTGAAAAATGGATGCTTGTTTGAGTAATTTTAAGCGCTTAATTAAGAAATTTTTAATCGCTCGATCGAGCTATTGAGGCGCTTAAAAATAACTTGATTGAGCATTTAAACAAACTCTCAATCGAGTCGTATTCTAACCCGAGTTAACGACTCGATCGAGTCCTTGAGCCGTATAATTCACCATTAATACCATTGATAAAAATTTGGTAAGGGTGCGGGCGAGTTAGTTTTTTAATTGCTCGATTGAGCCGCTGGTTAACCACATATGCCACTCGATCGAAGGTTTCTTTAATGCTCGATCAAGCAATTTGAATTTTGAATTTAAGTTCTTGATCGAGCATTAAAAGCGACCAATCGAGCTCTTCAAGTCCTTAAAATTACAATTTCAATACCTCTTCTGCAGATTTCTCTGCAAACCCATTTTGCACCATATCGGATTTAGGGCAGAAATTGTCCTTGAGTAGCGGAGTCAGTGGCATTGGATTCTCGAAGGAATCTTCTATCCAATGGCATATGAATTTGACACTTTCAAATTCACATGATATTTTTCATCTAATTTCTTTTAAACATAACACTTGAAATATTTTTGGACAATTTCAAAGGGGATGAATAAAAAATCAATAACATAAAATATACACAATAAAAAAAATTCAAAAAAAATAAATATCTTTGTTTATGAGTCCTCTTCAAAAGGACACTCTTGGTTTTTCAATTTATTTAAAGAGTTGAAAAAAATATTACATGAACACGTGTCTCCAAAATTCAATTGAAATATTACTTCACGAACTTCGAAAAATAATAAAAAATAATTTTTTAATATGAAAAACTTAGATCTCTCTGTGTTAAATTACACTTTTTAGACTAAGTTATGTTGCGTGAACACACATATTTCTTAAGTTTTGTGAAAATTTGCAACGACATATATTGCATTTAATGGAAAATTGAGAGATTATACGATAGGAATTTTTTTTTGCAAAAAAATATCATTAGGTCAAAAATGTAATTCTCCACATATTGTATTTTTACTCTGAATCAAAATTCATAATTCTTATATGAATTTTGAAGGGTGCAATTCGATAAAAGAGGAAAATTTTGAAATTTCATCGTCACATTTGGCCCAAAAGTGTAACCCATATTCATGCTTTCACCCTCTTATAGAAAGAAAAATGTTTATCTTTTCTGGTAATCTCTTATTCTAGCACTATATGGTAAGTTATTTTAGCTTTTGACATGCACAAACAATATGGCTAACATGCTTTCGTGTAGGCACTGTAATGCTGACACATGTTAATTAGAAAAGGACCTGCAATAATTCTATTATTAAATGACATAAAGTTCACCACTTTTTGGATTTTATTAGGTCACTCTCTCCGCTTACTCTAAATGATACACTATGAATAAATGCAGAAAAATGAATCATTAAGTCTCACATGGCTATTGTGTTGTACTCCCACATGTCACTTCTTTTGGCTCGATAAGCATCCATAAATCATGTATTGTAAGTACCACGCTTCCTTTTTTAAGAAATATGTCTTTGCATACTGCAATACATCAATTTTCACATCATTTGACATACATTTATTGAGTATTTTCATCATTTATTCAACAAATCAACCCATAATCAGTTCATCGTTCTAGTCATTATTAACATTTGGTTTGAAGTATTGTGTAATGATATGGATCTGTAGACGTTTACTGAGTGAATTGACTCGTATTAAAGATATTTGTCTAGTGCTCAGTAGCATTTACTTTGAAGAATTATGTAATGATTATTGGTTGTAAACAAATCAAGAACATGTAAAGGGATCTAAAACGAGTGTTTGTCGTAGCATATTGCAATAACTGAAACTGTTAACACATACACAAAATTGTTTCGACTTACATTGAATGTCAGGTTTCATAAGCATTTAAATGAGGCTTTCAAGCCACAAAACAATACTTTTCTAAAATTTAATTTGAGTTTTAAATAGATCATAGTTTAATTTTCTATTGTTACACACTATGCTAACAATTGGCATAAAAAAACTAATGCCATAATTTTAGAGCTTTTTTTTTTTTGTAAGCTTGGTAGGAATCTCCTTTTTTCATGTCCATTACACACCCCGCTACAAGGGAAGGGTAGCCCAAGATTTGAACCCAAGACTTCCGGTTCGGTGAGACTTCATTTCCACAGCCACTGCCACTTGTGCTATCCCATGTGGACTAATTTTAGAGCTAATCTTAATTTTACATTTAAAAATTAGTTTTGTAACTTGAATCATGTGTGGAAGAGCGATATGTGCAAGAGATCCATTATACATCGAATTATGCACCTACACACACATTCTCCTTGCCAGACACTTCTTCGGCACACTTCCATCCAACACAAACTACAAAATGTTAATTTTCACTTCATTTGACATAGGTATTTGACACATAAATTTAAATGGTTAGATATTTGAACTATTAATCTTGTTAGTATTCATTGTATCAGGTTCAGATGATGTGCAGAACAAGAGTATGCATGGGAGAACCTCTATTCAGCCACTTGCGCACTTCCCCACATATTCCCCCTTTGCACACGTCTTTCGCACATTGCTTGTTCGGCGGAAATGTTTTGGCGAAATGCCAAATAAACTGAATCAACTTTCCATTTTGGCGAATAGACATGTAATGAGGACATCGTTCAAGTGCTGAGTACCATTTACTTTGAAAGTGCTTAATACGTTATAGCAGATTGTAGAAACGGGAGGTGTTCCACATATAAAAATTTGTTTTCATAAGGAGAAAGTGCAGAACCCACACAAAATACTTTAGAACTAATCCTAAATTTACATTTTAAAATTCTAACTTGACTCATGTGCAGAATAACGACACGTGCGGGAGAATCATTATACATCAACTTTCACACTTGCACACACATTCTCCTTGTTAGACACTTCTTTCGCATACTTCCATCTAGCACAAACTGCAAAACTTTAATTTTCTCTTTATTTGACATAGATATTTAACACATAAATTTGAATGGTTAGAGATTTGAATTATTAATCTTTCTAGTATTTATCATAGCAAATTGAAAGGATGTGTAGAAGAGGAGTATGTGCAGGAAAACCTCTATTCCCCCTCCTGTGCACTTTCCCAGACATTCTCCCTCCACATACTTCTTCCACACATTTCCCTGTTCAAGAGAAGTCATAGCAAATTGAAAGGATTTGTAGAAGAGGAGTATGTGCGGGAGAACCTCTATTCCCCCTCTTGCACACTTTCCCATATATTCTCCCTCCACATACTTCTTCCACGCATTTCCTCGTTCCAGAGAAATGTTTTGGAAAAATATCGCATAAACTAAATCAACCACCCGTTTCGGTGAATCAACACATACTCAACACGTCGTTCAAGTGCTTAATAGAATTTACTCTAAAAATACATAGATCTCTACAATCACTATCCATTGTGGCATATTATAGAAATGAGAGGTGTTTCCACTTACAAAAAGTCGTTTTCATAAGGACAAAGTGCGAACCCCACATTGCCTTAATCATTCTAGCATACCAATAACTCATAGAAAAATCAATAGTCTTTGAATTCATATTTTACTCATCACTTTTATGTATATCCTTTTAGAAACAATATGTTATTTAAATGTTTTATTTATTAAAAAAAATATTAATAATCTGAATTTCTGATCGGAGAACCCACAGTAATGGAGTTTTTACACCAACGTTTCGAATCCCAAATGGGATCCATCATCAGGGAAAAGAGAAAGATGAAGAGAAAGATGATGGGATTCATCTTTCTCTTTTCCCTGATGATGGATCCCATTTGGGATTCGAAACGTTGGTGTAAAAACTCCATTACTGTGGGTTCTCCGATCAGAAATTCAAATAACACAAACCACAGATCTCTGAAATCCAATATTAATAATCATCAAATTGTAGTAAATAGGGAATTGAATGGCATTTGACATTGGAATATTTCGTTCACATTATTTATGGAATATATTGGGTTAATAATTTTAAGTTGATATTTTACTTTTACATTCGTATATATGTTTTTTAAAATATTTAAGTGTATTATTTAATAAAATAATAATAATATAAAAGAAAAAAATAATTTATTATTTTAAATAAAAATATTTAAAGATAAATTTTGTATTTTGTAATTAAAAATAATTTTTTTAGTGAGGTTAAAAGTTTTTGTACAATTAGTATAAAGGAAATGTGAAATATGCAATATATATTTATAAAATATTAATAATATAAAGTGTTTTAATTTTAATTATAATAAGTTGATGGGGCTTAGAATATATAGTGATAGGGTATATTGTTAAGACATTATGTGTTCTGAAGGTGATTGGTTGAAAACTTTGTGGGAAAAAATCCAATTATATTAAAGGTCAGTGTGCAATCCTAAGCCACTATGAGGACTCACACAACTTAGTGAACAAAAAAAGCCACAAATAAAATATTTGTATATTAATTTTTGAAAAAATAAATAGAAAATACTTAGTATGAAATTGGAAATATTAAAATACCTCATTATCTTCTTTACTCACATATGTATAAATATTTCAATATCAACTTTTTATGAATCGAAAGTTAGTGAAGTAAAAAACTTCTTATAATTAAACATATTTATAATGTAATGCTAATTTAAAAAAAAAAATACCATTATTTTTGTATTCATTTTTTTAATAATATAATGTTAAATTTAAAAAAATATATATAATTATTTTATATTTTTTTCAATAAATAAAGTGTGAAAATCTATCGAGTTGTTAAATCAACAATGAAACAACTATCATTACTTGCTATCAACCCGTAGTGAATTATAAGCTACACACTTGTTTCATACATATAAAGAAAACGAACTCTTAAACAAACCAAAGCAATTTTAAAACATGATGCAAAACCATATTCTTTTTGTATGCATTATATTCATTATATTTTTTATATATTGTTTTAAAATATTTTTAAATTAAAATTAAGATAAATTGTGAGATTGTTGCCGTCGATGGCCACAAGCCGCAGTTACACACATTTCTAAAGCGGTGACACCAAAGCAAGCTAAAACTTTAATGGCTGCAAGAAGCAAGTTTATTTGTTTTAATTTTCATTTATCTATTAAGTATTTATTTGATGGCAGCTACTCAGATATTACATCATTTTTTGGTCCAAGACATGCGGAAGTAACATCAAGAATGACACAAATTCTTTAGGCAAGACCAGTCGCTGGTAATGGAGTTCAAGCTCATGCGCTGACGCCATGAACGCCATAATGACTGTTTCTTTAACTCGAATTTTTATGGAGACATTTAACAGAAACAGTATGTATTGGCATTCATAGACCAAAATTGCAATACTAACACAAGATCATCATTACTTTAATATGGAATTGCATGATTGATACATAAGGCGCTGAACCCAAAACGAAAATTCATACGAGCCCACAAAAACCCAAGCCACGGACGCGCACGCTCAAAGTAAATTCCGGTTACCTATGACATGCAGGGTTGAATTACTTGCAGGTTCTGTATATCCTTTACAGCTCTTCTGGAAATTCTGGCCCCTGCAGACTCGAGATTCACTGTAGTCAAAGACAAACCCTGGCACTGATGATCCTCGGCCTGCCGAATCCCGTCGTCAAAATTGAGCTCATAACTCGGGGGATCGTACTGGAATCTTGAAGGTCTTGAACTGTAAATCGTTTTGCCGTCTGCCTTGAATCTGCGAATGAAGTATTTCCATTTAGGACCGCTGCAGCAACTTCCAATGTCGGTAACGATGAATTCCGACAATTCTCCGACCCATCTGACGCTGTTCCACCTCTTGCGCCACCAACTCTGAGAATCCGCCTCCACTGGATCAGCGCCAGGGTTTGATCGCCTGACCTTCTGAAACCACGGCAGTGAAAGGAGCGAACGCTTATCGTCCGATCTGTAGAAGCAGCGAGAGAAGAGCAGACCCAAGATAGTGGAGCAGCGAGGGGGGCTGTTGGGGTCGCCCATCTCTGCGGCAGGATTCGGAGGGTGGAGGAGGGGAGGCTACAGTTGGTGAGAAATTCGAATACCACGAAATGGGAATTTATTTAAAGAAAATATGCCAATGGATCGGAATTTCGTGCACGGGACTGTTGGTGGAGGAGGCTTGAACAGCAAAGCATCCAATGGTTTTTCTGGCCTTCAGAGATGAATCTCCAGAGAAAAGTGGCGGGACCTATATAGAAAAGCGGATATATTAATTATAAATAATAATAGTTTACATTATTTGTGTATTATTTGTAGGGTTGGTAAAAGGTGAGGGTATATCATGGCCCTATTTAAAATAGCAAATAAATAAGTAAAGTGTTTTTTTGTAAGCTAGTGCGGTATTCTATTTGCCATTACTATAAAACCATTTGAAAATTACAGAACATGGACAGGTCATCGCCCGCCCTTAAGGGAAACCAGGCTTACCATCTGAAATGTTTGAAAGCCATCCAAAAACAAAATGTAACCAGTCTTTCTATCCATGCAATATAAACATCCAGTTTTACTAACAATTTAGAATCTTTGCCCACCAACATATATATAAACAAAACATAGAAAACCAACCATACTGAAAAAAGCCACTGCTACTACTTTGGATCCTCTTGCCCCTCCTTCTCCAGCTTGACCCCCAAACCTCCCGCCTGCAACAACTGCACAATATCGTCCATCTTCTTTTCTTGCATCATGAGAATGAGTTGAATGTTTTTCAGCTCCTTTTTCGTAGTGGGAATTCCCTGAATCAGCTCTGCCATCTCGAGAGCCACCTGTTCCATGGCTTTAGCTAATAAACGTTTCATCCCCCAATACACATGCAGCGACTGTTTGTATAGTGACATTCGACCGCGGGTGTGTCCAGGATCAGGTAAGTATTGTTCCCAATCATCCATCTCTGGCTCCGAATACCCCTGCAGAGCTTCGTCTTCCATTTGTTCTATCATCTTTCGGATATTCGGATGAGTATCCACCACATACGCAGCTTCTGCCTCTTGCAGACGCCTCCGTAGATCCTTCTTCCCCCGCTTGTGACCTCGTCCCTCACTGGCTGCTCCCTCCCCTGTATCCTCATACTGGTTTGCGTTTCGATGGCCGCGACCACCTCGGCCCGCTGGGCGCCCTCTCCCTCGCTGTGGCCCTCGCCCCCGCATTTCCCCACTCCGACCTCGTTCAGCATCACTCCAGTCTTGACTGTCGTCCTCACTATTCTCCACTGTCCGCATCAGGGGCTTCCCCAAACCCACTTTACCTCTCCCTCCTCTGCGAGGTGCTTCCTCTGCAAAACTCTTCGTCACATCCAATTCCTCGTCCGAATCCCCCTGAAAGTCAATGAAAGCCTTCTTCATGGTTTCCCCCACTGGGTTCTTGCCTTTCTCCATTGGGTTCGCCGTTTGACTACGCGTAATCCTACCTCCACGCCTCTCCTGATACTCCATCAGCCTACAGACACTCGGCTTATAGAATTGGGCTGCGAAATTCCTTACTCTAAAGCAATGCAGGGGGAGGTTAAAGGAATTGCATGCAATACTAAAGGACCCAAGATCCTGCCACCTTGCTATCAAAGCCCAGCACGATCTGGCTATATCATTAATATCCCTGCTTGTAACACCGCCATTATGCGAGGGTAGTAGGAGTACTCCGTCGTCGTAATGTGAACGTCGCCTCGGTACCTTAGCCCAATTGCATCTTGGGATTCTCAATCTCCCCCTGGGTGGCATGCTACACTCCTTAAGGTTATTAACCACATAAGATCGAAATGCTGTATAGTATGATCGCCGCTTAAATGCGTTGTCCTTCCGCCTGCAGAGTATCCTTCCCAGATGTGTAATGAATCCGCTGCAAAACCGTTGTAACATCATATCCTAGGTATAATGAAATCATTGCGCCGAGCTCCTCTGCCAAGCTACCGCATCAACGTAATCTTGATGTATGATTATATCTAAGTCATGCCAGCTGGGATCATTTTGTACCGATGCCCAATTGCAATCCACTCTCCTACTCGGCCCTCCACCCCCCCAATTAGCCAATAGATCGGCTGCCCGGTTGCCATTACGTAGCACATGAGTAATCAGAATGTATTCAATCCTACGCAGGAGTTGTTCAATGTCCTGCAGGATCGCAGCTGTCCGCCAACTCTTGGAGACAGAGACCCAACTCTTTCCGTTTCTTAACTTCTTCAACATGTCAACAGTAATGAGTGAATCGCCCTCTATCTCTAACCCCAGATAACCATTTCGAACTGCTATTCTGAGGCCATGATAAACTGCCCAGAGCTCCGCTTCATTGTTTGTCATCTCTCCGCCATCTTCAGCAAAAATCCATCTTGTATGACCACTATTATCCCTGAACAGACCCCCAAAGCCTGCTTGCCCCGGGTTACCCTTGGAAGCACCATCGAAATTAAGCTTCAATCTTCGCTCACCAGGCATTCGGTAATGGTTAGGGCTTGGTACTGCTTTCTTTAGTTGCCGGTCAGGACTGGGATAAAGCATTTGGAACGCCAAGTTTAGTTGGAGTATGATCCTCTGTTCCTCCGGGTTCAGACGCCAATCCTCTTCATCCCAAGCTTCTGCTAACACCGTTTCTTTCAAAGATCGGCATATCTCCTCCCAAAGCTGCTGCCTTTGCCTATAGGTATCCCGAAAGATTCGTCGATTCCTTTCTTTCAAGATCGCCCAGATGAGAAAACCGGGTGCGAGATTCCAGAGTCTTCTTACAACAGGACTTTGGAAATTGCCTTTGCCCCAGTGAAATAGCGTATTCCGTATACTACCAGGATCCCTCCTCGTCATTCCGAAAAGTACTCGGATCTCCTCCCAAATGCTGAGAGTATACATACAATGATTCAGCAAATGATCCTGGGTTTCGAAAACCTCATTACATAGATGGCAACAGGACAGACCGATCATGCCTCGTTTTTGCAAATTATCCTAGGTGAAGTAAAGTGTAAATGGAAAGTTATATTATGATTATGTTCAAAAATAACAATAAAAAAGAGTGAGAATTCAAAGTTATATCATGGGTATGTGTATTAAATAGTCATGTCTAAAAATAACAATTAAATAGAGTGGAAATTGAAAGGGTGATTTTACATTTAGAAGTGCTTGAGCAGTGCACCTCATCATGTTTATGGTTTTAATGCATGGGTTAAAAGTTGAATTTTATTTTTTTAATGTAAAGATATAGGTTAATGGTTAAGAGCCAAAAGTATTTGGCACTATTGAATGTCTATCTCATTATGGATCAACAATGAGTGAGTTGGTTTGTTTGAATAATAGTGATGAGTCAGGCTACATCATGGTTATGTGCAAGAATAAGAGTTTGTTTGTTTGAATATTAGTGATGAATGAGGCTACATCATGGTCATGTGCAAGAATAACCATGAACAATGACTTAATATTTAGGAATGCTTTAACAAACCTAATCACATTTATCCAAGACCTATAATACAGTTATCCAAAACCTTAAAATACAGTTTTAGTCTAACCAAGACTTTAGAATATGGTTTTAGTATATAACATAAATTGTTTTTGTTGGGCTAAAAGTTTTTTTTTTAATACAACAATAGTTAATAGCTATGACGCAAATTATTTGGCCTTATTAAATGCCATCGATGACTAGCCAATAATTTTTTTTATTTGAATAATAGTAAGATATTCATAAATTATAGTGATGAATATGAACATTATTAATTTAACAAGTTATAATAAAATTTTGCAATCTTTAAAATTTTTATAATAAATTCAAGTAAAAATAATATTATTATATTTAAACAAAACTTGATTTTTATAAATTTAAAGATTTTTAATTTATCCATTTGTATTTTTATATTTAAAAGTGTTAAAACAAATTCATAATCCATTAAAAATATTTAATTTTTGATTATATATATGGTAATTTCTTTTATTATTATGCTCCAATGACTGTCATATGTTTTAAAATAACATTTCACATGAACTTTGGTATAAAATCAAATTATAATTTAATTTCTTAAAAAAATAACAATACTATATAACAGATATCAATATTTTTAAAATATATTTATGAACACTAATAATACTGATTAAATTAAATTCAACCACATTTAAATCTCTAAATTTATTTACTCAACATAGCATTTTAAACAACTTGGTGCAACGTAGGACCATGATATTCGGCATAGTTTTTGCTTTCGAGTGTTGAGAAGGATCACGATAATGGTGGGTAGCGTTATTCCTTTTTGGCTTTTGAGTGTTAAGATGGAGGAGTACGACAATGGTGACGCGCAAAAGTCGATGTAGGTTCCACACTCGATAAAGAAATGTTCCGCCCAAAGTAGTAGGGTCCACACTCGAACGAAGTACTCTCGAGGTTATCTAGCCTAAGAGAACCAACGATTTTTTTTCCAATGGTCGAAGATGAACATCTTATTTAGGTCTATATGGTCGAGAGCCTAACAAACCATATTTGGATAAGGTGCCATCTTTGGCTGAGGAGTTATTTTGTGCAACTGGGATTTTGCAATATCCTTGCAAATTTTGTTAGGGATGTATCCATCTTCTTTTGGTTCAGAGTCTTCCAAAAAAATTGCAAACAATTGAAAAATATCATGTTATGGTTGATAAAATATCATGCTATGATTTTTTCTTTTTTATCAAGCTTTTACTTGGTGTCTAAACATCTATTTGAATTAGGGCTCTTGGCATTTTGGTCCTCACTTGGTTGAACTTGCTTTTGTTTTTGTGCTTTCTCACTGATTGTTGAACCTACGATTGTTGTAAGTATTATAAACAAAATCCTACAGGGAAAACAAATAGAGTATTATAGTATTTATGAGGTATTCAAAGAAAAACCTTAGCGTTCTAAACACGTTTTGTGAGAAAGAAGAACCATAATCACTAATAAATGAAAATTGCTTGTAACATTTGTGGTCGGCCTTATTAATTGAAAGGAGGAAGGGTATTACTGCAATTTATTGAATGACAAATTCTGCAAACGGTTGATAAATATCATGTTATGATTGATAAATATCATATTATGATTTTCTCTTTTTATCAAGTTTTTACGTGGTGTCTAAACATATATTTGAATTAGGGTTCTTGGCATTGTGGTCCTCACTTGGTTGAACTTGCTTTTGTTTTTGTGCTTTTTCACTGATTATTGAACTTACGATTGTTGTAAGTATTATAAACAAAATCCTACAGGGAAAACAAATAGAGTATTATAGTATTTATGAGGTATTCAAAGAAAAACCTTAGCTTTCTGAACACGTTTTGTGAGAAAGAAGAACCATAATCACTAATAAATGAAAATTGCTTATAACATTTGTGGTCGACCTTATTAATTGAAAGGAGGAAGGGTATTACTGCAATTTATTGAATGATAAATTCAAAATTGAAAAGTGGCTATTGTCTAATTATTGGGAGGTTTTGTTGAACTTAAACCTAATTAACCACCATGTCATTGAGGAGAAAATTTAGTATGGTGTGAAACTTGAATAACCAATCCATCATGAAGTGGATATACTGATGTGGAGGATCCCTGTAGGAATCATGTGGAAGCCATATATACAAAGGAACTCACAACATAAAGAGATAGTTAGCTTCACCAAGCCATTGATTGATTTATAGGGGATTTTAAGCTATGTAATGTGTTCCATCTGAATAGTGATGACGAGGTAGATGACACCTTTTCATGTCTAATATCATAAAAAAATACATCTTGTTTTGGATCTATCATCAAAACCCTTGATATTCACGGAGCCATTGGCACTGCCCAAGAGGCCCTCCACTCCATTAAATTGAGAAAACTAAAAGGGATGGCACTCAAAATAGACCTATCAAAAGCATTTGATAAAATAAGTTGGTTATATCTAAGGATGATACTCACACATCTAGGCTTCCCTCTGGAGCTCACCAGATGGATAACAGGATGTATAACTTCACTATCCTTTGCAATCCTTATAAATGGGTTAGCTTCCCGTCCCTTTCAGGCGGAAAGGGGAATCAGGAAGGGATGCCCCTTATCCCCCCTACTGTTCCTTCTAGTTATGGAAGGTATGAGTAGACTGATAACATCGGAGAAGTGAGCTGGGAGACTCAGGGGACTTATGATTACTGATTATTTTCTATTGACCCATCTATTTTTCTTTGATGACATCCTCATCTTTCTCAATGGGGGTATACAGGATATCATTACTCTTAGGGAGTCATTAAAACTCTTCAGTGTTGCTACAGGTATGGAAATCATAGGGAAAATTCTATTGTATCTTTCTTTGAATGCTCCCAACAAGAAATTCACCTCACCCTACAAAATTTCCCCTATCAAATACTGGATCTACATGATGGACTGAAGTATCTGGGTTTCAGGATAAAAGCGGATGGCTACAAAATAATAGATTGGACCTGGTTGATCACAAAAGTGGAGAAAAGAATAAATATCTGGTGTCATCGCTTTCTATCCAGGGCAGGAAGACTGGTACTCATTAAAGCAGTAATAGAAGCAACCCCAGTCTTTTGGATGTCCTTGGCCTGGATTTCCTTGGGGATTCTACATAGGATCCAACAAATTTGTAGCCATTTCCTGTGGAAGGGACAAAAGGATGGAAAGCCTTATGTGTGGGTCAAATGGAGCAGAATTACGACCCCCAAAAAATGGGGAGGATGGGGCTTAAAGCATCTCCCGACTTTTGCACAAGCACTGGCTGCAAAGCAAGGTTGGTTACTCCTGAAACATAAGAGTCTTTGGTCGGAGGTGGTCACCCATAAATACATTTGGCCCAACTCTATTCTTGATTGGATAAGACGACCTACATGGAACAGAAAAGGAATTTCAGTCATTTGGAGGGCCATACTAAACACCCTGCCCATCATCAAAAGAGGACTTATCTGGAAGATTGGAAATGGGGCGTCAGTGCGTATCAGGATTGATCCTTGGATTGGTAGTGGGAATGTATATCAACTACCACAGGAATTGATCACACACCTCAACCGCAATGGAGTCCTGTACATATCACAACTAGGAGACCAACATAATACAACTTTTCTTCAGCAAGCATGGCACACAGGTGAGGAATGGAATATCTCGAACCATTGGGAAAGACAGTGGAGAATTTTTCTGCAAGCTCTATTAGAATCCCATGTTCGCCTCAATGAAGAAGAGGATGAATTAATTTGGGGTCTAACTAAAAATGGTCATTACTCCTCCAAGCAAGGGTACGACCTCATACAAGCTTAGCACAAACCAGACAGATTGATGAGTTGGTGGAGTCAACTTTGGAAGTTAAAAGCACCCCCGCACACAAAATTATTAATGTGGAATATCATTAAGGATAAAACCCTCACAGGAGTTAATCTCAGAAAAAGGGCTTTCACAGGTCCGACTTGGTGTGTTCTTTGTCACGAGGAGGAGGAATCAAACCAACATATATTTCTCACTTGCCCTATATCCAAAATACTCTGGACACAAGTACTGCATACTCTTAATATTAAGCAAACCTGGAGTGGTGCGGATATCCCAAGTGCCTGGGACAGTTGGTGGGGAGCTACAACTGAACCAAAATCTAGAAATTTGTCGCTACTAGTCTCTTGGCATATATGGATGGGACGTAACAATATCATCTTTCGAGACTGGATCATAAACTGGGCCCTGATACCTCCAAAAATCTGCTCAGGCTATGAGGAACTCTTGGCTGAGGATTTTGCCAACAGATCCCGGATCATCACACAGGAACAGATTGACAAAGCCCACCCCTGGGCTTATTTTGATGGGGTTGCACAAGCTCAGGGATGTGGGGGAGGCATAATCTTTCACCTATCAGACACCCATTTTTTTCACATATGCATGGGTCTGGGAGAGGGTACAAATAATTATGCAGAGATGATTACTCTTAAACATCTGTTACATTTTACCATGCTCAAGCAATGCAAATATTTACAAATATTTGGGGACTCCAAAATAGTCATAAACTGATTTAAAAACACAACTTTATTCCATGCATATACTCTCAGAACTATTATGGATGAAATGGTTTTTCTTAAAACACATTTTGATCACATTTCATGCACTCATATCTACAGGGAGCGTGATGAAAGTGCGGACAAACTATCGAAAGAGGAAACGCATCGTCCTTGAGGAGAATGGCTAATCACAGAGCACACACTAGAGAGGACCTACCAGTCATTCCATAGGCCATACATAGATCAGGAACTTCGGAGGGCAGATAGCCCCTAATATCAGCAACATATACTTTGTCTCTTTTTACAACTACTTTATTATCTTGTAATTAGCAAACTCCTGGTAAATGTTTTTTGAATATGTAATTACTTATATATGTACAACACACCCAACCGGGTCTATCTATTTCACAATTTTGTAACTATAAACAACTGACTACGGTCACAGTATTTGCACATGCCTATGGGCATCTACAACATGTAATTTTCAACAGTAATGGAAATTACGATTTTTCTCCCCGGGAAAAAATCATTAAACCCCTTGACTTTAGGGTGAGTATGAACATGTTAAAGTCGATGGGTGGTGGGTAGTGTCTTGATGAATGTGAACATTTACATGAAGTGAAATCTAAGACACATTAGCATTTATTGAAGGTGGGAGGGGAAATATTAGATTTTTGAGGTGAGGTTAAGATATTCACAAAAGTTCTTTGACAAATAAGGCATAGAATATAGAAAACATGCATATAGGGAGGGAATATTTTGGGAAAAAATAAATTTTGTAGAAATTGAGGGTCCCTATTATTTTTCTCAATAAAATTGATATGGGCGTTCTTGTTTTCTACGATAGTAACCTTCCTGATATAAGATGACTGCAATTTATATCAATAGGGGTAATCATGTATGTTGGAAAATTTGTAGAAAATATGTGATAGGTTAACCTGATAATGCAATATAAATCAAAGCAGAATACCATAACCTACTTCTACTATCAATTTTCGAAAGCTTAAAAATCAAGCTGAACAATATAACCAGAAGAAGAAGAATCAATGGTACAATACACATGAAAATACTTTGGGGAAAGCCTCAGCTAAAAACACCATACTATTGTATTATCATACATGGTGGAAATACATAGGAATTATAGAAAGCCTTAGCCCTCACAGCTAGCCAGCTCTCAGTACAATCCTCACAGGTAATCTTGGCTTCTCTCCAGCGTTCCTCTCTACCCTCCAAGTTCCTATTTCCTTGCACTGTTCCTTGTGGATGATTTCCCTTTTACCAAGTGGAAAACCAAGCCTTCAAAACTGCACAATCCTCAAGAATGAATCCTTGACTACATGCATGAGTTTTATCCATGAGAAAAAAAATTCAACTGAGATTAACTGTCCTTGAACATTAATCTCAACTGGGTCTTTCTCATAATAGACATGCATGAGTTTCTGATGAGGGAATCTTCAATTAACTGGAGTAGCACTAGTTGAGTGCATTAATGCATCAACTAACTGTTAACTCACTATTAGTTCCTCAAACAATTTGGAACTAATTTAAGTAGAATTAACTCAGTAAACTGACTTAACTAATTTAAACTCAAATATAACTCAATCTTATCTCCTTAATTTAAGGGATAACTCTTGCATGACTTCAGAAAGAATTCTAACTTAAATTTCTCCAACTAATTAATTTAAAATTAATTAATTAGTTATTTCCAAGTAGCTATTAAGACTAAATTCGATTTTAATTCACAATTTAATTCAAGGACAAATTAAATTGGAATATTCTTGTTTCCATATTTCGACACTCCCTCTCAACAAGAAAGGGATTATCTGCCACCCCGATCCTGTCTCTATGGAACTCGAATTTACTCTTTGACAATGCGTTTCAAAATGTCAACATCTAGCTCCTCTGTCGAAATATACTGCAGCAACATGATCCTCTCAACTTATGAAAATCCATGGGAAACAAATCTTGCCTTATGCTTCTCCACACTACCATCAACAACTTTCTTTACCTTGTAAAGCCAACAAGAACTCACAACTGACTTGTTCTTCGGTCTCGGAACCACGTCCCAAACACTGTTATGAACTATGGAGTCATACTCCTCCATGATAGCATCAACCCAAATTGGCTGCTACACTGCTTCCTCAAAGGAAGATGGCTCGGTCTCAACACATTCCCTAGCAAGGGCCATGTATCCAGTGTACCTCTCAGCAGAAGTGTTGCAGTGTTGCTGTGGGATTGTTCCTCCAACAATTTAGCCGGAATATCTATCTCTAACTGAGAGATACTACTGCCGAGGGCATTCTCTGTTGGGTGAGCCATTTCTGGCACCCAAATTGTATTATGAAATTGCTTGATAATAAAACCCTCTGTTAGCTACATCGGTTTTCCCGCATCGGGTTTTCCTAGGGAGATTAGTCCAAAAATAATGGTGTCACTTGTGCTTATTTTTCTTTCAGTTGATGATCTGTATGTGTTGATATTGTACTTGTATTTATTTTCAATATTTACATGGTAAATAACTTGTTAAGTAACTGAACAAGTAGGAAGAAATAAATCATATAGTACAGGAAGAATTTATAACATATAGTCTTAGAAATTACAACATGGTATCAAAGCGTGGTTGTAGATCACAGGATAGCTTAAGGCATCAACCGAGCGAAGTAGCAACAACAGAAACATTTGTCCTGAGTGATAGAAGTTGTTCCTAGCAGAAAGTAGCAAGGAAGGGGTGATGTAGAGAGCCTGCGTCATCAGTTCGAGCTAGGAAGAGGATCAGCGTTGAGGCAGAGAGGAGCAGACCTGACTTACGCAGTGCCCAGTCATCTTTCTCAGCTAGGAAGGATTGATGCTGTGGCCAGGAGGTTCATATTGTTCTAATGATGGGATTACACAAAGCCTAGAGGATCTAACCTTCAAACTGCTGGGGCATAGGAGGTTGTGGGTAAGTTGAGGAGCAAAGATGGTGGGGCACTGTGGTCAGAATAGCACCTGACAGGGCAAGACCAAGGAGGAGAGAGTTGCAGCCAAGGATTGGAAAAGGGATTTCCAGAAGGGAAATTGAGGGTCAAAGGGAGACAAACTGAGAACTTCCAGCTGAAAAGTAGAGAGACTTGGAAGAGTCGAAAGAGGAGCAACGAAATGGTAGTGAATGGGCTAAGAGATCATGATAGACTGAACGAAGCTTCAAACTTCATAGTTTGGAAGGCCAGGATCTTGTCCATTCTAGACAGGTATCACATCAAACACTTCGCCTTGAAAACGATAGCTATCCCGGTTGACCTAGTTGAAAATGAAAAGTAAGAGGAGGCAATGACTAGGGAAAAGTGCATCATCCTTGATGGTGTCAAGGATCATGTGGTGCCACACATTTCCGAGAAGGAGACGACAAATGAGATGTCAGAGGCCCTGAAGAAATTGTACCATCATACTTCTATGCAGAGGAGGATGTTACTTGACAATCAGTTACAGTCATATCAGATGCAAAAGGGCGATAAGGTAGATGTCTTCCTCTGTGGATTGAAGGAGATCCGTGATCAGCTAACTTCTATAGGGGCCGCACCAGATCAGGAACTGATGGTGAGGACCGCATTTAATGTAGTCTCAGAGGATTGGAAGGTATTTGTCCATAGCATAATGGGCAGGTTGAGCCTTCTAGATTGGGAGGAATTGTGGGTGGCTCTTCATCAAGAAGAGCACAGACGAGTGTCCAAGGTAGGGAGTAGAGGAAAAGGGGTTAGAATCAAGAAGGAGGAAGGAGAAGATGCGGCTCTCACATCTGTGGGAAAGCAGAAGAAAATAAAGAATAAGGACCTCTCCAAGGTCAAGTGCTTCCATTGTGGGAACTGGGTCACTATGCAAACCAGTGTCCTACGAAGAAGAGCAAGGGAGAGGCTTCTGAAATCAAGGTTGTGTTGGCTAAGGAGGAGAAGGAAGTGGAGACTGGTGACAATTGTGACATGAGTGATCATGCACGTTGAGAGAAGAGGTGGGGAGACATCGAGTTGTAGTTAGATGGATTACAGATGATGAGGGGCAGGATCCTCGAGGTACCCAACCTCTTGGATTATACCTAGCTACGGGAGCCCCAAAGAGGAGTAGTTGGATTGGCGGATGGCGGTAGAGATAGATTTGGATGGAGCGATAGAGAGGGCTACAGTACAAGAGTCCCAGGACAATGTGAGGTAGCAGTGTGAGAGGCATGGAGTTGTTGCAACAATGCATTTGTCTGTAGAGGGAGCACTTGCCAATGACAGAGGGAGCTTCAACATTTGGAGTGTTTCTACCCTGACAGAGATGTCAGAGTTGGGACGATCAGTTACTTACTTCTCAGTAACTGAGTTGCAGTGCAACAGTTAGTAGTGGAAATGCTATGTGTAGCACGATGCAGCTTGATGAGAGGGGATGCAGTGTAGATGCAACAGTGGCAATGGAAGGCCATAGGAAGTAGCACGGATGCAGAGGGAGATGTCGTACTAATGCAACAGTGGCAATGGCAGGGCCATGGGTAGCAGTACATGATGCAACAGTGCAGAGGATATTGGGCAATAGGCCTAGCATCAACAAAGGGACTAGTGCCAGATGATCAAGGTGATACTCCGTGGGGAGTATTACTAGAGCACAATCCTCGCTAAGAGGGAGTGTTGATTTGGGGTAGAATAAGATGTGCTCTAGACATGAAAATTGGTGGAGAGGCTAAAGCACATGAGATCTCCAAGACCCATAAATAGTTTGGGAAAAATCTAACCATTTTGGGAGATATTAAAATAATTAATATTTTTAATGGAGTTCCTAAGTCTAAGTTAGGAAAAATAAAATATTAATGTGAATTAATATAAAACTGAGTTAGAATGGTCCAAAAGTCATGGATCAAGCCAAATATAATCTTAGCCGTTGATTAGAGATTTAATCTCGGCCGTTGATGGACCAACGAGAAAAGTATAAGAGGAGGCTTGAGGGTCAGCAGGAGAACACACCAAGTTAATCAAGAATTCAATTTTTTGGGGTAGGGCTTGCTGAGGAAATCGCAGGAGTGATCAAAGTTGCATCTGAGGGGCAGTGAATACTGTAGCAGATAGGGAGTGAATATAGTAGCAGAGAGGCAAAGATAGTATCGAGAGCATCATCACAGAAGCCTAGAGAGGGTTGACGCAGAGACAGCTAGAGGCCACGCAGAGGTAGCCAGAGGCCATGCAGAAGCAGCCAGGAGTTGCGTAGAGCCTGAGGAGGGCCATCATGGAGGACGTAGAGGCTGACATAGAGCCCTGAGAGGCTAACGCTGGGCCAGAGAGGCAGACACAGACCCTAGAGGCTGACATTGGGAGATTCCGTGGGGTAGATTGGAGCTCGAGAGATGGATAGGGTGACATAATCCCTATCAGGGTGACAAAGAGCAGCATAAGTGTCGCAGTGTTGCTGTGGGATCATTCCTCCAGTGATTTAGCCAGAATATATGTCTCCAACTGAGAGGTACTACTGCCGAGGGAATTATCTATTGGGTGAGCCATTTATCGCACCCAGATTGTATTCTGAAACTACTTAATAATAAAACCTTTTGATAGTTGCACCGGTTTTCACACATTGGGTTTTTCCGGGGACATTAGTACAAAAATAATGGTGTCACTTGTACTTGTTTTTCTTTCAGTTGATGATTTGTATGCATTGATACTATACTTGTATTTATTTTCAGTATTTACATGGCAAATAACTTGTTAAGTAATTGAACAAGTAGGAAGAAATAAATCAGATAGTACAGGAAGAATTTCTAACGGATAGACTTAGAAATTCCAACAATATTGTTGACACTTAATCCTTCGGGATAGGGAAAATATGGTGTAAATATGTAAATACAAAATAAGAAACTAAAGAGACCTTGGAATGTGAATCCCAAGGGTCCCTATATTATGTGTATATATTAATGTTCTTCTTAGTATAAATATAAATATTCTCGAGTTACCATATACCTGCCTTGACATGGTATTAGAGCGCAGGTCTACAGGTCCCAAATTTTCCATCCTTTTTCCTCTGTAAATCCTTTTCCATTAGTCTAACATGTCCCTATGTCATTCCTTGCCTTAGTAGAACTGTTTCCATTGTGGAAAGTTGAAATTCATTGACATAGATCTTAACAAATTCTCATTTTGTTGCATGACTATAACATTTATGTAGTTATTTTATGCATTGTACACACTGGTCGAGGCCCTCCTTCAGTTGATACACATTGGGCATGATATAACAAGGTTGCAAACAACATTTCATCGCTCAACTGCAGCTTAAAAGGCCATTGTGGTAATGTAGCTAAACCTACATTTACTTGTGTTTGCACATCCCTTCATTTAACTATGATTATTGGTTGGTGTTAGCATTGGTGTTGAGCATTGTCATTGGCATTGATGTTGAGCATTGACATTGTGAAGCTTGTTGAGTGTAACATGAGTGTTGCAGATAACATAAGGAAATCTATAGAGAAGATTTGATGATCCACAAACTTCTGTGGATATTCCACTAGATAGTTTGTCACAACATATCTGATAATAATATATTAGAAATTAGAAATTTTACACCATTACAGTTTTATTAAATTTCTAGATCTGAAGAATTTTGTTGTGATTAGTGCATGTATGCTAATGGAAATTATGTAGAAAATAGAGAAATATAAAATAGAGCTCACACACACACAAAAGACACAAGATATGCTCTGGGAAACCCTTTCGGGAGAAAACCCAGCAAGCAGGTGAGGCTGCTTCGCTCTCTTTCTTTGTCTATAAATATGGTTGTAGGTACAAAGAAGTAATGTTTGTGGCCCATGGGCTGCTATAGCATAGATCATCTGTGTGTGCTCTACCTCCTATATCTTCTGGTTATCTTTTCTTTTCTTAGTGGCATAACTTTCGCATACAAACTCTAACTGACGTGCTTCTTGCATCATAGGAAATATCTTTTGTGTAGAATGACATTAAATGGTGTTGTGGTAAAGAAGTAACGTTTTAGCCCCAAAAATATGTCTTTTGATGCCTCAAAATGCTCCCATAAGGTTTCAGACCCCATTTTTCCAAACTGGGTCTTGCCAGTGAAAACAATTTGATGTGTTGATTCCTCCACGTTTTACACTCCAAATGCATTGAGATGGATGAAAAACAATATATTGATCCAATCTAGAACACACCTCCCCAATTTGGGAGGATTTTCGTCCCCAAAATATTTTACTGAATGACATGAGGAAATGTTTCATCCACCTTCTCTCAGGTGTACCATTTAGCTTTGCTTGGAATTTGTCCCTTCAACCCAATCTGCCAAAGGTCATGTTTCCCCTATCTTGTAGTTCTGGACCTCTTCTCTAAAATGGTATCCTTTATCAACTTTGCCTGAGCATTTGGTGCCAAATACTCCATAGAAGGTAGGACTTGTTCCTCTTCCTGATCTAGCATGGAAGGTCATAGAGTTTCAAATCTTCCACATTCACAATTGAGTAAATGCACATATATGGTGGTAAAGTGAGTTGATAGGAATTATTTCCCACCTTTTCTAGTATCTCAAAGGGATTGTACCTCAGAGCCTTGATTTTCTTACCAGGCCCCTACAACTTCTCCTTGTTCAACTGTAGCCATACTCTGTCTCCCACCTTGAATGATTTTTCTATTCTATGTTGATCATGTTTGGCCTTCTACTTCTCCTATGACTTTTGCAGTGTTTCTTATACTTGTAGATGTATCTTCTTGATCTTCTCTATAATATTTTCAGCCCTTAAAGAATCTCCTGTAAGATCTTCCCTCACCCCTCCTTGCTTCCCATATGCAATATCCAATTGTGAAGGTGGAAAATATCCAAAACAGGTTTCAAATGGGGAATTTCCTATAGAAGTGTGGAATGCTCTATTGTAAGAATGTTGTATATATACTAGATTTTCATCCCAAGTCTTCATATGCTTCTAGTTGTATCCCCTTAGAAGCTGCACCAAAGTCTTATTGGATACTTCTATCTGCCCATCTATTTGTGTATGGAATGTTGTGGATCATCTGATGCTAGGAAATCCAACATGAACATGTGATATAACCATGTTATGTGGGATGTGGATACAATCTAATAAACATGAGAACCAATGCAAACCAAAAACCCCCATGAAACTTGAATACAAGGTTTCTAAATTCATAAACAATAAGATTAATAATTTATTAATGAATGCCCACTGCAATCATATAATCTTCCTTCTCATAACACAAAAGATAAAACAAATAATGACATCGTACCTCATCCACAATCATCCCCACTTCCTTGCTAATGTTCCCCTTAGGATATGTTAATTAACATAATGAAAGTGTTGAACATTGCCTTGTAAAATCAATTTACTCTAAGCAAAATGAGACTAACATTATCTCCAAAGGTACACACATTGCAATTTAATCATTCACATGTTTGTTATTTTCCATATATTTATATGAAAATGACTCACAAAAAGATAGAAAAGATAGATCAACAACTTAGAAATCAGCCTCTTCGAGGGGGGAACCTCCTTTACATTACACAAATGAAAAATTCTTGGATGATACAAATGAAAAAACCTCCTTTCTATATGTAAGAGTCTAAGGGGTCACAATATAATCAAAGCTGACATAACAATAATAATATAAGGGCAAAAAAATAATAATAGTGGGCTTCTATGGGGCACAATAATAAAAATATGGGGACAATAGGGGCACAACAATAACAATAAGGGCTACAATGACAATAGTAATGGGGGAATAAGTAGTATTATAGGGACCTAACATTCCCCTCTCCTTCAAAAAAGTGTCATCCTCAATGCTTGAGTAGTTTTGGATTCTTCTGTATAAAATTCTCATCCTCCCATGTGGAATCTTCAACGGGTAAGTTCTCCCACTTGATGAGATACTTTGAAATTGATCGATTTCATAGCTGTCGCGTTCTTGTTTCTGTGACTGCTTCAGGTTCCAATATGATTTTTCCTTCCTCATCAAATTCTGGAAATATTTTTTGAACAGGGATCTTGTCACCTATAACCTTCTTTAAGTATGAAACACAGAAAACTTGGTGCACTTGGGAATCTACAGGAAGCTCCAATTTGTATTCCATGGTACCTATATTTTGCAAAACCTTGTACGGACCATAATACTTTTGTGATAAGTTAGTATCCTTCTTAGCTTGATTGAGGGATATTTGTTTATATGGTTGTAGTCATAGTAATATCCAATCACCTACATCAAAATTTCTTTTGCTGTGATGTTGATCTGCCTGTTATTTCATTCTATTCTGCGCCAAAGTAAGGTTATCCTTTAAGAGTTGGAGAACTTGTTCTTGATGCTCGATGTGATCTTCCACTTCTTGAACCTTAGAATTTTCTCTTAAATATGATGTGATGGACAGTGGATTATATCCATAAAGTGCCATAAATGGGGTCACTTTTGCTACAATATGGAAGAAAATGTTATACCACCATTCAGCCAGAGGCAACCATTTGACCCATTCTGTTTGTTTATCAGATACAAAGCAATGAAGATATCCTTCCAAACGTTCGTTTACTATCTCAATTTTCCCATCAGATTGAGGATGATAAGATGAGCTATGAGCTAATTGAGTACCAAGACAAGAAAAAAATTTTATCCAAAAATTTCCAGTGAAAATAATCTTTGGGTTTCCATGTAGCTTTTGAATTGTTTCCATAAATGCAGTAGAGACTGTACTAGCTTTAAATGGATGAGATAATGCAAAAAATTGTGCATACATGGTAAGTCTTTCAACTACCACCATGATAACACTCTTTCCTTCAGACTTGGGTAAACCTGTGATTTAAATCCATTGAAACTTCCTCCCAATGTTGGCTTGGAATAGATAAAGGTTGTAATAGACCTAGGGTCTTAATTGTTTTAACTTTATTTTGTTTTCAAACCAAAAATTTTTCCACAAACTTTTGAATATTAGATTTAAAGCCATCCCAAAAAAATCCTTCTTAACCTTGTGGTAAGCTTTTAGAAATCTCGAGTGCCCTCCTAAGGGAGAGGTGTACATTTCCATAAGAATATTTTGTTTGAGTTGGGAATTCTTACATAGGTATAGCAATCTTTGTACCATAACGAATCATTTTTCCAGCTAAATGTATCAGATGTACTGAGATATTGTTGTACATTTTGAATGAGTGCCCACAATTCTTCATCATTCTTCCATTCATCCCTTGCTTCATTTATCCAATCTGGTTGGATAATAGAAATGGCACAAAGAAATGCTTCCACATCCTCATCGTTTCTTGAGAGTGCATCTGCCACAACATTTTGCTTCCCCTTTTTGTAGATGATTTCAATGTCATAATCCAACATCTTTGTGACCAATTTTGGTTGCTCTTCTGAAGATAATCTTTGCTCTAAAAATTATTTAAGACTATAATGATCCGTTTTTACCTTGAAGTGTCTTCCCATTAGGTAGGGTCGCCATTTCTTGATTGCATGTAGTATTTCCAACATTTCCTTCTCATAATTATCTTTGTGTAAATACTTTCCTTTGATTGGATGACTTTCGAAAGAAACGGGTCTTTCTTCTTGCATTAAAATAGCATTCATTCCATTTCCTAAGGCATCACATTCCACAATAAAGGTTTTTATGAAGTCCGACATAGCTAAGATCGGTGCTTAACACATTGCCTCTTTAAGATATTCAAAGGCATTTGTTGCTTCTGGAGTCCATGAAAATGCATATTTCTTCGATAATGTTGTTAGAGGTGCTGCTATTCTCCTGTAATTCTTAACAAACTTATGATAATACCCTGTCAACCCGAGAAATCCTACATATGCTTTATGGATGTGGGGATTTTCCATTTCTTAATGGTTTTAATTTTTCTAGGGTCTACCTTAACACCTTCATGAGATATAATATGACCCAGATTTTCCACATCTTATTCTCTAAAGAAACATTTGGAGCTTTTTGCATATAATTGTTTCTCCTCCAATAGTTTGAGCACCCTGTCAAGATGATGAGCATGATCCTTCCAAGGCTTTCTGTAGATTAGTATATCATCAAAAAGTACTAACACAAATTTTCTAAGGAAGAAATTGAAAATGGAATTCATCAAACCTTGAAATGTAGAAGGTGCATTGGTAAGGCCAAAAGGCATGACCAAAAATTCATAATGACCCTCATGAGTTCTAAATGCTGGTTTTGGAATGCCTTCAGTCTTCATTCTAATTTGATGATACCCTGAATGAAGATCCAACTTGGTGAAGTAAATTGATCCGTGCAATTCATCCAATTATAATTCATCAATGACAGGAATGACAAATTTATCTTTAACAGTGAGGTTGTTGAACTCCATATAATCCGAACACATGCACCATGATTTATCCTTCTTGTGAACCAATACTACATAGCAGAGAAAGAACTTTGACTAGGTTGAATTATACCAGCCTCAAGCCTTTTTGCAACCATACGTTCAATTTCACTCTTTTGGGCATAGGGATATCTGTAAGGCCTAATGTTTGGAGGAACACTTCCTCGAATCAAATGAATAGCGTGATCATGATCATGAATAGGTGGGAGGCCTTTGGGAGTCTCAAATACCTTGGAATGATTGTCCAAGATTTTTTGGATATATTGAGAAATAGATGATTTCGATGTGGGAACCTCTAGTGAACATAATTGTGCAATTAAGCCTTGTTTTTGTTTCTTTAGAAGCTTTGTCATTCCGTTAGAGCTGACTATCTTTCTTGGTTTCCCTACAATACCCCTTAATTCAACTTCATTTCCTTCTGAAGAAAATTTCATGAAAAGTTCTTGAAAATTAAAAGCTATTGTACCCAAGGATGGTAGCCATCGGAATCCTAGTACAACATCAGCACCACCCATTGGAATGGAAAGCATTGGGCTATTCAATACATATTATCCCATGGATAGCTTGATATTATGGCACTTTCCAGAGAAATTTATGGTTCCTCCACTTGCAACCATCACTTGACACTCTGGTGTTGGATATAGGAAGAAATTCAATTCCTTGGTTATCTTACAATGAATAAAATTATGGTTATTGCCCGAATCAAGCAACACTATTACCTTTTTCTTCTTGATATGTCTTCTATCTTAATAGTTTTAGGAGTGGTAATTCCAGTCAATGCATTACAAGATATGGTCAGATTCATTTCTTATTTCTCTAGGGTTTTTTCCTGGTGTATATCCTCTTATTTTGACGTTTCTTGTTCCTTTTCTCGCTCCTTTTCACAATCTATGTAAAATAATTTCTTCTCAGCACACTTATGACCTTTAGTGTATTTTCTATCACAATTGTAACAAAGCCCTTTTTATATTTTTTCTTCCAATTTTTGTGGTGTCAACCTTGTAGGTTGTGGAAGGGTTGGGGAAACAACACTTCCATCTTTATAATTGTGAGTGGTAGGCTTCCTTGTTGCCATAATTTTGCTTTCCATTTTTCTTTCCAACCTGAATACCTTCTCCAATGAATCAGATTCCCAAAGGAAAACCTCATGTTGTATGATATCCTTTAAAGTCCCTATGAACACATAAATCCTATGCTCATCTGGAATATATTTTACCCTTTATTCAATTTTTGGAAGTTCTCAATGTGCTCCATCATTGAACCCTTTTGTTTGATATTTATCAATTGGCTAAAAAAAATGTTTATTTGTATCCTCATAATGTGCTATCATTTCATCCGTAAAAATGACCTAAGTGACAATTTGTTTACGAGAGCAAAGCCATCGATACCATACAAACTGATTTGGTTCCAAATATAACGTTGCAATGCATACCTTTTATGTGTTTTGCACATTATGGATATTGAAATATTGCTCCATCTGTAGTATCTATGTTACGAGATCCTTGCCATCAAACTTCCTCATATCGATCTTTGGAACATGGTGGGTCTTCAATCCAATGTTAAACTCTATGAAATCATGATTAACATTTATTTTGTTCTCATCATGAGTTTCCTTTACTACCCTTTCGCCATTACTTAACATTTCTTGTAGAAACTTTATCAAATCTGTCTTCAATTCTTCCATGTTGCCTTTAAGTTTTTATTCTAAACCATCCATCTTAGCTTCTAGGCCTTTCTTTAAACCATCCATATTAGCTTCCATGCCATCCATCTTAGCTTCCATGTCATTCATCTTAGCTTCTACGCCTTTCTTTAAATCACCCATCTTAGCTTCCATTACTTTTTGTGAGAGTGAAATTTGTTGCACTTGGTCTCATAAATTTGATATATCATGTTTCATTTCTTCCTCTTCTTCATGAGTCATGCTAGAGCTTTTAGGTTGCTTACTAGGTGTTTCCATTTTATTTCTTCGGGGCATCAATTAATGATAATTATGCTTCACTATGCCCTTTTAATTCCTTCAAACTAATTTTTCAAACCAAACTTATGCAAAATTTTAAAAAAACTACACACCTTTTTTCACTTCGTAGGATCTCGATATTGTATCTGATGTATCTCTAAAATTTTGGGTCTCCAAGGTCTAAAATTGCGAATCGTGGTAGCCCTATAAGTCCTCTTTCCAAAGATACCAGTCTGATTGAAATTGGATTCTCCAAGAAAGTGATATTCCCAATCTCCCAAGATGATTTGATTATACACTTTTTCAGTAGAGTGAACTTGTACAAAGTTCCACATGTCATTATTTCAACCTTCAGACCTGAAAATGATGCACAGAAAACTAAAATTCGTCCTATTTCTGTAAATTCTCACAAAATTTAAATCTAATACTTAAAGAGACAATTATGATGCTTTTCCCAAGGTTACATGTTTGGGATGTAATTCGGGAGCCTACAAAAACCCTAACTTCCTTCAATCATATCTCTGAACATATAGTGGGACAAGATATGAAATTAGGACCTCGGGATCATTGATATTTTGGCTCAAATGGGTTTTTTTTTACCATCTGAAACGTCGCAGAAAAAAAGTTATAGAGAAAATTCCATGATCACCTATTTTGGAACAGCGAAACCCTAGAATCCAAAGCTTTGATACCAAATGTTATGAAACCAGCTCACAAAAAGATAGAAAAGATAGATCAACGACTTAGAAATCAACCTCTTTGAGGGGGAAACCTCCTTTACATTACACAAATGAAAAATTCTTGGATGATACGAATGACAAAACCTCATTTCTCTATATAGGATTCTAAGAGGACATGATATAATCAAAGCCGCCATAACAATAATAATATAAGGGCACAAAAATAACAATAGTGGGATTCTATGGGGCACAATAATAACAATATGGGGACAATAGGGTCACAACAATAACAATAAGACCTACAATGACAATAGTAATGGGCGAATCACTAGTATTATAGGGACCTAACATATATCATTGGGATATTAAGGCAATTATTTTTACACAGGGAAAATATATTTGAGAGAGTAAGATAATCTTGTATTAAAACGATTTATTTCCAACTATGATTTAGATTTTGTACATGATAAAATGATATTTAATTATTTTTTAAATTTTAAATAATTATAAACTTAATAAAAAGAACCATTTTTTTAAACCTTTTACACCTTTAATTATATTAAAAGAACACATTATTATGTCACTGCTTATGAAGTGACATTTATGATCGGTTCGAACCTATTAGTTTGTACGTACTATTGTAATTTTTCAAATCTCCATAGTTAACTTTAGGATTTTGGCTAAAAAAATACATGATGCCAGCACACCATCACATCCTTGGCTCTGGAATTTGAGGGTCGACGTCATCCTACCATGCATGGTAGATTGGATATAACAATGTAGGTACAAGGAAGTATAATCGTTTGTACAGTTGGGAGTTAACTTGGGCTTATGTTAATTTATTTTTAAGAGCATTGGTGGAGAATTTATTATTATGGTTGATGGATCATCAAGAAGTGTATTTAGCTATTTTTTCTATTCAAAGTGGTTGTTTTATTTTTTTCTTGGTGTTGTGGCACTCATTGAGGTTGGCTTTCCTGTTTCTGTGCAGATTTACTTCTCGTTGTTAGGTTTTCCTTGTCACGAGGTGATTTTTATTTTTTTTCAATGGGTAACATGCAGTAAGATTTTTGTGTGAATGCTGAATTTGTTTGGCTATGTGGAAGGACACAACTTTTCCAACCTCCTCGATGATGATTTGATAGGTAAATGTATGAACATTATTTTCTAGTTTAATTGTTGTGGTGCATAATTTTGATTTCTAATGGTTTATTTTTTCACAGAATTTGCAGGTGAGGCTTTAGAATTTAGAATATGAGAGTTGTTCAAGTAAGCAGATTGTTGGATTCTAGTAGTGGAAACTTGGTAAGTTTTTAAGTTCTCTCTATCAGCAAACTCTGGTTTATTGGGTTAGAAGTGTTAAATACATTGTCAGCTCAAGTTTTGATGGTTTGGATGCAATGTTGTAGGAATAAACCAGTATTGAGTGACCAAATCTAGGTCAGAGATCGACCTATCTTTGCATTTAAGAAAGTCCAATGGGCAAGGTGTCGACGCCGATTCCATATGTTCTAGTTTTAAATTGTCTGTCGATACGAATTGCATGATTTTTTGTAGTGGTTACGATGAATATTTCACGGAATTTACATTGAAACTTGCGAAGTCAGGAGTATAGGGATATTTTCATTTTCAAAAGGCTTATGAGCAAGGTGGCGACTCTGACTGCACATCGTTTTGTTTTAGATAGTCGGGGTGTCAAAGTTCTATTGACATAAACAACTAGCTCAGGAAGAAGATAAATTTGAGCTTAGTCAGGCGTGATGCATTGCGATGTCAGAAGTTGACACATGTTTTCATTTTAGCAGACTCGTGTATGCAAGTTTTTATATGCCTTTTACGTTTAGTCAATTGTCATAGGGCAAATAGGTTTTATTAAATTATTTTTCAAAATACTAAATTTATTGGTATAAAATTTATACTTTAAGCGATGGGAGATCACAGTCTTAGATAGTTGTCAACTAAGAAAATAAAAACATAAAAGAATCGACGGTAAAATTCAAGTTTCAAGTATTGGAGAACTTTTGAGGCCAATGTTACTAGTATTCTGAGTTTCCAAGGGTGGGATGTTGTAATGTACGTTCTTCGTAAATTTTATGCATAGAGGAACATGTTTGAGCCATGGTTGTGAGTGCACGTTTAAAAAAAAATCAAATTTAGAATAGGGGCATCTGTCTCCATTTCAGTTTTTTTAGTTTGTTTGGAGTCAGAGGAAACCTGTAGTTGAGGTTGGGATCGACTTCATGGTTGGGCATTCAACATCTATTTGGAGAAGAATCATAAGGAAAAGGCCGAGCTGCGAGTCATCTTGGAAAAAGTTGGGGTTTGTGCGATGTTTAAATTGCAACTGGCATTTAAGTTTGTTGTTTTTGGATTTTGTGATTTTTGAAGAATATTCATATTGTTTTGTTCCTTAGATGAGGGTTGACAGGGTCGTATATTTTAATCAATTTAATCCTAGTTTTATTTTAATTTTTATGTAGTTTTTGGATTTTTTATCTTAGACTATTAGATAGAAAGAATAATAATCTTTCTGTAAAATTTATTTAAATAAATATCCTATAAAAATAATTTTTTAAATTTATTTCTTTGTTGATAAAATAATAAGGTATTTTAAATTACATTTATTAAATAATATGTTATATGCAAAAACAAAATAATAAATTATAGACACATATTTTTGTTTTGTGGGCCTTCATAGAAGCAAGTCGAAGGTTGGTTGAGTATGAGGTCGGAGGTGGTTGTTGTAAACACACATAACTATAAGCATATATTTATTTTTGTGCTTCAACTGAAAGCAAGTCAGAGGTCTACCCCGACTATGAGATTGGAGGTCGGCATTGTCATTTGCATGGTCTCTCTAGACATTCCCGACTACTGAGACTCCTCGACCAATGTGGCTTAGAATCTAGGTTCATTGTTATTATTATTATTATTTGTTATTAACAACTTAAATGAGGTCTATGATAAAGTTTATCATGAGTTGATATGTTATAAATTAAATCTTAAATGTCTTATAAAAATAATTTTTTGAATTTATTTGTTTGTTGATAAAAGAATAAGGTATTTTAAATTACATTTATTAAATAATATTTTATGTGAAAAAACAAAATAATAAATTATAGACACCTATGTTTGTTTTGTGGGCCTTCCTAGAAGCAAGTCGGAGGTTGGGATGACTATGAGGTCGGAGGTGGTTGTTGTAAGCACGCGTAACTATACGCATATATTTATTTTGTGGCCCCTACTGAAAGCAAGTCGGAGGTTGGCCCCCACTATGAGATCGGAGGTTGGCATTGTCGTTTGAAGGGTCTCTCTAGATAGTCCCGACTACTGACATTCCCCAGCCAATTTGGCTCAGAATCTAGGTTCATTGCTGTTATTATAATTATTTCTTATAAACAACTTAAATGAGGTCTATGATGAAGTTTATCATGAGTTAATATGTTATAAATTAAATCTTAAAAGTCTTATAAAAATGATTTGTTGAATTTATTTCTTTATTGATAAAATAATAAAGTATTTTAAATTACATTTATTGAATAATATGTTATGTGAGAAAATAAAATAATAAATTATAGACATGTATGTTTATTTTGTGAGCCTTTGTAGAGGAAAGTCGAAGGTCAGACTGACTATGAGGTTATGCATAACTATACACACATATTTATTTTGTAGCTCGTGTTGAAAGAAAGTCAGAGGTCAGTCCCGACTATGAGATCGATGGTGGGCATTGTGGTTTGAATGGTCTCTGTAGACACTCCTGAGTATTGACGCTCCTCGGCCTATTCAGACCCAGGTTCAATACTTCATTTTTTTCTTTAAAGAACTTGATAACAAGTTTCTATCTTTTAAACATTTTATCTTATAAGTATAATTTATTCAACTTATTTTTTTGTTGATAAAAAATTAAATTATTCTGAATTAATTTTATAAAATAAGATGTAATATGAAAAAAAAAAAATAAATTATAAAGAAGCCAATTATACATATAAGTTTCTTTTGTGAGCCCTGCTAGAAGAAAGTTGATGGTCAGGCTTGCTATGAGATCGGAGGTCAACATTGCCTTTGGACGGTGCTATTACAGTTCATGACCAATTTGCACCCATGTAAACTGTTGCAACTATTTGTACATATTTGTTTTGTGGTCCCTACTGAAAGCAAGTCGAAAGACGGGTTCGACTATGAGGTTGGAAGTCGGATTTTTCGATTGAATGGTCTCTGTGGGCACTTTCAACTATTGACAGTCCCTGACCAAATCGACTACATTTACAATACTACATGGAAGCATGCTAAATCAATTTTGTTTTAAATTTGAAAATTATTTATTTAAATTACAGTTTTATAGTACATTTTATATGAAGATTTTTTTTACTCTGTTTGTTCAGCATGTTCTTCTTTGTTTGTTTGTTTCTTTTTCTATTTTTCTTTTTTTTCCTTTGCTTTTTGGGTCCTAATTATTTTTAATTGTGGCAAGTGACTAAATTGTTAAGTTTTATTGGTTTTACTTAAAATTGTGGATGGTTGAAAAATGAATTGAAGTTTTAGTGAGTGTTTTGATTATTTTGACTAACCTTTATAAAAGTAAAAGGGACTTTGTTTAAAGTGATGTCAATGTGAATTTAAATTTTATTTCAATTTAAATTTAATTTTATTCATATGTTTTGTAAATTAAGTATTTGGAATATTAAGTAGTAAATTATATATATATATCTATATATATATATATATATATATATCTATATATATATATATATATATATATATATATATATATATATTCATTTAAAAAAAACATATATTGAAATTTCAATAATGTTGTATTCTTTTAATTGTTTACATAATGCTAAAATGCTTTATTATCAAATTTTATTGTTTTTATATATAATTAAATAGAGTATTAAGTTATTATATTAAGTTGTTTTGTATTTGCTTATTTTAAATTCCATGGATGTTAGAATTGCTTATTTAGCTAGTATTCTTAGCTAGAATTGTCTTGTATTGTAATTATTATTATTTAGTGATGTATAGTTAGAAACATGTTATTATTTTCATTAGTGGTTTTTGTAAATCATGATGCGTTGTTTGGTATTTAATGAATATATGTTATTGGAAAAAAAAAAAAATAGAGATTGATTTAACCAAAAAAAATAGAGTCATGGATACAAATTGCTAATATAAATTATTTTACCTAAGTGTTTTATGTATATAGATCATGCATTTGTTTAATGCTTTCATTATGTTTGTAATGGACCTTTGAAATATATATTTTTAGGATTTGATAAAGTAATTGTCATATTAGCTGAGAAATATTTGACTCTGCAAGAGATTTTAATTTTATAGGTATGGGATTGTGATACTTAGGATGTTCTAGACATTTGTGCAGTTTTGAATTTTCTCTAAGTTTTAAAGTGCTAAAAACTTTTATCTAGACAGGGCAATATCTAAAAGTTGACAAATTTTTTAGAAATTTTAAATGAACTTTATTGTTATGCATTAATTTGGGATTAAATTACACGTTATTTATGGCTAGATTACAAGTTAAACTTTTAAAGAATTTTTGAGTTATGGAATAATATTAATGTTTTATGTAGCAACTATTTTTTTTTCTTTTCAAAAACAATTGGAAAGCAATAAAAAGACAAATGGGAACTAAAAGGCATTAAATAACATTACAACCTTTGTTATTTTCAGTTATGGTGTTTAATATTATTTAATGTATAAACACTTAAATACAATTATAAGGGTTTTCAAATGCTTTTGGATATTTCGATTTATTTTTTTGTGTCCAATTAACATTTGGAATGATTTGAAGTATAATGTCTAATTTGCTTACAATTGAACATCTTTAACTAGTGAAATTAGTTTTTGGAGCACTTATTTGTAATATTGTTTATTGTAGTTGATACTAACATGTGTTTAAAGTGTAGTATTATCTATATTGTAGAATCATTATTTGACTTGATGATATATTGGATTCAGGTGATGTCTGCTAGTTTGGGTGGAATCTATTATAGAACAATGCTATGCAATTGTGAATGGTGTTGAGTCATGGAATGTGTAGTTGTGGAATTGTCAAAGTCATTGCAACAACTTATAAAAGAGGAGGAGACTGCTAATCAAAAATTGCATTATGCAAATAAATCAGATACGAGGAAAAACAATGAGCAGTTTGAATGCAATATTTATGGCAAGTGGATTAGTTGAAGTTTTAATTCACGAAAATGTTTGTGTTGTTGGATGAAAAATCTTTCTTCAAATTGAGAGAATAGTGGATGGTTGTCAAAGGACGGGATGATTTTTGTTGTTTTTGTGTGAATTAGATGTTAAATTTGTTGATTCACTATGTCTCAAGTGAGAAAGGATTTTTGCAGATTGTAATGCTAAAATCAGGAGATATTAAATGCATGCTTAAATCTCATAATCATTTTTTGTTGTGTCTGTCTACCTGGAATTTGTATTCCAAGATGAGTGGTTTTGGAAGCTTAAATTATTGCATTCCTAGACAATTTTGGTGCAATATGTTTTGCTCAAATTGACACATCTACTAAAGTACATGTGCAATTTATTGTAGTTATAGAACTATGATTAATATTGAGCGATGGTTTTTATTTGCAATTACTCTAGTGATATGTGGGTAGAATGTTATTTTTTATATATGGCATAGTAGATAATGCTTTCAATGCCTAGCAAACAATATGATACAAAGTTAGCCTGTCGACCTTGGTTTGCAATTTAATGTAGTTATAGTGCTATGATTACAATTGGGCAATGATTTTTTATTTGTGCTTTCTTTAGTCATGTGTCACTAGAATGTTGTTTATTTCTTATGACATAATATGTAATACTTTCAATCGTTGTTAAGCAATATGACACAAAATCACATTTCCCATTTTTTGTCATTGTTAGTTGCAGAAGATAGATTAAACACACACACACACACACACATATATTACTCTGGTAGCATTGAATGCATTGTTAATTTGTCTTTGTGTGTATCTTGCATAGATTCATGGTTATGGTGCTTTTAATACTGTTGTGCCTTACATACATTGTTGGTGATTCTTGTGTAGTCTCATTCTAGATATGTCAATTTCTCAATTATCAATGTGTGATCACAAATACATTTGAACCGTGTATAGACTATGCATGAACACAAAGTATATATAACTGATGTAATTAATTTTATTGTCTCATAAATCATAAAGAGACAATTAAGATAAAAGAATTCTAAAATCATATGTATAACAAAAATACTAGATTTTTTATTGCAACAAAAAAAAGGTTGCATAGGTATTTGTTGAAAAAAACAAGAATGTGTGGTGTGTTTTATTGATCAAAACACTTACACTTTTTCTTTGGTGCTTCTTGCTACATAGAAATATCAATCATTAGTTTTTCTAGTTTTTAGTTTTCCCATTAACTCCATGCATTGTTTTTTTCCTACCAATTATGCCCAGGTTTTGTTCTTGCATATGTACACATTAGCTTTGGTACCTTGTCTAGTTTCTACGATGTGGATATCTAAAAAGAAACTATAATGTTCATGTGTTGGAAATAGGTATGCTCAAACAATTGGGGCTATATCCATTTGCACCAAATTTTAAAAACAAATATTGCATTATGCTAGGAAGCTAAATACTTTACATTTTATTTCATAGCATAATGTCTTTGTAATGCAGTGATAGCTTAGTAACTTAGACATGGTGCAATTGATAGCTTTATAGTAATAAGAATTTGGATATGTTTATTATTTCAATAGGCTTATGAATATGTAATTGTTTTAAGTAGTTTTATGCTTGTTATCTTAAATTAGAGTTGTTTATTATAGAAAGCTATATTGTAATTTGTTTTTGAAGCTAATAATTGGGTTCTCTTTGATTTATACATTTTGAAATGGATTTACAGTAATAGTCAAATATTTTTTACAGAATTTTGGAAGTTTGATTTTGTGTTTTAAAATTTATTAAAATGATAATAATTCTTTTCTTGCTATTATATTAAATTGCATAGATGTCTTTAGTTCTAAATTATGTTTCAATTGCAAAAAAAATTGCAATCTACAAGGTTCCTTATGGAAATTTCATTTACTCTTTTGTCATAGTGCTAGGTACTCATTTTCAGAGTATTGTGCAACAAAAAAACAAGAAGAGAAGATAGTCACAAAGACAATATAGACTAGATAATATATGAGGTCTAAAAATTTCCTAGTATCATATGTGTTGATTGGACATTCAATGCAATCCATGCTCTTAATGCTATAAATCATTGTCACATTTGGACAATTTGTCAGTTTGTCTCAATATACTTCATGGCAATGAAAAATAGTTTTGCATTGAAAGGATAAAAATGGCAAGAAATTGATCACAAGTTATCTAGATTCAATCTACATAGATTAGAGCATTTCTTCTATTATCCTGGTGACTGTTTATTTGACTCATTTGTTGTTCTTCTTCACTTTCATTATAGTTCAGTTGAAATACAACATGGGATTGTAAACCACTTTCGACATTGCCTATCTCATGGACATGATGCTGCTTTGCATTCATTGCATACAAAATTGACTCTTGAATACCTTCAAGATCTCCATCATGTTAATTATCTTGAAATGTACTTGAAAGGATTGTTTACACTTTCTTCTATTTGTGCTCAAATTAAAATTAGCTTATGGGGGGATGCATTTTGTATCAAATGTTTCTCCAATTGGCTATTAGTTCCAATCAATGTTTGGCTATTTACAAATGGCCAAGCATATCTATGGTTCAATTCAAATATTCATGGCTATCAATATAATATTTTTCTACATAATCAAAATCCTGCATGTGGACATTTTGAACCATTGTTGCTACATAGCACAGTAGATAGTGTAGCTTCAATAAATAGAACGATTGGCCCATGCATTTTCCCATACCAGTTCTTACATGGAAAATTTGAAATATTGTCAATTGAGTAAATCTTATTTGAAAAAGGTTTTATGATCCGTCAACAAAATTTCAATGACTATCATGACTCTTTGTTTGAGTCTATTTGCACACTTGCACTGTGGTTTGATATGTCTACTATCAGAAAAATAATTGCACAAAATTTTTACAACTGTTTCATTTGCAATGATGATAGAGCTATCAATTGCTTGCAACAACACCTGAGTGCTAAAAAGTTTTAACAAGAGCAATGCATCATGTTGGCATTATGATTCAAGTGTTGTCCTTGATGGCAACTCACTCAGAGGTTGGTACAGGTGCTCAGAGGTTGGTACAGGTGATGGCAACTTAATCAGAAGACAGATCTTAGTACAGCAGGCCAAAAGTTTATACACGCAGGTTCATTAAGCCCAAGTCGCGTGTACACGCAGGTTGGCTTCAGTAAAAGAGCGTGTATGTGGAAAAGTACCTTTGGTCCGTGGCGGTTAGTCCTTGGAAGTTGTGCCTATGGTTTCGGACCATGGTGTCTCGACAGGCGTGTCGATCCCTCGTTTTGAGGCTGATGGTATTGGGTTACTATGGCTTTTGCTCTTGGTATTAAACAAGGCCTAAGGCTATATAAGGAGAAGATCATTAGGCAAGTTGTGTAAGCAATGTGTGTTTGACGAAGTGAGAAGATCTGGTATTACTGTTTATCTGTTCGGGACGCTTGGCAAGGATCGGATCTGACAGCGAAGGCATAAGAAACTAGTTCTAGATCTGCACGCGGGTTGCCCTTGGTGAAAGCGCGTATACACGCGGTTTTGGTACAGTGAAGTAGCGTATGCATAATAAGATTTGATATTTCATGTTGCTGCTGATTCTGGTGGTTGTTGCAGAGTTCTGGGCTCTGGTTTGGGTTCTGTGTTCTTGATGACAAGGTTTCAGTGATTCAGTATTGGGTTGTTTAATGAATTATGATGCAAGTATAAGTTGATGATTGTATTGTAGTAATGTTTGTTTTGTACTCTTGGATCCAGTCTGAAAATTGATGAAACGTGGTCCCTGAAGGTTGTAGGGTCAGCACCTACGTACTAGTAAATGGATCAGCTAGTACAAGAGCTGAGGGGGTTGTAGCTCCCTTCCAGAAGTAGTTGGAAAACGAGAGAGGGTTGTAGCCCTCTGCAGGTTGTAGCCTGCGTACTAGTAAAGGACTGCACCAGTACATTGTAAAAGAAGTTTCTCATTAAAGAAGAAAGAGACAAATTGCAGCAGGTGGTTTTCACCCACATTGGGTTTCCACCTTATATCATGGTGTTCATGTGTGTGGCTCTTGTGTGATGTTCTGTTCTGTTATACTGCACCTGTTTACCGTTAATATGCTTAATAATGTTCTGATGCATTTACAGAAGATTAAAGCTAACTGAATTATAAGATCTCTGGGTATACGCTTGTTGCATTAGACACAGTCGCGTGTACACACGGGTTCACTTAACGAAAGTAGCGTGTATGTTTATGAGCACTGAAAAAGTTTTATAGTTTTGATAATACTGATTCACCCCCCCCTCTCAGTATTATTCTCAACAATTGGTATCAGAGCCAGGTCCTTCAGAGGAAGCTTGATCGCTTGAAGGAAAAGATCCATCAGAATGGCTAGTCCAAAAAGAGAGGCACAAATCAGGCCACCAGTCTTTGACGGGAACAATTTTACTCACTGGAAGATAAGAACCACTGCATATCTACAATCACTTGGAGCAGAAGTTTGGGGAATCGTAGAAGGAGGATACAAATTCCCATCAGCAACTCCTACAGATCTAGCAGAGAAAAAGCAATATGAGCTCAATGCCAAAGCTGTTATTGTCCTATTGAGTAGTTTGACTCAATCAGAATTTATGAAGATCATGCATTTCAAATCAGCTAAGGAAATATGGGACAAAATCGTTACAAGCTACGAAGGAGATGATCAGGTAAAAAGAGCAAAGCTTCAAACTCTCAGAATCCGGTATGAAACTCTTAAGATGCGTAGTAATGAAAGCATAGCTAATTATTTCCTGCGTATGGATGAGATTGTGAATTGTATGAGGGATCTGGGTGAAGAATTTGAGGAAGTTGTCTTAGTTGAAAAGGTTTTGAGATCTCTGTCTACTAAATTTGATTCTAAAGTATCTGCCATAGAAGAAAAGGAGAATGTGCAGAAAATCACCATGTCACAGCTTCATGGGATCTTAACTGCTTTTGAAATGCGACAAGAGGTACCACCAGAGGCCGCATTCGAAGTGTCAGAGGAAGAAGATGAGGTAAACTTTGTCAAGAATCTTGAACGGGGAACTGGACGGTTCAAAGGTAAGCTACCTTTCAAATGTTTTCTATGTGGTAGAGTTGGTCACTATGCTGCTAGATGTCCTCATAACAAAGGAAAGATATCTGAAGAAGATGGTAGAAGCTATTATACCCATATTAAAAGTTCATTCAATGATAGTGAAGATATTAGAAGTCTCATGGCACATAAGAAGAAGAATGCTTCATCCAATAATAGCGAAGATATTAAAAGTCTCATGGCACATGAAGAGAAGAATGCAGAAACTGAAGAAGTTTCCAAATTAAAAGAACAATTGGAGACAAAAATCAGGGTAAGGGAGCAATTGCAGGATATAGTGAAGGATCAAAGTACAACTATTCAGAGACTTGAATCAAAGATCCTCTCTCTAAAAGAAGATCTTAAAAAATCAAGAGAACAGAACAGAGAAGATCTTGAAGATCAAGAACATGAAGTGACCAAACTAAAGCGACAAGTGAAAGAAGGAAGAAAAGCTGAAGAAGACCTAAGGAATTAATATCTGAAAAAGGAAGAACAACATCAAGTTGAGGTAAATATTTTGAAAGGTAAAATAGAAGAAAAGGATAAGCTTTTACGATTTCAAGATAGTACTAAAGTCTTGGATGATATTCTTAATAGTCAAAGGTCTCCTGCTATCAAGACTGGTCTTGGTTTTCATGAATATGTTGAAGGTGAATCTAGTTCACAAGGTGAGGCAAGAAACTCTAATGAGAAATCTGAAATGCTCAACAAGGAACAACCAAGGAAAGAAATTCCTCAAGGAAGATCCTTTACTCCTAACTATGGACGTGATAGACGATTATTTCCTCCACTGAATAATGTTGAATGTTATGTATGTCATAATCTTGGACATGTTGCAGCCAGATGTAGAAGTAGAATGGTTCAAGAGAGATCATCACATCCCAGGTATTTCAGAGGATATTGTTTTGCCTGCAATGCATATGGACACAAGGCAATTGATTGTGATAGAAGGAACATGAAAAATGTAAGGTGTTATACATGCAACAACTATGGGCATAAAGCAAGGGAATGCAGGAGCAGATTTCAAAATTCAAGACAAGAGGACCATACATCATCACAGTTGTAGGAACTGAAGAAGACAGAGACAGAAAGGTGTGGCACAATTCAGACAGCTGACATAACAGACACAGGGGAATCTGAAAGTGATGAAATTCAGTATTCCATCCTGCATACGCTGATATAACGAAGACAAGTCGCGTATATACGCGAGTTACAGGCTGCAAAGTCGCGTATATGAAGAAAGGGCAGCAGAACAGACCCAGGTTCAGTCATGCTCAGGGGGAGCAGAACAGACTCAGGAGATGGTTCAGTCATGGTTGGCTCACATTCAGGGGGAGCATATACTTCAGATAATTCATTGTTGGCATTATGGCTAGAAGTTGCTGATGAAACTAAATGATACATCTTGTTGTTTGATCAAAGGAATAGTATTGCAGACTGATGCTTATGGTACAGATCTGAATGGCTGGTCTTAGAACCTGCATCTGCTCAGGGGGAGCATGGATGGATTGATACAACTTGGCATATACAAAAGGGGAGCCAAATCAGAAACTTCAGCATGTACTCAGGGGGAGTATGGTCAGCAGTATGGACAGTAGAAGGTATACCAAAGAAGAGAATATCTTGGTCCGCCCTTTGCCCTTGATGTCAAAGGGGGAGAGTGACTTGGTGTGGTGGTTGCCATCAAGTCCAAAGGGGGAGATTTTTGGCATTATGATTCAAGTGTTGTCCTTGATGGCAACTCACTCAGAGGTTGGTACAGGTGCTCAGAGGTTGGTACAGGTGATGGCAACTTAATCAGAAGACAGATCTTAGTACAGCAGGCCAAAAGTTTATACACGCAGGTTCATTAAGCCCAAGTCGCGTGTACACGCAGGTTGGCTTCAGTAAAAGAGCGTGTATGTGGAAAAGTACCTTTGGTCCGTGGCAGTTAGTCCTTGGAAGTTGTGCCTATGGTTTCGGACCATGGTGTCTCGACAGGCGTGTCGATCCCTCGTTTTGAGGCTGATGGTATTGGGTTACTATGGTTTTTGCTCTTGGTATTAAACAAGGCCTAAGGCTATATAAGGAGAAGATCATTAGGCAAGTTGTGTAAGCAATGTGTGTCTGACGAAGTGAGAAGATCTGGTATTACTGTTTATCTGTTCGGGACGCTTGGCAAGGGTCGGATCTGACAATGAAGGCATAAGAAACTAGTTCTAGATCTGCACGCGGGTTGCCCTTGGTGAAAGCGCGTATACACGCGGTTTTGGTACAGTGAAGTAGCGTATGCATAATAAGATTTGATATTTCAGGTTGCTGCTGATTCTGGTGGTTGTTGCAGAGTTCTGGGCTCTGGTTTGGGTTCTGTGTTCTTGATGACAGGGTTTCAGTGATTCAGTATTGGGTTGTTTAATGAATTATGATGCAAGTATAAGTTGATGATTGTATTGTAGTAATGTTTGTTTTGTACTCTTGGATCCATTCTGAAAATTGATGAAACGTGGTCCCTGAAGGTTGTAGGGTCAGCACCTACGTACTAGTAAATGGATCAGCTAGTACAAGAGCTGAGGGGGTTGTAGCTCCCTTCCAGAAGTAGTTGGAAAACGAGAGAGGGTTGTAGCCCTCTGCAGGTTGTAGCCTGCGTACTGGTAAAGGACTGCACCAGTACATTGTAAAAGAAGTTTCTCATTAAAGAAGAAAGAGACAAATTGCAGCAGGTGGTTTTCACCCACATTGGGTTTCCACCTTATATCATGGTGTTCATGTGTGTGGCTCTTGTGTGATGTTCTGTTCTGTTATACTGCACCTGTTTACTGTTAATATGCTTAATAATGTTCTGATGCATTTACAGAAGATTAAAGCTAACTGAATTATAAGATCTCTGGGTATACGCTTGTTGCATTAGACACAGTCGCGTGTACACGCGGGTTCACTTAACGAAAGTAGCGTGTATGTTTCTGAGCACTGAAAAAGTTTTATAGTTCTGATAATACTGATTCACCCCCCCCTCTCAGTATTATTCTCAACAATTGGTATCAGAGCCAGGTCCTTCAGAGGAAGCTTGATTGCTTGAAGGAAAAGATCCATCAGAATGGCTAGTCCAGAAAGAGAGGCACACATCAGGCCACCAGTCTTTGACGGGAACAATTTTACTCACTGGAAGATAAGAACCAATGCATATCTACAATCACTTGGAGCAGAAGTTTGGGGAATCGTAGAAGGAGGATACAAATTCCCATCAGCAACTCCTACAGATCTAGCAGAGAAAAAGCAATATGAGCTCAATGCCAAAGCTGTTACTGTCCTATTGAGTAGTTTGACTCAATCAGAATTTATGAAGATCATGCATTTCAAATCAGCTAAGGAAATATGGGACAAAATCGTTACAAGCTACGAAGGAGATGATCAGGTAAAAAGAGCAAAGCTTCAAACTCTCAGAATCTGGTATGAAACTCTTAAGATGCGTAGTAATGAAAGCATAGATAATTATTTCCTCCGTATGGATGAGATTGTGAATTGTATGAGGGATCTGGGTGAAGAATTTGAGGAAGTTGTCTTAGTTGAAAAGGTTTTGAGATCTCTGTCTACTAAATTTGATTCTAAAGTATCTGCCATAGAAGAAAAGGAGAATGTGCAGAAAATCACCATGTCACAGCTTCATGGGATCTTAACTGCTTTTGAAATGTGACAAGAGGTACCACTAGAGGCCGCATTCGAAGTGTCAGAGGAAGAAGATGAGGTAAACTTTGTCAAGAATCTTGAACGGGGAACTGGACGGTTCAAAGGTAAGCTACCTTTCAAATGTTTTCTATGTGGTAGAGTTGGTCACTATGCTGCTAGATGTCCTCATAACAAAGGAAAGATATCTGAAGAAGATGGTAGAAGCTATTATACCCATATTAAAAGTTCATTCAATGATAGTGAAGATATTAGAAGTCTCATGGCACATAAGAAGAAGAATGCTTCATCCAATAATAGCGAAGATATTAATAGTCTCATGGCACATGAAGAGAAGAATGCAGAAACTGAAGAAGTTTCCAAATTAAAAGAACAATTGGAGACAGAAATCAGGGTAAGGGAGCAATTGCAGGATATAGTGAAGGATCAAAGTACAACTATTCAGAGACTTGAATCAAAGATCCTCTCTCTAAAAGAAGATCTTAAAAAATCAAGAGAACAGAACAAAGAAGATCTTGAAGATCAAGAACATGAAGTGACCAAACTAAAGCGACAAGTGAAAGAAGGAAGAAAAGCTGAAGAAGACCTAAGGAATCAATATCTGAAAAAGGAAGAACAACATCAAGTTGAGGTAAATATTTAGAAAGGTAAAATAGAAGAAAAGGATAAGCTTTTACGATTTCAAGATAGTACTAAAGTCTTGGATGATATTCTTAATAGTCAAAGGTATCCTGCTATCAAGACTGGTCTTGGTTTTCATGAATATGTTGAAGGTGAATCTAGTTCACAAGGTGAGGCAAGAAACTCTAATGAGAAATCTGAAATGCTCAACAAGGAACAACCAAGGAAAGAAATTCCTCAAGGAAGATCCTTTACTCCTAACTATGGACGTGATAGACGATTATTTCCTCCACTGAATAATGTTGAATGTTATGTATGTCATAATCTTGGACATGTTGCAGCCAGATGTAGAAGTAGAATGGTTCAAGAGAGATCATCACATCCCAGGTATTTCAGAGGATATTGTTTTGCCTGCAATGCATATGGACACAAGGCAATTGATTGTGATAGAAGGAACATGAAAAATGTAAGGTGTTATACATGCAACAACTATGGGCATAAAGCAAGGGAATTCAGGAGCAGATTTCAAAATTCAAGACAAGAGGACCATACATCATCACAGTTGCAGGAACTGAAGAAGACAGAGACAGAAAGGTGTGGCACAATTCAGACAGCTGACATAACAGACACAGGGGAATCTGAAAGTGATGAAATTCAGTATTCCATCCTGCATACGCTGATATAACGAAGACAAGTCGCGTATATACGCGAGTTACAGGCTGCAAAGTCGCGTATATGAAGAAAGGGCAGCAGAACAGACCCAGGTTCAGTCATGCTCAGGGGGAGCAGAACAGACTCAGGAGATGGTTCAGTCATGGTTGGCTCACATTCAGGGGGAGCATATACTTCAGATAATTCATTGTTGGCATTATGGCTAGAAGTTGCTGATGAAACTAAATGATACATCTTGTTGTTTGATCAAAGGAATAGTATTGCAGACTGATGCTTATGGTACAGATCTGAATGGCTGGTCTTAGAACCTGCATCTGCTCAGGGGGAGCGCTTGAAATGTGTTAGCGCTTGAAATTTCACCTCAGGCTGAGAAAGGTAAACCTCAAGGCAACATCAAACCATTTAGCCTCGTAGCTAGCCCTACGGGGAAGGAGAAGGCTCTCTCCGGTCTATCTCGTAAAATCTCCAATAGATGAGATGACCAATAAGGTAACACTGATATTAGGCTAGTAAACTGATCAAAGAGTTTGATTTGGGGTTTTTTGGGTTTTTGGTGGCAATTTGAGGAGAGGGCAATTTTGGGTGCGGGGATTGGACATAGTTTCTGCAGGGGGTTCCTTGGGGAGAGGTAGGAGACAGTATTGATGCTTTTGATTGAGGTGGATGGTCAGGAATGAAAGGTGAGGAGCTAAAGAGAGCAAACAATAACTTTGAATTCTCTTTAGACAGTAGAAAACATTGAAATTAAACAAACTTAAAAGCAGAGCATGGCATGCATGAATTCTTACTTTAACACTTCATTTGTTTAATGTGCAGAAGTAAAAGAAAGGAAATGAGTCACATAAAAAGCTTACAAGTACATTTAGAAACACACCATCAACACATGAGTCCACAAGAATCCCAAAGAGGACTGCAAAACCCTGGTCTTCCTTAGCCAAAAATTGCAGAGATACAGTGAATAATACAATGATAGCTTCTCCCTCAAGAGTCCAACCATGAAAATGAGCAAGAAAGTACATAATATAGATGATCTAACCTCTTTCCCTGCCTCCATGGGTCTAGCTCACTATCCTAGGAGTTGTTTCAACCACTTCTAAACTAAGCACTACAAACTAGGCAACCAAAACAACTTGCCTCTATAAGCTAGGAAACCAATTCATTCATTTAATATTTATCCTTTTCATGAATGAATCTTCTAGAAATGTTACATAAGAGTAAAAGTGTCTAAAAATTACAATAATTACATCAAAGAGGATCATAATTCACCCCAAAAAGTCAAACTGGGTCAAACTGCGTTTTTCTGAGCTATACAGTGCATTTTGGAAAAATCTGCCTGACGGGTCGCGCGCCTTTGGAGCCACGTTTGGGGCACTTTTAGGTGGAAAAATTGCGCAAGAGTAGGCTTGTTGGAAAGTTCTGTGAGTATAATTTCCAACCCAACTGGAATTTTTGAATTTGGAGTTTATTTTCCCTGTCAAAAATCAAATCTCCCAAGACTGCTTTCTGCAGTTCAAAAAAGTGGCAGAAAGTCATTTTTTGCTAGTTTTTTGACTTTCTGGAGGCCCAAAACTTCACCAAATCTCAAGTCCATCCATGAGCATGTGTAACTTTGCATGAAAAATCTGTAAATGCTAAGTTTTTTTCAAATGGAGTTGCCATGATGAAGGGTCGCGCGGGGGGTGAGACCCGTTAATGGAGAAAACCTGTGTTTGGCATAAAAAATTCACAAATGACAAAATTTTCTCCAAATTTCTTGAAATTTGGGCTGGGAGTCCCCAATCAAGTACCATGCTCAGCCAAAGAGGCTTTGGCCAAAATTTGGAGTGGATCGGGCGTTTTCCTTCGTTTTTGTGCTTTGGCCAACCGTCCTTGGAGCACCTTCGTTCTCGCCGGTATTTTTGACATTTCTTTAAAACCATGACACCTGTGCAAAAAGTGAAGTCGGTTTTTCTTCCTTGGCATGTTTTGGACAAAAACCTCTCTCATTTTTCCAAAATTCATCTTTTATTGCTCTGGAACATCATTTGAGTGCGACTTGTCCTGATGTGTGAAACAAGGAATTTTGTCGAAATGGAGCGAAATGAAGGGAATTGGGGGCTTCTAAATTCTTGGGGAAATTTTTGGAAGTAGGGAGGGGTGTTAGGAAGTAAAGGAAAGTGGAATCTTAGAGATTGAGTGAGGGGAAGGGGTCCAAAAGGGCAAAACACAGGTCCAACCTAGAAAATTGCTAGGTTGTAGCTAGAAACTAGGGTTTCTGCAAAAATGAGGAATTTGGCGGATCTAAGGGATGGGAAGTGTTTGATAAGGTACTTTAAGGATAGGGGAAGGTGTATGAACATCAGGAAACAAGTTTTGCCGATGATTTGACCGTCCAAGAGAAATTTCCCTCAAAACCCTAGGAGAGGAAAATGACCTTACCTAGGCGCAACTGAAGCATGGACAAGGTGTAAAAAGACTCATTAGACACTGAGATGATAATGAAAACCCTATGAATGATGATAGACTCAGCTGAATAGTGACATAGATGGGCATTTGGGCAACTTTAGAAGGAGTTAAAGCAAACCCTAGACCTAATGCCTAGTGACCAAATTTTGCTTGAAAACTCTTTGAAATGACAAAATTTGACCTTGACACTTCAAAATCACTTTGTAAGAGCATATTTGATCACTGGAGGAAGGCTGGAAATACTGACACTAACAGAATGTACTCAGGGGGAGTATGGATAACATCATGCAAAGGAGGAGAGTAGAGTGGTTCGCCCTTTGCCCTTGATGTCAAAGGGGGAGAGTATTTTGGTATTTTGGTGTTGTATGGTATCTCTAACAGTATTTACAGCATGCAGTAGTCAACACCATCATGGTTGCCATCAAGTCCAAAGGGGGAGATTGTTGGCATTATTGTACATTTTCCTTGATGGCAACTCTACAAGTCAACTCAGTTTTGATAAGAGGCTAACAAGAATATTCAGAGGCAATAGGGCAGTGGTATAGAGGATCAGGAAGATGGAACTAAGGTTATTGATCAGAATAAAGAAGTTGAAGGAAGAAGATGATATAAGAGCAGTTTAAGAGATACACACAAGTTCACTTAGTCCAAGCAGTGTATACATGTAGGTACTCAGAATAGAAATAGCATATAACATACACATGCACTCCCACCAAAGGCAAAGCACGTACATGTTGAAAAAAATGGTTTTGGTCCGAGGTATTTGGTTCAAGGTATCTTTGAACCATGATATTGACCCTAGGTATTTAGTCCGAGGTATTCGTTCTGTGGTATTTGATCCAAGTTATTGGTCCTAAATGGATTCAGTCCATGGTATTGAGAAAGGCCAAAAATGGTATAAAGAAGAGAGGATCATAAGGCCATATGTGCAAGTGAATATGATTCTAAGGAATACTTCTATTTGAAGTATATTTTATGTTGCAGGGTTATGTTTGGGACTAGATCTAAAATATTTATGTGCACCTTGAGTTCAATATTGGATTAGGATCATGAGACCTTAAATGACTTATTCTTGAATGCTCTGATATTGGTTGGAGATAGTTTGATGTTTTGCATCCATTTTATTCGTTATCTATCACTATCTGGGTTTGTTTGAAGTCTGGAATCATAGCAAATTTCTGAGTCAATATTTGCAGATCTGAACTCAGGTTCGTCTTGGCAAAAGAGTGTATACATGCAGGTTATGTTCTTTCAAGTAGCATATACAAAAGAAAGGCTTGATGTTCAGAAATGACTGATCTATCAGATCAGTATTGTTGATTTATTGCTGCTTCTATTTTACTGTTGTCTATCAATGAAGTCTTCTTAGATCTGAATGTAAATATGAATGCATAAGGAGGTTGATATTTGATTGATTGTATAAGTGAGAAGAAGTGTTTTTTGTTGCCTGCCTGTGTAAAGTTCTGTAAGTTGATAGTAGATGTTCAATACACTGCTGGTTGGTACAGTTTGTGATTCAAAGATTTTATGATTCAGAATCTTTAGAGGTATACGCAGGTTGGGCTGAAGGAAGTAGTGTATACATGCAGGTTTTCTTCATTGAAGTAGCGTATACAGTCTGACACATGAATTTTTGAGGTTTCAGTTGGTTTTGAATGTTGATACAGGTTTCTAGGTTCAACATAGTGTTTTGATGACAGTGATCTAATTGTTTCAGATTAACTACATGTTGGTTGATGAAGTTTGAGTTTCTAAATTTCTGATGGGTTATTGATGAGTCAAGGTCTTCATATGTCTTGATATGTGCTAAGAGCATCTAGTCTGAAAATTCATGAAACATGGTCCCTGGTGGAAGAGTGGAGTTTTTTGTAGGCTGGCACCTACGTACTAGTAAACATATTAGCTAATACACGAGCTAGGGGGTTGTAGCTCCCTTCCAGTAGAAGTTGGAGAACGAGAGAAGGTTGTAACCTTCTGCAGGCAGAAGCCTGCGCACTGGTATGAGTCTTAACCAGTACAAGATTGTAAACATATTTTCTTATTATTAAAAGAAGACAGAGATGACAGTAGTAGGTGGTTTTCACCCACATTGGGTTTCCACCTTAAATCTTGGTGTTCATGTGTGTTGCTTATGTGTAATGGTTTATTATTTTTATACTGCACATGGTTACTGTTTAATGATTGATGAAGTACTGATGTACTGATTAAAGATCAACATATGATGAATTAACTGAATCATAAGTTTGCTGCATAAACGTTGGTTGCCTTAAAGACAGTTGTGTGTACACGCTAGTTCCCCTCTCTGAAGTAGCGTATATAAATCTGATTATGAAAAAAAAATTATTGATTTGATAATACTGATTCACCCCCCCCAGTATTATTTCCAACAATTTGTTAAAATAATTCATATTTTGATAAAATAGGTTTCCAATTCAGCTTGGATTTCTATTCCCAAAGGAGAGCTAAAAGGACAAAAACTAGTTTCTAAAGATGTTAAAAATAAAAAGCAATCTTCAAAAATTATTAAATTCACCAATTTCATATCAATGTTTAAGAAGCATCCACATATCCCTTGATTATTTTGAACATTTACGAGAAGATATATTTGCAATGATACGATAGCTTGGTCCACCAACTTTCTTTATGACATTCAGTAGTGTTGAGCATCTTTGGGAACCATTGATAAATGCATTAAAAATAAAAATTATTAACTCAAAAAAAAATGAGGCAAAGAAATTCGATGATGAATGCATTGACATATCGATCAAATGTTAGTGAGTCATATGTAGTCAATATTATAGGCATATAATCTCATCACTCTTCTCCTTGATAAAAAAACTAATGAATTATTTGGTCAAGTGCAAGATTATATTTTTATTATAGAATTCCAAAGTAGAGGAACAAAGAATGACCATGGATTTCTTTGGATTCAAAATGCGACAATACATCAACAATCACCTGATGTTGATGTGATAGGTTTCGTTGATCAATATTTGAATTGTGATAAAAAAAATTGAATCAAATGATTCAATTTCAGACACATCACCACACAAAAACTTGCAAAAAACATAAAAATTATAGTTGTAGATTTGGTTTCCCTATCCCACCAATTGATGAAACTTGTATCTTGCATCCTTTATACAATGAAAATAATGATATGAAGAAAATGAAAAATAAACTTTCATCTCATCTACAAGACAAATCCTATTTAAAAAGCATAACATTTTACATGTTTTTAGCTGATCTTGGAATTACAAAACAAGAATACATCATGACCTTACAATTTTGTATTACTCAGCCAATTGTGCTACTTAAAATAAATCCATGTGATGTGTGGATAAAATAACTTGAAAAAAAAAATCCCTTCATTGTGGTAAGAAAAGACAAATACTCAATTTATTTTAGATACCTGTGTTGCGCAACATATTGAAACTCTTAAATGACAAAAATGGATCGCCCCATGACAATTGCAATCAAGAAAATTCGAGAAAATTGCATATATATTGGAGACAACAAAATCAAAATATTTGTAAGCTTGTAAATACATTTCTATGTCAAGTCAACAAGTAGTCCACTTGGTTTATCATTTCCTTTGTGTTCAACTTCTAGAAAAACAATTTTCATTAACACTGCTCCAGTTGAAAACTAAACATATGTTCTAAAAATACATATTTTGTTAGAACAAGATCCCGATAATTTTGAAGATATCGTTTGCATAAATTTGTTGGTATATATGTTTCATGTCCAGTTCCCCTTGAGAAAGTTTTATTGGAAGAATATGTTTTTTCTTATACAATCACGAAAAAAAAAAAAAAAACAACGTCCATGTGTCATAAAATTTATTTGATACAATGAACGCATGGACCCAGAAAACCATTATAGAGAAAAAATGATGCTTTACATCCCATACAGGGAGTCTAAATACACATTAAAGAAAAATGGAGAAACATGGGCTCACGCATACTTTTCTCATAAACACATTATTGATGTCACAGAAAAATAATTTTCTTGTTTAGTCACACCATGGGGTGATATTGAATCTTCTTCCACTACAATTTCATCCCAAAGTGACAAGATATTTATGCTTCAGTTGCCATTAGAAACTGAGAATAGGGCTTGTTCTAATGAAAAATATGACATTCAACAAGATTTGCAAGAGAAAATGAGATTAAAAAACACTCAAACTAAGTATACAAAAAACATTGAAGTGATTAAGTATCCCTCTCTTTTGGACACATTGGCATACCATGAAATTATGAGATAATTAAATCAAGAGAAAAAACCAATGATCAAACAAATAGTTCTTTGGAAAAAGAATAATATTGGTAAGCATTTCTATTTGTTTATCACTAGAGGTGCAGGTACAGGAAAAACATTCACTGCATAAGCGCTTTACCATGCACTCGTACAACTTTATAACAAAGATTTACAAAGTGACCCTTTGAAAAAAAAAAGGTCTAATACTTGCATTTAATGGAAAAGTTGCATATATTGCACATGGTGTTACATTCCATTTAGATTTGCATTTTCCACTTTCACCATGTCACATGGTGCCATTGGCTTCTAACACACTCGATGTATTGAGAAAAGAATATGAACAACTTAAATTTTTGTTGATAGATGAGGCTTCATTAATTGGGTCTCGATTTCTTTATAGCATTGACAAGTGACTCCACAAAATTATGCATACTCCAGCTTCCCCGTTTGGGAACCTTGACATAATATTCTGTGGTGACCTATGTCAAGCACAACCTGTACGTAATTGTTGGATATTTGAACAAATGCATCTTATAGGAACTAGTTCTCCTTACCATTTTTGGAAAGAAAATGTGAAAAGTTATGAACTAAAACAGGTAATGTGAAAGGACAATAAATAATTTGTATCCATATAAAACAGAATCAGGACATGGTCACATACTGATGATGATCTTTCATTCTTGAAAAAACATTGTTATAGAACGGCACCAAATGATCCAACTTTTCGATCCCTGTTTTATTTAAACAAGAATGTACATGAACATAATGAAATAATGTTGTCTCTCATTAACAAAGAAGCAATTATATTAAATTCATATGATAGAACAATTGACTCAACAAATATAAGTCACAATAAACAAATCAAATTGTAGTTGCCATCTCCTATTGTGTTGAAAGAAAATATGCTTGTTGAACTAATTAGTGGAAATCAAAATATCCAGGATGGCTCGGTGAATGTTTTTGAAGGAATTTTTAGAGCATTAACAGCATTTGAAAATGGTACAATTTAGAATGAATTTTCTGATGCAGTTGTTGGCACTACTCAATGGGAAAAAATGGCGCATTTGTAAAAAGATGAAATAATGTTGACGTGGTCACTTATTACTAGAGTTTGTAGGAATAATGAATCAAAAAACATAATTAGTTTTACAAAAGAACAATTTATTGTTCAACCAGCATGTTCCTGAACCTTACATCGATCACAAGGATTAACAATGGACAAATTGGCTTTTGACCCAAAAGGGGTTAGGCAACATGGACTTGTTTATACTACACTTTCTCATGTCAAAGATATTAAATCCTTGTATTTATTAAACAAATTGGAACATAGTAACTTTTCTCTCAATGACAAGGTTGCTATTGAGCTAAATAGACTTAGACAAAATGCCTCCTATGAGCTTGAATATAGCATATATCAAAATAATACAATTGATGATTTGACAATATGTTCATTGAACACTCATAGTTTTTCCTTGCATTTCAAAGGTATCATTACTGAATGTGATCTAAAGAGTGATGATATTCTGTTTTCCCAAGAAACAAAAGAAAAATCGCCTCCATTGAATCCATTATTGTCTAGAAAATATCACTACATACATTTATACCATTTACATGGAATTGTCACATACTATAGAAAAAATATTGTGGTTGAGAATCATTTCAGTTATACAAATGACCAAATTGAATCAATAATTGCAACATTCCATGTTGAAAAAAAAACCATTATATTTTCAAATGTATATATTGCACCAAATGACAACATTGAAGAAATAATTAATTTCATCAAATTTATTTCAGAGCACACATGTAACAACTACTCAATTGTTCTTGTTGGTGATTTCAATTTGGAAATGTTGCAAACTAGCCATCAACAAAAAAAAAAAAAATCATTTATGCAAAATAATGGCTTGAATTTTCATACAAAAAAGGCAACAACTAACTATAGCTCACCGCTTGATAATGTTTGGACAAATATTTCAACTAGTACTATCTCTTTCCATGTCTTTGATGCTTATTGGATAGATCATCATACAATTTGTCTTGCCATATCTTTGTTGTCACCTTAAGTCGTTTTTCCAATGATTGTATTCTACAAGTTCACTTTTGGCTTGTGACAATATTTGTCACATTTGCAAATGAGAAGCTTTGACATATGCATTCATTTGCAAATATTCAAAAACAAAGAAATTATGCACCTCAAAAAACAACAAAACAACAAAAACATGAAAATATAAAATTCTGATAAGTCTTTGAACCATGAACATAAATTTGTTGTAATTGTATTGTGTGATTGATCCAAATTTAAACAAGAATGCAATAGATTACATATATAACCATAAATACAGAGATGTAGCGAAATAATACTTCATTTCATTAATGTAAAATACTGAAATATGCTTACAAACAGAGATGGAAATAACCAGCTAGGGCGATGGTAGCTTATCTCTGAGAAGAGATGTGGCGGCCACATGCCTCTAAATTGTGTTACAATGAGCCTTGAAGGCCTATTTATTGTTGAGAAACAATGGAAAACCCTAAACATCCAAAAACCTAACCCTAGGAGATGAAACACCAAAGTGTGGGCCCCATTTTGGGTAAATTGGTACATCAACTTCCCAGGGTCGTAACTTTGGCACCCGGTCTCTGTTTGACGCGTACAATAGCTCGTTAGAAAGATCTATCCGAGCACTACAATTTTGGGAAGAGAAGAATTTGTCCATAGACCCATGTTGCTCTTAGATTTCCCAAAAAAACGTCGTTTAGGGCCTCAAAACGGCTTCGGAAGTTCAGGACTCGAAAAACTACTAAAAATAGTAAATTGTGCTACAAATAAGGAAACTGAAAAAATAATAGAGACAATTGTGGGGGTCCAAGTGGGATAGGTGGGTGGCCACCAACATCCACCTAGATCATTCCCCCCCCCTCCTAGGAAGCAATGGTCCCCAATGTGTTAAGTTCCTCCTTGAGATGAGGAAACTTCTGCTGAGCTGGGTCCCTGGTGAACTATTTTGCAATCTCTGATGTGTCTAGTAATGGTGGGAAGCATGGTCGAGGGTGGTCCACATTGAAAACTCGGTGCAAGCTAAGGAATGGGGGAATGCTGTGCTCCAAAACATTGTTTCCCATAGCCTTGGTAATGGTGTAAGGACCAGACAGAAAATAAATTTCCTAGTTCGTGAGATGATCTTACTGCATTTCTTAGCAGAGATCAAAGAGGTGGCAGTAGGTGGGGCTACTTCCGGTATCCTGTATAATGAATTATCCAAAGAAATAATAATAACACGAGGCCTTGGCTCATACACAGCATGTCGCCTCCACAAGTATGTCTGGCCTAATAATACATCACAAACACCTGGAGGTGAAACATCACACAATACCTCATCTATGAAGGGTTTGATGCTGTAGGGAAGGCGGCACTGCTAGTGAACTCAGAGATCTCGTCCTTGGTGAAGCCACCCGATACTGTGCGGTTGAGGGTGTGGTGTAGTCAGTAGGCCCAACCGCTTCACGACCTCCACTGAAATGAGGTTCTTTTGGTTGCCACTATCGACAATGAATTGCAGCAGTGAACCCTTCACCTACATCTGTGAGTGGAAAAGACATTCCCCCTTTTTTTGATCTTCGTGCTCATTCTTATGGATCTTGGCAGTGGCAACAGTGGCGCTGGGCTTTGCATCAATGATCTGCTTCCCTTTGCCATTCCCCTTGTTGGGTTCTGACTCAAGGTTGGAACATGCATCTGATTCTGAAGCCTTCGAATCGGCCACCAATGACTGCTTGGTCCCACACTCACTTGTGTTGTGAGTGGGGATCTTATGGAACTCACCCCACTTTCCTATGTCCTTCTTTGATTTCATGGTGCTATTCTTTTCTTGCGGCTTCGATGGGTTACCCCGCCTTGGCTTTGTCCTTTGTTCTTCGGATTTGCAGATCCAAATTATCGTTTCTTTTGTTTAAACTTCTACTCGATTTTGACAGCGTATCGGTACACCGTGCTGAGTGAGGAGATGTTCAAGAAATCCATCTCATCCTAGATGTATCTATGTAGGCAGCGCGGTACTTGAGTACCAAATGCAGCTCAGAATCCTTGATACCCAACTGTGTGCGAAGGGTATGAAAAATGTTTGTGAACTCTGGAACATCTTGGTCCCTTCCCTGCCATAGCGTGGTCCACTTTATGTATTTGTCCTCATAGCTTTTGGCAAGGTAGTACTGCTCCTTTATGGCATCCCGGAATGAATTCCAAGAGGGTGTGTGATGAAAAGAGAATTTGGGGTAAGGCCAAAACCCCTTTTCTTTACAATATTCGATCCTGGGACCTATGGGCTATGAGCCCATTTCATTATCGGGAGCATTCCATAAGGCTTTAAGCCTTTAAAATTGGACCATATAACATATTGGAGCCTTTTACACTATCGGGAGCATTACATTGCTCTTTTACATTAAAACCCTGGGACATCAACTCTTTATCGAAATACATAGAAATACGAGAAAACCCCACTCTGGAACACAAAGCCGGATCTCAAAATTTATTCACCCGGACCTATGTATACCGTTGGGTCCGCACCATTAGTCATTCCATAGTGCTGCTTTGATCTCCGATTACCAATCGGTGCTTATCACTGTCGGCGTATCAGCATTTCACCCATCGGCATTCAAATAACTGCCAGCCCTTAACTCCTCCGATTGCGATTAGCGATCAGATCTCCACCATTGATCAACTATATGATCCAACGGTCCACACTTCATTGGAACATCGCAATCGCTCAAGGCTCTAAGTCCGTTCAATCATCAATGAAACATTGCGATGCGATCAATCGACGATCGCTCATCGCCTAATATTAAGACCTGAGGTCATGCCGCATATAAATGAATTACCCCGATGCGATAAAGTGGCTCTGTTTCTCAGTGATTGATCTGCTCCATTGATCTCTAAGATCGAATGGTCGCTGTGCATTCTCACTCGCTTCCTCAACTTAAACTCCCTTGTCTTTTGATGGATTTCTGTGTTAAACATGGTTCTGTGCCACACTCCATTTCTACACATAACACTCATATAATTGACATTTTAGATCACCATCGATCCATACAGTGGTCGATGGTCGATCGAACCTGCAACACTGGATTCAACTCTATATATGAAATACACACACGCAAACTATTTATACAGTAATACACAGGCATACAATCCAACACTTAAATACACAATTTTCTATTATACATGGCACAATTACATGCTAAGGTATTTCAGCCTTAGTAATGGGTTCTCCTTTGATTACATTATATCCCACACTCTGGTTACACAAATTCTATCTATTCACTCTCTATTCGTCTCTATCTCTTGAACACTCTGGCTCATAATATATATAAGGAAACATTGGATCTGATCACTGGAAGGATCCGATCAATCCTCTCCATGAATCACTCAACAACCCCCTAATCTCTCTACATGCATACATATGTGGCAGATTACATTTAATAAGTCTCCTCGAGACTTTTATCCATTCCATCATTTACTTTTTTTTGAACAGAATTTTCCCCTGTTTTTCTTGATAGTCCACATCTCCTCCTTCTCCACTTTGGATTCCCCCTTTAATTAGGGGGGGTTAGATGCTCTTGCATCAGACTCCTGAGGCACAAAAATTATGATCTCCTGGTCATATGCTTCTCCTTATCCTTAGCAATTCTACCCACTTCTTAGTGGAACTACCTTCATGATCTTCTGTGAGCTGCAACCAACCTCTGTAGTAACAGTCTTCCTCTACTACATGATACTCCACCAAGCCCTCCTCACTCGGTCTTTTGGAATCCTTCTAGTTATCTCCTCTGGAACCTATTAAGCACTCCTTGCTCTAGGTTGCTGCAAGTCTCCTCACCTTCCGTTGTCGTTCTCTACACGACAGTAAAGACCATAATCTCTCCAACTTTAACAAGTTGTACCTCCTTTCCCTTCTTCCTTCTCATAGGAAAACTTTCCCTCCTCTAATACCACTTGATGAAAAGAGAATTTGGGGTAAGGCCCAAACCCCTTTTCTTTACAATATTCGATCTTGAGACCTATGGGTTATGAGCCCATTTCATTATCGGGAGCATTCCATAAGGCTTTAAGCCTTTAAAACAAGACCATATAACATATCAGAGCCTTTTACACTATCGTGAACATTACATTGCTTTTTTACATTAAAACCTTGGGACATCAACTCCTTCTTCATCTTTCTTCTGTTGTGGTCTCCCTTAGAACCTCTGTTATGACTATCAGTAGCCATCTTCTTCTCTTCTCTCTTCATGAGCTCCTCACTCCCTCACTATGAGTTGCATTAAAGCCTCTACTATATCCTTCTCTGTAACTTAAACCACTTCACTGGCTTCTTCCTCAAGACCCAACCTAGTCTCTGGCTTTCCTCAAGTATCCTCTTTAATGCATCGAGTTTTTATTTTAACTCTACAATCTCTTTGTCAATTTCCTCTTGACTCATCCTCTTGCCATTTGCCTTGGCATCCTCTCTAGCAATTGAACATCTCTTTTGAGATCCGGTGTTGTGTTCCAGAGTGGGGTTTTCTTGTATTTCTATGTATTGCGATAAAGAGTTGAAGTCCCGGGGTTTTAATGTATAAGAGAAATGTAATGCTCCCAATAGTGTAAAAGGCTCTGATATGTTATATGGTCTGGTTTTAAAGGCTTCAAGCCTTATGGAATGCTCTTGATAATGAAATGGGCTCATAACCCATAGGTCCCAGGATCGAATATTGTAAAGAAAAGGGGTTTTGACCTTACCCCAAATTCTCTTTTCATCAAGTGGCATGAAAGCCAGGTTTTGATCCTGGGACCTGTGGGTTATGGGCACACTTCACTATTAGGAGCATTCAATAAGACTTTAAGCCTTTAAAGCCGAACCATATAACATATCGAAGTCTTTTACACTATTGGGAGCATTACATTGCTCTTTTACATTAAAACCCCAGGACATCAACTCTTTATCGCAATACATAGAAATATGTGAAAACCCTGCTCTAGACCACAAAGCCGGATTTCAAAATTTATTCACCCAGACCTGTATATACCATCGGGTCCACACATTTAGTCACTCCATAGCGCTGCTCTGATCTCCGATTATTGATCGGCCCGATCTCCGATTTCTTATCGACGCTTATCGTTTTTGGCGTATCGACATTTCACCCATTGACATTCCAATAACCACCAGCCCTTAACTCCTTTGATTACGATTAGTGATCAGGTCCCCACCGTTGATTAGTTATATGATCCAACGGTCCACATTTCATCGGAACATTGTAACAGCTCAAGGCTCTAGGTCCGTTCAATCATCAACGAAACATTGTGATGCGATCAATCGGTGATCGCTCATCACTTAATCTTAAGACCTGAGGTCCTGCCGCATATAAATGAAATACCCTGATGTGATAAAGTGGCTCTGCTGCTCAGCGACTGATCCGCTCCGTTGATCTCTAAGATCCAACGGTCACTGTGCATTCTCACTCGCTTCCTCCTTAACTTAAACTCGCTTGCCTTTTGATGGATTTCTATGTTAAACATGGTTCTCTGCCACACTCCGTTTTTACACAGAACACTCATATAATTGACATTTTAGATCGCCATCAATCCATACAGTGATCGATGGTCGATCGAACCTGCAACACTGGATTCAACTCTATATATGGAATACACACATGCAGAATATTTATACAGTAATACAGAGGGATACAATCCAACACTTAAACACATAATTTTCTATTATACATGGCATAGTTACATGCTAAGGCATTTCAGCCCTAGTAATAGGTTCTCCTTTGATTACATTATATCCCACACTCTAGTTACACAAATTCTATCTATTCGCTCTCTGTCTCTCTCTATCTCTTGAACATGCAGGCTCATAACACATATAAGGAAACATTGGATCAGATCATTGGAAATATCTGATCAATCCTCTCCATGAATCACTCAACAACTCCCTAATCTCTCTACATGCATACATATGTGACAAATTACATTTAATAAGTCTCCTCGAGACTTTTATCCATTCCATCATTTACTCTGTTTTGAACAGAATTGTCCCCTGTTTTGCTCGATGGTCCACATCTCCTCCTTTAATTAAGGGGGGGTCAGATGCTCTTGCATTAGTGTGGCTGAAAATAGTGAGTTCGTACTTTCATCCTTCTGCTCGCAGTAGGTTTCCCACCAGTCCTTGACATGGGGGCTGCTTTGAGAAGAGAGAAAATAATCTTTTCCTGACTGGAAAAATCATGAACAAAAAATTACCCTTCTAGTAGATTGAATCATTTATCTATGACATCTGCATCTATCTAACCCTTGAATATCGGGATTTCAAAATTAACTTGTACCTTAAAGGGTGTGGCATTTCCAGAGTAGCTGTTGGAAGCCGATGCGTCGCCTCTGGGTAGTTGCTGAAGGATTTGGGCAAAGTTGTCCATCACCGTGTTCCTTTGTCACTCGAGGGCCTTTTCGAGCAAGATTTTGATAGGATCTCTTGCCCCCTCATCTTTCTTTTCATTCACCATGGGAGGCCATCGGGATTTGCGAGGCTGGTCTTGCAAAGGTTTGACTAGTTCAAGCCCTAACTCCTTATATCTTGACCTTGTTGGGGACATGCAAAGAAAAATAGAGAAAGAGTAGACCGCTTTAATACCTCTGATCCAGATTTAAACAGGAATGCAATAGATTATAGATATAACCATAAATATAGAGATGCAATGGAAATAATACTTCATTTCATTAATGTAAAACACTGAAATATGCTTACAAACAAAAATGGAAATAACCAGCTAGGGAGATGGTATCTTATCTCTGAGAAGAGATGTGGCGGCTACATGCCTCTAAACTGTGTTACAATGATACTCAAAGGCCTATTTATTGTTGAGAAACAATGGAAAACCCTAAACATCCAAAAATCTAACCCTAGAAGATAAAACACCAAATTGTGGGCCCCATTTTGGGTAAATTGGTACATCAACTTCTCGGGGTCGTAATTTTGGCACCCAATCTCCATTTGATGCATACAATAACACGTTAGAAAGATCTATCTGAGCACTACAACTTTGGGAAGATCAAAATTGGTCTTTTGACCCATGTTTCTCCTATATTTCCCAAAAAACGTCGTTTAGGGCCTCAAAACGGCTCCGAAAGTTCAGGATCCGAAAAACTGCTAAAAATAGTAAATAATGCTACAAATAAGGAAACTAAAAAACTGACAAAGATAGTTGTGGGGGTCCAAGTGGGATAGGTAGGTGGCCACCAACATCCACTTGGATCATTCCTCCCCCCTTAAGAAGAAATGGTCCCCGTTGCCTTGAGTTCCTCCCTAAGATGAGGAAACTTATCTTGAGCTGGGTCTGTGGTGAGTTGTTCTTCAATCTTTGAGGTGTCCAGTAATGGTGGGAAATATGGTTGAGGGCGACCCATATTGAAAACTTGGTGCAAGTAAAGGAATGGGGAAATGATTTTCTCCAAAGCATTGTTTCCCACAGCCTTGGTAATGGTGTAAGAACCATGTCGAAGTGGTTTGAGCTTCTGATGGGCTCTTGTAAGGCGTTATTTCTGTAGATGCAACTAGACTGTGTCGCCCACTTGAAACTTGTGTGGTACCCTTATGGGTGAAGAGAAGTTGTTCCTGTGTTCTGTTATGACCATATACCTTTACTGCTGCTACGGTGTGGAGGAACCCTTCGCGGGGGTCATGGATGTGGCGACGATATTCCCGTTACTTTGGAAGTGGACTAGACAAAAAATAAATTTCCTAGTCTGTGAGATGATCTTATTGCATTTCTTAGCAGAGATCAAAGAGGTGGTGGTAGGTGGGGCTACCTCCAGTATCCTGTATAATGAATTATCCAAAGAAATAATAACAGCACGAGGACTTGACTTATACACAACATGTCACATCCACAAGCATGGTTGGCCTAATAATACATCACAAACATCCAGAGGTGCAACATCACACAATACCTCATCTGTGAAGGGTTTGATGCTATAGGGAAGGTGACACTATTGGCGAACTCGGAGATCTCGTCCTTGGTGAAGCCACTTGATACTGTATGGCTGTGGGTGTGTTGTAGTCGGTAGGCTCAACTACTTCATGACCTATGCTGAAATAAGGTTCTTTTCGCTGCCACTGTCGACAATGAGTTGCAGTGGCGAACTCTTCACCCACATCTGTGACTAAAAAAGACGCTCCCCCTCTTCTGGATCTTCGGGGTCATTCTTTTGGATCTTGGTAGTGGCAGTAGTGGTGTTGGGCTCCGCATCAATGATCTGCTTCCCTTTGCCATTCCCCTTGTCGGGTTCTGACTCAGCGTCGGAACATGCATCTGATTCTGAAGCCTTCAACTCGGCCACCAACGACTGCTTAGTCCAACACTCACTTATGTTGTGAGTGGGGCTCTTATGGAACTCACACCACTTTCCTGTGTCCTTCTTTAACTTCATGGCGTTTTTATTTTCTTGCGGCTTTGATGAGTTGTCTTGGGTCACCCTACCTTGGCTTTGACCTTTGTTCTTTGGATTTGCAGATCCAAAGTCTCGTTTCTTCTGTTTAAACTTCTGCTTGATTTTGATAGTGTATCGGTACGTCGTGCCGAGTGAGGAGATGTTCAAGAACTCCATCTTGTTCTGGATGTATATATGTAGCCAGCCGCGGTGCTTGAGTGCCAAATGCAGCTCAGAATCCTTGATACCCAAATGTGTGCGAAGGGTATGAAAAATGTTTGTGAACTCTGGCACATATTGGTCCCTTCCTTGCTGCAACATGGTCCACTTTATGTATTCGTCCTCATACATTTTGACAGGGTAGTACTGTTGGGCCTTGAAATTGTCATTCACTTCCATTACATTTTCACTTATCTTTCCATATTGTCACCTTCACTCCACCTCTATTTCATTACATTTACCTTACCATTATAATTATTGGGTCACATTTATGTTTTTCCAAACTTTATTAATTCTTAGCATTTTTAAGTGAATTTATGGTAAAAAATTAGAAAATAATGTGCATATGCTTATACCTAACAAGTGGGATGAAATTGTTGACATGTGTAAGTCAAAAGGAAGCTTCTAAAAGACCCTTATGTGGCCTCCTAAGGCCAAATTCGAATTTGAATGGAGAATATCACGTGATCATGAGGATATGTGTCTCATTTCCTATTTGTATTGAAACTCTAAAAAGATGTGCGTTATCATTTTCTATTTGTATTGAAACTCTAAGAAGACGTGTGTCTTATCATTTCCTATTTTGATTGTAACTCTATTAATATAGGGAGATATTCATGGACTCTCATTAATGAGATAACTTCTCATATTTTTGTATAAATAGGGGAAGTTTTATCCTATCATGGAGATGTGAAAAGTTGGGGAAATGCTCTTGTTTTGAATATAGAACTTGGATTTGGCACCATACTCATGAGTGATGTTCACTTTGATTTTGTTATGCTTGTTATGTGAGAGGTTAAGAGTGATTGTTTTTATTTGCTTTCATATATAGAGGTTAAGAATTATTGTTTTTGCTTTCATTTCATATCATGTGGTTTTGATTATTCATTTCATAGGATCCTGATTTGATAATGCACACATGATCTGTTATGAAACTAGCTCAAGAAAAGATAGAAAAAATAGTTCAACGCCTTAGAATTCAGCCTCTTCGAGGGGGCAACCTCCTTTACATTACATAAATGAACAATTCTTTGATGATACAAATGACAAAACCTCCTTTCTATATATATGAGTCTAAGGAGCCACAATATAATCCAACCGACCTAACAATAATAATATAAAGCCATAAAAATAACAATAGAGGGATTCTATGGGGCACATAAATAACAACATGGGGGTAATAGGGGCACAACAATATAGATAAGGGGTATAACTACAATAGTAATGGGGTAATCACTAGTATTATAGGGACCCAACATGCCCCTCTCCTTCAAAAAAAGTGTTGTCCTCAACGCTTGAGTAGTTCTGGATACTTCTGCATAAAATTCTCATCCTCCCATGTGGAATCTTCAACGGATAAGTTCTTCCACTTGATAAGATACTCTGAAATTGATCGATTTCGTAGCTGTCGAGTTCTTGTTTCTATGACTGCTTCCGGTTCCAATATAATTTTTCCTTCCTCATCAAGTTCTGGCAATATTGTTTGCACTGGGAGCTTGTCCCCTATAACCTTCTTTAAACATGAAACATGGAAAACTGGGTGCAATCGAGAAGATGCGGGAAGCTCCAATTTGTATGCCATAGGACCAATCTTTTGCAACACCTTGTACGGACCATAATACTTTGGTGATAATTTATTATCCTTCTTAGCTTGCTTTAGGGACATTTGCTTATATGGTTGTAGCCGTAGGAATACCCAATCACCTACATCAAAACTTCTTTCACTGCGATGTTGATCTGCCTGTTATTTCATTCTATTTTGTGCCAACACGAGGTTATCCTTTAAGAGTTGGAGGAATTTTTTTTGATGTTCGATGTGATGTTCCATTGCCTGAACCTTAGAATTTTCTCTTAAATATGATGTGATGGATGGTGGTTGATACCCATAAAGTGCCATAAATGGGGTCATTTTTGTTTTTGTATGGAAGGAAGTGTTATACCACCATTCAGCCAGAGGCAACCATTTGACCCATTGTGTCTGTTTATCAGATACAAAGCAACGAAGATATCTTTCCAAACATTTGTTTACTATCTCAGTTTGCCCATCAGATTGAGGACGATAAGATGAGCTATGAGCTAACTAAGTACCAAGACAAGAAAATAATTCTATCCAGAAATTTCCAGTGAAAATGGGATTTCTGTCACTTACAATAATCTTTGGGTTTCCATGTAGCTTTTGAATTGTTTCCATAAATACAGTAGAAACTGTATTGGCTTTAAATGGATGTGATAATGCACAAAAATGTGCATACTTGGTAAGTCTGTCAACTACCACCATTATGACACTCTTTCCCTCAAACTTGGGTAAACCTGTGATAAAATCCATTGAAACCTCCTCCCAACGTTGGCTTGGAATGGATAAAGGTTGTAATAGACCCGGTGTCTTAATTGTTTCAACTTTATTTTGTTGGCAAACCAAAGATTCCGCCATAAACTTTTGAATATCTGATTTAAGGCCATCCCAAAAAAATTCCTTCTTAACCCTGTGGTAAGTTTTTAAAAATCCCAAGTGCCCTCCTAAGGGAGAAGTGTGCAATTCCATAAGAATCTTTTGTTTTAGCTGGGAATTCTTACAGAGGTATAAGCGATCTTTGTACCATAATGAATCATTTTGCCAGCTAAATGTATCAGACGTACTGGAATCTTGTTGTAGCTTTCGAATAAGTGCCCACACTTCTTCATCATTCTTCCATTCCTCCCTTGCTTCGTTTATCCAATCTGGTTGGATAATAGAAATGGCGCACAACAATGCTTCCACATCCTCATCCTTTCTTGAAAGTGCATCTGCCACCACATTTTGCTTCCCTTTTATGTAGATGATTTCAAATTCATAACCCGTCATCTTTGTGACCCACTTTTGTTGCTCTTCAGAGGATAATATTTGTTCTAAAAAGAATTTAAGGCTATCATGATCCATTTTTACTTTGAAGTGTCTTCCCATTAGGTAGGGTCGCCATTTCTTAAGTGCATGGAGTATTGCCAACATTTCCTTCTCATAAATAGCTTTGCTTAAAAACATTCCCTTGATTGGACGACTTTCAAAAGCAATGGGTCTTTCATCTTGCATTAAAACAACACCAATTCCATTTCCTGAAGCATCACATTCCACAATAAAGGTTTTTGTGACGTTCGGTGTAGCTAAGACTGGTGCTTGGCACATTGCCTCTTTAATATGTTCAAAGGCCTTTGTTGCTTCCGGAGTCCATGAAAATGCATCTTTCTTCAATAATGTTGTTAGAGGTGCTGCTATTCTCCCATAATTCTTAACAAACTTGCGGTAATACCCTGTCAACCCAAGAAATCCTCGCAGATGCTTTATGGATGTGGGGATTTTCCATTCCTTAATGGCTTTAATTTTGCTAGGGTCTACCTTAACTCCTTCATGAGATACAATATGACCCAAATATTCCACCTCCTGGACTCCAAAGAAACATTTGGATCTTTTTGCATATAATTGTTTCTCCTCCAATAGTTGTAGCACCCTGTCAACATGTTCAACATGATCCTTCCAAGACTTGCTGTAGATTAGTATATCATCAAAAAATACTAACACAAATTTTCTAAGGAATGGTGTTAACGAGAGATTCCATACAGGCTGGTAGATCTCTTCTCAAAATACAGATCTCATTGCCCTGATGATGGACTCACCTAGCTAGTCCGAAACGTCGGTTTCTTAAATTGCTCACAGGTTTTTCCATTAACAATAAAAATTTCTAAGGAATGGTTTGAAAATTGAATTCATCAAACCTTGAAATGTTGAAGGTGCATTAGTAAGGCCAAAAGGCATGACCAAAAATTCATAATGACCCTCATGAGTTCTAAATGCCGTTTTTGGAATGTCTTCAATCTTCATTCTAATTTGATGATATCCCGAACGAAGATCCAACTTGGTGAAGTAAATTGATCCATGCAATTCATCCAGTAATTCATCAATGATAGGAATGGGGAACTTATCTTCAATAGTAGGGCTATCATCTTTTCCAGTAAAATTTTCCATGAAGAGGGTTTGAGAAAAATTCACTTACTTGGCGAAAATTTGAAATGGCCACAATTTCGTCAATATTGCTCAGAATCCCTATTATGACCTGTTTTTGGAAATGGAACAACCATTCTGCATCTACCCATGTGATATAAATCTTGATCCAGGCACTGGAATTTCAGATTTTCACTACAACTCTCCCGTCGTCACCAAATTTTCTGCAAAAAAGAGTTGATTTTAAATCAGCGATATCTCCCTCATCCAGACTCCGATTCGACTGATTTTTTTTTGAAATTGGGTAATTTTTCCCAAAAAAATTCAGATCTGCAATTATATTTTGTATATCTTGCACTAGGACGTCCAGATATGCGCTGCAAACTCGCTGCCACGAAAAATTGTCTGCAACACCACTGATTTTTAGATCAGCGATATCTCCTTCATCCGGACTCTGCTTCGACTGATTTTTTTTTTTTTTTAAATCGAGTATTTTTTCACAAAGAATTCAGATCTACAATTAGATTTTGTAGATCTTGCACTAGGACATCTAAATCTGTGTCGCAAACTCGCTGCCCCAAAAAATTATCTACAACCCCACTGATTTTTAAATCAGCGATATCTCCTTCATCCGGACCCCGATTCGACCGATTTTTTTTTTTGAAATCGGGTATTTTTTCACATAGAATCCAGATCTGCAATTAAATTTTGTAGATCTTGCACCAGAACATACAGATCTAATCTGCAATCTCGCGCCCCAAAAATTTCCTACAAAACATAAGAAAATTTCTCCACTTTTTTGCCCACGAAAGTGCTCTGATACCACTTGTTATAGATCTGATATGAAAATATAAGACAATGAAAATAAACCCAAGAAATAACAAGGTTTGAATATAGATGGAAATGATTCACTTTATTGATCAAACCCTTAAGGTAGGGCAACACCATATACTCACTCCTTAAGGAAGGAGAACACTCCACAAGCCATATGCCTGTTCATACAATAATCCTTCACATCCCTCAATGTGGAGTCTCTAGCCTCTTTATAGGCCTCATACATACAATACCATGGGTCATTACCATGGTTCCCTCAATACCATCTATCTAATACCATGGGCCCATTACATTATTACTAACTACTTGTGGTCCCTTACATGATATGGGTTAACCACCTTATTTATTACTATGGCCCATCCCATTATTACATTATTCCCTTGGATACCTCCCTTTGTACCCCATGTTATCCCCCCAAGGTTCAACGCGATTTCTTATCAAATGGTTTTTTTTTGCGACTTCTGAAACGTCACAGAAAAAAGTTATACCGAAAATGCCACGATGACCTGTTTGGAGCAGCGAAACCCTAGAATCCAAAGCTCTGATACCAAATGTTATGAAACCAGCTCAAGAAAAGATAGAAAAGATAGATCAATGCCTTAGAATTCAACCTCTTTGAGGGGGCAACCTCCTTTACATTACATAAATGAACAATTCTTTGATGATACAAATGACAAAACCTCCTTTCTATATATAGGAGTCTAAGGAGTCACAATATAATCCAGCTGACCTAACAATAATAATATAAAGCCACAAAAATAACAATAGAGGGATTCTATGGGGCACATAAATAACAACATGGGGGTAATAGGGGCACAACAATATAAATAAGGGGTATAACTACAATAGGAATGGGGTAATCACTAGTATTATAGGAACCCAACATGATCCCTTAGAGTAGATTTCATTTCATGCAATTTCATTTTTGAAAGAGTGGTGTGCTTTTCAATTCCCGCAAGTGTGGTGGATTAAGACTTCCATTCCTGCAAGTGTGGAAGATTAAGATTTCAACTCCTGCAAGTGTGATAGATTAATATTTCAATTCCAAACATTGTACTATAATTTCCTTTGAATTGATTGTTGAATTAGAATAGGTGAATTTGGTTTGTCGTTATTTGGTTTAGTAGTTAGATTGATCTAAAATGGAGTTAATTTCTAGCATATATAGTGCACGCATGCTTCACAAGTTTTACAAAACCTCGGGGTTGATAATTAAATGATAGGTAATTAATTTTCTTCAACATTTTGGCGTTGTTGCCAAGGAAGTGTGCATAGGAACTAGCTTTCAGTTTAGAGTGTATTTTATTTATTTTTGTTTTTACTAACCATTTATGGACAAAGGGTCTAGAATGCAGCCCAAAGACTACATTGAGAAATGGTATCAAAAATAGGTTACGCCACAATATTCATCAATTCTTCAAGATATCGTTGTGGCAAATCGAAAGGTCAAGTTGATTTCGAATATCCCTACAAACAATCAGGTACATTTTTCAATTTTGGATATGAGCATTTCAAAAATTTTAATCCGTAAATGGCTTCATTGGAAGCATGCATATACTTAAAAAAATGTAGTTTTTAGATAGATAGGAAAAAAGAAAAGAAAAAGGATTGATAAAATCTTGACTATGCTAACAAAATGAAAATAAAAAAAATCTCAAGTATGCTTTCCTTCTGCACTTCGTGTGACCTTGAGGATTAGAAAAAGAAATTGTTTTGTTAGTATATCATAAAAATTATTTAGCTATAGAATGCAATTTTGCAGCTAATTTCTGTTTTCATGATTTGATTTGCTTTAATTTGATTTTACAATAAAATTTAAAATAAAAAAAAATTCCAAATGCATTTTCTTTATTAATAAATTGTTTTGTTTAAATGAAATATATATGTATATATTTTGAACTCAAAGAAAAAATGTAACATATATAATTAAAAAAACACATAAAATAATTAAAAACAAATAAAAACAAAATACAAAAAGACGAAACATATAAAAAAAATAAAAATAAATACAAAATTTAAAAACAAAACAATACTAACAAAACCATATAAGATAAAACAACACATACAATAGAAGGAAAAAAGGGCGTGCATTACACAAGAAAATCCAACGTTATTATTGAACTGCATAAAAACAAAGGTCAAAATTTATAAACCATTTGTCGTATGATTATACGTTAGTTAATAAAACCCTTGGTATATGTAGCACATTGCAGTGTTGAATCTGATGTGTTCTTAGCTACTCAGGTTTAGCCTGTAACAGAAAAATGAAAAATAAAAACCATGTATCCTGTACAAAACTATTAGCGTTTGTTCAATGATAAAATGCTGGATTGAATTGAGTAAGGAGCTCGTGATAATCATCTATTTGAGAGCATAGAATAAGGAAGAATCTGTAGTTGAAGAAGCTGAGAGGAAAGCCAAGGGAGATGAGAAATTTTCCTAGAAACTACAGTGAAACTGGAGGCATAATCATTTGACAAATCCAAAATTGATTTTTGCAGAAAATGTAATTGCCAGAAAGTGTAACTATCTTGACACTCAATTTTAAAATGAATGTTCTGAGAAAAAAACAGGGCGTGTATAAAAAGCTGGGACATGGGTTTTTTCTGGAACGGGATGAATTTAATAACTTACAAACCTTTTCCTCAGATTCCTAACCGTTTGAGAGAAAATCGTGGTTCTTCGGGACCCTGTTTGGTGATTGTGTTGAGCTAATTTGTTTACCGAAATTAACACAAATATTTCTTATCAATCCGGGTTGTTTATGCTTTGAGGCAAGTTCACTATATGTGAATATCAGATGTAATCAAACCTTGAAAGATAATTTGTTCAAAAACTTAAAGAAATACATACTACAACTCTAATTCAATTAGTTTGAAAAGAGGAAAAATATTGAAATGGTTCTTAACTCAAGAAGTCCACTTCTGCCTCAATTACTACTTAATGAATCAGAGATTGAAACTAAGAACTTAAGATGGATAAATTATTAATGAAAGAATGCTCCTAACTTAAGAGACACATAATGTGTTTCATCATAATTCATTCACCTCAATGCCAAAATCACATAAAGAAACTACTTGCATGCAATCAAAGGAAACTAGTTACAATTCACCATATTAGTAGAAGGGGTGCTCAACTTGAAAAATCTGTTTTTCCAACTCAATAAAATGATGCATAAGCTAAGATCTAATGAAATCAATCACCATACATTAACCATATATCAATCTGAAATAAAGCATGAAAAACCAGTTCTACAATAACTAGATTACAAGAAATAAAACTAGTTAACAAGGAAGTGTACTTAGCTTGGAATGGGGGCCCTCCACCCTTGCTTTGCACACTTGAAGAGTGATATCAGAAGCTCAAATTCAGTCACACATCCATAGCATTGAACAACAAAATAATAATAGCACAAGTCTTCAAATTAACTCTCCAATCCAAAAGTGTCTCAGCATAAAAGTATAATAAGTCAATACATAAGCCATCAAAGTCTTGGCTCTTAAATAAAAGTATCATGAAACAAATTGATCTATATTCACTCAAACAAACCCATCTACTCTTATCCATCTATCTAAGTCGAATTCATCACTCCCATCCCAAGAGATATGATCAATCCCATAGAATCTCAAAACTTCCCTATTTCTATGGGATTTCTGAATGACTAGTCATGATTGACTAGCACTAAATGGGCCTAATAAAGCTTGTTCTGTTCGAGCTAAGCATAGCTGGCTTAGTCCTAGTTCTCAAGCTGTCCATCCATGCATTCAATTCGTGCCTAGGTGTCCTGCAACCATATCAGCCATAAAGCCATTACGGGAATTTCTGAATCTGCCAATTTTTGCACTTAAAACCAAACTTTCATAAAAACTTTAGAAATTGAAAAATTAAAATTAAATACCTGAATGGATATAAAATATATATCAAAATGGGATGAATAAAGGGAAAATGGATGGCAAATAGATGGATTAGTAATTTTCTTAGAGCAAAAACAAGACCAAAACTAAGGCCCAACATCTCCCCCTTGCTTATCATCAAGCATGTCCCCATGCTTGCTTATTCCTCTTTGATATTCTTCTCTCTGTAGTAGATGTTGTACCTGTAGATGCTTCCTGTTGTGCTGCCCTGACCAAACAATCCAAACTTGAGTCATTTCCTTCCTTGAACAAAGCTACTTTTACCTTCTGTTTTTCATACTTTGCCTGCCACATATTCTTTTCCTTTAACCATTTAAATGCTGGTTTAGAAAGTAGATCATTTTTTCGCTTTAGTCTCCCTAGCTCTTCATTTAGCTTTTCATTTGCCTTGACCAACTTAGTATTATCATTCTTACTTGCCTTGTTTTCTTATTTTTATTGTTTTTCCATGATTTTACTAATTTCTAGTTGGTTAGTTAAGTCCCTGATTCTTCCCAAATTGATTTCTTTTTCAAAGTCTTGTGTTGTTTTGATTAGTGATGCTACTGATGCATCATCATATGAAGAATCCCTCTCAAATACCTCCTGTGCAATGTCATTTTCTACCTGTTTCCTTGGAGAATATGTGTCTACTTCCTTTTCTAAGTCAATGGGACTTTTATTCCTAAATCTTCTAGGAATAGACATAACAGATGTTTCATTTTCCTACATGGCCATGTTATTTTGCTGTTTAGCTCTTGTTCTGGGATACAAGGGTGAACTCATCAATCCTCTGTTTTCCTGCTCTACTTTATCCTGCACTTCATTAACCTGTTCATTAAACTGGTTTCTAGACAGGAACTCTCTCCAAGCTATGCCTTCCAACCTTACTTAATACTCAACCAGGATTTTGATCAATCCCTAGTGGTAAATCTATCTTGCTTTGGGCCTGTGTTCATGTCTCACTGTTTCAATCATTCTCAAGAGGCTCCTAAATAGGAGATATGGCAAGTTAATCCTATCTTCTCTTTTAATATGTTGTAGAAGCAGGACATGATATAGGTGGGCAACACTATATCCTCTATCACAAGTCAAAAACTTCTGGATGACAAGAACCAACTCACCCCATGGTTCATTGAACCATTCCCTTGGTTCTATCAAAAGTCCCTTTCCGGTTCTTTTCAAGGAAGAAAGTCCATGCTTTCTCTTTGAAGTGCAGGCCTTTGTGATATTTTTCACCTATCATTGGAAGATCTAGAGCTTGGGAAAGGTATTCCTGAGTCAAAGGAATAATGAAATCTCCTACACGTGTTTGGTCTTGACTGTAGTTGTTTATGAAGTCCCTGGTCATCTCCTCACTGTGGCCATCAAACTTTTGCAAAAATCCTATCAATCCTGCCTGGTAAAGCTTTTCTATGGTTTCCTTTTTCCAGCTCTCTATTTGAAATTTGGGCTCTATTCTGGCTGACATTGTTTCTGAAAACCAGTGGATATATGCTTCTGCTGTCATTAATTTCATCTTAACAATAATAATTTACAACTATTGTTCTGTCGAAAATTAAATTCCAAAATCAGAGAAGCTTACCTGCTCTTTCACAACAATTTTAATTCAATTTCCTCAGCCTCTGTTTACCCTTTCTCTGTAGCAACACTGTTTTAAATCCCTGTCCAAGCAATCAAACACCTGTATATCTCTGTCAACATGCTAAACTCTGTCTGGTAAACAAAATACATATGAAAACAACATATTCATGATGGACTTTTGGTTTTCTTAATGTATATTTTTTTAGGCATCATCCTTATTTTGCTCCATATATGCCTAACATTCTGCACTGTGTATATATAAAGACATTAAAACAAACAATGCATTTCCTTAAATGGCTCGGCCTTTATCTCTCTGAAAATCAGTGCTCGGCCTCCTATATAAAAACTTGAACATCACACAACACATTTAAATGGAACAGAGTTTAAATGGCTCGGCCTTAAACAGACTTTACTATAGCATACCAATCCATTGTATTAACCAGAACAAAGTCACATTCTTCGTGTTTGTTCGCATTACAGGCCGTTTCCATTCAAAGGCATGCAATATATCAGGCATATAAACAATAAAATCAACCAACAGCGCAAAACAAAATCAACTATACAAGCACATAAAAAAAAAATTCACATCTTCGGTGCTAGCAACTATGACTCTGCCTCCTCTGTTTTATAAACTCTGTTTTGATTTGCAAAACTACACATGCGAGCCCATGCTAATGACGTGTTATACATGCAACAAGATAGAATTAGATTGTTGTGCTGTTTCCCTAGTGTTTATGCCGTGATACATGCGATGAATCTTATCGCCAAGCCTCATATTTATTAAACTGCTGTCATCTAACCCTTAGAATTATTGATTCTGGAGTTTTTCGGCGTTTTTACCTGGCTATTGACGAGCGCTGAGGAGTGTTAAATGGCGCTCCGAATCCCTGTGACTGCGTTTGGCTGACTGGTGGCAAGAGTAGGTGCGTTAGTCATTAAATAACAACACCGTTTCAACACGAATCATGGTTTGCGAGCTAAGAAAATCATGCCATTACCTGAGTTATCCCGAGATTTCAGGATCACTTTGCATTGTATTTGGGATGTTTTACCTTCTTATATCTTCACAGTCCTGCTTCAGTTTCCTCTTTGCTTGCGACTATGCAGCTCTCAACACAACGCTTTGAGCTATTCGGCGATGATGAAGTTGTTTTACCAGGCGCACGAGACCGTCAGTTAGTTTATGACCATTTACATGTTTTGGCCATGCGTTTTGCTGAGTTGATCCATATGATTTCTTATTGGCGGTCATGGGAACGTAGGCATGCCATGAAAGTCATGCGAGTCCTTTTGACCAGTCGCCTGACTGTGTCATTAGGATGGCCTTCCTGTTCTCATGATTCAAATTTAAACCCACCATCCATGAAGGTCGTGGCTGTCCTCCTATGCAGCTCATGGCATCATGCAAACATTTGACGATTTAGATGTACCTCCATGCCACGTTGCTCAAGCCACATCTGCGCTTGAAGGTCTGTGCAATTCATGCATTGGGTTGGTGCGTGGGTGGACTGTCGTTGCACTCATAACCTTTGGCACTCACCGTATATGCAATAGTGTTTGATCATATGCAATAACCCGTATATGCAATAACCTTTGGCCGCATATAAACTTAACTTTGTGTTGCATGCGGTCATGTCTCCTCGTTCCATGCGCTATATGCATATTTCCTTGTGCCTTATATCCTAAGTTTATTGCATATGCATATCATATATTCATTCGTCCACATTGCATATATTGCATATAGCGCATATATTGCATATTACGCATTCGTTTGTGGCTTTTCATATTGCATATATTAAAATAAATTTACATATAGCGCATTACTTCCAAAGTTATATGCACACCCTTATTATAATTTTAAAATGACCATCTTGGGTCATATTTAAAATTATCACCATTGCCAATCATTGAATTGTATGTGCAGGTTGAAATGTTGTCCTCGTTTGGTCCCTTTATGCTTCTAAAGAAAAATACTTAGGGGTTAATGAACATGAAATGGAATAGGATCTTTATGGATATGAAATGGAATAGAATGTGTAAGGGTTATAGGGTATGTACAAGGAATATAGGGTATGGAATGATAATTAATATCTTCAGGTACTAATTTCAACTTAAAAAAGACTAAAAATTTCTAAGAAAAATTTGAATTTTCAAGCACAAAATGACTATACATGTACTCCTCTGGATGATGTCTGTATAAGTGGGATGAAATCAGTTTATCAAATGTTGTAGATGGATTGAAAAGTAGAATTTATTGCTGCTCCTTGTTCTGCATGCTTTGGTTCTTGAATTGCTGATTGTTGTTCAGGTCCCTCTGTAATGATTTCTTGATTCAGGTCCCTCTGTTATGCACATGCTTATGAAATATGTACATGTTGCTTTGATAAGGTCCCTCTGATATTTTTTTGGTCCCAACTGTTGACAATACAAGTTCCATCTGTACTTTAGCTGCACAGCTAAAGTTCTTGTGCAATTCTTCCCCTTGCTTAAGATTTGATTTGTCCTCAAGTCAGATGTGTGTGGAGAATTTCCAGCATTGAATTTTTGTGAGAACAGTAGAACAAGAATAAAGAATTCATAGAGTCCAAGTTTCCTTGGTTTTCCCCTATGAATTCGTGTTTGCTTGGTGCTAGTTTCCTGGTTTTCACTAGCAAACAATTTATTTATTTATTTATATTATTATTATTATTATTATTATTTATTTTTTTTGATTTTGTTTTATTATTATTATTTTTATTCTGCTACAAGACTGGAAGATGGCTGAGCCTGTTGTGCCATTATTTCCAGTTCTATATCTTCTACCAGTTGTTTCATAAATGCTTCCTTGCTAATAGGCTTGTTATAAACTTTGAGCCTATGTCCATTTACTAAAAATGAGGTGGAGTCCTGCTCGATTGTCCTGATATTGACTGCTCCATTGTCAAAGATTTCTTCGATTTCATATGGGCCTAGCCAGTGTGTTGTGAACTTTGCTTTGAAATCTTTGAATTTGGAGTCAAACAGTAATGCCTAGTCTCCCTTGTGAAATGTCTTGCTTTTAATAAATCTGTCGTGCCACTTCATTCTTTGTTGTTGCACCAACGTGGTATGTTCTATGGCTTGTTGACGATGCTCATCTAGTCGATTCAATTCCATGATCCGCTGTTGTTGTGCTTTAGACAGGTCTAGTCCTAGTTCAGCTGCCAGTTTGTATGTGTGCATCTGAAACTCTGTAGGCAATAAGGCCTATTTTCCATATACCAACTGGTATGGGCTAAAGCCAGTTGTATTCTTCCATGTGATCCTGTAGGCCCATAGTGCATCCTTTAATTTTTCAGACCAATCTTTTCTGTTCAGCTGTACTGTTTTAGTCATGATATTTTCTAGGACTTTATTTATTGATTCAACCTGCCCATTTTCTTGAGGGTGATATAGTGTAGACTTCCTTTGTTTGATCTTGTATTTCTCTATTAGATCTCATACCAGCTTTGAAGTAAACTGTGCTCCTTGATCTGTTACAATTTGTCTGGGTACTCCATATCTTACAAAGATTTCTTCAAAGAGAAAGGTGACCACTGTATCTTCTGTTGCTCTGGCTACTGCTTTGGCCTCCACCCATTTGGTGACGTAATCTGTACATACTAGGATGTACCTTTTTCCATTTGATGGTGGATTAATAGGTCCAACAAAATCGAGCGCCCATTGCTAAAATGGTTCTATGAGGACTTGTGGCTTGAGCGGCATCTCATCTGATATGATTGGTCTCCCTGTTCTTTGGCAACTGTCACATTGCTTGACATATGCCTTGGAGTCTTTGAAGATGGATGGCCAGTAGTAGCCCAATTGCAACACCTTGTAGGCTGTTCGTTTGTCTGCAAAATGAACACCACATGGTTCATCATGACATGCTTTCAGGACGTCTAATATTTCATCTTATCACACACATTTTCTAATTATCAAATCTGAACCAATATAAAATAAATCACCATTTACCCAACTATACCTAGAGCTTTCTCTAACAATTTTTCATTTTTGCTTTTTAGAGAATTGTGCTGGAAACTTTCCAGAAGATAAACAATTTGCAATGTCTGCAAACCATGGTGTTTTTACTGTTATTGCAAACAGGTGTTCGTTTGGAAAGTTGTCTACAAATGGATTTGGATCGCTGGGTGAATGTATGCGGGACAGAAAGTCAACCTTCTTTTCCTGGCCGGTCTTGTATTGTAATATTAAACTCTTGCAATAACAATAACCATCTTGTTATTATCCCATTGGTGATGGGTTTATTCATCAAGTATTTTATTGCTGAATGATTTGTATGAATAAAAACTTGGTAACCTGTTATATACTGCCTGAATTTGTTTACTGCATCTATTACAGCTAACATTTCTTTCTCTGTGACTGTATAGTTCAATTCTACAAGTGTTAAATTCTTGCTTATAAAGTATATTGCATAATTGAATAGGTTCTCTTTTTGCCCAAGAGAGGCACCTATCGCGGTATCAGATGCATCAGTTGAAATATGAAATGGCAAAGCCCAGTTTGGCCCGCGAAGAATGGGTGCAACTGATAATTTTTCTTTTAGTATTTGAAATGAATTTTGACAATCATTTGTCCAGTGAAATTCAATATCTTTTGCTAATAGTTTGAACAGAGGTTGGGCTATTTTACTAAATTTTTCAATGAATCGTCTATAGTAGCATGCATAGCCCAAGAAAGTTCTTACCTCTTTTTGTGTTGTAGGAGACATTAAGTTAACTAGGACTTGGATTTTTGCTAGATCCACCTTACTTCCTGAAGCGGAAATATGGTGTCCCAAAACTATACCTTCTGTCAACATCATATAGCATTTCTCATTTCTCAATGACAAATTTGTTTCAATGCATCGTTTCAAGACTTTCTCAAGGTTGTTGAGGCAATCATTATATGTGTTTCCATAAACTGTGAAGTCATCCATATAAAACTCTACACATTTGTGGATTATATCAGCAAATATTGCAAGTGTTGCTCTTTGGAAGGTTGCATGTGCATTGCATAAACCAAATGGCAAAACATTATATGCATAGGTTCCCCATGGGCAAGTGAATGTTGTCTTGTCTTGGTCTTTTGTTGCTATTCTAATCTGATTGTACCTACTAAACCCATCTAGGAAGGAGAAAAATTTCTTTCCAGCTAATGAGTCTAACACCTGGTCAATGAATGGTAGGGGAAAATGATATTTTAATGTGGCTTTGTTTAATTCCCGATAGTCCACACATACCCTCCACTTTCCATTTTTCTTTGGTACTATAACCAATGGAGAAACCCATTGACTATCTGAAATAGGATAGATGAATCCAACATTTAACAATTTTTGCAGTTCCTCTTTCACTATTTCTTTCATCATGGGATTCATTCGTCTTTGAGGTTGCCTTATAGGTTTGAGTTGATCATATGTATAGATGTGGTGGATACATGTGCTGGTATGGATTCCTTGCATGTCAGTATAATCCCAGGCAAAAGCTTTTGAATATTTCTGTAATAATGTAATTACCTCTTGTTCTTGTGCTGATTGCAACTGGTTTCCAATGTTCAAATGTTTTCCAAGATACACCTCAATTGTTTTTGTTGTTGGATTGGAGATTGTGTTTACAGGAAAGATGTCTATAAAAGAATTCCAAAAAGTTTGAACAGTACAAGTTTCCTGAAAACATTGATTCAAAAGATTACTTGCAACTTCATATTGAACCTCTCTAAGCTGCTCTGAAATATTTGGTTCTGAAATTAAAAGATCCATTAAGTCTTCATTCTCTTCTTCTTCTCTAAAGTCAAAGAATTGATTTATACTTAAAACTGATTTAGTTTGCTGTTTTTCTTGAGTTTCAAGTACTGATTCTAAAGATGATTGTGCAGGTGAATAAAGAGCAATGTGTTTCCTTTCATCTCCATGTGAAATAATCATGCTTCCTTATCTGCATCCTATAAAGGCATCAACGGTAGCTAACCATGGTCTGCCTAAGATTAGAGGATGTCCTCCCAAATTTGTTTTTGGTTGCAAGATAAGGAAGTCAACAGGATACTCCCATGAATCCAAAGAGGCTATGATATCTTCTAATATCCCTTCCGGAACAACTTTAGATCTGTCTGCTAATTCTAAAATTGCGGAAGTTGATCTAATGTTGTTTAAATGTAGTTTTTTCATTGTCTCCATTGTCATTACATTTATAGCTGCTCCCAAGTCTATTAATGTGTTTGGTACTGAGAAATTATTTATTGATATAGTAACCATAGGGATACCAGGATCAATATATTTCTCTACAATAGTTTGTGTAGACATGAAGCTTGCTAATTTACCAATGACTTGGATTGTAGTAGGATCCTTCTTCTTTTTACCTGTTTTCTTAATGCACAATTCCTTTATTGTTTTAGCATATATTGGTATTTCTTTAATTGCCTTCAACAAAGGAATTTTTACATAAGCATTTTTTAATTCATCTAAAATATCAAATTCAGGAAGGGTCATTTCTTTTTGTTGTTCCACTAACCTTTCAGGATAAGGTGGTGTTTGAGTTGTAATGGTTTTTCCTTTCTGAATTTGTGTTTCAGTTTGTGATGTTTCAGGTGATTCTCCTTGTTCAGTTGGCTCTTCTATGATTGGAGGAGAATCCTTTTTAAGCACTTTTCCAGACCTTAGATGGACATCATTTAGAGGAAGAATAGAATATGTGGGAAAACATGCTGCTTCCTCTACAGTGTATGCAGATTTGTCCACTTTATTATTCGGATTTGCCATTGGTTGGGCTGGTAATTGAGTTGGTCTGGGTTGATTTGAGGGTAGCTGTAACTGTTGTGGTTGAGTCAACAGTTGTGGATTCTGCTGTGGAAATGGCATGGATTGTGGATATGCAGAATTTTGTTGCGGAAGTGGCATGGACTGTGGATATGAAAATGGCTGTTGATATTGTTGTTGGTATTGTTGTTGATACTGTTGAGGTGGCTGGTTTCCATAACCATATCCTCTCCATCCTTGTGCAGGTTGTTGTGGATATTGTTGTGGAGGCCAAGCTTGCCATGGCATTGGAGGGTTCCAAAGATTTTTAGGTGGATAGAGGTAATTTCGTTGAGGGAATTGTTGCGGATTTTGTTGAGGCATCCTAGGTTGCCATGGTCTTCATGGTGCTACATAATAAAAACCTTCTATTCTTGGCACTTCTTCCATTGAGTTCATTTGTAATTCTGTCAATCTTAGACAGTTTTCTGTGGAATGATTTTCTGTACAAAGACCACATACCTGAATACTATCCAAAGGACATTCCTTTAATGGATGTTTCTTTCTACATTTGGAACAAAAGATTGCTAGAGCCTGTTCTTGTTCTTCCTTCTTCTTATTTGCCTTTAGAGCATCTACTTGTGTTCCCAATATACTTAAGAGGTCAGTTTTGAAGTTTTCCAATAAGCTTCCTATTTCCGCTCTTGTTATCCCTTCTGCCGCTGACTTTGCTGCTTTTGAACTTACTTCTCTCTTTTCGGTTTTTGATCTTCCTCTAGAATATTTTTGACATAACTCAACAATTTCTTTGAATGGTAGGTTTGAAATGTCTCCTTTACCCATCACATTCAAAATGTCAAGGTATTCATCCCTTACACCCTTGAGAAAGATTGTTCGAATGGTTTCTTGATTTAGAGAGTGTTGTTTAGATTTTTGTAGATTATATGCAAATCTTTCCAAATATTCTTCTAAACTTTCATCTTCTTGTTGTGTCATTCTGAAAACATCTTCCTTTGAATCTCTAGATCTACAATAAGCTTGATATTTTTTAAGGAAGACCGATCTCATATCATCCCAAGAAGCTATTGTTTGTTCTCCTAAACCATGAACCATTTTAAAGCCGCTGCTTTTAATGTAGCAGAGAAAAGACGGAGTTTGTGAATGTCATCAGTGTATCCGTATGTTCTACATAGAATATCAAATTCAAACATAAAAGCATCAGGATCTTCCGTTGACATTCCATAAAAATTTGGCAATACAAAAGGTGGAATATTTTTTATTTTCACCTCCTCTCCTAATATTTCACTTGTGTCTTTTATTGGAAAGCCAAAGGTAGCTTCTTGATCATGACCATCTTCTTGTCTTTTCCGATCATTTTATATCTTCCTATCATTTTCTAGTTTTGCCTCCTCCTCTCTTTTTCTTCTCCATTCCCTTTGTTGTCTTTCATACTCAATTCGCTGTTCAGGAGTGAAAATAACAGATCCATGTCCCTCTTCTGCCATTGGTTTAGTTGTTTCAATTTTGAGTGGAGATTCAGGTTGTTGAAAGATAGGTTGATTTATAGATGGAAAGACAGGTTGTTTTTCTTTGATAATTTCCTTTTTTTTCCTGAAGTTGAGGGTTGTTTTTGTTTTGCTTCCCAAGCTAACAAAGCTTGCCTCTCAATCAAAGTTAACCTTTGTCCAGTTCTTTATTTTTCTGCCAATTCCTCAATTATTGGATTACCAGTAACTGGGGTGTTTGATGATCCTATCTCTACTTGTGGGGGGTTTTTAACAAATCTACCTTGAGGATGTCTATATCTAGGCATAAAGAAACACAACTAAAAAGGAGTGTAACTAATGTTTTTTTTTTTTTTTTTAGAAAACTTTGAAATTTATCTTCCTAATGACTATGCCGATATTTGCCTCCCCGACAACGGCGCCAAAATGTTGAGCTAATTTGTTTACCGAAATTAACACAAATATTTCTTATCAATCCAGGTTGTTTATGCTTTGAGGAAAGTTCAATATATGTGAATATCAGATGTAATCAAACCTTGAAAGATAAATTATTCAAAAATTTAAAGCAATACATACTACAACTCTAATTCAATTAGTTTGAAAAGAGGAAATATATTGAAATGGTTCTTAACTCAAGAAGTCCACTTCTGCCTCAATTACTACTTAATGAATCAGAGATTGAAATTAAGAACTTAAGATGGATAAATTATTAATGAAAGAATGCTCCTAACTTAAGAAACACATAATGTGTTTCATCATAATTCATTCACCTCAATGCCAAAATCACATAAAGAAACTAGTTGCATGCAATCAAAGGAAACTAGTTACAATTCACCATATTAGTAGAAGGGGTGCTCAACTTGAACACTCTATTTTTCCAACTCAATAAAATGATGGATAAGCTAATATCTAATGAAATCAATCACCATACATTAACCATAAATCAATCTGAAATAAAGCATGAAAAACCAGTTCTACAATAACTGGATTACAAGAAATAAAACTAGTTAACAAGGAAGTGTACTTAGCTTTAATGGGGGCCCTCCACCCTTGCTTTGCACACTTGAAGCGTGATATCAGAAGCTCAAATTCAGTCATACATCCATAGCATTCAACAACAAAATAATAATAGCACAAGTCTTCAAATTAACTCTCCAATCCAAAAGTGTCTCAGCATAAAAGTATAATAAGTCAATACATAAGCCATCAAAGTCATGGCTCTTAAATAAAAGTTTCATGAAACAAACTGATCTATATTCACTCAAACAAACCCATCTACTCTTATCCATATATCTAAGTCGAATTCATCACTCCCATCCCAAGAGATATGATCAATCCCATAGAATCTCAAAACTTCCCTATTTCTATGGGATTTCTGAATGACTAGTCATTATTGACTAGCACTAAATGGGCTTAATAAAGCTTGTTTTGTTTGAGCTAAGCATAGCTGGCTTAGTCCTAGTTCCCAAGCTGTCCATCCATGCATTCAATTCGTGCCCAGGGGTCCTGAAACCATATCAACCATAAATCCATTACGGAATTTCTGAATCTGCCAATTTTTGCACTTAAAACCAAACTTTCATAAAAACTTTAGAAATTGAAAAATTAAAATTAAATACCTGAATGGATATAAAATATATATCAAAATGGGATGAATAAAGGGAAAATGGATGGCAAATAGATGGATTAGTAAGTTTCTTAGAGCAAAAACAAGACCAAAACTAATGCCCAATGGAATGAGTGAGGAAAATGGATTTTTTTTTAATGCACAAGGTTTTGCTGGCAATAACACATTTAATTCAGTAAGACTTTTAATCAAACAATGACTCTTGCTTGTTAGCAAAATTTCAATAGATTTACCCTCCTTACATCCTTAAACACTTGGAAGTAATCGTTAACTTAACGATGCACCCATGTGTATACTCGTTACATCACATGCTAGTGCAATTACGGAGTGATTCTGTTTCGAATGCTATGAAGCATGAATACACAATTAGTGAATTCAGATTTGTGGTTGATACATTTATGTGACTTGTGCCAGACATGCAAATAGGGACTGATGTGATATTTGGATTTCCAGGCGAAACAAAGGAAGATAATTTCAAGGGTTGAGCTTCAAGCGCACTAGTAGGTAATGCTACAAACCCAACCTTCAAAACCTGCAAATACCAACCACCAAAAATTGATTTTGGTTGCCGAAACATTTCTAGAAAACGTAATTATTTTGATAGACGATTTTAAAACACGTTTTCTGAATAAAATAGGGTGAATTAGCAAAATCCAAGACGTGGGTTTTTTTTTTCCGGAACAGGGGCAATTAGGTTTTTTTGAAGGCCATTTTCTGGATTTTGCAACCAATTGAGAGAACTTTGTGGTTCTTTATAGCCCTATTTTGCTGTTTGCATGAAAAGAAAAAAGCGTTCTATCTATCTATCTATCTATCTATCTATCTATTTATCTATATATATATATATATATATATATATATATATATATATATATATACAGTGAATGGTTTTCAGCAAGGTGGAAGAATACAACTGTTGTGGCATTTAATCCATATGATACATGATCAAAGAATCCAAATCGATTTAAACTTCCGTCTCTTTCATCCTCTGTGCAGTTTGCTGATCTTGACTGTCACTTGCGTGTTCTTTTGGGATGTTCAATATTGGCTTGTGGAACAATTGGAAAATTATTTAAATGATTTTTGAACATTTTGCACTAATATTGTTGCTGTGTATTTTTTTAATGAAATGTTAACTTGTAGGACAACGAATCTTTGTGATGGCAATCATTTTACTAAGCACAGTGCACGAAGTCATCCGAAAACAAGGAGTTAATTTATTTTTCATGGTTATTTCTTAAAAATGGATTGTTATCAATATCATGAATTGGACTGAATATAACACTTTTGATTTTCCTTAGTCTGTTTCATTTGACATTTTGTGTAAGAATCAGAAAGGAAATGATCATTTCTTTTTTAACATACTTATGTTCTTTATGTCAAGTTTTTTGTGTAGGTTTGGGATGATCTAATGATCATTGAAGAAAACTAATTGTGCGCACAATTAGTCTTCAAAGGAACAATTCTATGATAAACATAAGAACAAGTCCATGTCAATATCCATCAAAACCATTACTTTTCCTCCCTTTTGAATTATAAATCCAACCAAGCAATTCAAAGCAAACCATAGTCATTTTTCCCAGCAAGAGTCAGTTGTTCATTTTCCTTTATTCACATACACTTTCCGTCTACTCCACAAATAAAAGCAAGAAGCTTACTTTCATGCTTATTGCCCATTGCCATCTTCCATTTTCATTTCCCTTTTCCTATCCTTTTCATTTCCCAAATAAACCCTGCTTCAATGCAAATTATTGAGTCCATAGTCCTTTGAGTCCTTGGATTCCAATCCAATAAAGATATACTTTGCCACAATAATCAAATATCATTATGAAAATTTCAAAGATAAAAAATAAATGCAGCAACAAAATATGGTTGTAACACAAGAACCAACCATGTTGCAATTCAACTAAGATTTTGCAAAACTATGAAGTTATCAAATGATATCATGCAAAGTTAAGCCAAAGCTCAAGGATAAAAAAGAATTAATGTAATAGATTGCATGAGGACATGCAATAGCTTCAGTTGGGGGGTATGTTGGGCCTTGAAATTGTCATTCACTTCCATTACATTTTCACTTATATTTCCATATTGTCACCTTCACTCCACCTCTATTTCATTACATTTACCTTACCATTATCATTATTGGGTCACATTTATGTTTTTCCAAACTTTATTAATTCTTAGCATTTTTAAGTGAATTTATGGTTAAAAATTAGAAAATAATGTGCATATGCTTATACCTAACAAGTGGGATGAGATTGTTGACATGTGTAAGTCAAAAAGAAGCTTCTAAAAGACCCTTATGTGGCCTCCTAAGGCCAAATTCGAATTTGAATGGAGAAGATCATGAGTTCATGAGGATATGTGTCCCATTTCTTATTTGTATTGAAACTCTAAAAAGACATGTGCCTTATCATTTCCTATTTGTATTGAAACTCCAAGAAGACATGTGCCTTATCATTTCCTATTTTGATTGTAACTCTATAGATATAGGGAGAGATTCATGGACTCTCATTAATGAGATAGCTTCTCATCTTTCTGTATAAATAGGGGAAGTTTTCTCCTATCATGGAGATGTGAAAAGTTGGGGAAATGCCCTTGTTTTGAATATAGAATTTGGATTTGGCACCATACTCATGAGTGATTTTCACTTTGATTTGGTTATGCTTGTATTTGGAGCCTCTCAAATTTCCATCCCTCATGCTTTTATATTGGCCATCTATAATGTGTTAGATTTATTGTTTTTCATAGATTGAGATTTATTGTTTTTTATAGATTAAGATTTATTTATTTCATATCTTTTCATGTGTGAGAGGTTAAGAGTGATTGTTTTTATCTACTTTCATATCTAGAAGTTAAGAATTATTGTTTTTGGTTTTATTTCATATCATGTGGTTTTGATTATTCATTTCATAGGATCCTGGTTTGATAATGCACACATGATCCCTTAGAGTAGGTTTCATTTTTGAAAGAGTGGTGTGTTTTTCAATACCCGCAAGTGTGGTAGATTAATGCTTCAATTCCTGCAAGTGTGGTAGATTAAGATTTAAATTCCTACAAGTGTGATATATTAAGATTTCAATTCCAAACATTGTACTATAATTTCCTTTGAATTTATTGTTGAATTAGAATAGATGAATTTAGTTTGTCATTATTTGGTTTAGTAGTTAGATTGATCTAAATTGGAAGTTAATTTCTAGCATATATAGTGCATACATGCTTCACAAGTTTTACGAAACCCCTGGGTTGACAATTAAATGATAGGTAATTAATTTTCCTCAACAAGTACTACTCCTTGATGGCATCCCAAAATGAATTCCAAGTGGGTGCGGCTGAAAATAGTGAGTTCTTACTTTCATCCTTTTGCTCACAGTAGGTTTCCCACCAGTCCTTGACGTGGGGAGCTGCTTTGAGAAGAGAGAAAATAATCTTTTCCCGACTGGAAAAATCATGAACAAAAAAATACCCTTGTAGCAGATTTATTATCTACAACATTTGCGTCTATTTGACCCTCGAATATGGGAATTTAAAAATGAACTTGTACCTTAAAGGGTGTGGCATTTTCAGAGTAGCTGTTGGAAGCTGATGTGTCACCTCTGGGTAGCCGCTGAAGAATCTGGACAAAGTTGTCCATCATCGCATTCCTTTGTCTCTCGAGGGCCTCTTCGAGCAAGATTTTGATAGGATCTCTTATCCCCTCGTCTTTCTTTTCATCCGCCATGGGAGGCAATCGGGATTTGTGAGGTTGGTCTTGCAAAGGTTCGACCAGTTCAAGCCCTAACTCCTTATATCCTGACCTCGTTGGGGACATGCAAAGAAAAACAGAGAAAGAGCAGACCGCTCTGATACCACTGATCTAAATTTAAATAGGAATGCAATAGATTACAGATATAACCATAAATACAGAGATGCAACATAAATAATATTTCATTTCATTAATGTAAAATACTGTAATATGCTTACAAACAGAAATGGAAATAACCAGCTATGGTAATGGTAGCTTATCTCTAAGAAGAGATGTGGAGGCCACATGCCTCTGAATTGTGTTACAATGAGGCTCGAAGGCCTATTTATTATAGAGAAACAATGGAAAACCCTAAACATCCAAAAACGTAACCCTAGGAGATGAAACGCCAAATTGTGAGCCCTGTTTTGGGTAAATTGGTACATCAACTTCCTGGGGTCGTAACTTAGGCACCCGATCTCCGTTTGACGTGTACAATAACTAGTTAGAAATATCTATCTGAGCACTACAACTTTGGGAAGAACAACATCTGTCCATGGACACATGTTGCTCCTATATTTCCCAAAAAACGTCGTTTAGGGCCTCAAAACGGTTCCGGAAGTTAAGGACTCGAAAAACTGCTAAAAATAGTAAATTGTGCTACAAATAATGAAATTGAAAAACTGACAGAGATAGTTGTGGGGGTCCAAGTGGGATAGGTGGGTGGCCACCAACATCCACCTGGATCAGTGATTATAAAATTTTATGTGATGCTTGGTATGCAATTCACACATTTTCATTTTAACTTTATTTCATTTTTCTCCATATACTAAATAGTATTACATGCTTGAGCATGTACTTAATATTTCATTATTTCTTGTATACCTACTTTTGATTAAAAAAAAAGAAGGAAAAAAGAGAGGTGCCCATTGTAATTATTAATGGCACATTTCCAAAAGTGAACTATATGTATACTTAAATCTATAAAAAAAAATATTTATTGTAAATTATGCAGGTTACTACATAGCCACCAACAATGGTGAATAGTACCATAAAAACATAATTCATGTATATATAATTTATCATTGTAAAGTATACATTGTTTTAAATGTTCTTTATACACTTGTTTGTTAATTGACGACTTGCATTTTCGTTTCCTGGAAAATATTCGTCCAAAAATTTGGAACAATATCATGGAAATGTCTACCTCTAGAAAATAGATTTGGAAGAACATGTTAGCTCTTACAGGAAACCCGGTTGCGGGAAAACCTCTAAGGTAACTTCTAACCTCGTTGGGGTTGAAAGTTGGACCTTAAATCTAGAGAGGGATCTCTCCTTAAAACTCAACTACTCTAGGTCACTGTAGTAGTAGGTTTTGCAATTGAGTTATGTGGCGAGATTTATCAAAAAATGGAATTTAGTTGGGATAAGTGAAAAATACTACCATTGGAGATGGATTCTAACCCAATTAGGTACACAAAAAACACATCTTCGATAATCAATATACAAAAATAGGGTAGTGATAATTCCTTTGATACTTTTAAGGAATTTGGAAGAAAATGAAGAAGATCAGTGCAATAGTCAAGTGAAAATGATTTATTAATGTCTGATAAAAAAAGAAAAAGGAGCATAAAACATAAATCTCGATTTCATACTCTTTTTGCCAAACATGAGGAAGTATAAAACAAAGAAAAGAAAAAAGAGAATTATTCCATGAGAATTTCTGTAACTTGCCCAGGAAGATTATTTTCAGTAAAATTTTCTCAAAAATACACCATCGAATATTTAGAGAGGCCCTTGAAATCGAGAAAAGGCCTAATAATCTTAATAGGGATGACGGCTGGAAGATTAGTAGTTGCTGGATCCCAGCCCTATCTTCCTAACCTCTTCATCCTTGCTTTCCTTTGTTTCGTGTCATCTTTCATCCTCCCTTGATCAGGTTTGAATTATATTGTATTACTCGTTAATATAATTAATAATAAATGAATCTTTCACCCTTAGCCAATTTTCCTAGAAAAGGAAATTAACCTTATAATAAAGGTTATAACATTAAAAATTATAATTAATACAAAAATGTGGCCCTAGTAATAATATTAGTCTTTTTGATCAATGATGAAGATGCATTTTCCTTAATGGAGCTCTGCAACTAGGGTTTCCGACAGACAACTTACGCCATAGCATACAGGAACGGCTCTGCAGCCTGCGAGGGTCTGACCTCCAGCGCCTGACAAAGAGCCTCAGGAAATCAGTCGACGCACATGGACCCTCCCCGGGGGGGCCTCAAAGCCCTCCCCTCTGTCAAACACTGAGCCGCCAGAGCACACGGGATCCCTAATCTTTGGGTCGATCCACGCAGACAAGAATACCAAGACGTCACCGCAGCAGAACAAGTTGAAAGATACAACAATACCGACTGACAAGAAGGATGCAAACCCAGAAGGGAAAGACAAGCCAGAGGAACAAACCAAGGTCACTTCAAAAACCTGCAAGCCAATAGCAGAGGAAAGACCCAAGATAGAACTGCCCAGTCAGAAGATCAATGAGAGAATACAGTACATGATAGACCATGCACTCATAGGAAAGTTCATAGGAATGTGGCCAACAGAAAAAGCGTTGCATGGTTGGATCTCGGCAAAGTGGAAACCCAAGGGCGACATCACTCTACAGCTAGGACCGAAGGGTTTTTTCACTGTTATCTTTTTTTGCTTAGAAGACAAGTTCAGAATCTTAACTCAAGGCCCATACTTCTTTAACTCAGCAGGCTTGTACTTGAGAGAATGGATAGCAAGATTCAACCCGGACAAGGAAGACCTCACCTGGGCCCCTGTCTGGATCAGAATGTACTCTCTTCCAGAAGAATATTGGGATGAAGGAATACTCAAGGATATTGGAAATGGACTGGGGGAATACATAAAAGCGGCGGAAGAAACAAAGCTACGAAGATACACTTCATACGCCCGCATCTGTGTCTTCATGCGACTAGACAAAGCGCTACCTGATTCGATAAGTCTATCTCATGACGACTATGAATGGATCCAACCTCTGGACTATGAACATGTTCCGTTTCGATGTCGCAAGTGTCATGCTCATGGGCATCTCTTTAGGGATTGCCCGCTAAATATCATAGCCCCTGTCTCTAACCCCTCTGACCCCTCTGATAAGTCAGCCCAAGAAGGCTTTATCAAAGTTCATAACCGAAAACGAGCTCACAAAAAGCCTGCTCCTGGGAGGAAACCCCATCAAGACTCTGCATCTCTTCCTTCCACGAGTAACAGTTTTCAGATTCTGGCTCAAACCTCAGAAGATCAACCCTTAAGCTCAAAGCCAAGTGCGTTACCGCTATCCACACCCGACATTAACAATCCTTCCAGCTCCACCCCTGTTTCTATCAACTCAAAGGACAAAAAGGCTTCCCCCATGGATAATCAAAATGATAGTACAGGAAAAGTGAATGAAATGGAAGTAGATGGATCTTTGAACCATCTCATCTCCCTCGCAGAAACCACTGGTGAAAGAAGTCAACCGCAAATCATGGATGAAGATCCTGAAAATTTCGACATGGAAGGACTGGACTTACTTGAGCTCGAGCAAGCATGCAAAAAGAAAAATTATGATCAAATCCCAGAGATGCAACTCAACAAGCTGGAAATAGTTCTCTCGAAGGTATATCAGCAGAAGCAACTAGGCATCCAACCAAGCAGTTCCTGGGATGGTAGCCTCCCCCCAAGAGACTTCAAAAAGAGAGGGAGAAGAACGGATCTCCAACGAACAATTGAAGTAGGAAAGATCCTGGTGGACTCAGGCAGGTATGAAAAATTGATGAAGTACTACAAACCCTTCATCAATAGTGAATCATGAAGCTCACCTCATGGAATTTAAGGGGGCTCAACAGCCCAGGGAAACTCCGAACTCTAAAAAACATGATAAAGTTGGAGAAACCGCAAATGTGTTTTCTTCAAGAAACTAAATGCAATAGCAATACGCTAGGAAGCATCCTCTCCAGAGCTTGGCCAGGATGCCAATCAGTAGCAGTGGATGCAGAAGGAGCATCAGGGGGACTAGCTATAGTGTGGAACCCGCAAATGATCTTTCTCCATGATTTTCATGCCTCCCACAATATCATACAGGCTACCTTCCACATCATAGGTACTAATATTCACGACAACCTTACTAATGTCTACTTCCCTCAGGAAGTTGGAAACAAAATAGCCTTACTCAATACAATAGAAGCTCTAAGCTTAAGTAGAATGCATCCTTTATGGCTCATTGGAGGAAAAACAAGGTGAGCGAATTAGGCTGGATCAAGAAAATGTCCGCTTCAAAGACTTCATACAAAACAACTCTCTCATTGACTTGCGATTCTACAACGACATACATACTTGGAGCAACTGCAGAGCCAGAAAGTATCAAATCGCCTCAAAGTTAGACAGATTCGTCATCACAGATAATTCGGTACATCTAGGAGGGGATATATCAACCGCCATTCTCCATTACTATGGATCTGACCATTGGCCCATATCTCTCCAATGGCAAAGGCCCGACAACACAATCAAGCGACCCTTTCGCTTCGAAGAGTGTTGGCTTACACATCCTGCTTTCAAGGACTTCTTCAAAACAGTGTGGAGTAACTTCTGCCCACCGGAAGGATCCAAAATGTTTCAGTTTCAACAGAAACTCAAATATCTAAAAATCCAAATTAAGAAATGGAATCAAGAGACATTTGGAAATATCTTCAAGGAGCAACAAACTCTAAAAGATCTTCAACAACAAATCATCACCAAGGGACACACTAATTGGACCTTAGAATAGGAGCAACACATAAATACTCAATTTGAGGAGAGGAGAAAGCAAGAGGAAATCCTATGGAGGCAAAAATCCAGGATAAGATGGTTAAAAGAGGGGGAAAGGAACACTAAATTCTTCCATAGAACTACTGTCCAAAGATGAATGCACAACAACATATCCTTCATTCAGAATCAGGAAGGGACAAGAGTGGAAAAGCATGAAGAAATTGAGGAGGAATTTCTTCAACATTTCAAATAGGTGCACAGCGAGCCTAAGGCAAACAGAAATCCAGCCATCGAAAAAATCATCCGAAAGATTCCAAAAATTATCACTGAAGAACATAATGAGCTCCTCCTACGCCCTATTCTCCCTCAGGAGGTGGATATAGCCATGCACCAGCTCAAAGAGGGCAAAGCCCCGGGACCCGATGGTTTTTCAACCACCTTCTATCACAAGTTCTGGGAGATGATAAAAGACGAGGTTTGGCAAGTTGTGGAGGAATCCAGAGCTCTGCACTGGCTCTTACCTCCCCTCAACACAACCTTCATTGTGCTCATCCCAAAGGAAGAGATTTCTAACACACCAAATAAATTTCGCCCTATAGCACTATGCAACGTCATCTACAAAGTTATCTCTAAAGTCATTGAAAATAGGATAAAGCCTCTTCTACCTTTGCTAATATCACCGGAACAATCTGGCTATGTAGAAGGGCAACAGATCCTCGATGGAATCATCCTCGCACATGAAGTTATTCACTTCCTCAAGCATCACAAACAGGCAGGTATGCTACTGAAGCTTGATCTCTCAAAAGCATTTGATAAACTAAGTTGGACTTATATGAAAAAAATGTTAAATGCTTATGGATTCTCACCCATGTGGGTGCGGTGGATTATGAGTCTTATATCCTCCTCCTTCTTTTCCATACTTGTGAATGGCATTCCCTCTAAACCCTTCAGTCCTTCCAGAGGAATTCGGCAGGGCGATCCTCTTTCCCCCTTCCTTTTTTTTTTAATGGCTGAAGGATTAGGACGGCATATCAAATCTGCTCTCGCCTCCCATCAGCTCAAAGGGCTTTCCATCCATAGTACCCCAGCCATAACCCATCAGCAGTTTGTTGATGATAATATGTTGTTTGGCTACCCTTCGGTTCAGGAAGCCTCCCTCTTCAAATCTCTTCTCAACAACTTCTCTGAAGCCTCTGGCACCAGTGTTAACAATGCCAAATCTCAAATCTTTTTCTTTCATACAGCCCCTGTGGTGCAGCGTGCAATAGCCCGCATTTTGGGTTTCCCCATTGATTCTCTCCCTTCTAAATATCTTGGAGCCCCCCTCATTGACTCAGCCATCAAGCATTCCACCTGGTGCACCTTAATTGAGAAGCTAGATTCTCGTCTAAATCTTTGGACGCATCGAACTCTTAACATTGCTAGCCGGGTGGTGCTCATAAAGGCTGTGCTTCAGGCTATGCCGCTCTACCTATTTTCAATTCTTGCAGCGCCCAAATGGGTTATAAAAAGAATAAAGGATCTTCAACGTAACTTCCTATGGGGGAGCACAGCTACCAATCGCAAATGGGCCCTGGTAAATTGGACAACTGTTTGTATGCCTAAAGAAAAGGGAGGCATTGGATTGCGAGATCCCAATCAAAGAAATGCGATAATGTGTGCCAAACTCTGGTGGCAGTGGCTCTCCAACACTGACAAACCTTGGGCCACAATCTGGACAGCCAAATACGCAAATCACAAACCACAAAAGGAGCTTATAATACTTATTCCCAATGCAAAAGGCTCCCTCATATGGAATGCGGCCAAGCAACATTACATGTTGATACAACACCACAACTTTTGGGAATTAAGAAATGGTGAAACAACACGCTTCTGGACTGACGCTTGGAACCAAATGCCAAAGCTCAGTAGCACTCTCCACCCTCTTCCATCATACATTAGGGAGGAGCAACAACAGCAAACAATTAGACAACACTGGACCTAGGAGAATGCGCAAGGATACAGGCAATGGATTCAAAGTGACAGGTTAATAAGGAATACGGATTGCCCCTTCAGGGAGAGTCTAGAACGGGAGCTCCAAAATCGACGCATACGACATTCAGAAGGCAAAGACATACTAAGATGGGGATATAGGCCAAAAGGAACCTTTACAACTTCCGAAGCTTACAAATTAATCAACTCCAACCTGTCTCCCCTCGATCTCCTCTGGGGAAAAATTTGGGATTCAGGTATCTGGCCTAAAGTATCTCTCTTTCTTTAGCTGGTTGGACATCAGAAAATTCTAACATGGGATAGGCTAAGGAGAAGAAATTACCATGGTCCCTCAATGTGTGTCAATTGCAAAGCCCAGGAGGAAACCGTTCAGCACTTGTTTGACTCTTGCACTATGGCCAATCAGTTATGGGATAAGGTAAGCTTTAGATGTCAGAGAAGATGTAGAGTGGCAGAGGAAATCGTAAATACTCTACGTCAATGGCAAAAGAAACCATTCAAGAGTGGAATTCTTAACCATATGTGGAAAATAATTCCAGGTCTGCTAGTTTGGGGAATTTGGAAAGAAAGGAACAAACGTATATTCAAAGATCAAAGTTCTCCTTTAGAGAACATATGGAGCAGATTCTGCACAAACCTCAAAGAAACACTGCTGATACATACCTGGACTAAGGAGGACCTTCCCTCAATCGACAATGAGAGAGCCATTTGGGAAAACTGGAATATACAACTCCCTAATGTAACTCTCAACAATGCCCCAAGAACCATCAATTCAAACAGAGATTCTTGGACAGCTCCTCCAGAGCACACTTTTAAGCTCAATTTTGATGGAGCCTCAAAGGGCAACCCTGGGAAGGCAGGCTATGGTGGAATATTCAGGAATCATGCAGGAAAGCCTCAACTGATTTACTTTGGAAATATTGGTTGGGACACCAACAACTCGGCGGAAATGGAAGGCTTATGGCAAGGTCTCCTCTTAGCAAGAACACACAATTACCATCCTCTGGAGGTAGAGGGAGACTCTCTACTCCTTATCAATATGGTCAAACAACTCCTCAATGGTTCTCATGCTAGCAAGATTGCTACGAGTTGGAGACTGGAGGCCAGATTAGAAGCAATAGAACTCGAGCTTCTTAACAACAGAGCAATAATCTTCAGTCACGTTAAGAGGGATGGCAACAAAGTCGCCGACATCCTAGCCAATGTGGGGGTAGAAAGCAATCTCGCCTTACTCACAGGATCAATAAACATAATTCCAAACAATGATAAAATACAGGAATGCAATCAACTGGTTCAAGAAGAAGCTACACCCCCAGATGCGGGTGATCTGTAAAGCATTAACTATGATGGGACGGAGGAAGGCGCAGCATGGAAGGCACCTGTCCAGCATGCTCGCCGGACAGAATATCAGGTGGGAGGATATGAACTCGCAGGTGGTTAACATTATGGTTGTTTGTTTGTTTGGTCTCGGCATTAAATCGCTGTCCAGTTACACCTGCACTGGAGGATTTCTGCCTGCAACGATCTTGATTGCCATAGTAATGGCGGGTGAGAACCGAGGGGGTGGCACTCGCATATTTAATAGCTTCAGCTTCAGCAACATGCTACTGTGTTTCATTCTACTTGGAATGATTTAGAGTTTTGATACAGATTGGGCTTGGGGGGGGTCATGCTCCGGTTGCTGTCTTCGAATTGCGCTTGAGGCAGGGCTCACAGTGCGTAATTTCCCCTAAGTTGTTGGCGGCATCCCCTGTGGTGTTCGTGGAATTCTCATTGTTGGTCGTGGAATTTCCGTTGAAGGAGATTTCAACATTGTTGTTCGTGCTTTTTTGGCCACTATGTCGAGACCCCGCCAGCGCATGCTCAGCCGCAGAGGCTCCGGCCGCGGCAACCCTTCGTGCCCTTCTGCTGGGTCTGGCTCCATGGGGCAAGCTCCTCCTCCTCTGGGAATAGAGAGCATTCTGAGACCAAGTCAATACCTGGACCCAAACTCTCCAGACTCCTCCAATTCGTCGTCCTTTGGCTCAGCTATATTCTTGTTCAATTGTTCTCTCAATCACCCGCGGATTACGGCTCATGTCTTTGTTCTCTTCTTAGAAGAAGCCCAAGAAGAGGGCGAGCCTAGTGCCCCTATGCCTCACACTGAGGAAGATCAAAATCCCAACTCTCCGAGGCCTTCTACTGATATGCAACACGGGACATCTCAGCCAGCCAGCGCCATCAACATAGTGCCAGTTGCTCATGCTCAGCCGGACAGGCAGGAACCGGAAGAGGGATGGTGCAGGATTGTGGAGGAGCCACCCGACGAGTAAACTTGTGTTTCAGCTGTTCATCAGTTTTTGAAGCCCAGTGGAAAGGAGGAAAGGTTCTTTCTGGCTCTGTTTGTCAAACTTTCTCTATGTTCTTGTGTCGGGTCTATTGTCTAGTTTCTGTTGTGTCGGGACTATTGTCTAGTTTCTGTTGTTTGTATCTCTCTGATTCCCCTGCGCGGGATATCACGTCCAAATTCCCAGTTTTTGACTTAGTCATGCTCAAACGGCCTATCTCTCAGGCATGATGGCTTTCTTTGCTCAATCGATGTAACAGTACTCTCTTTTTGTAAATAATAGATTAATCATACTTAGCAAAAAAAAAAAATATTAGTCTTTTAATAAAATTATTCAGATTATAAGTTAGGATTATTAGCTAAAAGTTAATAACAATAATAATATTACTATTATTACTATATCATATTAGTAATTTGATATTAGTTTATATTATTATTACTTTATCATAATAGTAATATTAGTATTAATAATATTAATATTATTTACTATTAGTATTAATAATATTGATATTATCTATTAAAAAAATAAATAAATAAATAAATAAAATAAAATAAAAATAAATTATTATTATTAATTTTCTTAATTTCAATTATATTCTAAATTTAAATCTTACGTTTTAGAAATAATGCATATTTAATAATAATATTTTTAATATCTTTATTAGACAACGGACACTTGGAAATTTGAGATTAGCCATAAGACTAAGATAGTTATTATTACTATATTTATTCTGTTAATTTATATGAATAATATTACTAACAATATAAATAATTTAATTAAAAAAAAAAACCTTGATCCCTCCCCCTGGGCCTTGGACAAACCTAGCCGTTAGAGGTCCTGTTTATCCGTTACTCAGTAAAATATAGTTGTTGGATTGGCCTGCTATCCCTATTTAACTTATCACTCATATTGGATCTTCAACTTGTCCTAATGATGAACCACACTGGTTGGTTCGAAACGCATCGACAAATGATTTTTTATGTGATTTCGCAGAAACTATTCTCACAAAAAATATATTATCTTATATCTTATTGGGATAGCTAATATCCTTGACTCCTGCAAAGACAAAGGTATATATTATTATTAGGTTTTACAGTCTAATGGATATGCTTATTGAGTTTTATGTTCTAACAACAAAGCTTCAAGTAGATTGCCTTAACTACTGATCATGTATATATTAAACCAGCCTAGATCCATCCTAGCTCTGGATCCATCAAGCTTCAAGATGGATCAAATCCCTTGAGGTGCAAACCTTTCCTCAAGTTTTTCACTCATAAAAGAGGTTTTCACCATGAGATATTTGATTCTTCTCAACGCTTGATAGATCTATAGTTAAGATGGATTCAGGCTGAAATTGCATATGAACATCTTGAAGATATATGGCTTATTCCTCTATAGTTACAACAAAATAGTAGCTTACCTAGGGATTACACTTCATACACATCTTCTTCATCTCTAGTTTAATTTTCTGAATGATGATCAACAAATTGGGCACTTGTTACAAGCGAATACTCTTCATGATCTAATTCATTACTTCAGCGGTCATGGTCTTCGATCTTATTTCAATAAATAGAATAATTACCTTTTACAAAGACTAATAATATATAAAAAAAATTAACTTATAATGAAAATACATGGATAGATTATGTGAATTATATATTATTTTCCTGATATTGTAGTTTGTGCCCTTCGCTACCTTCATCGGTTATGCGAGATCTCTATTTTATCGCCAAATTATTCTTATCCCACTCTATTGAGTTGTGTTTTCCACCATGTGTCTCCCAAGATGATTCTATAAACATGTTGTGCTCATATATAGTTTTCATCGACATGTCTTGTGGTCATGCCTTAACCAGTTGCACCCAACTTGTTACCTACATAAATGGAAACACTTTTCTAACAATAGATGAAAAAATTAGTCATCGTCATTGTGAAGGCTCAAACATTGAAAGCTGTAGAACTAAACCCACTTTAGCGAGGAAATTTTGATGCCTTTATAGCCTTGGATAATTCAAAATTGACCCAACCACAAAAACTTTCAGTAGTGCAAAACAAAAAAAGAAAATCCAAAAAAAATTGCTCCCTATGTTTTTCATCCTCGAACTTCCTTTCCTGCCTCCATTTTTAAACCACCATATTCCTCTTAGCTTCATTAATATTGGCATCCACTAGATCCTTTGTTTGACCCTATCCAAACTTAAACATTTTAGCATCTTCTCTTGTATGCAATGTTTTATTCACAGTTTGTATTGCCGAAGAAAGGGTTTCTCAAAACAGTATGGATAACAATTCATCTAAAGTGCAACTTGCGCAAGAATCAAGTCACGAAGACCAACATCAATGCTTCTGTCGGTATGTATTCATGCTTCTATTTTTTCTTTTTTCTTTTTGGGTGGGGGAGGGGATGCAAAAAATTTGTGCACTTGGGTTCCTCTATGTGAATTGGGGTTTAGGAGTTTAAACATTTGGATGCCTGAAATGTTTGTTGAATGAGTTAATTAGCTTCCAATATAATGGATAATTATAATGGTAATTGTTGGAATTGTTTTCTCTATCCCAAACAACTAAAAAAATATAGTTGTAATTTATATTTTCATCTTAGGTCAATGGGAGAAAAAGTATGTTCTTTAAGCTTAGTTATTTGAGTTACAAATTAATCATCTATCATATGCAAAGCTTCGACCAAACTAAGAAATCACACTTTAAATTGGTCCATCTTTGACGAGTGGACGATGGTAGCGACCTGAACATTAGCTAGGTCTATTATAGTGGAAGCATAAAAATAACTCTTCATACTATTGTATGTTCCAATATGGAGGATACCATAGGGTTATAACTAGCAGTCCATTAAGATATAATTTTAGTGCTAAACATAATAGTCATATGAGCAGAATGTCTAGCAAGAACATAAATGATAAAATCCAGGTTTGATTAAACCAAATTCATGGAATATAAATTACATATAAGAGGCATGAAGGTACATTGTATCTTTCTCTACTATGTTTTCCCCCTTTCTTTTCAAGCCTTACATTTGTTTTTGAAAGCTAAGAAATTGTTAAGTTCATTATGCTTGGAAGTTGGGGACACATTGTCAATGTGGCCTCTATTTATTTTTTGGATCATACCTTCCCCCTTTGATATCAATGGTATCCATTGCTTTTAGTGTTAATCTATAATAGGCCCTTGACCTATTCTATGACTGGATCTTAGCACATAAACACACTAGGAACCCTTAACTAGAAACATAACACAGTGGAACAACTTAGAAAACATTAGTCCATAAATGACAGAGGAATACTCTTCCTGCAATCTCATATTTAGAACTAAGGACTACTTGCACAGAGTTGTATGCAAAAACTTCTCGATAAAGGCTTCCATATCCGTTCCTAGGGTATTCTCTTAAGATTTATGCCCAAAATCTTTTGCAAGTATTAGTGATGAGGAGAAGCCAAGATAAATCAACTGATGCCTCTAAAGTCATGAAGGAGTAGAGGATTCTGCTAGAGACCATTATTAGTCTACTACCCAGTTAGCAAAACACCATGTTTGTACTAGGTAAGGGTTGGTCCCTTACCTTTGTCATTTGCCTCAGTTGAAGTTGGATTGCATTAAGCCCATGTGCCCAAGTCCACAATGGCCTGAAACTCCCACCTAGGTGAGTGAAGGAAGTGTTGTTGCTATCCATTGTTATCTCATAGCAATGGAGGTATCTTTATTCACACCAACTCACTACATAAATACCTCAACTTCTCCAGAAAAATGACCTCCATGAGTAGTGAAATCATGTGAATGACCTTGAATTATCTAGAAAGAATGACATCCATGAGCAGTGAAATCATGTGAATTGTCATGCCTTGCCCATGGTACCTACAATTGCCTTGTCGGATGTTGCATTATGCATTCCTAAAGCACTATGAGGTAGGTGGGAATTCAATCAACCTTGTATATTTTATTATTGGGGTCCCATGTTTTCTCTTTTTTTTCCCACATTAGAGAAAGTAATTGACATCATGCAATCATTATAAACATGGTAGCTCAGACTTGGCACTCATGTTTTTGCTAACTTTTTTTTGGTCCCAAGCTCGTACATCTACCATTGCAGGGGGTATCTCATAAGGTTTCTTTTATATGTTGTTGTCATTGGATGAAATTGTTTGTTAGGAGTTTCTGTTGATTGGAAGTATGAACTTTGAAGTACTGTATATCTCATAGATAAAATTCATTGTAGGCTTTCCAACTAAGGAGCCACTGTGTTTTCACAGACTTTGCATTGGAGCAGTGGGGAATGTCTGCTAAGGAGGGATTTATGTCCCTTGTGACAAATACTTGGCCCACAAAACCACAACTTGCAGTAGTTGGTTCTTGTTGTTTAGTTGGTCTTGTGTACGAGAAGAAACTTTACGTTGCCAACCTAGGAGACTCACATATTGTAATGGGAAGACTGATTAGGTCTACTGGAGAAATAGTTGTTGTGTAGTTGTTAGCAGAACACAATGCTAGCATAGAGGTTGTAAGGAAAGATTTGTGGTTGTCACATCCATATGACTCCCAAATTGTAGTTCTCAAGCATGATGTTTGGCATGTAAAGAGCACAATTCAGTTACACCTCTATATTTCCTTTCCTGATTGTTGTTTTGAGGTCTTAATCATTATAGTTCCCAGGTTGAGAGTACAAACTCTTTAGAAATGACAAATATGATTAACAATTTTATGCCTTAGAAAAAATACGTGAAGTGCCTTTGTTGTCTCTTATGGTGGAATAACTCCTTGGAATTTGAAATTTTGTCCTCTGATAGGCAATTAGCATTGTTACTACTATAACAAACCCATTGGTTCTTTTGTCATGTATAATGTAATCGTTTCTATTATTGGTGTTGCTATCATCATGTTATAACATAAGAACAAACTGGTCTAAGCTAAAGTTACTAAATACTTTTTAAAATTGATTATATTTTGATATCATATTCTTGTAGTAGATACAACAGGGTATATCAAATCTTCTTTTTATATGTAGATAACAAAAAGTTGTCGATTAGTGGCTATTTTGCGTTCTTTGAATATTGTCAGTTCATTGTTATGATTGTTTAAGCAATGCGATTTCTTATAAAAGTTATGTTAGAAAGATTGATAAAATTGAGCTGGCTTGCACATGATTCTCTTTCATTGAGCATGAGTTGTTTTATTGTTTTCAGTTTGTCTTGTTTTGAAAAATCATCTAAATTTAGGTTTGAAAATTCTATTCAGTTTTATAACTTGTAAAATGTGTTATTGGATCATATTTGGTATGTTTCTATTCAAATAAAAGATACCAAGGTCCTGTTATAGACATACAATTTATTCCATATTTATCTCAAAGATAATAAAGGGTTGAATTTGTTTTGATGGATGATGAGGGTGAAATGGATGTTCTAAAGCTTGCAATAAGAATGGAGGATAAAAATATGAAATTTCTATGATTGTCTCATTAATGGACAACTATTTTTATTTATCTTTTATCTACATTCCTTTCTATCGATGTTCATATTTTACCAAGATACCTTTTATATATCCCTGTAGTAATCATTGTTTAAGACAATATAGTTGTCAACAATGTATATATATTCAAAATTATGAAATCTTTGCGAATGACATTAACTTAGAAGGTAGTAATTTTTAACCAACAAAGGGCCTAGTATTGGAAGTCACAAATTAGGATTGATAAAAAATGAAAAACTGGAAATCCCAGTATTAAACCATCCAATTTGATTCTCAATTAGTGGCTCTAGAGCAAGGAAGAAATGACCTTGTTGCACATATTGATTAGGTCTTCCAACAAACATGTTACAACATTATAGTGTATAATTCATTTTTTATGGAAAATTGTGTTTATTGTATATAAAGATTTATTCCCAAAGTAAGAGCAGTCAAATACATCCACACAATTATAAATTATGCATCCTGGAACCATGATAAATTACATGAGCCTACTTTAGGATTGCCTTTTTACATTTGTCAAGATAGTGAAATGGTTTAGAACCTCAGACTATTGCTACTATAGAGCCATCCAAAGACTATGTTCCTTAAACCATATGCATAATATTGTACAGCCTGTAAAGAAACATTCTGAAAATAAGACCAACATGTAGGGAGCATCATTAGATAACATTAATATAAGTACTCATAAGCTAGCTCTTAAGAAAATGTAGTTTCCTTCTACCATTTTTGAGTCTCAAACTGTAAAAATCCAACCTAGTTTATGACAGATTTATGCATGCTCTTTTCTACACTGACACTCATGTCATTAACTAGATGGAATTTGGAGTTGGTGGGAGGATGTTGATTTCTCCAGGATCATTGAATTTAAGATGTATTGCATAGTACTCCACCAGGAGAACCTAGGTGTCGATTGTACCATTTCCTCTTCATAAATAGGAGATGATTTCTCATCATCCTTCCTTTTCTGCATGAGATTCTCATTATGATGGAGGAATGGTGGGAAAAGGTTCATCCTACCCTTGGCTCATCAGATAAAGAAAACTTTCTTTGGTTAGGAATGAAGGGGAATGTGAAAGATTTGTTGCTTGGTGGACAACTTGATTGGCTAATTGGTCAACTATCTTATTTGCAGATGTTCTTACATAAATGAAGTCCCACACTTCAAAACAATCATTTTCCTGAATCAAACAATACACTTTGTTGTTCAAGTCCCATGATTGACAAGATATGTTTTCATTAGCAATGTTCCAAAAAAGTTTGTAATCCTCTTCAAATACATATTTTTAGTACTTTTATCAAGAGATTATGTTATTTCCATCCTCAGGGCATCACCTTCAAATTGGTTATTATTTCTTATGTTTAGGAATTTCATGAGGATCCCTAGGTTATGTTGTTAGTCATTTTTAAAACCCCTTCTAGCTTGAAATAGACCTTGATTACCTTTCGACGTTCTGTCAAAGTTTTATTTGATCGAGTCCTAGGAGATGGGTCCTACGTTTCAGTGCGAGGAATTTTTTTTGAACCCCCTTTATCTGGAAGATGAATCAAGGGGGAAACCCCTTTAAAGGATGACAAACTTTTCTGAATGATGTATGACCGAACCTTTTTTGTTTACATTTAGATTTAGTCATCTCTAGGTTGTCTCGTTCACATCTTTCCCCAAATCTTCTCTGCGGTGGCATGCTTTTTGTCAAAATCTAATTATTCCTTGTTCTCCATACCAAAAAAAAAAAATAAAAAAAAAATCTGGTGAGATATACCATATATGCTTTAATGTTTTAGCTTTCCAAAGTGTCTTAGTATATTTTCTAAAAACATCTGCATAACCAACTTGAAGGTATGGCTATTCCTTTCTTTCTATAAAAACCAAAAGACAAAACATGTTGACTCGGTGAGACATATACCATACTTGCTTTAATATTTCAACTTTCCAAAGTGACTTAGTATATACCATACCTGAAGGCATGGATGTCCACAAATTTTTCTCAACTAGGTCCAAGCTTCCTTTGCAATAGAATAACTACAGAAGGATGGGATCTCATATCCTTTTCTTCAATCTTGCAACCACTACATTTGGAGGGACCAATTACTCACTTTCCAAGTGCTAAATCAGACTTCTAAGAGAAACTTAAATTAATGGCTATATTTCATTAATTCTATGGAATTCTTGTCCTTTTCCATTGGTGTATGGTATAATCACATGATGCTCTATCGCCATTTCTTGTTGGTGCCTATTCAACTGATACTAGGGCAAGAATTAAAATCCTAAGACAAAATTCCACCATCTAGCTTCTCAATATCATCTTTACAATTTTTCCATTTTGTACTTTCATGGTGCCTTCCTTTTGGGGTAATTGAGCTTCGGTCATTTATGGAGAGATCTTGGCAAGGTATGTTCATGTTAATCCACTGAAATTAGATGTGCATTCTTCTTACAAATTTTTCAAAACACAGTTGAGTCATGGATTCTTTTAAATTGTAATAATAGCTTAAGACTAATTTGAACATTTTGTGTAATTTCATATGCATAAGTTGATATTTATATGAGAGATATCCATCACTTGAGTGTGTAACCATGCTAAGCACCAGTACATAAATAATAAATTCTTGATATGGTATTTGTAGCATTAGGAACTTGGAATGTTAATTGATGGTTCAATTTTAGTAATGCATATGGATTGTAACATAGAACAATATATGTATAGCTATTGTTTGTCTTTTCACAGGCCAAGTGGTACATCCATACTTAATATAGATTCTTTGTATACTGATTTGAACTAGGTGTATCACATCCTATCCTTAATGCTAGTCTCAGGTTCCTTAGAGATTGATTTCTAAAGGTTACTCTGATGGTATGTTGCCTTAAAGGCTTTGTGTATAACACTTGCATAGTATCTTGGTCTATCACTTCAAGCTTATATTAGGGTGAAAATTTCCCTAGTCACCTTAAGTGCTAGCATGTGGAGCTCTAGAATATGGAAAGTACCTCTAACTATTTCTTAAATATGCAAACAAAACCCAGGTTTTCATTGCAAGCACCATTATCGATTTCCATATATTTATATACGTGAAGAGAATTTATTCATCATGATACCTTATTAGTAATAGGCTCAATATCATGAATTGTGCATTTGGAAATCTGGTGGATTAGACATAAATATATGTACATACACATAGAATTGTTCACTCATTACAATTAATTATTCTAACTAGCATAGGAGTCTACAAGTTAAAACCCTTCTATAGTTAGCACATGTACAACCAACATACAAGTTGAAATTGTAGGGTTTATTTGGGCCTGTAGCAACCATTGCATCAATGTTATAATTTCTCCTTATTCCATATGAGTCGTAAAAATGGGAGGCCTGCAACATGAAGCCAAAAAGGGGTTGTGCCCTTAATAAAACTAGGTGATTAACATTTGTAATGGAAATAAAATCACACTCTAAATATCCATATGGCTGTATAAAATATGTTCACACAAAAAACAAATTAAAATTCACTTAGGTTATAGAGTACACCTCATGAAATCATATGGATTTCTTTGTAAGCTTCGAGAACCTCTCTATTACAAATGTGTATGAGGGTTGTTAGTATGTGATACACCCTCTATGTATTTAACATAGTCATCACCATATGACTTAAAACATCAATAGTTATGGGGTAGGGAGTCATCTCCATAATTTACACATCCAATCCTTCAAGGAATGGTGTTACAAAATGAGTAACCCAAGTGTAAAATAAAACCTACTCGAATTAGAACTATGCCATGACCATGATATAGCCTCACCAATGTTGAACTTAGACCAATAATAATAATAATTTAGGAGGGGGTGTTATAGGTATGGTACAAGATATTCAATAATTGTTTATGTTGTTATCTTTTGATATCTTTGTGATGGAGCTATGATAATATTCACAAACCATTTTTAAATAGTTGTGTACTCTACAATTATGATATACCCTTTCATATGTGGCATGGTGTAAGATTTAGCATGTTGACCTCTTTAATGTAGGGTTTTTGTTTCTGGTGACCTGAATTTCCATGGACATGTTTTCTTAAATATCCTACAACTTCTCTATTGCTGAGACTGTTGTATCATGTAAACTAGTTAAGATTGATGATAACTTGAATTAGTTACCAATTTATTATAGAACTTGAGGTTGATTTTTTTCCTTTTAAATTATGATTGGGATGATTGTTTTCATCTTGATTATTAACCCAATAATGATAACTTGAATCATGGTGGTGAATTCCTATTGTGAGTCCATTGTGCAGAATGTTCACAATTTGCGATTAAGAAGATTATGCACTTTTGAATTACAATTGTAATTTGAACTAAAGCTTCTAGTAACTTTCAATTTAATAATGGTGCATTTAAATAATATGAAACTTTCACAATAGAAAATGGAGAATAATTGGATACCTACTTTATATGCATTAGAAATTTCTTTTGCTACTTAAAGTGAATTAGAATTACAATCTTAGCTGGATCTCCAATATATCTTAAACCAAATTTTAATTTTATTTTTTTGTACTATTATATGTTATTGTATCCTACGTCATTTTATGGTTAATATTGTAGCAAACATATGCATTGTGCTATGGAATTAATACTAATATGTAATATTGATTTTCTTTTCAAGAATGTTATAGGTAATGATCCTAGGGAAGATGATCCAGACTATGTTGAACATACATTAGATATAGGAGACGATGATGATGAGGATGGTGATAGTTGGTGATGATGATGATTATGGTGATATCATTGGTGATGATGATGTGGATGAAACTGATAAGGATGCTCAAGATGATGATCATGTTAATGATCATGAATATGATATTGACTATGATCTTAGTGGTGCTAGCTAGTGATATCTTGATGATCTTGTAAATTACTATTTTTAGATGGATGCTACAAATTTACCTTACAATAATAATATCTATGAAACATTTTGATTTGGTTATCAAACATTGAATTTTAGTTGATTTGATTAAATATGATGATGAAATTATCATTATTATCTTGTTATTTTATGTATATATTGAAAATTATCAACATTAATTTGATGGAGAATTATTATGTATGATGATATTACTACATTTGGATGGATGTTGTTAATTTACCATAGAATAATGATATTCATGAAAGATTTTTCTTTGGTAATCACACATTTGAATTTTAGTTTATTTGATTAACAATGATGATGATATTATTAGTATTATCTTGTTACTTTATGTTGAAAATTGTCATTTTTTTTCTAATGGAGAATCATTATGTACGATGACATTACTATTTTTGGATGAATGTTGTGAATTTACTTTAGAATAATAGTATTTGTGATAGGTATTGATTTGGTAGTTATATATGTATATTGAAAAAAATTAATGATTTTTTGATGGAGAATTATTATCTGTGATGATATTGTTATTTTTTGGACGGATGTTGTTAGTTTCCCTTAAATTTAGTTACAAACACTATGTTATCAATTTGAATTTTCATATTTTTTTTAATGATATTTAGAAATTGTAATATATTTCACTATGTAATTGAAATTAGTAAAATGATCACATAAGGGGGGTCATAAATGGAAAGAAAAGTACACTCTAAACAAGAAACCAAATGAGTATGTAAATGTGGTGTAACCATGGATGAAAAATTGGGATTAGAATTGGATGTTAAACTAGGCATCAAAACAAGATGCCATACAAAAGGATACCAAACTGGGTACAAACAAGGATGCCAAAATGGACACCAAACTAGATGCAAAAAAGGTTGCAAATTTAGATTCCAAACGAGGATTCAAAGAATGGTGTAAAATTGGGCACAAAAAAGGATGTAAGAAAAGATGAAAAATGGGGATAAGAAAGGGTGAAACCTATGACGCCATATTGGATGCCAAAAATAATGCATAACTAGATGAAAATTTAGACTCAAACCTAGGTGCAAAATGAGATGCTAATGTGAACACAAAATGAGGCAGAAGAAAGATGCAAATTTGGATGCTGAAAAGGATGAAAAATTAGACAACAAAAAGGATGCAAAAATGGATGTAAATAATTGTGCAAAATCGGACACATAAGTAGACACAAAAAATGGTGTACAAATGGGCATGAAAATGGCTCAAAATAGGATGCAAATTGAGATGAAATGTTGGACTAGAAAATAAAGTGAAAAACTTGGTTCAAAAACAAATGCAAAAGTGGATGTAAAAAATGGCTCAAAATTGAATGTAATATTAGACAAAAAATGGGATGCAAAGGTAGACGCAACACATGGTTCAACATAGGATGCAAATCTAGATGAAAATTTGGATGATCAAAAGGATGCAATATTAGATGGAACAAATGATGCAAATTGAGATGAAATGTTGGACTAGAAAATAAAGTGAAAAACTTGGTTCAAAAACAAATGCAAAAGTGGACGTAAAAAATGGCTCAAAATTGAATGTAATATTAGACAAAAAATGGGATGCAAAGGTAGACGCAACACATGGTTCAACATAGGATGCAAATCTAGATGAAAATTTGGATGATCAAAAGGATGCAATATTAGATGGAACAAATGATGCAAAATATGGTACAAAAAAGGGAGACAAATCAAATGCATAAGTGGATGTAAAAAGTGGTGTAAAACAAGATGCAAAAATGGGCACAAAAATGGTGTGAAAATAGGTACAAAATTAGAAGAAAGGATTAGTGTAAGACTAGATGAAAAAATTGGCACAAACTAGAAGCAAACAATGGTGCTAAATAGAATGAAAAAGATGGTGTAAAACCCAATGCAAATGATGGCACAAAACTAGAAGCAAAGAATGGCACAAAACTAGAAGCAAAGAATGGCACAAAACATGAAGCATAAAGCAACACAAAAACATATGAAAAAATTGGCTCATAACTAGAGAAAAACCTGTCATAAAACTAGATGTAAATCCTGGTGCAAAATTGGAAGAAAATGTTGTTGTAAAAAAGGATGCAAAACTAGATGCAGAAAGTGGTGCAAAATTAGACGCAAAACATGACGAAAAACTAGATGCAAAATCTGATGCAAAAAAGGATGCAAAATTTGGTGTAAAAAGGATGAAAATGATGGGACAAAAAAGGATGCTTTAAAAATTGTACAATAGAGTCATATTTAGCACCAGGCTAATCATCGAAATTGGAAACAAAATGCACTAAAATATGGCACTAAATCTGGTGAAAATTACATGTTTTGTTCTAGCTTTATGATCTTCACCCTCAATTCTCTTTTTAATGTTTATGCGTAGTCCTTATGATAACACATCAATCTATAATGTTAATGAAATCCACACTTGAACAATTAGGAAATTGTCAACAAAGGTCTAAGATTTTTATAAGGCCTTCCCTGACATTCCTCCCCTAACCATATGAAAGGAGTTGTCTTATATTTTCTAGCTTTAAAAAGTGGGTCTATATCTAAGTTCATGTCAAATTTCATAAACATATATTTAGCCACATATCCCTATCCAGGATGATACTTATATATATGCAAAATGACTAGGGTCATTACACTATCTCCTCGAACCTATGAGATACAATCAGTGTTTGTTGATATGCCAAACCTAGACTGGATTGTAGAAATAAAAGCAAAATCCTAATGATAAAGAGTCAATACAATGAATCCATGACTTCATAAATAAGAGAATTAGGGAAGAGAAAAATATTAGTGGAAAAATGAAAATTACTACACTTGAAATCTAAGAAATACATCTGAGTTTTAACCTTTTATGTCTGAAGAATACATCTAAGTTTCAATCATATATGTCCAAGGGATAAGTCTAAGCTATGATAGCAATAAGTTTGAGAATCTATATGCATATACATTTGAGAAATGTATAATTTAAGTATTAAGAGAAAGATCATGGCAACAAAATTAGTGGCTTTCAGTAGCTTTTTACCAACAACAATTTTTAGTACTTTAGTGCCTCCTTTTGCAACTATCAATAAGTCTTCCCTACCACATTTTGTTGATTTTTTTCTATTGGCACAATTTTTTTATGGTGTCTCACTGAGAAAATTTTTTATGAGTTTAAAGACCACAATTGTGTAATCTCAAGGCATTTTCTAGCCACTTCTGAAGGAGTCTTCTAAGAAAAGTTAAAGGGGTTTTTCTCAGCTAAATTCTCAAAGGATTTAAAAAAAATTCACACTTGTGCTTTTCATGAGACTTAAGCTCCTCAATATTATCCATTCTTATCTATCCCCAAAAATTTTATAGAAGGTAGGCTCTTCCCAGCCAACAACCTACCATTTGCCAAAATATATGTGCAACCTGTTTTCCAGGAAAAAATAAATAGGGTTGACATCATTTCCTGCAAAAAAATTCAATGCCAATTTACATTGCAACTAAACAAACATCAACTTGTAAATTTATGATAGGTCTACACATCTTCATTTGTACAATCCACGGGTTTAGTAATTCCTCTCCCCATGGAAAACTTGGTCATGCAACATTGTTCTCATGGCTCTGAGTAAAAACCACTTAAATCCCCAACTTATACAAATATGAAAAATGATTAAAATAAAATTACAAATTTATCAAATGATAAATACCTACAAATGAAGAAAAACCTACAACCCTGAATCCATCACTTGATAAACTTGTTCACCCAACCAACATTAGGCAACTTTGTTGATGATGAAGAGTCCTGATTGATATTTTCTCTGGTAAGCATTGCACATATCTTTGCCATCAATATTTTTACTAGATTTGACCCTCTAAATAGGCTCTTCAAACCAATCACCCACATCATCGACATTTTTTGAGTGAGTTGGTGTGCAAAGGAGGCTTTGAACGACACAATGTTGCAGGTTCAAAACCCTAGGAGATCCATGCCCACCGCCACCAATGACCATTTGGGGTTGAACTTGCATCCATTAAGGTACAAAGGATTCTTTCAACCTTGATCTTTGCAGTGAATTCATAAGCTCCACCATTGGTTGTTGTCGGGAACTAGTATCATATAAGATCATAAGCATTGGGCTTGCAAACTTTCTTGAGGCTTCAGAAGGCATTGAGGCAATTCTCTCTACATGAATATGATGTCTAGATATTTTTCTATCAAGAAAAACCTTTTGAATACCAACTATGTAAGTATTAGATCAACCAGGCTTAGGAGACAGAGGTGAAGATGCATATGGTGACAATAGTGGAGATAGAGGTGGAGGTGACTGAGAATGCCCCCACCAATATTCAGGGGGGTTTGAATTCACAACTCCTTTAAGAACCTCTCAAAGCTATGATTTATCATAAGATCTTCTTTTGTCCATGGCAAAGACCTCCAAATAACCTTCTAAAAACCAAAATAACTTTCCCCCTTCCCTAGAAATGTAGAAATTGGCCACCAAGTTTCACTAGAGCAATAGTGGGAGTAAACCAACGATACTAACACGATAGCTAGTCATGACTCACTATAATGAAACTTTGATTTTTCAATCATAAGGAGATAATCACTAAAATGAAACTTGAGCAATTAGGTTGAATAATTTTGAAATTGTTTGTTTTTAGTAGTTATTGATTGATGCATAATTTTTTTTAAGTAATTATTGACTTAGGTGGTGGGAAATGCCATAATTGTTTTTTCCAAAAATAAAAAAGAAAAAAAAAACCTCATTTTTGAATTAATATTAATTTAAAGTTTCAATTTATGTCATCTAGCATATAATAAATGTACTTCACATCTATGACATGATATTGTAAAACGTGCAACATCTAATGTTTAAGAAATATCAAAATTAACATAGGATTCAAAAAAAATTCATAAGATTCTAGTAATACTATGTTCATAATGTACATTCATACTAGATAAACAACTTGATATCCAAGTTAAAAACTAGTATCCTAAGTTCAATGGATATGAACTTGATAATAAAAAATATAGATATGCATGAAAATTTAAGCCTTTAACTAAATGAAATTTATCCTCTTATAATTAACCAACACATATACTTATAGTTATTCTTCAAAATGTATTTGACCTAGTTATAAGCCCACTCCCATTTTAGATAATTTCTCGGCCTTTGAATTGAATTCCCTATGGATATGATCAAAGGATATAACCCTGAATATTCTAATTAACTCCATAACTCTAATCATCCACTAATCCAATAAATAAGTATTTAAGGAAGAATAACCTTTCAATCAATCTACAACAACCTTTGAATCCCCTATCACACGTAAGTTTAGATTGTCGGAGTGACACACTTTAAAAATGATCAACATAAATTACTAATTTGTATTATTGGAGTACTTATTATGTAGTTTTATTTTTGTTCCTAGACTAAATTAGTCATTAATGTTAGTCATTTTTAATTGTATTACTTCTTTTCTAGTCGTATATTTTAACCTAGGACTAAATTAGTCATTTATGTTAGTCGATTTTAGTTTAGTCTCTTAAGATTGCTCATTTTTAGTAGTATTTCACTGGGAAAAACTACAGAAAGTAATGTTTTTAGTCACCTAGTCACTAATTTCATCATTTTCTACTAGTGTCTATTTATGTCCAAAAATCTTACTTCAACAATAAATATTTTTCTATACATTTAATGCAAATGCTAATAGGTGTACAGATCTCATGAATAGTTTCTCCCTCTTAATGAGAAACAAATTTAATAAATATTAATCAAGACATCAACATGTCTATCATAATACATTCATACATCAGAAGAACTATTATCTCATGAAATGAAACTATAACATGTTCTAAAACATATATTCATCATGGTCATAACATCTTATATGATCAACTACTTCATCAATACATATGAACATGACATCAAAATTTCATCAAGGGTTAGATACATATGATTAGGGAAGCTGGCAGTTGTATCATCATATTTTAAATATTATAATGACTACATCACTTCTTTACCATACTACTCAACTGTCAAGTTAGGGAATCCAAATTTATCACACTATCCAATTTACTAATCTTATCAAAACATAAACAACGTCAACAAGAAGGTCATGAATATCGAACTTATTATTACACTTCTATCACCATCGTTATCATTCTTATCAAAAGAATTAAAAATAGTATCAAGTCACCATATATCAAAAACAATGTATCTAGATTGCTTCAAAAAATTATGAAATCCATCATGTCTACAATGTAAGATACTTATCAAATATCAAGTGTACCAATATATCACATGTACCATAAATAAAACTTACTTTCATATGCATATATGAGTCATTCATGAAGGTGATATTCTCATCATACCTTAGGGCTTACCTTGCCATCCAATATTGCAGTTGAAACAATATATTGCACATACCTTATAACATTAAGAGACCTTTGCACTTTTTATCACTTACTTATCATGGGAAATTGTACCTCTTCTCTTCATACACTGGCCATCTTTCCCTGCATCTCAAATGATCCTCAAGAATTATCCACTTATCATATCTCATCAGGAGGATAGAAGTATCCAAATACTCAAATATACATGCAGGAAGTATAATCAATGATCAAATCAATAAATATAAGCAAAAGTAAAGACATACAGAAGTAACATAAGTAAACAAAGTACATATCTTCAATGAAAGGTGATCATATCCCTCTTGTGTCATGATTTTCCATCATCCATATAACAATGTCTCCTTTTATATATCCATCAACTTCATTAATAACCAAAGCCTAATTGAGACTATCTAATGCTACATCAAACCTATTACAAGTGCTAGAACATCTTCACTTTGATCATGCTAGGGTTTCTAGATTGCATATCTCAAATATTTGTCATAATCCAGGGTTTCTTCCAAACCCTAACCTCATAATATCCATCAAACCCTAATAACCAAATTACCTAGGGTTTCCTTCAAACATTAGCCTTATTTTAGGTCTCTTATATATTCACTTGCTTCTATCAATGATGTCTTCATACAGGTGATATTTAATGACTTTTCTTCAGCCCAACTTTGATTCCATGTTGAATTTTATTAGGGCTATATTGTTCTTTGCTTTAATAATTGTATTTCATTATTTACATATCAAATTCACCCCATAACATCATAACATTATCTAGATTTACAAATTTATTTAGAGACATATGCAACTACATAGAAAGAAAAATATCATCATCAATGCAATGGAACATAAAGGCATAATAAAATGAAATCATTCACTCATAGAGACACCAGGATTGGTCAGAGATAAGGGGAAAAATCACTAACAGGAAAACCCTTTCAAATTCTTCTTCTTACTATATTGTCATTAAATGGTTCAGTAAGAGAGAGTAAAATGATGGATATCTTCAACCATAATCCTATCCAACAAAATCAACTAAATAAGATCCATGATATGAACCCAACAATGCTAATAATAATAGCCATGATTCGAATTCTTGTGATCAATTGTCACTATCTGTGATCAACTGTCGAACTCTGTGGTCAACTAATGAAATTTGTGGTCAACTGTAAAACACAAACCCTAATTCCCAACCATACAAATATATTGGTGTGCATGGAGTCAAAACCCTCCAACCACACACATGAGCATGTTTACCTATGGTTGTGACCAAAAACTTCCTGTGTCATGCCTATAGCTGGAAATCAAAACCCTAAACACATATTTGAGCTTTGTACCCTGCAATGTCGGACATGTATGAACCAATCTCTGTGACCCAGTCTCATAACTATGCAAGCCAAACCTAAAGGAATAATAATTATCATGATGATGATGATGTCCAAATCAGGGTCACTTGACTTTTATTTATAGCCATCCACGGATGTCTAATTTTTCTTTTGGGTTGACCTGTCCTTTTCAGCTTATTTGAGCTTTAATTCAAAAACAAACTTTCCCTTGTCCAAATTGAGAGCTCTAATAGCCAAAATTGGTCCTCTCAAAAAGAGGAATCTATTCCCACGATTGGAATTTGTCATTGAGCTACCAAATTAACAAACCCCAAAATCTAATTTAAGAGTTGACATATAGTAATAAATAAAGAAATATATGTGGTGATTATTGATGCGTGAATCTCATGATTTGTTGCCAATTTCTTTGAATATCATTAGATAGGTGAAATAATAGGACTATGACCAGGGTTTAATGAAGTACTTGTGAACATAATAAAAAATAGAAGATTCTGAATTGGTCACAAATAAATATGTTGCTAATGATGTGATGATAGACACTGATGAATTGGACATGACAAATAGGAATATTACATAAGTATATGTCACATGAGACACAACAAAACGAGCAAAAAATAGAAATAAATAGAGACATAAAGGTAGTGTTGGAATACGACATTACTAAGGGGGGGTGAAGTAGTAATGGTGAGCTTCTTAAAACATTTTATGAATGTCTTTAGTTCTTTCCTCTACTGTATGTTACTTATGATAGAATTCATACATAATGAAAATGAGCAGCAATATGATACATTCATATGTAGATAGAATCCATCACATGAGCAACATACACATATTGACACTAGTATTTTCATGTGGAAACCCAAAGGGAAAAAAAAACCAATTTGTTTGTTGTTATGATGTAAATTAAGCACCTACTTAATTACATCAGTTTTTTTGTGAGCACTGACTCAAAGGAGGCACCAACCCCTTTAAGATAGCATGTCCTACTTGCCAAGAGGCACCAACCTCTTATGAATTTAGGTCACCACCTTCTCTTGTCACTATTCTACTTTTCATACAATTTTTAGACTAAAAATAAAGGAAAACACATATACAGAGAAATACCAACCTGGTTCACTATAGAAACTTCTACTCTATGTTCTCTACTGCTCCATAGGTTCTCTCGGCCTCACATAGTAGCACACTATCCTCTACTCACAACTACATATACTCTTCTCTCAGCCTTCTCTCACACAAGCTGTCTATAGCACTTTGCTTTAGCTCAACACTTGTCCCAGTAATCATCTCACTCTTAGCTGCACACTCTTCAGCACATACACAACAATACTCTCTTCCACCACTTTTATCAATGAAAACCACTAGTTTTGTCCATTTTTTGCACACTGCTCAATGTTGCTCTTATGTCTGATGCTGCAATTCTGCTATTGCATTAAACACAAGGATGGGCTCTTGAGCACTTTATCGACTCTCTATGTGATTCTCCATGCTGAGAATTCAATCTCAGTCCACCTGCACACTCTAACAAGTACTTCAACATGGCTTCTTTGTTCCTCATTTAAGTCTATAATGCATGCATGGGAGATCAGATTTGGCTTTCTTCCAACATCAAGACAAGCCAATAGCTTTTCCCTATGAATCATTGTCCTTGTTTCTTTGACACAACGATCTTTTCATATTCCATTAATTCCATTGATCAACTCCTCTAACTTGCATTTAATCTCTAGTTATCGACCCATTCATCCTTTAACTCTTTGTATTGTTGTATTGTAGCTCCACTCATCATAACCTTTATTAAAACAAAGTTAAGATATTACCATATTGTAAAGTTCATTTAGGTTCTTTGTTATTATCCCCCTTATCATTTTACCATATGACCGGGCTTATGACCATTAGTATAGCCCTTGAGTGTTGTAATGTCAGAGCCATCATATCTCATAACTTTTATTCAAATGATGTTACGAGGTTGCAAGGTTCTAAGTTGCTTTCGCTAGCCTCTTTTCTATTTTTCCTCCATGGGTCTAGGCGTTGTTGCTAGTGGCTTTGTGTTTAGGTGCTAATGCCTCTAGTTCCTGTTGGGGGCCAATATCCCTTTGTAGTTTCTCTTCTGCCCTTGGTTCTTTGGATTCTATGACCAAAATCTAACACTATATCAGAGCACCACATATCAAGACTTTCTCAAAAATTTCAGTTAGAATGGAGTTCAGAAATTTTGACCTTTGAAATACTATATATTCCTTTGGTGTTATCCTTTTTCTACACCCCTATTCCTCTGGGTATATCTTGCCCATGTGCCATCCAACATCGAAAGCTACCTCCATTGTAACTGTTTCAATTTAAAATTACAAAGGAGTTTTGAAATTCTGACGTTTGAAATACTTCCCATGTGGCATCTCACAACACTTAGGTAATAAGCTCCTCGCTACGTCGTTGGTCCTTTGCATGTCCCATGACCAAGCACCAATCCTCATCAGAGCTCCTTTATCAGGACTTCCTTCATAATTAAATTTTGGAGGAGTTCTAAACTTCCAACCTCTGAAATACTCATAACACTTAGGTGCTGAGTATTCTTTCTATGCCCTTGGTTCTATGGGTTTCTCATGACCATGTGTGAGTCCCATTGGAGTCCCTTTCATCTGATTGAAACATTTCTTTAAAACATTTAGAGATGAGTTAAAAAAAACTCCAACCTCCCATATGTCAACCTTTGAAATGACCTTAGGTTATCATTGTCTTTGGCACATGGCATCTCATTAGTGGTGACACTTTTCACCAATATTCTCCCCATTAGGCCACCCAATATTGTCGAATATGGTTGGCATGTGTCCACGTGTCCTACAAACTACCACGTGATGTTGATGTCATCTTCCTCGTCATCTCCTGAGGGACCAATTATTTATTTCCATGTGTCCTGGAGAGGAGAGAGAATGGGTCCTCTTGGTATTTTGTTTTTCAATGAGTTCCTTTGTAATTCTCATTTCCCGCATTCCTTGGTACTTTCAAGAGAACTCAATTTACAAGGATTTATGAAACATCGAGGTTCTAAAATTCCTTCCTACTTCCGATATTTCGATATTCCATATGCTCTGAGGTTTTGATATTTGGTCTCGATGTTCTCTTGCTCAAGTATCTAATTAAAGCTTTTCTTAAAAGGAATTATAAAGGAGTTACAAAATTTCGATATGTTGATCCTCTAATCCTTCCAATATCGTGACTTGCTCTGATATTTCGGGTTCTGAAATCTCTAGGATATCGAGGTTCCAATATCGGGTCCTGATGTGCTCTGATCTTCGATTAACCCTCCATCCTTCCGCTCTGCTCACCTCGAAAATTTTAGGCCCCAATATTTCAACTGCCTCTGATATTTTGGCCTGCTTAGGACTTCAAGACCATGATTTTAGTAGTGCATAACTTTTGATCTAGGAGGTCATTTGCAGACTTCAACACACTATTGGAAAGCTCCTTCATAGCACTTTCTAGTGGAGAGGGTCCAACATAGGCTTTGAGCGCATATACTACATAATAAATGGCTGCAAACTCTCTTCCTCAAAGCTAGTACAGATGAAATCAGTCCAACATACCAAATGCCATAATCTGACAATGTCAATTAGCCAACAATCTCCCCTTTTGGCATTGATGGAAACAACATAAGCTCCCCTTGAAACCAAGCATGGTCTTCTTTATTGTTTTTTTCTCAGTTACTCCAGTAATGTTCCCCCCCTTTAGCATCAATGTAAAATGATGCCCTTGAATACTTCCGCTAAACCACCGCAACCTACTCTTCCATTGATCCCACATGTTGAGTAGCTTCCAACGCACATCAAAATTGTGTCATGTGGGAGGAGTATTCATAAATCCTATATTTTTCCTAAGATATTCGAAGGGTTATCTTTCTATCAGCTATTAAATATATCTGCAATTTGTTCTTTAGCGGCCACATATTCAAGTCTAACAACATTGGCTACAACCTATTCCCTTAAAAAATGGAACTTGATAGGGATGTTATTAGTCTTGGAATGCATGAAAGGATTCTTAGAGATACTAATGGAACTTGTATTATCACATATGATTGGAATAGGATCAGTCAACTCTACATTAATATCCTTTAAGATATGCTTCACGCATAGGATTTGTGAGCAACAAGTGGCAGCTACAATATACTCTACTTCAACAGTTTATAAAAAAATGGACGCTTGTTTCTATCTAACCCATGATGCTAAGTAGTTTCGAAAAAAAAGATGCTACACCTGAATTGTTCTTCTTGTCATTAATACTTCCTACCCAATCAGCGTTAGTGTAGGAATTCAACTTAAACTCTCTACTTTTAGCATACCAAAGTCCATAATCTGTTGTTCCTTGAAGATATTTGAAATTCCTTTTGACAATGATAACATGAATTTCATGAGGGAAAGATTGAAATATAGCCACAAGACCCACCGCTTCCATGATGTTTGGTCACGAAGTTGTGGGACACAAAAATATTCCTATCATGGATTTGTACTTAGTCTGATTTACCAGTAGTGTTTCATATTCTTTACACAATTTGCAGCTTGTAACCATTGGTGTTCTAACTTCCTTGCAATATTCCAGCCCAAACTTCTTCAAAGTTCATTGTAGGTACCTGGGTTGGGAGATAAACACTTCTTTTTTAGACTAAGAAATTTACAATCCCAAGAATAATGACAACTCTTTGACCATGGACATCTCAAACTCGGTCTGCATGTAGTTTATGTATTGATGTCCATATTGTTCCATGTCATTGCCAAAGATTATGTCGTGCATGTATACTACCACAATTAGTAAATGATCACCTTCAGACTTGATGTATAAATTGTTCTCTAGAGTACCTTTGTTAAATCCATGTTGCAGAAGGTATCGATCTATTCTTGTGTACCAAGCTCTTGGAGCTTGTTTGATTCCATATAGGGCCTTTTTTAGTTTTCACACAAACTCTTTATCTTCAGTGGGTGTGAATCCTTCTGGTTGCTCAATATAAACCTCTTCTTCCAGATCTCCATTGAGAGATGAAGATTTCACATCCATGTGATATACCTTGATATTTTTGTGACTGGAAAATGTAAGAAAAATTTTGATAGCTTTGAGTCTTTCTACTGGTGCAAAGGTTTCCTCTAAGTCTACCCCATCTATCTAGGCATACCCTTTTCATACCAATCGAGCCTTGTTCCTAACTACTTGATACTGCTCATTTAACTTATTTTTGAAACCCCATTTGGTTCCAATGACATTTTATCTTTAGGTCTTAGAACAAGCTCCCAAGTTTCATTCTTTTCAATTTGGTCAAGTTCTTCATTCCACAGCTCTCACCCAAAATTTGACCTCACTTGCCTGGCTGATATTTTTAGGCTCAATCTGAGATGGCAGAGAAATATTTGCACAACTTGAACTGTCAAAAAGTTTCCTCTTGGTCTAAACACCATTTATTTGATATCTATGAATTTGACTCTCAGGATGTTCCTTTTGTACATACCTTGAAGGTGTCTTGGGCCTTGGAGTTGCACTCATTTCCTCACCTATCTTATTTGAATATGTTTCTTCTTTATCTGAGGGCCTCATGTCTGAATTTTCTTCTCCATCTAATTTTATTTTTAATTTGGAGGACTTAGATTATGAAGTCATTTCATCTACTATTACATCAATGCAATACTCAACCTTCTTTGTCTGTTTTTTGTAACAGTTATATCCCTTACTTCAAGTAGAGTACGTGAGTAATATACCCTCATTAGCACGGGAGTCAAACTTTCCTTGATTTTTATATTTCCTTTTGATAAAGCATTTTCTCATGAACACCTTCCGGCGTTTAACTGATTCATGTTTTCCCTTCCACAACTCGTAGGGTGTTTTATTACTATTAGGCTTGAGTTGATTTTTGTTCGGTAGGTACATTGTGTCTTGTGTTTCTTCTCCCTAGAATATGTGGGATACATCTTCTTCATACAACATAGATTTGGCGATTTCCTGGATTGCTATGTTATTTCTCTCAACTACTCCATTTTTTTGTGGAGTTCTATCCAATGAATATTGTCTCCTAATTCCATGCTCTTCACAAAATTATTTAAATTCTCTTGAGGTGTATTCTCCTCCTCTATCTAATCTTTATAATTTGATCTTTAAGTATTTACCATTTTCTACTTGAACTTTAAATTTTTTAAAATGATTAAATGCTTTTGATTTTTCCTTTAAGAGAACGATCCAAGTGGCCCTGGTAAAATCATCAATGAGCATCATAAAATACCTTTCTCCTTTTGGGGTTTTTCTCTAGTTGGGCCACAAACATTTGTGTTCATTAGTTCCATTGGTCTAGATGAAGAGAACTCTTTTGACTTGAAATAGGTCATAGTCTACTTGCCAAATTAACATGACTTGTAAATTTAATTATTGGGTCTTGACAGTCTTGGAAAACCTTTCACCACTCCTAGCTTGCTAACTCTTATCAAACTGTCAAAAATCATATGACCAAGTCTCATGTGCCATAATCATGCTTAATTCATTTTTCTTAAATAGTAGTTTACTCTGGAGTCATCAAGCACATATACATTATTGTGAGTTCTGATTTCTTTTCCCACCAGTTTTCCATCTTTCTCTTTTGGGATCTCGCAGTCCTTGGATCGAAAATCACATCATAGCCATTATCACAGATCTGATTTACACTAAGAAAGTTTTTCTTGAGACCTTCCACATACAACACATTTTGAGTTTTCATCTTTTGATCCAAACTGACTATGCCTTTACCCTTAATTCAGCTCAGGAATTGTTGTCGAAAGTGACGTTGTTCCCTCTGTATTTTTATTTTTGTGACAACAATTATCTCTTGTCCCTAGTAATATGTTTGGAACACCCACTATCCACATACCATATATTATATGGATTATGTGCACATAGAGAAATTCCACATTTCATGCTCTTTTTAGTTTTTTGTTTCCAATTCTCCTTATCCTTTTGAGAAGTTGGCTATCAAATATTATGGGACTTAAATAGGTACTCAAACTTGCTTCTTCACTCACTTACCTTGTTCCCAAAATTATTACATTTGAAACACTCAACATCACTTAACAGGGCAGAAAGGGCATTTCAATCTCTGAGAGGAGAATTTTGAGATCTAAAATTATGATACTTATTATATCTGGAATTTTTAATCTCTTTCAGCTTTTATCCTTCTACAATCAACAACCTTATTTCCAAAGGTGTGACACTTATAACCGTAACCATAAAATAAACATGTGTATCTATTGTTTGAAGATTTATGTGTTTGTTCATGTAGGTACCTCCATTGTCTGGTTGATTGATTCATTCTTTTGTTGTTGTGGCTCCTTGGGTTGGATGGATTTATTATTCCACTAATGATGTCCTCGTAACTTTCCTTGTTGCCCTTTTGTTTTAATTGCTTCTTTCTCGAAGCTTCTTTGCATAGCTATGCAGCTCCTCAAATATTGCGGACCTGGATTTTATCTTTGCCATAGAAGATTCTTATTTTTTTTGCGTATCCTAGACCTATTTTATTTCCTCAAGGCCTTTGACTGTTTATAATTTGATCTATCTTTCTTGTGCCTTCTACAAATTTTTCATTTAAACCTTTCTCAGTCTCTAGTGTCTCAAAATCCATTCTCGGGGAGATGACCTCTGCCTTGAGACTTTGACAGTTTTCTTCCCATTCTTGGATCAAATCATGAAGAAATTTTTCCTTTCGCTTAGCTTCTTCTAATTTGAATTTCAAGGACATAATTTCATCTTTGCATATTTTTGTGATTGTTTCCTTCTACAACTTGAACAACTCTTGTTTTAAGTGCTTGTTCTCTTCTTCTAGTCTCTCACATGTTCCCTATTTTTCTTCTAGTAGAAGAGCTAAACTATATTTTCTTTTGATGGCTTCTTCAAGTTTTTCTTTTTGATAAACAAACTCTTCATTTTTTGAGTTGTACATAACTTCTTCAACATGTTGCACTTGTTCTTTTAGAAACCTATTCTTTTTCTTGACCTTCTTTAACTCATAGAGACCACTGATGAGTTCCACTTCAAAGTTAGTTATTCCTTATTCTTATTCATCCTCTTCAGAATCAGTAATATTTTGTTTCTTGGAGTCTTCCCCAAATGCCATAAGTAATTACTTTTATGTATCATATTCTGAGGAGTTTTCCATGTCTGACTTTGGTACTAAACTATCCTCGTTGGAGTAGAGCCCCTTTTTATTATAGAACTTCTTCTTCTGATGTTTATGATATTTGTTTCTAAATTTTGGATCATCTTCCTTTTCAGTCCTTTATTTGTAAGGGAATTTGGATGATAAATGTCGGTTCTCCCACAGTCAAAGCATTTAAAGGGAAACTTCTCTTTATATTTTCCTGAGCCATGCTTCGGTTTCCTAGAAAATTGAGAGAACTCCTGATTAGATTCACAGTTGGATTAATCTTCATGATATTTGTGTTCCTTTTCCTTCTTGAACACTTTGAACGTTTCCTCCTTGGTTTCATACTTCTCTATTCCTACTCTCATTTCATAGGCTTTGAGAGTACCCAGAAATGGGTCCATCTTGAGATCCCTTAAATTATCATGTCCATTTATTCAATAGTTGAGACTTTGGCATTAAATGTCATGGGTAGGGATATTAATACTTTTTGAACAATCATATCCTCCTTGACTTCTTCACCAAGTCCCCTAATTGTATTGGTTACTTCATCAACTCTAAGGAAGTATTCTTCTATGCTTTCTTCCTCAATCATTTGTGTTCCTTGGCCTTCTTGAACACTTTGTATGTTTCCTCCTTGGGTTCATACTTCTCTCTTCCTACTCTCATCTCATAGGCTATGAGAATGCCAAGCAACAGGTCCATCTTGATATCCCTTAAATTATCATGTCCATTTCTTCAATAGTTGAGACTTTGGCATTAAATCGCATGGGTAGGGATCTTAATATTTTTTGAACAATCATATCCTCCTCAACTTCATCACCAAGTCACCTAATCATATTGGTTACTTCATCAACTTTGAGGAATTATTCTGCTATACTTTCTTCTTCAATCATTTTTAAACTTTCAAACCTCATTCTGAAAGTTTGAACCTTGGCCTACTTGACTTTTTCATCCCCTTCATGATTTTGATTGAGCTTCACCCACACTTCCTTGGCAGACTTACAGTACATAACCTTTACGAGTTAATATTGGATAAGGCCATAGAGAATGGTATTCTTGGCTTTAGCATTATTTTCATAGAATTTTTCATCATCTACATAAGTGGGAGGGGAATCAGGAATATCATAATCTACTCGTACATAGCTCCAAACATCTATTCCTAGGGACATAAGATAAGCTTCCATCCTGAATTTCCAGAAGCCATAGTTTGACTCATTAAAGTCTGGTATGTTTCTTGAGTAACGATATGAAAATGGGGCTCTTAAGTTTCTTGTCTATCTTACAAGAACCTCTCCCACTTCCAAAGCTTTAAATTTTCCCAAATCTTAATGATTAGTCAATGCGGAAATAAGAAATTCTTCAAAATATGGGTGCATGCTTGTATTTGTTTTCAGCTGATTATTTACTTTAAAATCTGTTGTTTGTGCTAATATGGGAAGGTACTTAAACTGATATACAAATGCATATAACAGTAGTTAAAGTAGCAGTAAAAACAAACACATAAGGCACATTATAATATGGATTTCACCCTACTATCTTGGGCTACGTCTCCTTGAGCTCTAATCAACTCGATTAGGCTCTCTAGGATTATGGCAATGGATTATGGCAATAGTTCTTTTACAAGCTCCACTCTCAACTCCAATGTTTTACATAGGAACATTTGGCTCAGAACACCATCTTATCCCTCAGCTCTTGGAGCTCTTTAGCTTTCTAGCTCTGGCTCTTGGCTCTGTCTCTGGCTCTTACTCTGGTTGTGGCTCTCACTCTAGCTCTGGCTCTGTGGCTCGGGCTCTAGTTCTGGCTCTCAGCTCTTGCTTCTGGCACTTGCTCTGGCTCTTGGCTCTAGCTGTTTGCTTTGGCTCTCTAAGATCTTTCTCTCAGCCTTTGCATGCCTCTGTTAATCACTCGACCTCCAAGAAACTCCGACAACAATATATGCTATTGTCAATTGAGTTCTGTGCCTTTTCACCCGGCCTCCAAGTGACTCCAAAGACTCTCTGCGCATTCATAATTTTTTCATTGTTTTCTCTGCGGCTCTACCTCCAACCTCTGGTGGCTCTGCTTATTATTGTGAGCTTGGCTCTGGTTGCCCCGCTTCCCTGGTCTACTCTCTCTTTTTCTGCCCCCTTTTACTGTCTGTCTGTTTGTGCCTTAGAACCATTCCGTTCCCCGACTATTTGTTTTGGCTTTCGTCTCTTCAGATCTCCTCTTGCTGTCCGCTTGGAATCCCCTGCCTCTGCATTATTGCCACTGCATAGCGTTTCATAGAGTGTTGGCCACTTGTCTCCCTACGAACTACGCCAACTCTTTCTCAAACGGTTCGTTACTTCCGTTGCTCTGTGAAATGATTCATCCACCAAGTCAGCGGTCCAATTGGACTTCAACCTTTATGTGCTGAAGCTTATTTTCTCCGTCAAATCTGGTTTCCCATCGGGCGCAATCCCTGCCGTTAGATCTGGGGCCTTCAGATCCTATGGTTATCTCTCTCATTTGCTGGGCACGCGTCATTCGCTATATGGCATCGCTGGGTCTTTTGAAAAACCCGCTTACCGCCGAAAACACCTCCGATATACCACTGGTTTTGGAGTGAGGGACCCGCCGTCTGTTTTCAACGGTTTTCCCACAATTTCTTGGCTTTCCTTGTGACCGTGCACTCGGGGCTTCTCCTTCTCGAGGGTTTTTGCCTAGCGATGAGAAACAGCCTCCGTTTTCTAATTTGAGTCTCCTAAATACCATTTTTGCGTCATGCACAGTCCCCATGGGCCAATGGTCAATGCACTTTGACTAAAGGTCCTCGTTGCTCTATGTTGGCAGCAAATTGTCATTGTTCAGAGGTTATTTATGATAGGCCTCGACATCCATAGGACTTTAAACTTTGGTATGGGTTTTTTTATAGAGTTCAAGTAGCTTTAAGAGAGTTTGAGGATCTAATTTTGGATCATGCCTTCCCAGTAAAAGAACTTTTGGTCCACAAAAAGATGGATATACTGATTTGAGAAGTAAATGAGAGTAACAACACCCTCTTCTTTCAGCCTCCCTACACTTGCCTTTTCATAGTGCCTCTGAACCAAAATCTCTGACTACTTCCCTTCTTGGATGTGTTGGTCGTTTCGGGAAGAACTGTTTTCCTCCTTGACTTCATGCAGAACTTCTGCTGTGAAATTTACAGAAGGTAGTTTGAACTTCTTTGCATTGATCCTTGATCCAAGGTGGCTCAAACAAATGTGAAGTACATATACTCCACAAAACTTTCATTTGTACCTGTTTGAAAAGCTACCAACAACAACTGTTAACAACAACAGGCATACAGACAACAACTGCATGGGATAACTCCTGCTTCAACAAAGAAATAGATTTCACATCTTGTGAACCCTTCCATGTCTTATATCTGCATACAAATGATTAATCTAATAAAACATGCCTTTACAATAAATGACCCTTCAAGTCAAGCATGTAGGAAAAAGACCTTTAGGACTCTTTTCCAAAAGAGGAAACACTTCATCCTTATCTCCATTTTGGAAACCAAGTTTCTCCCAAGCTAGCATCACATGCATCTCATGCTCAGGCATGCATTCCATCTTTCAACTTTCGCTTAAGTACATTTTACTTCTGAAGCTAAAATGAACATACTGTTGCAGCAATAAAGTGAGTTTCCTACTCAACTTCTTTCTATTTACCATTTGGTAAGATCCTGCAACTTGCATTTATTCCACAAAGAAATGCAAACAAATGCATCACTAGACATGCAACCTTAATTGGATAAGAATTCTAACCATTTCTTACCAATCCATTTCAAAGGTCCCCACAATTTTCTTTTTCCACCTTCTCCTTCAGCTTTGGTGGAAGCAGTGCTGGATTCAAAATCCAACACATTTCAGCAATATGCCCTTGCTTATGGTAGTAAGTGCAACACATGTGCATCCTTTTGACAGCATGATTTGCCTTGTCCCGTGGACCTTTGGCTACTTGCTTCTTTTCCTTCAAAAGTTTCCTGTATGTGGCCATCCTCTTCCAACATCTAGAAACATAATGGTTATCCAAACCACAAAAGGAACATGCAATTCTTTTTCAAAAGGAATGTGTTTAGAACCAGATTTTGTTATGAAACCAGCTCACAAAAAGATAGAAAAGATTGATCAATGCCTTAGAATTCAACCTCTTCGAGGGGTAAAACTCCTTTACATTACACAAATGAATGATTCTTTGATGATTCAAATGAAAAAACCTCCTTTCTATATATAGGAGTCTAAGGAGTCACAATATAACCCAGCCGACCTAACAATAATAATATAAAGGCACAAAAATAACAATAGAGGGATACTATGGGGCACAATAATAACAATATGGGGATAATAGGGGCACAACAATATTAATAAGGGATACAACTACAATAGTAATGGGGTAATCACTAGTATTATAGGGACCTAACATGCCCCTCTCCTTCAAAAAGGTGTTGTCCTCAATGCTTGAGTAGTTCTGGATGCTTCTGTATAAAATTCTCATCCTCCCATGTGGAATCTTTAGAGGATAAGTTCTTCCACTTGATGAGATACTCTGAAATTGATCGATTTCGCAGCTGTCGAGTTCTTGTTTTTGTGACTGCTTCCAGTTCCAATATAATTTTCCCTCCTCGTCAAGTTCTAGAAATATTGTTTGAACTGGGAGCTTGTCGCTTATAACCTTCTTTAAACATGAAACATGGAAAACTGGGTGCACTCGAGAAGTTACAGGGAGCTCCAATTTGTATGCCATAGTAACAATCTTTTGCAACACCTTGTATGGACCATAATACTTTGGTGATAATTTATTATCCTTCTTAGCTTGCTTGAGGGACATTTCTTTATATGGTTGCAGCCGTAGGAATACCCAATCACCTACATCAAAACTTCTTTCACTGCGATGTTGATCTACCTGTTGTTTCATTCTATTTTGTGGCAACATGAGTTTATCCTTTAAGAGTTGGAGGACTTGTTGTTGATGCTCGATGTGATGTTCACAGCTTGAACCTTAGAATTTTCTCTTAAATATGATGTGATGGATGGTGGTTGATATCCATAAAGTGCCATAAATGGGGTCATTTTTGTTGTTGTATGGAAGGAAGTGTTATACCACCATTCAGTCAGAGGCAACCATTTGAACCATTATGTCTGTTTATCAGATACAAAGCAACAAAGATATCCTTCCAAACATTTGTTTACTAGCTTAGTTTGCCCATCAAATTGAGGATGATAAGATGAGCTATGAGTTAACTGAGTACCAAGACAAGAAAATAATTCTGTCCAAAAATTTCCAGTGAAAATGGGATCTCTTTCACTTACAATAATCTTTGAGTTTCCATGTAGCTTTTGAATTGTTTCCATAAATGCAGTAGAAATTGTACTGGCTTTAAATGGATGTGATAATGCACAAAAGTGTGCATACTTGGTAAGTCTGTCAACTACCACCATGATGACACACTTTCCCTCAGACTTGGGTAAACTTGTGATAAAATCCATTGAAACCTCCTCCCAACATTGGCTTGGAATGGATAAAGGTTGTAATAGACCCGGGGTCTTAATTGTTTCAGCTTTATTTTGTTGGCAAACCAAACATTCCACCACAAACTTTCGAATATCCGATTTAAGGCCATCCTAAAAAAATTCCTTCGTAACCCTATGGTAAGTTTTTAAAAATCCTGAGTGCCCTCCTAAGGGAGAAGTGTGCAATTCCATAAGAATCTTTTGTTTTAGCTGGGAATTCTTACAGAGGTATAAGCGATCTTTGTACCATAACGAATCATTTTGCCAGCTAAATGTATCAGACGTACTGGAATCTTGTTGTAACTTTTGAATAAGTTCTCACACTTCTTCGTCATTCCTCCATTCCTCCCTTGCTTCATTTATCCAATCTGGTTGGATAATAGAAATGGCACACAACAATGCTTCCACATCCTCATCCTTTCTTGAGAGTGCATCTGCCACCACATTTTGCTTCCCTTTTTTGTAGATGATTTCAAAGTCATAACCCAACATCTTTGTGACCCACTTTTGTTGCTCTTCAGAGGATAATCTTTGTTCTAAAAATTATTTAAGGCTATCATGATCCGTTTTTACCTTGAAGTGTCTTCCCATTAGGTAGGGTCACCATTTCTTAAGTGCATGTAGTATTGCCAACATTTCCTTCTCATAAATAGCTTTGTGTAAAAACGTTCCCTTGATTGGACGAATTTCAAAAGCAATGGGTCTTTCATCTTGCATTAAAACAACACCAATTCCATTTCCTAAAGCATCACATTCCACAATAAAGGTTTTTGTGAAGTTCGGTGTAGCTAAGACCGGTGCTTGGCACATTGCCTCTTTAAGATGTTCAAAGGCCTTTGTTGCTTCTGGAGTCCATGAAAATGCATCTTTCTTCAATAATGTTGTTAGAGGTGCTGCTATTCTCCCATAATTCTTAACAAACTTGTGATAATACCTTGTCAACCTGAGAAATCCTCGCAGATGCTTTATGGATGTGGGGATTTTCCATTCCTTAATGGCTTTAGTTTTGTTAGGGTCTACCTTAACTCCTTCATGAGATACAATATGACCCAGATATTCCACCTCTTGTACTCCAAAGAAACATTTGGATCTTTTTTCATATAATTGTTTCTCATCCAACAGTTGTAGCACCCTGTCAACATGTTCAACATGATCCTTCTAAGACTTGTTGTAGATTAGTATATCATCAAAAAATACTAACACAAATTTTCTAAGGAAGGGTTTGAAAATGGAATTCATCAAACCTTGAAATGTAGAAGGTGCATTGGTAAGGCCAAAAGGCATGACCAAAAATTCATAATGACCCTCATGAGTTCTAAATGTTGTTTTCGGAATGTCTTCAGTCTCCAGTATGACTTGATGATATTCTGAACAAAGATCCAACTTGGTGAAGTAAATTGATCCATGCAATTCATCTAGTAATTCATCAATGATAGGAATGGGAAACTTATCTTTAATAGTGAGCTTGTTGAGCTCCCTATAATTTGGACACATCTGCCATGAGCCATCCTTCTTGTGCACCAATACTACTAGAGCAGAGAAAGAACTTTGACTAGGTTGAATTATACCTGCCTCTAGCATTTTTGCAACCATACATTCACTTTCACTCTTTTGGGCATAGGGATATCTATATGGCCTGATGTTTGGAGGAACACTTCCTGGAATTAGCATGATCATGATCATGAATAGGTGGGAGACCTTTGGGAGTCTCAAATACCTTGGAATGATTGTCCAAGACTGTTTGGAGATCTGGAGAAATAGATGATTTCGATGTGGAAACATCTAGCGAACATAATTGTGCAATTACACCTCTTTTTTCCTTTTTTATAAGCTTTGTCATATCATTAGAGTTGATTATCTTTCTCGGTTTCCCCGAAATACACCTTAATTCAACTTCCTTTCCTTCCACTGAAAATTTCATGAAAAGTTCTTGAAAATTAAAAGCTATTGTACCCAAGGATTGTAGCCATTGGACTCCTAGTACAACATCATCACCTCCCATTGGAATGGAAAGCATTGGGCTAGTCAATACATATTCTTCCATGGATAGCTTGATATTATGGCACTTTCTAGAGCAATTTATCGTTCCTCCATTTGCAACCATCACTTGACACTCTGGTGCTAGATATAGGAAGCAATTCAATTCTTTTGCTATCTTACAATGAATAAAATTGGATAAACGAAGCAAGGGAGGAATGGAAGAATGACGAAGAAGTGTGGGCACTTATTCGAAAGTTACAACAAGATTCCAGTATGTCTGATACATTTAGCTGGCAATATTATTCGTTATGGTACAAAGATCGCTTATACCTCTGTAAGAATTCCCAGCTAAAAAAAAAAGATTCTTATGGAATTGCACACTTCTCCCTTAGGAGGGCACTCGGGATTTTTAAAAACTTACCACAGGGTTAAGAAGGAATTTTTTTGGGATGGCCTTAAATCAGATATTCAAAAGTTTGTGGTGGAATGTTTGGCTTGCCAACAAAATAAAGTTGAAACAATTAAGACACCGGGTCTATTACAACCTTTAACCATTCCAAGCCAACATTGGGAAGAGGTTTCAATGGGTTTTATCACAGGTTTACCCAAGTCTGAGGGAAAGAGTGTCATCAAGGTGGTAGTTGATAGACTTACCAAGTATGCACACTTTTGTGCATTATCACATCCATTTAAAGCCAGTACAATTTCTACTGCATTTATGGAAACAATTCAAAAGCTACATGGAAACCCAAAGATTATTGTAAGTGACAGAGATCCCATTTTCACTAGAAATTTTTGGACAGATTTATTTTCTTGTCTTGGTACTCAGTTAGCTCATAGCTCATCTTATCATCCTTAATCTGATGGGCAAACTGAGATAGTAAACAAATGTTTGGAAGGATATCTTCGTTGCTTTGTATCTGATAAACAGACACAATGGGTCAAATGGTTGCCTCTGGTTGAATGGTGGTATAACACTTCCTTCCATACAACAACAAAAATGACCCCATTATTGGCACTTTATGGGTATCAGCCACCATCCATCACATCATTTAAGAGAAAATTATAAGGTTCAAGCAGTGGAACATCACATTGAACATCTATAACAAGTCCTCCAACTCTTAAAGGATAACCTCGTGTTGGCACAAAATAGAATGAAACAACAGGCAGATCAACATTGTAGCGAAAGAAGTTTTGATGTAGGTGATTGGGTATTCCTATGGCTACAACCATATAAGCAAATGTCCCTCAAGTAAGCTAAGAAGGATAATAAATTATCACCAAAGTATTATGGTCCATACAAGGTGTTGCAAAAGATTGGTACTATGGCATACAAATTGGAGCTTCCCGTAGCTTCTCGATTGCACCCAGTTTTCCATATTTCATGTTTAAAGAAGGTTATAGGCAACAAGCTCCCAGTTCAAACAATATTGCCAGAACTTGACGAGGAAGGAAAAATTATATTGGAATCGGAATCAGTCACAGAAACAAGAACTCAATAGTTACGAAATTGATCAATTTCGGAGTATCTTATCAAGTGGAAGAACTTATCCGCTAAAGATTCCACATGGGAGGATGAGAAATTTATACAGAAGCATCCAAAACTTCTCAAGCGTTGAGGACAACACTTTGTTGAAGGAGAGGGGCATGTTGGGTCCCTATAATACTAGTGATTACCCCATTACTATTGTAGTTGTACCCCTTATTAATATTGTTGTGCCCCTATTATCCCCATATTGTTATTACTGTGCCCCATATAATCCCTCTATTGTTATTTTTGTGGATTTATATTATTATTATTAGTTCGGCTGGGTTATATTGTGACTCCTTACACTCCTATCTATAGAAAGGAGGTTTTTTCATTTGAATCATCCAAGAATTTTTCATTTATGTAATGTAAAGGAGGTTTCCCCCTCGAAGAGGCTGAATTCTAAGGCGTTGATCTATCTTTTCTATCCTTTTCTTGAGCTGGTTTCATAACAGGGTACTTCTTGAATCAATCAACACTATTACCTTTTTCTTCTTGATTTTTCCTTCTATCTTGACGGTTTGAGGAATGGTAATTCCAGCCAATGCATTACAAGATATGGTCGGATTCATTTCTTCTTTATCTAGGATTTGTTCTTAGAGTATATCCTCTTCTTTTGACCTTTCTTGCTCCTTTTCTTCTTCCTCTTCACAATCTATGTAGAGTAATTTCTTCTCAGCACACTTATGACCTTTAGTGTATTTGCTATCACAAATGTAACAAAGCCCTTTTTCTCTTTTTTCTTCCAATTGTTGTGTTGTCAACCTTATAGGTTGTGGAAGGTTGGGGGCAACAACATTTCCATCTTTATAGTTGTGAGTGGTATGCTTCCTAGTTGCCATAATTTTGCTTTCCATTTTTCTTGCTAACCTGAATGCCTTCTCTAATGAATCAAGTTCCCAAAGGCGAACATCATGTTGGATATTATCCTTTAAAGTCCCTATGAACACATCAATCCTATGCTCCTCTGGAATATTTTTTACCCTTATGTTCAATTTTTGGAACTCCTCAATGTGCTCCATTATTGAACCCTTTTGTTTGAGACTTGTCGATTGGCTAAAAAAAGTGTTGCTTTTTGTATCCTCATAATGTGATGTCAATTATTTTGTAAAAATTTCCCAAGTGATAATTTATTTATGAGAGCAAAGCCATTGATACCATAAAAACTGATTTGGTTCCAAATATAAAGTTGCAATACGTACCTTTTGTGTGTTTTGCACATTATTGAGATCGAAAAATTGCTCCATCTGTAATATCCATGTTGTGGGATCCTTGCCATAAAACTTCCTCATATCGATTTTTAGAATATGGTGGGTCTTCGATCCAACATTAGATTCTATGAAATCATGATTAACATTTCTTTTGTTCTCATCATGAGTTTCCTTTACTACCCTTTCACCATTAGTAAGTATTTCTTGTAGAAAATTTGTCAAATCTGTCTTCAAATCTGCCATGCCTGTCTTCAAATCTATCTTCAAATCGTCCATCTTAGCTTCCACGTCATTCATCTTAGCTTCTACATCTTTCTTTAAACCATCCATCTTAGGTTCTGTTATTTTTTTTTGCGAGTGACATTTGTTGCACTTGGTCTCGTAATTTTGATATATCATGTTGTATTTCTTCCTCTTCTTCATAAGTCATGCTAGAGATTTCAGGTTGCTTACTAGGTGTTTGAATTTTCTTTCCTTAGGGCATCAGTTACTGATAATAATTCTCTACTATGCCCTTTGAATTCCTTCAAAATAATTTTTCAAACCAAGCTTAAGCAAAAATTAAAAAAAATCTACACACCTTTTTTCACTTTGTAGGAGCTCGATATTGCCTCTGATGTATCTCTGTAATTTCAGATCATCGAGTTATGAAATTGTGACTTGTAGTAGCCCTCTGTGTTCTCTTTCCAATGCCACCATTTTGATCAAATTTAGATTCTCCAAGGCAGAGTTATGCACAATCTCCCAAGATGACCTGATTATAGACCTTTTAAGAAGAGTGAACTTGTAGGAAGTGCCACGTGTCACTGTTTCAACCTTAGGATCTGAAAAATATAGACAGGCAACTAAAATCCATCCTCTTTCTACAAATTCTTTCACAATTTCAATCTGATTCTCAAAACAAAAGCTATGACTATTTTCCCTAGGTCACCTATTTGGAATGTAATTTGGGAGTCTACAAAAATGCCAACTTCCTCAGATCATATCTATGCAAACATAGCGCGAAAAGCTCTGAAATTTGGACCTGCAGTTCAGAAAATTTCTACCCAAATGGGTTTTTTTTTAGCATCTGAAACATCGCAGACAAAAAGTTATAGCACAAATGCCACGATGCCCTGTTTGGAGCATCGAAACCCTAGAATTCAAAGCTCTGATACCAAATGTTATAAAACCAGCTCACAAAAAGATAGAAAAGATAGATCAACGCCTTATAATTAAACCTCTTCGAGGGGGCAACCTCCTTTACATTACACAATTGAATGATTCTATGATGATTCAAATGACAAAACCTCCTTTCTATATATAGGAGTCTAAGGAGTCACAATATAACCCAGCCGACATAACAATAATAATATAAAGGCACAAAAATAACAATAGAGGGATTCTATGGGGCACAGTAATAACAATATGGGGACAATAAGGGCACAAAAATATTAATAAGGGATACAATACAATAGTAATGGGGTAATCACTAGTATTATAGGGACCTAACAGATTTATACCTGCCTCTTTCACCTTTATTTCCTTCATGAGGAGGTGAAGCAAATGAAGAAGTGGCTTCCTTTGGAATACCATCACTTTATTCAAGGTTGTTAGAGTTTCCACAACTCTCTGGTTCGAGTATGTGCTTCTGAACACCTGCATCTTGCGAATGGTGTTTCAAGCTATTGCATTCCTGTTGAATACAATCCTCACACTTCTGAGGTAGAGGACTTGCAATGAAACTCATTTTCAGAACTGTTTCAATGGGCTTCATGGCAGCTTTGGAACTCTCTCCATATGACTGTCCACAGCCAAGACCCAAATACTTCAGCCTTTCCTCAATCATTATTGGTTCAACAATATCTTGTGCATGTTTTCCCAATACTTTTCCTTCATAGCCCATATTGGACATTAGCTTGGAACTTATGCCTCTGGTATGTTTTTCAAAGGAACCAATATAAGCATTCTTAGAAGAATTTGAGGAAAAATAGGAAAGGTTTACCTCTTCTTCAAGCTGATAATTGGCCAAGGCTTCTTTTGTAATAAAGATTTGTGATTCCAACTCATGCATCCTTTTCAGGTTCATATTTGCAATTTGCCAAAAATCATCTACTTCTCTTCCTCCACGGAATTCAACTGCTCTCTGTGTATGTTGCTTTTCCTTCCATACGCATACATTTCTCTCACCATATACATGATGGTGGACAATTCTTGCTTCATATATTCATCAAAGACTCTTGTGAAGAAAGAAGAATTTGAGGATTCACTTGTAGAATTTGTCATTATGCCAATGAAAAAAAGAACTTCAAACAAGATTAATAAAGAGATTACTGAAGCAACCTTTTGCAACAAACCTCTTGTGCTTCAAGGATTGCCCTGAGGTCCTTTGGGATAGAAGAATGCCTTCAGCTCTTCTTCCTCCTTGTCCTTCCTAGACTGAGCTATCAATAGTTTTCCCTTCACCTTTGCAAACTCAAACAATAGTCAGTCTGCAACCAAGAATAAAATCGATGAGGCAATCAACCGTTGACTATCCAAACACCTTTCAGGCAAGCAATATTTTCCCTGTCAATCAAACATTCTGATACAACCTTCTTTGAAGGTGGGGTTAATCAATCTTAAGCTCTTATACCACCTGATCTGAAAATGGGGCTCTTAGGATTCTTGTCTAGCTTACAAGAACCTCTCCCACTTCCAAAGCTTTAAATTTTCCCAAATCTTAATGATTAACCAATGCGGAAATCAGACATGCTTGAAAATATGGGTGCATGCTTGTATTTGTTTTCAGCTGATTATTTACTTTAAAATCTGTTGTTTGTGCTGATATGGGAAGGTACTTAAACTGATATACAAATGCATATAACAATAGTTAAAGCAGCAGTAGAAACAAACACATAAGGCACAATGTAATATGGAGTTCACCCTACTATCTTAGGCTACATCTCCTTGAGCTCTAATAAACTCGATTAGGCTCTCTAGGATTATGGCAATGGATTATGGCAATAGTTCTTTTACAAGCTCCACTCTCAACTCCAATGTTTTACAGAGGAACATTGGGCTCAGAACACCATCTTTTCCCTTGGCTCTTGGAGCTCTTCGGATTTCTAGCTCTGGCTCTTGGCTCTGTCTCTGGCTCTTGCTCTGCTCTTGCTCTGGCTGTGGTTCTCACTCTAGCTCTGGATCTATGGCTCAGGCTCTAGTTCTGGCTCTCAGCTTTCGCTTCTGGTGCTCGCTCTAGCTCTTGGCTCTGGCTGTTTTCTTCGGCTCTCTAAGCTCTTTCTCTCGGCCTTTGCATGCCTCTGTGAGTCACTCAACCTCTAAGCAACTCCAACAACAATATATGTTGTTGTCAATTGAGTTCTCTAGCTTTTCACTCGACCTCTGAGTGACTCCAAAGACTATCTGCGCATTCAACGTTTTTTCACTGTTCGCTTTGTGTCTCTGCCTCCAACCTCTGGTGGCTCTACCTATTACCGTGAGCTCGGCTCTGGTTGCCCTGCTTCCCTGGTCTACTCTCTCTTTTTCTCCTTTTTTTTGCCCCCTTTTTACTCTCTGTCTGTTCGTGGCTTAGAACCATTTCGTTCCCCGACTGCTTGTTTCGGTTTCTGTCTCTTCGGATCGCTTGCTGCTGCCCGCTTGGAATCCCCTACCTCTGCGTTATCACCACTTCGTAACGTTTCACAGAGAGGTGGCCACTTGTATCCCTATGAACTACACCAACACTTACTCAAATGGTTCATTACTTTGGTTACTCTATGAAATGATTCATTCGCCAACTCAGCAGTCCAATTGGACTTCAACCTTTATGTGTCGAAGCTTATTTTCTCAGTCAAATCTGGTTTCCCATCAGGCGCAATCTCCACCTTTAGATCTGGGGCCTCTAGATCCTACGATTATCGTTCTTATCGCGCAGTTGACTTGCTCAGATGTTAGCCTCCTATGAGCGCAGTTTTCTCTCTCATCCACCGAACATGTGTCATTCGCTGTATGGCACCGCTGGGTCTTCTGACAAACCCGCTTACCGCCCGAAACGCCTCTGATATACAGCCGGTTTTGGAGCACGGGACCTGCCGTCTATTTTCAACACTTTTTTGATGGTTTCTTGGCTTTCCTTGTGACTGTGTGCTCGAGGCTTCTCCTTCTCGAGGGGTTTTGCCTAGCGATGCGTGAAAAAACCTCTGTTTTCTAATCCGAGTCTCCTAACTGCCATTTTTGTGCCATGCACAGTCCCCATGGGCCAACAGTCAATGCGCTTTGACCGAAGGCCATCGTTGCTCTGTGCTGGCTGCAAATTGTTATTGTTTAGAGGTTATTTCTAATAGGCCTTGACATCCATAGGACTTTAAACTTCGGTATGAGTTTTTTTACAAATTTCGGGTAGCTTTAAGAGAGTTTGAGGATCCAATTTTAGATCAAGTAAGAATCTTGAATCTCTTTCCTAGACATAATTCCTTATGGATATACCTTCTATTGGTTAGACTTTTGCTTAAGGAACTTAGATTTGATGCCAATTTTTGGAATAAGGAAATACGAAGGGGGGGGGGGATGAATCAGTAATAGTGAGGTTCTTAAAACTTTTTATGAATAGGTCTTTAGTTATTTCCTCTATTGTCTGTTACTTATGAGAGAATTCATACATAATGAAAATTAGCAACAAGAAGAGACATTGATATGTACAAAAAATCCATCACATGAGTAGCATACACATATTGACACCAGTATTTTCACATCGAAACCCAAAGGGAAAAAACCACCAATATGTTTTTTGTTATGATTTAAGTTAAGAACCTACTTAATTACATCAGTTTTTTTGTGAGTACCCACTCATAGGAGGCATTGAACCCATTAGGATGGCAAGCACCTACTTTCCAAGAGGAACCAAGCTCTTATGAATTCAGGCCACCACATACTCCTGCCACTGTTCTAATTTTCATACAATTTTCAAACTAAAAACAAAGGCAAATGCATATATAGATAAATACCAATCTTGTTCACTGTAGAAACTTCTATTCTTGGTTCTCTACTACTCCATAGGCTCTCTTGGCCTCACACGTCAACACACTATCCTCTGTTCACAACCGCATATACTTTGCTCTTGACCTTCTCTCGTAAAGGCTCTTTTTAGCACTTTGCTTCAGTTCAACACTTGGCCCAGTTACTCAACTCACTCTTAGCTCCACACTATTTAGCACATACACAATAATACTCTCTTCCCCTACTTTTCTCAATGGAAATCACTAATTTTTTTCATCTATTGCACACTTATCAATGTTGTTGTTACGTCCGATGCTACGATTATACTACTGCATTAAACACAAGGATGGGGTCCTGAGCACTTTACAGACTCTTTGTGTGATTCTCCATGCTGAGAATTCAATCTCAGTCCACCTGCACACTCCAACAAGTATTTTCATCTTTGATTCATAACACACACAAAGCTTGACATGTACTTCAGCATGGCTTCTATGTTCCTCATTTAAGTCTATAATGCATTCATGGGAGATCAGAGATGGCTTTCTTCCAGCATTGGGACAAGCCCAACAATTCTTCTCTGTGAATCATTTTCCTCATTTCCTTGACATAAAGATCTTTGCATATGCCATTAACTCCTTTAATCAACTCTTTGTACTGCTGTATTTGAGCTCCATTCATCATAACTTTTCCTAAAACAAAGTTACGATAGTACCATATCCCAAATTTCCTTTACGTCCTTTTTTCTCAGCCCCCTATCATTTTTCCATATGATCAGGTCTCTGACCAATGGTATACCCTTTTTGTGCTCCAATATCAGAGCCATCATATCTCGTAGCTTTTATCCAAGTGATGTTATGAGGTTGTGAGGTTCCAAGCTACTTTTGCTTACCTCTTTCTTATTTTTCTTCCATGGGACTAGACGTTGTGACCAGTGGCTTAGCTTTTAGGTGCTAAGACCTTCAGTTCCTATCGAGGGCCAATATCCCTTTGTATTTTCTCTTCCACCCTTTGTTCTCTAGATTCTACAACCAAACACCAACACTATAGCGGAGAACCACATATCAAGACTTTCTCAAAAATTTAAGTTAGAACGGAGTTTCAAAATTTTGAAGTTTGAAATACTATATCACTCTTTGGTGCTATCCTTGTTCTGAACCCTTGGTCCTTTTGTCTCCCTCGACCATGTGCCACCCAACATCGGAACCTCCCTCCATCTTAACTATTTCAAATTACAATTAAGGAGGAGTTTTGAAATTCAGACTTCCGAAATACTTCCCACATGGAATATTATATCACTTAGATGCTAAGTTATTCTCTACACCCATGGTCCTTTGGGTCTCCCACGGCCAAGTGCCAATCCACATTGGAGCTCCTTTATTGGGACTTCCTTCATAATTCAATTTTGTATGAGTTTTGAAATTCCTACCTCCAAAATACTCATAGCACTCAGATTTTGAGTCTTCTTTCTATGCCCTTGGTTCTATGCGTTTCTCACAACCATGTGCTAGTCCCATTGGAGCCCCTTTCATCAGATCAGAACATTTCTTTAAAATAATTATACAAAAGTTATGAAAACTCCAACCTCTAAAATGATGTCATGTTGTGATCATACTTTCCATGTGGCATCTCCTTATTGGTGACACTTGTCACAAATATTTTCCCCATTATGCCACCTGATGTTGCGGAATTTGGCTTCCACGTGTCCTACGAACTTCCACGTCATGCTGATGTCTTCTGACTCACCACCTCCTGAGGGACCAATTAGTTGCTGACATGTGTCCTGCAGAGGAGAGAGAAAGGGTCCTCTTGGTCCTTGGTTTTTCAATGAGTTCCTTTGTAATTCTCATTTCCCGCATTCCGTGGCACTTTCAAGAGAACTGAATTTACAAGGACTTACGAAATACTGAGGTTCTGGAATTCATTCTTTCTTTTGATATTCCAATTCCATCTACTCTGAGGTTCTGATATTGTGTTTCGATGTTCTCTTGCTCAGGTATCAGATGGGAAATTTTCTCAAAAGTAATTATAAAGGAGTTACTAAATTCCGATATGTCAATCCTCTGATCCTTCGGATATCGTGACTTGCTATGATATTTCGGGTTGTGAAATATCTACGCTCCCAAGGTTCCGATATCAGGTTCTAATATTGGGTTCCAATGTTCTCTAACCTCTTATTAACCCTTCATCCTTCTTCTTTTTTGACCTCTGAAAATTTGGGCCCCGATATTTTCGCTGCCTCTACTATTTTAGCCTGCTTAGGACTTCAAGTCCATGATTTTGGCAATCCATAACTTTTGATCTAGGTGACCATTTGCAGACTTCAACACACTATTGGAAATATGTTTTAGATCACTTTCTAGTGGATAGGGTCCGATGTAGGCTTTCATCCCATCTACTACTTGAGAAATAGTTGCAAATTCTCTACGTCAAATCTAGTTTGGTGTAAATCAATGTCGACATACCAAATGCCATAATCCAACAATGTCAATTGGCCAACAGGTAGTTATGTCCAAGTTTAGCTAATTATATATCATATTTATTTTCTTTTCTAGAATTAATTTCAATTCAACGCTCATGACTGGGAAAAAACAAGATCCTTTCTATGCCATTATCACTCTAATATATCAGTAAAAACAACAGGAAGTAATTTCCACGGCGATGTGTTAGTTACATATATATTTTTTTTTTCAAAGCATATAAGATAAGACCAATACTCCATGCATATTTGATAGATAAGAAGGCAGGAATGACATTAACATGACTTTTTCCTACACATACTATCGAACAACATGAGGGAAAACTTATTGAAAATGGTGGTGTTTCTACTACAAATTCTGAAATAAGTCTAAGGCACAAATATGATAGTGGTGACTGTGAGAAAACAATCTTGCTAACTAGCTCCAATTTTTTAGAATAAATTTATTATGTTGCCATAGAGTACCGATTTTTCCCAAATATGACAATTGCAAATATGTCTTGTAGTCAAGATCCATTTCTACTTTTCATAATCGATGTCATTTATATTTCAAAAACATGGATGGGGATGCATTATGTGCAAGAAATGAAAGACACGAATGTCGATGAGGACAGGGATCAATAGTAAGCTTAGACTTCTTTGAAGGTTTCGATGATAGAAAATAATTTTCCACCTCTTATATGATTTACATGTATTGTTTTACAAATATTACATATGTGACATATTCAAGTACATGACAAACTTCTTCTAATATATCTTTTAATTCAAATAAAATTGCAAGAAAATGTATTTCCATTGATATAGCTAAAAAATATAGTTAAAAAAAAAGAAAGTGTTTCCAGAATTCACAATTGACATTCATATGTTCATTGAAATCATGGAAGAAAGTGGAAAGTCTGAGAAAAATGATTTCTTCACCTAGTGGAGTGTGCACAGTAAACTCTATTATAATATAGCTATCTAAATATATATATAGTGATAGACAGAGACATAGAGAAATATAGATTTCATTTTAGTTTTCTAACTCTTAGTGTTCTATATACATTTTTTAATATTTACAAGGACTAATAAAAACAACAAATGTGTAAACAAATCCCTTTGAATATGTGTGCAAAATGCATTACTCTAATTACAACTTCTAGAATAATGAATGAAACTATAGTTTGTTGTACCATTTGCAAGAAAAATTGTCATTTTGTTTACTTTCTGTTAATTTTTCATAGGGCTACATTGTTCTTTGCTTTGATAATTGCATTTTATCATTAATACATTAAGATTAAGTTCACCCCATATCATTATTACACTATTCAGATCTACACCATTATTCATCAGCATATGCAATTGTATGGAAAGAACGACATAATCATCATCATCAATGTAGCGGAACATAAAGGAACAATAGAAGAAATGCATGCACACACATAGAGACGTCAATATTGGTCTGAGACCAGGGCAAAATCTTAGGTGTGGAGCCTAATTATCTTCTGTATTCAATGGTATCACCGCATTGGACCCCATTTTGTAATGGGGCGACAACACCACCCATAAAATATACGCTGCAGGGGGGGTAGCGACCCTGAAGCTAAAAATATATGTAAAATTTCCTTGCAAAATGTTGTAATTTCGTAGTCAATCTGGGCCGTTCATTAGGCGGAGATCTGACTGTAGATGTTATGTTTAATTTAGGGTTTTTTTCCGTAGAAGGCACCCCCTCAATATATATGAGGGAATTGTATTGTGTCTATGTAGATTTGTATTCTGAGTGAGGAAGAGAGGGGAGATTGAGAGCGAAGAGAGAATTACAATGGATATGTTGTACGTTGAATCTCTTCAGTTTGCTGGATAATATAAAAGGAAGTACTGGCTGTTTCTACATGGACGTAGCCCAAACTGGGTTAACCATGTATATCTGTGTCTCTCTTGTTTTATGCTTTTTCTGTGTTTATATTTCTGAGATATTTTATGTGTTCCATTTCTCTGTAATATATAATTTTCTAACACAAAACCCACTATGTGGAAAACCTTTGCAAATATTCTTCTTCTTATATCATCATCAAATGATTCAGTAAAAGAGATTACAATGATCCATAACTTTTTATATGCAACAAAACAACTATGATATCCATGAAATAGATCTAATCATGCTCGAAAAAAAATTGTATTCTGATGGATTAACTGTGTTTTCATTTATTGTAATCAATTGTTGGATACTGATGAACACTATCATCACTAACCAGAATCTTTGGAATACAGAAATATTATCCATGAGTCTTAGACGTAGGGAGGAGGATTTGTGTGAGCGTCTATAGCGGATCTAGACACTCTTTGCTTAACTGGATGACAGTGTCTGAAATAGATCTAGACGCTCTCAGGTGAACTGAATGAGGGCGTCTGGGGTCAAACATACCTAGACCTAATCCAATCCCTGGATGCTCTCATAATATTGTTGTGCGAGCGTCTATGGCATCATGGACGCTCTAAGAACCACTCTCTGTGAGCCTTCAGGGACTAGTACAACCTGATTTGTTCCTCAAGCCCTGGATGCTCCCATAACTCATTGTGTCAATGTCCAAGGCTCCTTAGATGCTCCCATAACCCTATGTGGCAATGTTCATGGACTAAAATGTCTAATTCTAAGCCAGCATCCGAGGATTAGAAAACACTAAGTCAAAGTGAACCTTACAATATTTATTTATAGGATTTCATGAGGGTCCACTTGGGGTTAAGGCCACCCTAAGTATTTTCCCATGTGGTTAGGGCCGACTCATTCCATAATACATGTATGAATAAAATAATTCAAAACTCAACTTCCACTTAACCAAATTGGGTGATATTTAGGTCGATTTTGGTCCTCTTGAAAATAGGAATATAATGAAATCATTCTCTCTGTCATCTGAGTTGTCCAAGGTGGAATTTGACCACAGTTGGAAAAATTATCACTTTCATAGGTTGAATTTTATGATACTTGTAGACAATAATATTATAACATATTGTGTTCTTAGAGGTATAGAAAAGGAAAAAGTATTTCCCAATCTACAAAAAGTTTCATATCAGTGATATCGTGTGGAAAAATAAGTTATTATTGATTTGTTTTCTAATTTCCATATCTATGGCACATTTACAACAAACCATTAGAACCTAATTGTGCATATAAATTGGCATTTCTATTTATTTCCATTGTCAAGAAATCTAACAGTGGCATTATATAGATGGGAGTGGTTACTTAGAAGTGTTTGAGGCAACTATGCTAAAAATGTTGAGATTACCTATGAAAGGAAGGCATATTAGTGATAGAAATTTGAACAAGAAATTTATTACTTAGGGTGAATATGAAAATTTGAGGTTTTACAATGTCTATTTCAAAACCCTATTGAAGGAGTGAAGTACCAGTGGCTAGCATGTTACTAAATCCATACTTTAATATGATGGTCTCTTTTTTGAGTCTGATTTTAAGATATCACAATGACTTGATTGTGGATAAAAATTTCCTTATGTGCTTAAGGGAAATAAGGACAGATCCCAATGAAATTATGATTTACCATGCAAAAATTAATATTGTATATTTACTTTGTCTTTTAGTTATTAACATTATATAAATACATATTCCATAGTTGTTTGTTTAAGTTCCATGTTTTGTATTATGATATTTACATTTATTATATATACTCTAATAGATCTAGGTATTTCTGCCTTTGCACATGTAACAATGAATTTCTATAAAATATTATGGGTACTAGTTTCGAAAACTAGGGAATGAATGTTCTTCTCACTAAGCATATTGTAAAAGGTATGACACTAGTACATACATAAAAAAAGATATATTACAAGTCAGAGTCTTACTTCCAAGTGAACGAGTTCTCATAATGAGTAAGAATACAATCACCTAAGTATCATAAAAGATTAGTTGCATGCCCATGTTACAACAATTTCATATGTCTTCTTGCAGTATGATGCTAGCTTGTTCTAATCCTAAACTCTAAAAGGCAATTATATTAACGCGAAACCTTAACTCCTTGTAGAAAATAACTACAATATTAAGAGAATATATTAAAAAAGCATTTTCATATTCATAGTTACTAGATAGAATATGATGTTTATGCATGTAGATATAGCTATATTATCATTTTCTTTAACTATATCTCTTCTCTTTCAATCCATTTATGCATTTCATTGATATGCCAAGTTTTTGTTTCTGTGTTTTTAGATTCATGTAGTCTATAAAAAAAATTGTAGCTACTTCATTGTCATAAGTCGTGTTTTCTTTTGGAATGCAATTTATTGCATTGTTTTATTAATTTATCAAATTTACAAATCCTATGATTAGTAAAACAATATTAGAAATTTGTTTTCCTCCACACATAGTTTATGTTGCATAGACATTGTCATCACACATGACATTCTTCTGCAGAGTCTTTAACTATGTTCATTTGAAGTAGCATGAACCAATATAAACTTATATTATGATCTATCAATAACTAATGGGACAATTTGCATGATGGGTGGTTGATTGAGTTTATGTGATATTTCACCAAAATGTTACTGTCAAATGAGATAGTGTATGAATAAGTGTGTGGAGGGGGAATGTGTGTAGATAATATGCAGAAGTGGGGGATTAGAGGTTCTCCTACACATACTCCTCCTCTTTGCATCCTATCAATATGCCACGAAAGATATTGGCTATGGATCCCTTTGCACCTTCTTGATTTGCATACAACTAGTAAGCATTACAGACTGCTTCAAAGTAAATGTTATTAATCACTCGAGTGATGTCCTCATTACGTGTCTATTTGTTAAATAAATATCGAAAAGACATAAATTTATTGGAAAGGGAGATTTTCTTAATTGTGTGACTAACCAATTCTTCTTTTATATTGAGGAATTCTTTCATTATTTTAGCATAGAAGATAGGTTAAATTAAAATATAAAATAAATAAATAAAAATTAACAAGTTAAGTTAATGCTAGCATATAACTTTTCTTAAAGGAAGGAATAAGTCACATAGATTTGCAATTGTATAAATTGATTAGAAAACAAAAGCAAATACTTCCATATATAACATTTACATTAGTTTGATGATCCAATTTCACATAATTTACAAAATTGATGTCCCATGAACATGATCAGAGTATAAGTGATGCAAGTTTATTGGACTATTATAGTATATGTTTTTAGAAACTATTTGCTTTACTGAGTCCATAAAATTACAATAATAATGTTTTAACATATATTGAATTTCAAAATTGGTCAAACAAGTAGCAAAATAATCTAATGATTGATTTATTAATCAAATATGGTTCGTGGAGGTTGGGGCTCCTCCTCATTTCTCTGGATCATCTTGCTAGAGTGGAGGTTTGTTTGCTCCATTCATGCTTTGCAAGGGATTTTCTAGTTGAGTTCTTAAGGTGTCTAGTTCATTTTCTAGTGTCCCAATCCTTTGTTGAAGTTCCAACATGCTATTCATTAACATTAATATATCTTGGCTCATTGCATATAACTCTTGATGCATGCTTTCACCATTTCTTCCTTGGGCCATTTCTCTGACTATTACTATTGCAATAGTAACATCTAAACCATTGTGTTCTCTAACAAAATAACAGAAATCAAGAGGCACAACACCACCCCCGCTCTTCCCCCCCTCCCAAACCCCTGCCACCAAGGATACTAGTTCTATAAGACTACAACAATAGAGTCTAGTCCAACACCAAATTAATAAGGGTAAGAATATCGAAATCGTTTTTCAAAATATTGATATATTTTCCATTTAAAGAAATTTTGGCTTAAAAAAAATAAAATAAAATCAGAAGGAACTTCACTAGAAAGAGATTTCTGACAACAATGATACCAACAATACTCAGGAGTTCCAAAAAATAATAGATATATGATAAAGCAAACCTCCATAATAATCATCAATTTCAAAACAAATGAATGAAATTTCTTTCCTAGAGCTTTTAGAAATGCTTTCAAAGGAAAGATGCCAACAACAAGATGCAAAAAATAAAAAATAAATAAGAGACATATGATACACCAAACCTCAATAACACTCATTCATTTCAGAACAAATGAATCAAACCACTTACCTACAGCTTTTAGAAATGATTTCAAAGCTAACAAGCCAACATATAGTTTGTTAGAAGCCAAAAGTAATCTGAATTACGAATTGACATCAAAGTTATAAAAGTGAATTTGATTGTTATCCATTTTAACAGTATTCATTTGCCACTAATAGTCATCAATATAGCTAGTAATGATTTTCCTGGTTTGCAATCTAAAAGGGTTGTTCCAATATCGATTAGTAAAATTCATATCCACTTTTCCTAACTTCCCACTTGAGATAAATCAATTCATAGGATTGTGTTTCATGATTGTTGCATTTTACACACTTTGGAAATCAATATCAACAAAGTGCTAAGAATATTTTAATAGTGCCATTTAATACAAATTTAATTTTCATAGAAAGTTGAGCTAAAAAAGGTAAAGGGAGAAAAACCTCACGAAATTTTCTTTTTCTAAATTCATATCATATCATCGTATTCAACTAAATTATATAATAATGTTTACTAAAATGATATTTTATTAATATATTAATTCTGATTTTATTTGCATTTATATAACAATATAGTGACATTTAAACATTAATTTCATTGCATTATCATTAAGAGTGTGTGTATAAGTCAAAACGTTAGACAGCAAAACCAAGGTCGTTATTTTGAAACAATAGTGCACCATTGGATCTTATCAGACATGGAGGGAAGTGTTATTTTCCATGTTAATTCTAGTCTCATGTTGGATCTAGGATACAAATGTCAAGCAATTTATATAAATATATGAAACATTGTTTTGTTACAAAATTAGAAAACATAGGATATAATTATTTAAATATAAAAAAATTTCCACGACCCAATTTTGAGCTTTCTTGTGCACTTCTTTCACACATTGAAAAATGCCAAATTCTGTTGAGAAATGACAACAAGAAATTCCAATTTAATTTGTCTTTGAATTAAACTAAGAATTAATTCGAATTATATTCTCATAGCAACTTGTAAATAGTTAATAAAGTTCAATTAACTTAATTATCTTAGGAATTTTGAGTTGGAAGTATTTATGTATTCATATATATGTTCTCCCTAAGTTTTGGGGCTCCAGTATGAGTTTAAATTGATTTAGAAATTAGATTACTCAATTTACTAAGTTAAGTTCAGTTGAACTAGTTCCAAACTATTTGTGGAACTAATAGGGAGTGAACAATTAGTTGGTGCACTAGTGTTTTAGAAATAATACTGAGAGGTGGGGTGAATCAATATTTATAAATCAATAACTTTTTCATTTTCATAATCAGATTTATATATGCTACTTCAGTTAAGGGAACCTGCATGTGCATGTTGTTAGGTTCCCTATACCAATAGGAGTCATAATTTTTGAATGGCTGAGATTAAATCTTTAATATGTACATACCTTTTCTTTTTGAAAAACTTTTCCATATTCAAAAAATTAAAAAAATGTAAAGAGGGTATGTCCTAAAAGAAAAATCAAAGGACAAAAAGAATAAAAAGGTAAAAAAGATGAAAAAATGAACCCCAAGAAAAAATACCATGAAAGTGTGCAAGTCAAAATGCCACTCCTTGTTACTTTTTGATGTAGAATAAATATTGTGTGCAACTTGTTACCTTTGCCACAATCCATGGATAGTCAAAATGTTTAAACTTGACTATTTCATGTTTTCAATTTTATGCTTAGGGATAGAGAATAAAATTTGACCAAACTGTTTAATCTTGGCAGATAGTTAGATTAGATAGAGTAAATAAAAGGAGCTCAACTGTTTAATCTGAGCCCTTGGATGTAATAAGGTTAGATTTATATAGATTACTATTGTAAAAGAAAAGAAAAATGTTTTGATAAGGGTTTGCCAGCTTAAGTGCACCCTAATAAAGAGAAGTAAAATTGGTAGGATGAGTAGGTGGGTAAGTAGAAAGATGGTTGCAGAATTGCAATGATTGTTAGATAAGAGCATATTATTCATCTTCGTCACCAAAGTTCTATGTATGGATGAAAATTGAGCATGTATCAAATTTCACAAAGTCAATTGATTAACCTCCCTCACTCATTACATTTTCCACTTAACTAATTTCCCAGAAAAGTCTTAAAGTACCTAAAATCTTAAGTTAAAGGGGATCAGATAATTTCTCTGACTCCTGGAGGGACTAGACCCTCGGCCCAGTGACTTATAGGTCCTAATTACTAAAATTATCCTCATGAAAATTCACCCCCTTCAAATTTACTCATATTCCCCAACAAATCCCTTTTCCTAATAAAAACATCATCTTCCTAAGGAAAATCCATTTTCCCACTAATAAACCCTTTTCTCTATGGATAAAACCTTAGAAAAAGTGATCACCCCCCATGAAAAGACCCCTTTTCTTCAAAAACCCAAAAGAACACTTCAAGCCTAAGTATAATGTGTTATGAAAATAATAAAATGAACAACATTACACTTAGCGCTTTCGTTTCATACTAATTTCTAACTTATATGTATTAATTCCCAAAAAGAAATAAAACTCTTCCTGTATATAGTTCTATAACAAAAACCTTTATATTAATACCCCGCCCTGAAAGTTTGAAATATAAACTTTATAATAAACCCCATCCGATAAAAGGAATTGATTAACCGATCTGCGATTAATTAATAATCGACCTTCACCAATGAAATCACCCCCAACACCCTTAATCCACCATAATCCATTGATTAACTTAATCCCACCACTCTTAAACCTTTAACGGGCCCCTCCGTTAAACCTCATACCAAAACTTCACCCTGATCACCATACAATTAGGCCCCATTTGATCCGATGGTTGATGATCATATTGGGCGGCCTCTGAAGGTCGAACTTTACCCACCTGATATGGGTGGTTTCCCTTTTGGCCTCGCTGCTATGTGGCGCCCGATGCATGGCATCGGGTTTCCTCCCCCAGAAACCACTCCAACCTAAAAGCAGTGCGATCAAACCCGCTTACCTCCTCCCGCTAGATGACAAAACATCTCGTCTCCTGCCAAAAGCCAAATGTACCTGTCCCTCGTGTATCACCAAACAGTTGAATTCACGAATAAAACTAAAACACTCATTGTTTTTTGGTTTTATTGTGAAAAAAGATGCTCAAACCTCCATGCAAGCGACAGACTACATGCAACTATCAACCCAGGTCCAACCGCCAACCTACAAAATCTGTTGAAACTCCCAGTCCACCTTTCAGTCACCTACACCTTTTGCAACTGTGCACAGTCATCTATCGACCCATTCAAGGTAAAAACTAGGTATTTATTCGAATTTACCAAGAAACCCTTTCTCTTTCCCAAAAATGTTACTAAGTTGCTTTAAGTTATTAAGTAATTAAGTAAACGAATTGCCCAACAACCCCAAAACTACTCTGAATTGAACCAAATTTCCCCCAATTTGACTGAAAACCCTTTTCCCCCCATTCTTGAATCCACAAGAACCAAGAATGGTTGCTCCTATTTCAATGAATATCCGACCAATTACCACTCCCCACCTGGATTTAGACCATCTCCCTTTGGTAGACAAATATTTTCAAATAAAGGACACCACTGTTGAGGAATCCCCATTGAAGTTATGCTACAGGTACAGAGACTAGTACTTAAACCACTCAGACAAAATAGGTCTTTGGGAATCAAACTTGCCCAAGTACCAATTCCCTAGAGTCCATATATTTCTTGAAATTGTCCACTATTGCCATATGAACTATAGTCCCAGCTTAAGAGCAGTGATGTCCCCTAACCATACTGTACTTTTCACCATCATTGTTGAATCCATCAATGAAATGCTGCAGTTGCAACCAGGGCAAAACCTAACCCCCATCTCTATTGGAGACCTTCTGGATAGATTCCCTAGAATTACCCCTCCAAACTTGCTCAATTATTCCAAACCTTCATTGTGGAAGAAAGAAATATACCAAAAGACCCTCCCCCATACATGTGTACCATTTTTTCCAAAATTAGCCAAGACATTGTATCAATGATATCTAGTGTTTTAAGTTATATTACCAGTGAGTATGTTGATGAAATAATTATTGCCTTGATGTCCATTTTCACTCCTGGAAAGCCCCCTGCCATCATGTTTGATTTTGTCACATTCATTGTAGATAAAATGCATGATCAATTCATGAGAATGGACAATGAAAGAGTTTTTAAGTACTCATCAGTTTTGTATCACCTTTTCCTATACTATCAAGCTAATAAATTTTCATTCACTCTTCAAAAGCTTGATACCAGATGAAACCCTAGATCAGTAGTCTTCTGGAACCCATTGATCCACCAATATGATTCTCCATATACTTACATAGACTTCATATACCTTTTTGTGCGTCCAATAGCAACCATGATGTTAGGAAGTCCTCCCCAAGGATCAGTGAAAATATCAGGAGTGTCCTATAGTTGTCTAAACAACACAAAGTGGGAGATTGGTACTTGTACCAAAATCACACTGAAATCAGAATATATGGTTGTGAGTTAGCACCCTACAAATTACCAAGATACCTCCCAATGAGATTATTTGCCCTGGAGTACTACATACAAATAATCAACTTAGATGAGGTACATTTTGTAAAAGCCAAGAAAAAGGCCCAACTCAGAATAAAAGACAAGCTAGGCCCCTTTGTATGCAACAGTAGAGAAGCTGGAAGAGAATCAGATGAAATCCTCTGAAGGATCAAACTGAAACAAATCTTGAAAGGAGACTTGGTGAAGATTATTTTATACAGGTACCAGGAGAATCCCAATCTCAAAGGGAAACACAGGAACATAGTGAGGAACAAGCAGAAGAAGAAACTCAGGAGAAAGAAGAGTTAGAGAAACTAGATATATCAGAAGAGTTGACTCAAACCAGACAGCCATAACACTCTATGAGTACTCCCCCTATTGTATAGACCCCTATGAATGAGGAGAAGAATACCAAAAGAGATAGGGAGGAATCCACTCCTTTTGGCAGGCCAATTGCAAAGAATTATGTTAAGAGGCAAAGGTTAAACCCTTTTTCAGAACAAGAATTCACAGAGGAAACACTTGGGACCACAGGTATAGAAAGAGAAAAGAGTAGATAGGCCTCTCCTTCTAGAGGAAGAAGAACCTTCCACCACACTTACTCAAATGCTAGAAAGACAACAGAGTGTGGAAGCATCCTCTTTCAGGGCTCCAGTTGGCCAAGACCAGGACATTAAAGAAAAATACAAAGATATAAAGGCTAGAAATGAAAGTCTGAAGGCTCAGAGCTATGCACAGTACCTTAAAATGGCTCCCACTAATCAAACAAGGCCTATGTTAGCCTTTGATGTAAAAGAAGGTAAAATTCAATTGACCTTCCTGAAGCCTACCACACAGCAGCCTAGAACGATAGTTGATTACTTGAAGATAGATTTTGAAGTGTTGGCAAAGGATATGCATCCTATTGACCAGATAGAATTACACAAACAGACTGGAGAGATGGTCTATTCTACATTGACTAGCAAGGCCATTGCAACCCATCAATTACAAAATTCGCTGAATAATATATCAGTGTAATTCCAACTAGAGAAGGCCTCTTCACAAGCCAAGGATACCAGGATAAAGTCCTTAGAGGACTTAATTATAGAGTTGGGACATGGTCCCAAAGATGTTAAAGCTGCAGAAAGGCTAATCAAGAAAAAGAATGATGATATAGCTACCTTGGAGAAGCAGCTCAAAATTCCTCATTTGCATCATCCACAGACAGCTGAAGTGCTAGAAACTCAGAAGGAATAGGAAGAAAAACTGAAAGAAACAAATAAGGAGCTAGACACATTGATTCTAAACATATTGAGTTGGCCACCACTCCACAAACTGTGATTCCTACAATCTCCACAGCAGTTCCCTCTACACTGGTAGCTTGATTAGCACCAACAGCTCCACCTACTACAAGATTTCCAATCATAACAGAGTCCACTAGTGCAGGCTACAGAGAAGATAGCAGAATTATTAAAAGCCATGAAAGAAATTACTATCTAGGCTACAGAGCTTAAAAGACTTAAAGAAAAAGTGTTAATCTTAGAAAATGACTGCAAGCTTGCACAAACACAACAAAAAGAAGAAGCAAAAGAATCCAAGGATGGGTGGAAGGATAAAGTTCCTTGAAAAAGACTTGACATTACAACATCCACTAGGAAAAATAAAGGAATGCTTTGGGCCAACATCATTGGCTCTGTGAATGATGTTTGGCCATCAATTCAAGCAATTTTTTAGCAGACTGAATTGGTGAAAGTGGCCACCGAAGCAATTCAAAATACTAAGGAAGACCTAGGAGACCAGCCTGAGGAGGCCAACCAACTTATTGTTTTCTTAAATAGAAAGAATATGTATCAGCTGGATGAACTTGGTGTAGAATACAAAACTAAAAACATCATAGAAATAAAAAAGGTCCTGACGAAGACAAACCTTATGCTCAATTTGGAGCAAAAATGCCAAAACATGCAAACTAAAATTGATATGTTCATGACAAAGTTTGGAATTTTGAGGGAAAAAGGCCTTCCTAGTCCTATGGTCATCCATGACAAGCTTATGACCCAAGAGGACTATGTAGATAGACTAAACAAGTTGGCCAAAGACCAAGCTAGCACTTCAGGAGTTAAATTTTTGCCCACAAGAAAGGTACTGTATGACAATTTGAAAATCTATTCTTCTTGGAGCATGAGGTAAAGCACATGTTTGTCAATAAACCAAATTTTTCGAAATACACTGAAGCAGATGAGTCATACCAAAAGATGTTGAAGCTAAAATTACTTGAAGATGAATGGTGGGTAAAATTAACAGATTTACTATAAAATTACTGCAGTAAATCTACATGGCAGCCAGGTGAACTAGGTGAAACATGATCAAAGTGTAGCAGGTAAAGAGTATCAGTAGGTTAAAGACATAAAGTGATTCTAGTACACAGATATTAGTCAACTGAAAGATCCAAATTTGAACTACAATAGCCATCACAATCTTAATAAAAGGGACAACAAGAAGCAATTTTCCATCTGTCTCTATCTTCATGCTTGAAGATATTTTTAATTTCCTAGAATAATTCTCAAACTGTTATGAGATATTTTGTAATATTATTTGTATAAATACTTCACATTTCAAAGTATTAGGGTGGATTCAAAGAAATTTCTGTAGACATTTCTTATCAAGTTAAGGAGCTATTGTAATCAAGATTGGATTGGCTTGCTAGATCATGGAATAAAGTTAAAGACATTTCACAGGATTCTTGTGCATAGTGGAAATAAAATAAGTATTATCTCTCATGTTTATTACTGTTTTCTCTTCATGTTTATAAATATTCACATGTGTCTCTATGAAATCTGAATGGTAAACAAGGAATGATATTTCAGAATTAGCTTTAATGCTCTCTGTCTTGATTGTTTACTTTCTCTATGTTTTCTGCTAAACTATCTTGGTCTAGGAATTCTTAATTGCTCCCTTACTTCCGTAGTTTTCCCCCCTAGGTCCATAGTAAAGGATTCTTAGTTGCCCTTTGCTATTTATCTCCTTCTACTCTTCATCTTGATCCCAGTTTAAGGATTCTTCATTGCCCTTTCACCCTGGTTAGGACTACCTCACCCATTTGAACTTGTAGATTTTCCTTTTGCTTTGTTAGCCCGCCCTATGAACTCTTCCTTTAGTGACTGATTTGATCCAGTTAAACCATACTTTGATTGAATCCATAGCCCAATGGCTTGAAAACCTTGTTCGGTCCATTTCTTCCCAGAATTCCACCCCCCAATCAAAATCAAAACCTCATGAGCACTAAAAACTAGCCTAAAATCCCACCAAAACAAAGTTAAATTATAAAGAGAGAGCCCTCTATGGACTTAGGTTGGCTAGAACCTGAGTCTAAAAGATTAGGTTTGTGGTTACCTCAAATTATTCCTTCTTTTTATAACTTCTAGGGAAGACTTCTGAGTGATAACATAGTGGCGACCATACTGGGGAATCAAACCCTCAGTCTTAATAAACCTTTGAGAAATTTCAAATTTTTATTTCAAGCCTCTTAAAGGGTTTATTAGAAGTTATTTCTAAAATTTCATAAAAAATAAAATAATCAAAAAAAGCTTGAAATCTGGCTTCAAGGAGAACTCATTATACTAGGGCCAACCTTGATCCAAACCCTCCCCCAGTATTTGACAATCCCAACCATATTTCGAGAATAATCAGAAGGCAAGAAAGTTTAGTAAGCCCAAGACCTTTAATCAAAGTAGATTCTTGTCCTAATGGGTGGCTATTTTTAGAAGACCTCCATTTTGACTAGTCATTTGACCTCTCCCTATTCAAAACCAAGTCTAAAAGTGCACTTGACGACCTAGTTCTAGATCCAGAATTCATTAAAGATCTTGAGGTCCAAAGGGCAAACGAGTCAATAGATCAATATGTTCTAAATTCCCCTTAGTCATCCCTTACTACTGATAAGATCCCTAGACTTTCTAAAATAGCTTCAACTTCCCTTAGTTCACCATTATTCCCTCACATCTCTGAAGTTCATTCCACCCCTCTGTTCATACCTTCACTTCCCCTTCAGCGTATCACTACCCATCAAAAACCCCTTGTTACCCCAACTCCAGTTCTCAGTCCTACCCAACTTAGAGCCATTGCAAATAGATATGCCCTCCTTGTGATACCTGCTCCTCATGGTGTCATACCACAATATTACCAGAGTAAAATCGTCCTATTTGATGGCACTGGATTCTACACAACACAATAGCACACAATAAAAATGAAATAGTTCAGGACTATTGTACTAGATTTAATAGTGTGTATAATGCAATACCAGCTGACCATAGACCCCCACCTGGCTTAGCTCTGATAAAGTTTCTAGACGGGTTTGACAATGACATGGCTTTTCAACTTAGAGAGAGGAACCCCCGAACGCTAGAAGATATGCAGAGTGCAACAGTTAGTGTAGAAGCTAATCTGCTAGCAAAAAGAGCTAGGGTTAGGAATGAAAGAAGAGCACCCTTGAAAGATGAAGCCTCACCCTTTGACCTTAAAATGGATGCTCTAGCCAAATGAATGGGAAAACTAATGGATAGGATGGAAAACATTGAAAGGAGGCATCACTGGGACAACCAACAGGCACCTCCAGTGAGAAATCCAAACTTTAGAAAGAATCAAAACCAAAATACTGGACAAAATGGGTCTGATCAGAATATTAGACCTCCTTTCCAAGAGAACTATGCTAAAGCTTCCCATCCAGAATACCCTGAGAAAGACACCCAAATTAACTTAGTGGGAATAGATGATGAAGAAAATATGTTTGTGACTCAAGATGATCAGGAATTACGCATGCTTCAGCAGCTCCAGACCCAAACTCGAGAATCATTCAACTTCAAGCAAGGGTATGATTATGCTATCTTCGAAGTGCATAAACAATACAATTTGAGGAGCAAAAAGAACACTGGTTCTCTGGACCAAAACAAGAAAGCAGTACCAAATCAGCCTAAGAAAATTAAAGTAGCTCCAGTTACAAAAACTCTCCAAATCCTTTCTAGATCCAATCAGAATCCTCCCAGTCCCACCATTGAAGATGTAACCAATGACCAACCTTCCAATAAGAAACCCTCCACTTCAGTTCCCTCCAAGGAAATAGTGGAACAACCTCTAGAAATTGTATTAGAAAATCCACTAAAAAAGACTCCAAACACTGAAAAAGAAGAACAAACTACTCCAAACCCTGTTGTTAAAACTCCAAATGTTCAAACGGATAAATCCCCTTTGCCTTTCAATTTGGGAGTAGAGGTGGCCAAGCTGAAAATCTCAGTTCCTTTAACAGAATTGATTAAACATGAAACTTACAAATCTCAAATAAGCAAATCTTTAAACTTCGTCGAGAATTGATACTCTGTGAACTTATTTGATGATCGACTTGAGTTAATTTTCGGTCCCAATGTTAATGGAAAACCAATGGAAGGAGGGATACCACCCTTCTACGCTAGCCTTAACATTCACAATAAAATCCTACGCTGTGCTATGCTAGACTCCGGGTCTTCACACAATCTAATGCCTAAATCTGTTATGGAGAAGCTAAACTTGGATATCACTAGACCTTATAGGGACCTATTTCCATTTTATTCAAGCCAAGTTAAGTGCCTAGGACTTATAAAAGACCTGTGTGTTTCCCTAGTGCAGTACCCTGCTAAGACCATTCTTATGGACATAGTTGTTGCTAATATATCACCTAAATATGGCATGCTATTGTCTAGATTGTGGGGTGCTAAACTCCAAGGATATCTGCAACTTGACATGTCTTATGCTATCATATCAGTCTTTGGACATCCTAAAAAACTGTATAGAGAGACTCTGATGAAGTATGTAGTGAGTAGCCAAGAGAGGCCTCAAAACTTTCCTATATATTCAATGCATTCTGACTTTGATTATTTCATTATTTATAATGCTGAAACAAATCGAGAAAATACTTCAAACTGCATTATTTCAAAACCAAAAGAAACTGCAGTAGCAAAAGAAAATAATATTGTCCAAATTCAAGAACTTTTAGATAATAAAGATGAAGTAGACACCTTAATCAAAGAAGATTTTGTTCCCCCAGACAGTAATAATTATGAACATGAAATTCTATGGCATCTTGAATTTGATGGGTTAGTGAACAAACTAGGTGCAGGAGTAGGAGTATGGATTTACAACTTAGAAAACGATCATTCAGAGGGTCATGCCTACAGATTGAACTTCAAATGTACTAACAACATGGATGAGTATGAAGCACTTCTTTTAGGTCTTAAATTGGTCAAAAAGTTAGGAGCCATAAGAGTCTCTATCATGGGAGATTCTGAGTTGGTTATAAAATAGATCAACGTTGTATATATGACTAGAGATCCTAGGCTAGGTTTCTATAGAGGAATAGTTGTAGAAATATTAAATACTTTTTTAGAAACCAAGCTTGTAGTCATTCCAAGAAAACACAATATGCAAGCTCATAGTTTAGCTATGTTTGCCAGTACTTGCAAGTTACCATTTCCACCTAACCACCAGTACACTGCTGAGATTAGGCATAGACCTACTATCCCTGAAAACTTAAAGAAATGCGAAGTATTCACTAATGATCAACAAATAAACCATTTTCTAACTTTAGATGAAGAATTTGTAAATAGCAACATAGATACTGACATAACATTAGATCTTGATTTCACAGATAAAATAGAAATTAACAAATTAGAAGATGAAAAGATAGATAGATTCCATCCCACAAAGTTTACAAAATCAGACATTCAAAACCTAAAGAAAATTGAAATTGATGAGATAACTGATGAAGACTCTGAAATCATCAATCTTAAAGATAATTTTTTGCCCAAAGGATTAACTCCTTTAGAGGACTTGTTTGATTCAAACGATGTCCCTAGAAAGCCGAAAATGGAGCCCTTAAAGTCTGACATAGAGGAGTGCAACATAGGCTCAGAGGAAGATCCTAAATTGATAAAACTGTCAAAGTCTTTACCTCCTCATGAAAAAGTGAAATACATAGAACTGCTAAAGGAATTCCAAGATGTTTTTGCTTGGAGTTATGAGGACCTTAAGTCCTATGACACTAGCATAATACAACACACCATCCCTTTAAAAGAAAACCAGAAACCTTTTAGACAAAAGCTTAGAAGGATTAATCCCCTTCTATTGCCTTCTATTGAAAAGGAAATCAAAAGAATGTACGAAGCCAAGATCATTGCACCAATCAGATTCTCTGATTGGGTTTCCAATTTAGTACCCACCAAAAAGAAAATTGGTGAAATTAGACTATGTGTTGACCTTAGGAATCTCAATAAATTTTCACTCAAAGATAACTATCCTCTTCCCAAAATGGATCACATATTACAGAGGGTAGTAGGTTCAACTAGAATCTCACTGTTAGATGGGTTCTCAGGTTATAACTAGATTTTAGTCCATCCAGATGACGAGGCAAAGACTGCTTTCACCACTCCTTGGGGCACTTTCATGTATGTGAAAATTCCTTTCAGGTTAAAGAATGCAACGACCACCTTTCAAAAAGAAATGGACATATCCTTTGATAAGGAAATCCTTGACTTCCTTGTAATATACCTAGATGATATCATTGTATTCTCTAAATCAGGTCGACAACACCTCGATCATCTAAGGCAGGGTTTCACCATGTGCAGGAAATATGGAATTTCTTTGAATCCTTAAAATTCTTTGTTTGGATTGGAAGAAGGAAAATTTTTAGGCCACATAATCTCTAAAGATGGTATCCAGTTAGATCCTGCAATAATTGAAGCCATTTTACAGATACTACATCTAAGGAGCATCAGAGAACTACAAGCCTTTTTAGGTAAAATAAACTTTCTAAGAAGATTTATCTCTAACTTAGCTGAACTAATTAGATTATTAAATAACATGTTAAAGAAAGATTCGACTATTAAATGGACACTTGAGGCTAAAATGTCTTTTGAAGAAATCAAGCTAGCCTTAACATAGACACCAGTCCTAATTAGTCCAATGTTTGATAGGGATTTCATCATATTCTCTTTCGCCTCAAAACACACAATTGTTGTAGTCCTACTGCAAAAGAATGATCAGGGTTATGAACAACCTATAACTTTATTTAGCAAAGCCTTGAGAGATGCACCTTTAAAGTACAATATAATGGAAAAAAATGCTTTTGCTCTAGTCAAATCCATAAAAAATTTCAGAGTTTACATCCTATATTCACATGTAATAGCTTATGTTCGCAATGTTGTAGTCAAGGACATCCTAACACAGGATGACCCAGATGGGAAGAGAGGGAAATGGATAGCGACTATATTACAATATGATTTAGAAATTAAACCTACAAAATTGATCAAAGGCCAAGGTTTAGCCGAGTTAATGGCTAAATCGAATTGTCAGGCCCTAGACATAACTTTCATTGCAAAATTGGATAATGAAGAGGAGATGGAGACTCGAAATATCAGCCAGGCCTTTACTGACTCACCATGGTATGCTGACCTTATATACACTCTATAAAATATAAAAGCTCCCCTTGAATTATCCAGGACTAAAAGTAGGTTCTTAAAAATGAAATCTTTGAAGTTTTGCACAATTGACAATGCTTTATTTTAGAAAAATCATGAAGGCATCCTTCTTAACTGTTTGTTAAAAGAAGAATCTGAAAAAATAGTATAAGAGTTTCATGAAGGTGACTGTGGAGGACATCTTTACTGGAAAACCACAACTGACAAGATCTTAAGAGCTAGTTTTTACTAGCCCACTCTGTTTTCTGATGTAAACAAATTTGTAACCTTATGTCACAAATGTCAGATTTTTGAAGGAAAAAGAAAACTATTACCATTACTGTTAAAACCCATATCTACTAAAGCACCATTTCAATAGTGGATTTTTGACTTCATTGGTGAAATCCATCCCCCTTCCTCTTTCCAACATAGATGGATCTTGACTGCTACAGATTATTTTACAAAGTGGATAGAAGCCATACCCTCAAGACAAGCCATCGATACTGTCATAATAGGTTTCCTTGAGGCCAACATTCTGTCTAGATTCAGTTGCCCCACCAAAATCATCACTAACAATGCAGTAGATTTCAAATACAAGAGAATGATTGATTTCTGTAACAAATACCATATAACCCTGGGTCACTCAATAGCCTACTATCCCCAAGGAAATGGACTAGCAGAGTCTTCCAACAAGAGCTTAGTGAATATCATCAAAAAATTGTTGGAAGATAACAAGAAAACTTGGAACAAGAAGGTAGTAAATGCCTTGTGGGTAGATAGGCTGACCATAAAGAAATCCATTGGTACCAGTCCTTATCAGTTAGTTTATGGAATGGAGGTTGTTTTCCCATATTCCTTGGGAACACTAGTGATGAAATTACTCCAAGAAGTGCAGGTTGCCAAATGATATTCAAAGGAGGATCAACCAAACAATTCACTTACAGCAGACCAAGGAAGAAGTGTATATCAGATCCCAAATTGTGCAGGAAAGGATCAAGAAAGCTTTTGACAAAAGGACTAAGGTAGAAGATTTTTACCTAGAAGATAAAGTTTTGAAATGGGACTCAAGAAGGGAGGATAAAGGTAAACATGGGAAGTTTGACTTCCTATGGAAAGGCCCTTACATCATTTATGCTTTCAGGGGTAATAATGATTTTTTCCTCAAAGAATTGGATGGTACAGAAGTAGAAGGAGGACCAGCTAATGGTCAAATTCTTAAGCACTACATAGATCCTAGCCACTGATTTCACTAATCACTTGTACATATTTTATTCTTCAAAAAGTTTAGTGTTGATTGGATGGTAATTTTTGGAGTTGAAGCCCGAAGAGAAGGCCCTAAGCTTCAAAAGTTTCACTGTCATAAATAGTAATAATGTAGTACAGTAAAAGGGAAACGTTGCTGAGTAAGATCACAGTAATTCAGAAGGCCATTGATCTACTAGTTCTTGACGTTTCACCAAGAAATGCCATCCCCAAGTGGAGCCACTATTAGGTTCCTATACCAATAGGAGTCATAATTTTTGAATGGTTGAGATTAAATCTGTAATATGTACATACCTTTGATTTTTGCAAATGATTTCCATATTCAAAAAATTAAAAAATGTAAAGAGGGTATGTCTTAAAAGAAAAATCAAAGGACAAAAGGAATAAAAAGGTAAAAAAAAAAAGATGAAAAAATGAACCCCAATAAAAAGGACCATGAAAGTGTGCAAGTCAAAATGCCACTCCTTGTTACTTTTTTATGCAGAATAAAGATTGTGTGCATCTTGTTACCTTTTCCACAGTCCATGGATAGTTAAAATGTTTAAACTTGACTATTTCATGTTTTCAATTTTATGCTTAGGGATAGAGAATAAAATCTGACCAAACTATTTAATCTTGGCAGATAGTTAGATTAGATAGAGTAAATAAAAGGAGTTCAACTGTTTAATCTGAGCCCTTGGAGGTAATAAGGTTAGTTTTAGATATATTACTATTGTAAAATAAAAGAAAAATGTTTTGATAAGGGTTTTCCAGCTTAAGTGCACCCTAATATAGAGAAATAAAAATGGTAGGATGAGTAGGTGGGTAAGTAGAAAGATGGTCAGAATTGTGATGATGGCTAGATAATGGCATATTATTCACCTTCATCACCAAAGTTCTATGTATGGATGAAAATTGAGCATGTGTTAAAATTGGCAACCAGGGGAAAACTTCATGTGGGTCATCTTATTCATGGCTAATAATATTTTTATTAGATTCCTCTCGTCGAGAGGTGTAGGATTGATATAAAGATCATCCAATTCCGATAAGTATTCATGGAGATATGAATTTATTTTGATTATGAAATTATTATCAAGCCGACCTACAACTCATGTAGGCTCAGAAGCCCAACAGTCACATCTATTCACCCACCAACGTTGTGTATAAATATAAGAGGACTTTTCCTCATTTGGACTCACTCATCTCATCACATCTCTCTCTCTCTACTACGCAGATACGAGTCTCTTCTCTACTGCGCTGAAATGGGTCTCTCTCTCTCACACATGTGAAGCCGGAAGCTGTTGAATTTGAAGCTGCAACTGCAGAAGTCAAGATTGACTTGCGTGGCCTAGAATATCTCCTCTTTGGAACTGTGTTGTAGGTTCATCTGAGCCTCCTTTGAGAGCCGCAACTTTTGGTGGTGGAATGAAGTCAATCCGACGAATGGTTTGCAAGATATCGACTGCCCTAGTTTGAAGCAGAAATTGCTGAAACTGAAGCTGCAGTTGCAGAAGTAAAGATTGACTTACGTGGCCTAGAAGATCTCCTCATCTGAATTGCGTTATAGGTTCATCTGAACCTCCTCTGGAAGCTGAAAATTTTGGTGGTGGAATGAAGTCAATCCGACTGTCGGTTTGTGAGATATGGTGTGCCCTTGTTTGATAATGAAGTTGCTAATGCTGATGCTACTGATCTAGGGTTTGCTACTGCTGATATGAATCAGATTTATTGTACTATTTCTCTCTGCTGAATTATTGAAGATAAAAGAAGATTTGATCAAAGGGTTTCCGCACACATTGTGGGGTTTGTCCCTGGCTAGCAGCCACATCTTGTGTCTCTTGTCTTGGCTTGTTTTCTGTCGATCGTTTAATGTTCTATCTGCACTTTACTTTATGTACATGTGATTGCTAATCGGTGGAATATAATAAGAAAAAGAAGTAAACTATTATAAGCATAGAACATACCATAATTTAACATGGTATCAGAGTTGAGGTGAAGACAAAGCCCGAGCAAGAGCGAGTAATCACTGAAGAGAAGATTGGCAAGGCTATCCTAAAAGAACTATGGGGTCCTCAACACTCTTTCCTGCCGAAGACAAGCTCCCTGAGAAAGCTGACTATCACGGATGGAAGATGTCTATCGATCTAACCCTTGAAGATCAAGGAGTGCTGGACCATGTAAGAGGTAATATTGTTGAGTCGTCATCAAATGCATCTGCTGCTGCCTGGAACAAATAGAAAAATGGAGAAGTCAAAACAAAGAAGATCATCCGGGACTCTATCGACAAGCGCTTGGTGGCCTACATCTCTGATCTAGACACCTCCAAGGAAATCTACGATAGACTGGTGAGTTTATTTAAAGTTAATGATGTAAATCAAGTTTTGTTTCTTAGAGATAAGTTGAGGGAAATCAAGAAGGGTAAAGATGAAAGTATGCAAGCATACTTCTTAAGAATCACCGAGATCAAGAACGATCTCCTATCTATTGGGGAAACCATTACTGACAGAGAAATGGCACTCACAACTCTCAGAGGATTACCATCTGAATGGTATGTGTTCAGGACTACTCCTCTGAACAATAATGTAATTCCTAGTTTCGAGGAATTAATGGCTCAATGTATTCAAGAACAAACAAGGGTAGAAGAGCAGGAAATGCCCTTGCCTAAAGGTCCTCCTGCTGCTTTTTCTTCTCATGCTAAGAAAAGAAATAATTCTGGGTCTAAATCGAAAAGAAAGGTTGGCTTTAAGGGTGGAAGAAAAGGATGATGTTTCATTTGCAATAAAGCATGTCACTATGCAAGGGAATGCCCTGATAGAAAGGACTCTCAACGTGACGATGATCAAAATCCCTCTCATGGTAATCGAAGGAATGGAAAATTCAACAACAAAGGAAAAAGGAATGTGGGAAATCAAGGAAGAGGGCAACCATTCAAGAAGGCTAGAAATTCCAGGTATGAACCTAACATTGTTGATGATAAGTAGGCTGAATATTATCTACCAGCTGCTCTATCTACCTCCGCTCCTTCGGACTCAATGGGAATTTGGCTCATTGATAGTGGTGCCTCAAGACACTTCACTGGTTAAAAAGAAGTACTCTATAATCTGGTAGAGAAAGAAACTAACCTGGAAATTGTCCTTGGAGATGACATGAAATACCCAGTGAAAGGTGTAGGCAATGTTTCTCTTAAACTGAATCAAGGCAATACGATTCACTTACAAGATGTATTATATGTACCTAATCTCAAAAAGAACCTGGTATCCATCTCGGCAATGGAAGACAAAGGCTATAAGGTAACCTTCACCGATGGTAAGGTACGCATATGGAAAAATAATGTTAAAGATGCTTTCACTCTTGGGTTTTGAGTTGATTCTTTATATCAAGTCGGTGGAAGTCCACTAGGTGTCATGTCTTGTGACACAACGCTTCAGTCCGAACTTTGGCATTGGAGGTTTGCCCACCTTCATTACAAAGCTCTACCCGATGTAAGACAGATAGGTATCAAGGATACCTGACCATCATGAGCACGATCATACAAAATGAGCCTTCGTCATTCTCAGATGCCGTCAAGCATCAAGTATGGAAGGATGCTATGACCGAAGAATATGAGTCTATCATAAAGAATGATGTTTGGGAAGTAGTTCCCAGACCCCAGGACAAGACTGTTGTTACTTCCAAATGGCTTTACAAGATAAAGCATGCATCAGATGGAAGCACGGAAAAGTATAAGGCTCGTTTTGTTGCTCGAGGTTTCTCCCAAAAGGAAGGTATAGACTGTGATGAGATATTTGCACCTGTTGCCAGATATACGACCATCCGCTCAATCATAGCCCTTGCCGCTGCACAACAATGGAACCTACATCAGATGGATGTCAAGATTGCGTTCTTGCATGGCTCGATCAAAGAAGAGGTCTACGTGGAGAAACCCGAAGGATTTGAGATTTATGATCGAAAATCTCATGTATGCAGGTTGAAGAAAGCTCTCTATGGGCTGAAGCAAGCACCCCGAGCATGGTATGAGAGGATCGATAGCTACTTGATGAAGCTGGGATTCACTAGGAATGAAGCCGATCCTAACCTTTACTTTAAGGTTGAAGATGACAAGCCTCTCATACTGGTGTTGTATGTGGATGACCTCTTTCTAATAGGTGCAGACCCTCTCATTCACAAATGTAAGAGGGAGCTGGCCTCTGAATTTGAAATGAAAGACCTAGGACTGATGCACTACTTCCTAGGACTTGAAGTGTGGCAAAAGCTAGGAGAAATTTTCCTATCTTAAGGAAAATATGTGGTGAAGATATTGGAAAGATTCGGAATGGTGGACTGCAAGCCTGTAACTACTTCGATGGAGCTTGACTTCAAGAAGTTAAGTGGTAGTGCTGCTGGACCTGTTTTACGAAATGCTACCGAGTATAGGCAACTCGTCGGAGCATTAATGTTCTTAGTGAACTCCCGTCCAGATATATGCTTTGCAGTCAACATGTTCAGCCAGCATATGGTTGAACCGCACCACATACACTGGATTGGTGCCAAGAATCTGCTGAGATATCTTCGTGGAACTATCACTTATGGGTTAAGATACATTGCCAGAGATGTGAGACTATTTGGATACACAGATGCTGACTGGGCAGGCAATGTGGAGGACCGTAAGAGCACTTCCAGGTGTTGTTTCTCCTTGGGATCTGCTTCGATATCCTGGATGAGTAGGAAACAAAATTCGGTGGCTTTGAGCACCGCCGAAGCAGAGTATATTTCTGCTAGCATGGCTTCTTGTGAGGCAGTTTGGTTGTGAAAGCTCTTCAGTGAGTTGTTTGGATTCACATTGGATACCACTGTGATCCTTTGTGACAACCAAAGTGGGATTCGTTTGTCAGAGAATCCCGTATTCCATGATCTCTCCAAGCATATTGATATCAGATACCATTATATTCGAGATATGGTGCAACGAGGAGCTATAAGGCTCCATCATATCGGTACAGATGATCAGGTCGCCGACATTTTGACAAAACCCCTTGGGAAAGTAAAATTTCTGACTTTCCGTGAACAACTTGGAGTTGTTCAAAGACCCTCCAATGAGGGTCATGTATGATGCATTGAGCTCTTAGAGCTCTAGGGGGGTGCGGGGTGCTTCTTGGAGCAACATATGACCACAAGATTATTCACTATCCCCTGGTGGTATACATGTACACCCCGTGGCGACATTGTAGCAGGATTGATGTGTTCTCCTGTGAGGCCTGGATTGATGTGTTCTCCATGGCAATTGTAGTAGGATTGATGTGTTCTCCTGTGAGGCTTGGATTGATGTGTTCTCCATGGAAATTGTAGCAGGATTGATGTGTTCTCCTGTGAGGACAGGATTGATTAGTTCTCCTGTCAAGGCATCCTACCCATGCAGTCTGGGACTCATGGGAAGTACCTCTCATCTGATCAATGAGCAGGGAAATGAAGTTAGGGACCATAGTAATACCGATGGACGCATCGTTATAACTACCGTACTCCCTACGCTGGGATGACCTCCATTGATCTGGGATCAATGATACTGGTCTGGGACCAGTGGTAGGAGTTGTACCATACTATGATGCTGACTTCGGGTCGGTTGAGACTGGTCTGGGATCAGTGGTACATACTCTAAGACGGACTTTGAGTCAGTGGAGGATGATATTGGTCTGGGACCATTAGAGTTGTACTCACTATGACGCTGACTTTGGGTTGGTTGAGACTGGTCTGGGACCAGTGGTACATACTCTGAGACTGACTTTGAGTCAGTATGATACATCCTCGATCATTTCTTCTTCTTCATAATTCGGACAAAAGCAGAGTAGAACAGAACAATGCAAGAGTAGAGCAGAACAGAAAAAAACAATACAGATCAGTGCAGGGTAGAACAAGACAAAGCAGAACAGGAAAAATAGAGCAGAGCAGGGCAAGGGTCAGGCTGTACAAGGCAGTGCATTTGATGGATGAATAGTAACGACCGATAGACAGATTGCAGATGAAGTTCTCCATGGTTCAGAGGGAGTGTTAAAATTGGAAACCAGGGAAAAACTTCATGTGGGTCATCTTATTCATGGCTAATAATATTTTTATTAGATTCCTCTCGTCGAGAGGTGTAGGATTGATATAAAGATCATAAAATTCCGATAAGTATTCATGGATATATGAATTTATTTTGATTATGGAATTATTATCAAGCCGACCTACAATTCATGTAGGCTCAGAAGCCCAACAGTCGCATCTATTCAGCCACCAACTTTGTGTATAAATATAAGAGGAATTTTCCTCATTTGGACTCACTCATCCCATCACATCTCTCTCTCTCTACTACGCAGATATGAGTCTCTTCTCTACTGCGCTGAAATGGGTCTCTCTCTCTCACACATGTGAAGCTGGAAGCTGTTGAATTTGAAGCTGCAACTGCAGAAGTAAAGATTGACTTGCGTGGCCTAGAAGATCTCCTCTTTGGAACTGCGCTATAGGTTCATCTGAACCTCCTTTGAAAGCCGCAACGTTTGGTGGTGGAATGAAGTCAATCCGACGAACAGTTTGCAAGATATCGACTGCCCTAGTTTGAAGCAAAAACTGCTGAAACTGAAGCTGCAACTGCAGAAGTAAAGATTGACTTGTGTGGCCTAGAAGATCTCCTCATCTGAACTGCACTGTAGGTTCATTTGAACCTCCTCTGGAAGATGAAACTTTTGGTGGTGGAATGAAGTCAATCCGACTGTCGGTTTGTGAGATATGGTCTGCCCTTGTTTGATAATGAAGTTGCTAATGCTGATGCTACTGATCTAGGGTTTGCTACTGCTGATATGAATCAGATTTATTGTACTATTTCTCTCTGCTGAATTATTGAAGATAAAAGAAGATTTGATCAAAGGGTTTCCCCACACATTGTTGGGTTTGTCCCTGGCTAGTAGCCACATCTTGTGTCTCTTGTCTTGGCTTGTTTTCTGTCGATCGTTTAATGTTCTATCTGCACTTTACTTTATGTACATGTGATTGCTAATCGGTGGAATATAATAAGAAAAAGAAGTAAACTGTTATAAGCATAGAACATACCATAATTTAATAGCATGTATCAAAGTTCACAAATTCAATTTATTAACCTCCCTCACTCATTACATTTTCCACTTAACTAATTTCCAGGAAAAGTATTATAGCACCTAAAATCTTAAGTTAAAGGGGCTCAGAGCATTTCTCTGACTTTTGGAGGGATCAGGCCCTCGGCCCAATGACTTATAGGTCCTAAGTACTAAAAGTCTCCTCATGAAAATTCACCCCCTTCAGATTTACTCATATTCTCGAACAAATCCCTTTTCCTAAGAAAAACATCATCTTCCTAAGGAAAAGCCATTTTCCCCTTAATAAACCCTTTCTCTAAGGATAAAACCTTAGAAAAAGTGATCTCCCCCCATGAAAAAAACCCTTTTCTTCAAAAACCCAAAAGAACACTTCAAGCCTAAGTATAATGTGTTAGGACAATAATAAAATGAACAACATTACACTTAGTGCTTTCATTTCATATTAATTTCTAACTTATATGTATTAATTCCTAAAAGGAAATAAAACCCTTCCCTTATATAGTTCTATAAAAAAAACCTTTATATTAATACCCCTCCCCAAAATTTTGAAATATAAACTTTATAATAAACCCCATCTGATAAAAGAAATTAATTAACCAATCTGCGGTTAATTAATATTCGACCTCCGCCAATGAAATTGCCCCCCACACCCTTAATCCACCATAGTCCATTTATTAACATAATCTTGCTACTCTTAAACCTCCACCGGGCCTCTCCATTAGACTTCATACCAAAACTCCACCCCGATCATCGTACTATCAGGCCCCATTTGATCCGACGGTTGAAAATCATATCGGGCGGCCTCCGAAGTTTGAACTGTATCTGCCTGATATGGGTGGCTTCCCTTTTGTCCCCACTGCTACATGGCACCCGATGAATGGCATCGGACGGCCTCCCCCCAAAACCACTCTAGCCCAAAAGCGGTGCAATCAAACCCATTTACTGCCTCCCGCTAGACAACAAAATGTCGTCTCTCAGTAAAAGCCAAATGTACCTATCTCCCATGTACCCGCCAAACAATTCACTTTGTGAATAAAACTAAAAAATTCATTGTTTTTTTTGTTTTATCGTGAAAAAGGACACTTAGACCTCCATGCAAGCAATAGACTACATGCAACTATCAACCCACGTCCAATAGCCAACCTGCAGAAGTTGCTGAAACTCCCAGTGCACCTTTCAGTCACCTACACCTTCTGCAACTGTGCATAGTCATCTATCAACCCATTTAGGGTAAAAACCAAGTATTTATTCGAATTTACCAAGAAACCCTGTCTCTTTCCCAAAAGTGTTACTCACTTGCTTTAAGTTATTAAGTAATTAAGTAAAATAATTTCCCATCAACCCAAAAACTACTGTGAATTGAACCAAATTGCCCCCAATTTGACTGAAAACCGTTTTCCCCCCATTCTTGAATCCACAAGAACCAAGAATGGCCACTCCTATTTCAATGAATATCTGACCAATTACCACTCCCCACCTAGATTTAGACCATCCCCCTTTGGCAGGCAAATATTTTCAAATAAAGAACACCGCTGTTGAGGAATCCCCATTGAAGTTATGTCGTAGGTACAAAGACCAGTACTTAAACCACTCAGAAAAAATAGATCTTTGGGAAGAAAACTTGCCCAAGTACCAATTCCCTAGAGTCCATATCTTTCCTGAAATTGTCCACTATTGCCATATGAACTACAGTCCCAGCTTAAGAGCATTGATATCCCCTGACCATACGGTACTTTTCACCATCATGGCTGAATCCATCAATGAAATACTGTAGTTGCAACCATGGAAAAACCTGACCCCCATCTCTATTTGTTATCGGGAAAAGTGTCTATTTAGAACTACTCTATCCCACTAAGGTATGACATCTACCTTAGAAACAAACAGAGAAAACTACTTTTGTATTCTTCTTTATGAACTATAAACAAAGAGGAATAGGATGAACCAACCTGTGTCTTGCGCTAGTCCTTTGATCCAATCTCTCTCCTCTTTGACAGCTTCCATCTATCTGCTCTCTCACTTGCCCAACTTCACCAAGTACCTGTAAGATCACAGAAGAAGGAAACTATACAAAGACATGGGTTTATATTCACAAATAACTTAGGATCAGATTTAAGTTAACCATACAAATGTAACAAGCATCAATGAAAGACAAGCATGGAGAAGAAACTCAAATAGTTGTATTGATATACAAAAAGATCCAGGAGGAGTTGCAACCGATGATTCCTAACCCAGCATCAACCTCCCAGCAAAGAAGTCCCTTCTTCAACCCCAACAAAGCATAGATCACCCAATTCTCTGATATGTATCTCAAAACCAACAACAATTCCTTACAATGTGCAAAATTCCAGCCTCTGGATCTCTGGGATGAGGGATCCATATATATATGTATGCAAGGAGGATGATTCAGCTCATGATTTGATTAGTGGCTTCTCTCTATCAGTTCTTGCTTCCACTTGGAGACTGAAAGCCTCTTACTCATCCTTGGTCGAATTCAGTGAGGCAAGTGTCATTGGAGAAGATTCTGGAAGCTTCCATTGTCTCTCCACCTCGTGGAATGACACTGCCACTTGTCATTTCCTGCTCAACGCACCCTGGTAGTGCATTTAGGTGCATTGCAACGCACCTAGCTAGTGGACTTAGGTGCTATGCAACACACTTGGCTAGTGGAGCAGCTGAAATGATCCTGTTTTGACTTATTCTGAGCAGTTTCTGGTGGAGAACTTCTGGGAGAAGCTGTAATTTGTTGACCTTGTTCCTTTAGGAGTTAGAACAACACTTTTAGGGACTTAGGAGCCCTTGGTTTATGGACATTTCATGCTTAGAGCTGTAAGGCACAAAAATGTCTATAACAGTTGCCCCCTAAAGTATGAGGCCGTTTATCGAGTGAAATGTTTTATTAGGAGGATCCGAAGTTCTTTCAATGCTGGGAGGAGACCTGTAATAAGATACAATACAATACATTATCTTCATATTGTTTTCATGATCTAGCTGAGGTGGGCATTCCCATGCTCAGCTTTATAAATTCATTTTCATGTACATAGGATAGACAATCGTCTGATGGTAGACTGATGATTCTGATAGAGCCATCATCCTTTTGGTAGGATGATTATCTGTGCTGCAATGCTTTACATTTCAATGTCTTTATTTTCCTGAATATATATCGCAGCCCGGATGCATGAAACTAGATCCGGGGTCCTCAATCTCGTCTGATATTCACTCAAAGTACAAGTCGATCCATGTGAGAAATGTTTTGAAGTCGAACATGGAAAGACATCGCTTGATTACCAATCAATGATGTAAACTATTAACAAGCGCGAGAGGAATCACTGATAATGATAATGACCCTCAAGGTACTGCAGTACAATTCACGTGGTGTGAATAAAGGACTTGGCGTCGAACACCACCCAAAATCTTTTGGACGAAGGTCATTGATGTAAACCTGTCACCGGAAGTGAGAAACTTGCCATTGAGGCATGCAAGCTTCAAAGTACTGAATGGGGTGTTTCTAGATCAACTTCTTTGATAATGAGCTGATGTCGACAAGAAGTGATCCGTCATAGGAGGGCCTTAATGAATCCCACATCAATGACACAGAACGGAGCAAATGATTTTGATGGAGGTGAAAATGATTTGATGATATATGGTTCAGGGTGGCGGTCATGAAAGAATGGAGTATAATGTATGGTATGACTTCTCTTGAACATGTCGGCGACACTTATGTGATGGATTGGTAGCATCAACCCCAAATGTCGATGGTATGGTGAGACCATGGCGATGTGACCGGTGAATGAAACAGCCCAACCCGACTCGAGCACGGAGTGGAAGTGTCATGTTCAAGAGCGACTTGCTACCAATAAAGATTCTTTGAGTTTTCTTCCCAATTTTTCCCCAGTCATTGCTGACCAGTACCTATTTATTTTTGTGAAGCTTGAGGAGGATAACATATGCTTGTTCTATAATTTGCCCTTCGGGCAAACCCATCACTATGTTTTAACGAGCCTAGCGATAGTGAAACTCGTTCTCGTCTAAAGACAAGTTTGTCACTATTAATCTTTTTAACGAGTCTAACGACAAAGATAACTCGGTCCTTTTCATTTTTAGAGAGTCTGAAAAGGTACGTAAAAGTAACTCCAAAATTCCTTTTTCGTCATCTAATCCCTTAAGTCCGAAAAAGTATAAAACAATACAGAAGGGATGAATTTTCGGTTAGCTTTAACGAGCCGAACAAAACAAGCGCTCGATCTTTTTGTGCAATAATCCCTCAGGTCCAAAAAGCTTAAAATCTAGAGGAGGGATAGCACTTCCCGTCCCTTTAACGAGCTGGAAGGCGAAGGACTCGGCAATCTTTTCATATTTTACGAGTCAGTTGAAAAGAGCTTAAAGAAGACTCGTCTTTTGAGGAACGAGTGATAAAATGGATAGCAGCTGATTCCAGGTAAGGTTTGGAATATTCCAATCACGGCAGTGTGACAAGGATGGCTAGTGAAATAACTCTTCGCAGCTGTTCCTCAAAATGGGTAAACAAACAAATGGAGGTGAATGATCGCCCAATGAAAAGTGGAGGTGACGGTGCAAGCACGACCAAGGCTTTAATGGCTGAAATGCTACATTCACGGTGGTTATTTACCAGGGGATAGTTCATTTTTTAACGAGCTTAAACGCAGGTGGAAACATTTGCTCGGTCCGGGTTTATTTTTTAATGAGCTTGAGCCTCGCGGTAAACACTGCTCGATTAATCCAGTCATATGATAAGAATGTCTCATATAAAAATGGCAACTTTTAGATTTTTGCCCCACATCCTTTCTTTATGCAAGTTAGGTGACGACTAATCCTACGAGTTTAAAGGGTTAGAGGTCCTAAAAATTTAAAAAATAAATAGCCGCCCATCACTTGCACTCCAAAAGGTTTGCATGCCCCAAGGTATAAAACAGAGTTTCAAAGTTACCTCTACTTCACTTCTGTCAAAACATTTGTTTTACCGAGAGAGGCCTACCTCTTACAGGTTACCCAAAGATTGTTCTATTCACACAGCAAACAAAACACTTCTTCGGCGATGTCTACCAAGATAAACAAAGGTGAGTGACGATGCCCGCCAACTCACATAACTTTGACAAGAGAATCTTGTTCTAGAATAACCCCTCTTCCAATCATGGACGGGGTACAAACTAGTCATATTCTCCCGTGGAAACCTACCTTATACCCGAAGTTTTCCTGCCGAAGAAGGCCAGGATGCATGCCCCCTTGGTTTCAGTCATATCCCTCCGAATTACTCACGCTCATCGGGAGGACGGACTGGGGATTGAGACATTTCTTGCATGAAGAGACCATTTAGGGACGGTATATGACTATTTGCTATGCGCAATCCGGGAAATGAAAGCTGGTCCACGAGCTTGAGCACTCTTCCTTCGTGCGGAAAACACATTACTCTAAAGAGTGAGGAGACAATCGCTCCCATGCAATAAATATAGTCTCGTCCAAGGAGTAGGTTATAATCCAAGGGTCCTTGAACTACCATTACGTTCATGCGAACTGTCTTACTTCTCAATGTTATGGGCACATCGGGAAGGATCCCTAAAGGTCGACTGGTTCCTTTATCAAAGCCTGTCAGATTTCTCATCTCGGGCAAAAGCGATGGCGAACCAAGCGCTTTCCAAGCAGTAGAGGAAAGGATACTCACAGAATCCCCCTCATCTATGATGGTACCAGCCATGACCATTCTATATATTTGGACGATAATTCGGAATGGTACACTTGCTGGTAAACGGGGTCTGCCTAGTTGATTCTAGTCGAAGGAGACAACTAGGTTGCTTGGAGGTGGGACCGAATAGACGGCCGGGTATGGCTCTGACGAACTTCCTTCTTGCGGTAAAGGAACGGGTAGATTTCCCCCATGTTCGTCGGAGTCTGTGTTTATGAAGAGAATTTGGATGGTGTCATCCTTGTTCTCTTCAGTGACTGTATCATCTGAAGACGAAACCTCTGAAGGCAAGACCGGGTCAACTGCCACCTTGACCTTTTTACTTTCGTCTGGTATGGATCCAGATGGTTTATCTTCAATGATAGGCACTTCAGCCGACCACTTGAGCGGGCCAGCTGGATTCTCAACTAGTGACGGACTCGGTAAGAGTTTTTTATATCCAGGAGGGAGTCGTAACGGTGAAACCGGACAATCATCCAAAACTCTTTTAGCTTCGTCTAAGAAGGGACAACAGTGGAGGGCATGATTGCCTTCGCACAGTTTACAAGGAAATCTAGCTTTCCCTTTTTGTCCTGGGGCTTCACTTTCACTAGTTGACGGTGTGCTTTCAACATGATCACCAGAGGTTGACGACACCGGGTTGTGCAAACGAGGAGACCAGTCCCTTAGTATCCGAGGGATACAAGGACAATCTCTGTGAAAGTGGTCTCCTTTGCAAATGACACATGGTGATTTAGGCCTGGTCGGTGCAGTGTGTGGATTTTCGTTAGACGACACTCATTTTCCCCCATTCGCCTTTGGCTCCTTCTTCTTCTTCTCTTTCTTCTTCTTTTCCTTCTTCTCCTTAGGAACATGGCTTTTAGCTTTACCAGTTCCATCAAGTGAAGAGGAAGGAGGAGAGGAAGAATTAGAGGAAGTAGAAGGCTGGTGGGCAACTCTAGACTCGTCTAATTGCTGATTCGATTGTTCAGGAATGGTGGTGTTCTGAACGACATTGGTTGAGAAGAGCCATACTGGCAAGCCAATTGTCAGTCCTCGAAGCGACAATGTGGCCATATGGGGTGCACCAACATCTCCCCAAGAGGAGAAGGGACTAGTATTTCCACCAAGGGGAATTCCTTGGTTGGTAGGCTCCATTTTCTCAACCCAAGATCAACGTAGGAAAAGGGTATGAATATTCCGTTTAAAATAAATTTTAACACGCTTTGACACAACTTGTTTTTTCAGTTTTTAAGAGTCGAGAAAAAACAAAAGATGACTCTAGTCTCCTTCGATTTTTAATGAGCCTGAAGTGACAAGTGCTCAGATGGACCTTTTCTGTTAAGGAGTCTGAAAAGGAACGAAAGGGACTGCTCTGGAGGTCTAGGTAGAGGGAGTACCAAACCAAACGCAAAACTGCAGAATACTTTTTACGGTACGACAGTCAATCTTCCCGAATGTTGTGTTTGGTGCATTGCGATCAGTAGGGCAACCGACACGGCTTCCTATGGATAAAGGGTTTAAGCCTATAGGGGTCTCCCAATATATACTCGACGGTACGTGGGAGCACAAATCCGTACTGGCACTTATCGTCTCAAAGTGGAGGAATCACCCAACCATCAGTGAGGACAACAGTTACCAGGCTTTACGACGTTGGAATACATCTCTAGCCTAGACCTCTAAATGTTGTGCGTTAAGTTCCAAAGCGTTGTTAGGTTCATTGAATTTATTTTAAGTTGATCTTTCTTATGAAGTTTTCCTTTTGGGATCACCACGAGATGTAGATGTAATTCCTAAAATGCAATCTAAAGATGATAAACAAACTTTTATCTCTTTTCAGCAATGAAAATCCTAGCTACTAGGGGAAAAGAAAGACACAATCTTTTCGCAAAGAGCAAAGAGCAAAGAGCACACTGTAAATGCACTTTCCTAAATCAAGCCAAACAGATTGTCAATATGCAAATGCACATGCATGTGTTTTGTTTTTCACTTTCTTAATATTGATGCCTAAAAAGAAAGTTGATGTACAAATCTGAATTTCCTTTCAACTGACAAACACAAACAAGCTTCTTTTCGAAATCAAAAGGTAGAGATGATTACAACACTTTATGATTTTGAAATAAATACTCGTTTCGACACTAGAAAGTCACAAATTCAAACCAAAAGCAAAAGTAAAAGCATAATCGACTATCAACAGCAAATAAACTTTCTCCTATGATCAAAATCGACACTTGCGACAGATCTAAATCAAAGGACGACAGTATGACTATTATACTTTTGCAATGGAAAACTATAAACGACTCAACAAACACATAAAAAAATCTACAGTTTCTTTTGTACAACTGAGGCGGAATATCAGTAAGGAAAAGGGGTTTGAAATAGTCAAATATTGATCACAGGCTGCAAAAATCAGAGACAAAACTGGAAAAATGAAGCAAAGAACCTCAGCTGCACAGGGCTAGGTTCATCAGCGCACCTGTTACACAGAGAAACTGCATTGCAGCGCAGGTAGCCCTCTCGGGAAGTGCGTTGAAATGCAGAACCTCTTCACAGAGCCTGCGCTGGGGCAGAAACGAGAATTCTATCCGGGTTCTGGGTCACAGTTTGCAGTTTAATCTATGGTTTTTGGCTGAGTAAAAGCAATCAGAAATGCACAATCAGAGGTAGATCTAAGTGGGGGTCTAAGAGCTATCACAAGGGTAATCAGTTAGTTTATGAATCAACTATTCAAATCATAAACAGATCCAATGAATGGATTGAAGCAGCATATGTCTACTTTGCATTTGTTAATTGCAAATGCAGTTCGATTGCTACTTCTAAGTTTATGAAATAAACAACAAGAGAAACACAAACAAACTAACTAGACATGATCCCCAGCGGACTCGCCATTTTGTTATCGGGAAATGTAGAAATTTTGAATAATTTAACACATATTCACAGAGATTATCCTGATCATACAATTATAAGCGGAACATGTATAATACATAATCTCCTCTACGTTGATCATCAATTTACAGAAGCAGAAACATTCACAAGCATACATAGAAGCATCAATCACACATATCAACACAGTATTTTCCCGGGGAAAGCATCTCTCTAAAAACCCCACACTATCTATATATTATATTGATTGAATCATGTAACATTACAAAGCATAATACTTCTCACAAGTATCTCCACCTCTGTTACACACAATACAGCTCAGATCTGATCTCCAAATCTCTTCCACTGCTTGCCTGCCTCCACTTCTTAATACCTGCTCAAGAACTGATGAGAATGGCTTACCAAACTCGTTTTTCACCTGCAAAATAGTCACTCACTCTTTGTTGGACGTGAGCACAAGCTATAATGTGGGAAAATATGTGAGCAAACTCATTGGCATATTCAATCCCTTGATTGTGCAAGATCTGGTGCACAACTATAGTCACAACTGATAGCAATCTGATTCTCTACCACCTGTCCCTGTTGAACTGAACATGCACTGACATGCAACTGAGTTAACTGATGTATTCATTAGTTGTATTATGAGTTAATAACTTGTGAATTAATTAATAACTAATTCACCCAACTCATCTCTAGTCTATTTTCCAGTTAGACTAAATACAACCAGTTTAACAAAGCTAAACTGAACACAACTCCATCAACTCCACAATCAACTCCACCAAACTCAACTGATTGAGTTCTAACTGAAGTCATGCATGCAACAACTCAATTGACTCATAAGAAAAGCATATTTCCTTCTGACAGCTGCATGTGCCACCTTTGTAGCTCAAACTGAAGTGCTCCAAGAGAATAAGATTAAGTTTATAGTCCAAATATTATTGTGAGATAATAATATTTGACTTTTCTATTTTTGACAGCCAGTCTAAAAATAGACTTTGATCACTCACACTGTGATCAATCACACTTTCATCAAAAATAGAAGTCCATCTATTTTTTCCCAACTTGATCAATCATCCATAAACAGCAACCTGCAATCCAAAGACATGATCCATATGTCTAAAAATAGACTTGCGCCAAAAATAGCCTACGGGCCCACTTAGTGAAGGTGACTCTTTTCACTAAGCTCCATCATCTTGTTGCAATCTCAACACTCCCTCTCGATAAGATATGAATTATCAGCAATCCCTATCCTGCCTCGGTGGTACTCGAATTTGCTCCTGGTGAGAGCCTTCGTCAGACTATCAGCATCGTGATCCTCCGTTGGAATGTATGAAAGTAACATGATCCTCCGCTGCACACAATCTCTGATATGATGGTACCTGATGTGCTTGGACTCGAACAACCTGACCAGGATCATCCTCATCCACATAGATCGTTGCTTCCTGCTGTACCAAGAAACAACTGTCGATCTGATACTGAAGATCCCTCCTGATGTGCTCTTTCTGTCTGTTGGGCTCCCTGCCCAATCTGCATCCGTGAAGCCACATAGCTTCACCTCATCCTCCTATCTGTACCACAAACCATATCCCGATGTGCCTCTCAAGTAGCGCAATACATGCTTGCCCGCCTTCCAGAAGAGCTTGGTAGGCTTAACCATAGCTTGTGAAAGCTGGTTAACTGCATAGCATATATTAGGTCGTGTATTGACCAAATACATCAGCGACCCCACCAACTGTCGATAAACAGTGGCATCCACTTCTTCTCCCGAAGTGGCATCCTCCTTCCTCCAACCTCCAGGAAGAGGAGTATCAAAAGGCTTGCAGCCATGCATGTTGAACTTCTCCAGTATCTCCCGAGCATACTTGCCCTTAGAAACAAACAGTCCACCACTGTGCTGCCATATTTCCAATCCCAGGAAATAGTGAAGGAGGCCCAAATCCTTCATCTCAAACTCTGTAGCAAGATCCTTCTTGCATGACAGTATCAATAGCTCATCACCCGTTAGAATCAAATCATCAACATACAGTACAATGATAAGCAACTTACCCTCCACCACAATCTGGTATAGGTTCGGATCTGCCTCGCTCTTGGAGAATCGAAGCCCTATGAAATAGATGTCTATCCGTGTGTACCAAGCATGTGGTGCTTGCTTCAACCCATACAGCGCTCTCTTGAGCCTGCACACATGCGACTCACTGCTGAAGACTTCAAAGCCTTCGGGTTGCTCAATGTACACCTCCTCCTCAATGACTCCGTTGAGGAACGCAGTCTTCACATCCATCTGATGGATGTGCCATCCCATCTGCGCTGAGAGAGAAAGAATCGTCCATATAGAAGAATACCTTGCGACTGGTGCAAAGGTCTCCTCATAATCAATCCCCTCAATCTGTGAAAAGCCTCGGGCAAAAAATCTTGCCTTGTACTTCTCCACACTCCCGTCAGCTGCCTACTTAACTTTGTAGATCCATCTCGAACCCACCACTGATTTCCCTTCCGGTCTAGGAACAATCTCCCATGCACTGTTTTTGACAATAGAATCATACTCTTCCACCATGGCGTCTACCCATGCGGGATCCTCCACAGCTTCCTCGAAAGAGGATGGCTCAGTCACAACACACTTGCTCATAAGAGCCATGTATCCAGTGTACCTATCAGGTGACTGTCTCTGCCTGCGTTGGGCTGTAGGTGGTCCTACAACTTTCTCTGCATCTTGAGCCAGTCGCTCAGCTTCTGTCAAGCACTTTCGCCCTCTGATGGTTGGCGCTGCATGAGTGGTCTCTTCCACTCCATGAACCTCGTCCTGTGGCTGATGCACGTCCTGAAGCTCATCGTTAGGAACTAATAGCTCCTCATCTGCATGCAAGTGTAGCTCCCTCTCAAGCGAACACTTCATGGCTTTCTCCTCCTGAAATTTTATATCCCGTTGCACAACAGTTTTACCACTGTCTGGAAAATACACACGATAATTGTGGGGCGTATCAGTGTACCCCACAAATATCCCAACCTCTGCGGTCGGCTCCAACTTCTTCCTGGCATCCTTCGTCACATGCATGTAAACGTTAGCACCAAAAATCCTCAAATGAGAAAGATCAGGCTTCTTACCAGAATAAGTCTCCTCAGGTGTACTCATGCCAAGTATCCTATGAGGACAACGGTTCTGCAAATAAACTGATGTATTTCATGCTTCTGCCCACAAGTGAAGGGGTAGGCCCTGATCATGCAACATTGTCCGTGTAGCACCCACAATCGTTCTATTCTTCCGCTCAGCTACCCGGTTCTTCTGTGGGTTATGGAGAGCTATGAGCTCTCTACGAATCCCTTCTGTCTTGCAGAAATCCTTGAACTCGTCCGAGATGTATTCACCACCATTATCGCTCCTAAGAGCCTTCACCTTCTTCCCTGACTCCTTCTCGACCAGTGCTATGAATTCACAGAGCTTTGAATATGTCTCGCTCTTCTTCTGCATGAAGAAGATCCAGCACTTACGAGAGAAATCATCAACAAAAATCACATAATACCTGTGTTTTGCTGTTGAAGCAACTGAGAAAGGTCCACACACGTCTGTGTGAATTCTCTCAAGGATCGTCGTGGCACGACTATCCTTCTCGTGAAAGGTGGCTTTCACAAACTTCCCCAAAGTACACCCCTTGCACTGATATGACTGCGCAAGTGTGCCTTTAGGAAGCCCTGTAGTGATTTGCTGCAGTATCTTCAAGGCTCCATGGTGAAGGTGACCCAATCTCCTGTGCCACAACTCGCCATCATCCCGGATCACCAATCCTTCTGCCTTGCCTGCCATTGCTGCGCCTCCATCTACATGCAACTGATAAAGGTTCCTCACTCGAACCCCTATCTTCTGGGTCTCACCAGTTGTCTTGCTGCGCAGGAAGGCCTTTCCCTCGCTGAAAACAACATCATACCCCTTGTCTTCTAACATCGCCACTGAGATGAGATTCTTCTTCAATCCTAGAACATGCATGACTTCCTTCAATACGAAGGGTTTACCAGACTCCCTCTCAAAGGAAATGGTACCGATACCGGTCGCGCTGTATCTACCATCATCGCCCATCTCGATGTGCACTCCAAGATCTTTGTCCTCCAGATCAGAGAACAAATCTCTATCTCCCGTCATGTGAAAAGACGCACCACTGTCCAAGAACCACACTAATCCCATCACACTTGAAACCAAGCATGCGATCAATGAAAAATCAAGCTCAAACTGAGAAGCTAGGGCCTCTCCCCCTGCAGATCCAGCAGCTTGCTTGTTCTTCTTCTTCTGCGGAGAATTTGTGGCATAGTGTCCATGCTGGTGACAGTGAAAACACTTCACCTTGGACATATCCTGCTTCTTGCCTTTCGCACCAGACTGAGAAGCTTTCTTGCTCTTCCCTTTCTTTGCTTTGGCAGCCAAAGCACAATTCTCTTCATCAGATACCTTTGATGAAGATCCATTCTCATAATTATTGTTACTGAGTTTATCCTTGAGCGCCAGGTCGCTCTTGCTTTGGAAAAACATTCGCAATTTGTTGAAATACATTTCAACAACACTGCTGCAAATTCGAATTCCACCAACAACCAACTCAACTGCTTCCGATCTAGAATTCGTGAGAACACAATATTTCTCGTACAGAGATTAACTGTATGGGAATTCACCAGATATCTCACCTTCCAAAGGAAGGATGAATCCAGAGGCTACCTAGCCCGATTACAGACTCTTCTTGAAGAAATAGAATGTAGACACTTCCTGAATAGTAGATCTGATGATCAACAGCTCTGATACCATGTAGAAATTTTGAATAATTTAACACATATTCACAGAGATTATCCTGATCATACAATTATAAGCGGAACATGTATAATACATAATCTCCTCTACGTTGATCATCAATTTACAGAAGCAGAAACATTCACAGGCATACATAGAAGCATCAATCACACATATCAACACAGTATTTTCCCGGGGAAAGCATCTCGCTAAAAACCCCACACTATCTGTATATTATATTGATTGAATCATGTAACATTACAAAGCATAATACTCCTCACAAGTATCTCCACCTCTGTTACACACAATACAACTCAGATCTGATCTCCAAATCTCTTCCACTGCTTGCCTGCCTCCACTACTCAATACCTGCTCAAGAACTGATGAGAATGGCTTACCAAACTCGTTTTTCACCTGCAAAATAGTCACTCACTCTTTGTTGGACGTGAGCACAAGCTATAATGTGGGCAAATACGTGAGAAAACTCATTGGCATATTCAATCCCTTGATTGTGCAACATCTGGTGCACAACTATAGTCACAACTGATAGCAATCTGATTCTCTACCACCTGTCCCTGTTGAACTGGACATGCACTGACATGCAACTGAGTTAACTGATGTATTCATTAGTTGTATTATGAGTTAATAACTTGTGAATTAATTAATAACTAATTCACCCAACTCATCTCTAGTCTATTTTCCAGTTAGACTAAATACAACCAGTTTAACAAAGCTAAACTGAACACAACTCCATCAACTCCACAATCAACTCCACCAAACTCAACTGATTGAGTTCTAACTGAAGTCATGCATGCAACAACTCAACTGACTCATAAGAAAAGCGTATTTCCTTCTGACAGCTGCATGTGCCACCTCTGTAGCTCAAACTGAAGTGCTCCAAGAGAATAAGATTAAGTTTATAGTCCAAATATTATTGTGAGATAATAATATTTGACTTTTCTATTTTTGACAGCCAGTCTAAAAATAGACTTTGATCACTCACACTGTGATCACTCACACTTTCATCAAAAATAGAAGTCCATCTATTTTTTCCCAACTTGATCAATCATCCATAAACAACAACTTGCAATCCATAGACATGATCCATATGTCTAAAAATAGACATAGTCTAAAAAATAGACTTGCGCCAAAAATAGCCTGCGGGCCCACTTAGTGAAGGCGACTCATTTCACTAAGCTCCATCATATTGTTGCAATCTCAACAGGAAAAGTGTCTATTTATAACTACTCTATCCCACTAAGGTGTGACAGCTACCTTAGAAACAAACAGAGAAAACTACTTTTGTATTCTTCTTTATGAACTATAAACAAAGAGGAATAGGATGAACCAACATGTGTCTTGCACTAGTCCTTTGATCCAATCTCTCTCCTCTTTGACAGCTTCCAGCTACCTGCTCTCTCACTTTCCCAGCTTCACCAAGTACCTGTAAGATCACAGAAGAAGGAAACTATACAAAGACATGGGTTTATATTCACAAATAACTTAGGATCAGATTTAAGTTAACCATACAAATGTAACAAGCATCAATGAAACACAAGCATGGAGAAGAAACTCAAATAGTTTTATTGATATACAAGAAGATCCAGGAGGAGTTACAACTGATGATTCCTGACCCAGCATCAACCTCCCAGCAAAGAAGTCCCTTCTTCAACCCCAACAAAGCATAGATCACCCAATTCTCTGATATATATCTCAAAACCAACAACAATTCCTTACAATGTGCAAAATTCCAGCCTCTGGATCTCTGGGATGAGGGATCCATATATAGATGTATGCAAGGAGGATGAGTCAGCTCATGATTTGATTAGTGGCTTCTCTCTGTCAGTTCTTTCTTCCACTTGGAGACTGAAAGCCTCTTACTCATCCTTGGTCGAATTCAGTGAGGCAAGTGTCATTGGAGAAGATTCTGGAAGCTTCCATTGTCTCTCCACGTCGTGGAATGACACTGCCACTTGTCATTTCCTGCTCAACGCACCCTGGTAGTGCATTTAGGTGCGTTGCAACGCACCCAGCTAGTGGACTTAGGTGCTATGCAACACACTTGGCTAGTGGAGCAGCTGAAATGATCCTGTTTTGACTTATTCTGAGCAGTTTATGGTGGAGAGCTTCTGAGAGAAGCTGTAATTTGTTTACCTTTTTCCTTTAGGAGTTAGAACAACACTTTTAGGGACTTAGGAGCCCTTGGTTTATGGACATTTCATGCTTAGAGCTGTAAGACACAAAAATGTCTATAACACTATTGGAGACCTTCTGGACAGATTCCCTAGAATTACCCCTCCCAGACTTGCTCAATTATTCCAGACCTTCATTGTGGAAGAAAGACATATACCAAAAGACCCTCCCCCATACATGTGGACCATTTTTTCCAAAATTGGCCAAGACATTATATCAATGATATCTAGTGTTTTAGGCTATACTACCAGTGAGTATGTTGATGAAATAATTATTGCCTTCATGTCCATTTTCACTCCTGGACAGCCCCCTGCCATCATGTTTGATTATGCCACATTCATTGCAGATAAAATGCATGATCAATTCATGAGAATGGACAATGAAAGAGTTTTTAAGTACTCATCAGTTTTGTATCACCTTTTCCTATACTATCAAGCTAATAAATTTCCATTCACTCTTCAAAATCTTGATACCAGAGGCAAACCTAGATCAGTAGTCTTCTGGACCCCATTGATCCACCAATATGATTCTCCATATACTTACACAGACTTCATAGACCTTTTTGTGCATCTAGTAGAAACCATGCTATTAGGAAGTCCTCCCCCAAGGATTAGTGCACATATCAGGAGGGTCCTATAGTTGTCTAAACAACACAAAGTGGGAGATTGGTACTTGTACCAAAATCACACTGAAATCAGAATATATGGCTATGAGTTAGCACCCTACAAATTACCAAGATACCTCCCAATGATATTATTTTCCCTGGAGTACTACAAATAAATAATCAACTTAGATGAGGTACATTTAAAGGCCAAGAAAAAGGCCCAACTCAAAATAAAAGACCAGCTAGGCCCCTTTATATGCAACAGTAGAGAAGCTGGAAGAGAAGCAGATGAAATCATCTAAAGGCTCAAACTGAAACAAAGCTTCGTATGGAAATACGACCCCTTTGAATTCATCTATAACAGAAGATAGAAGTCTTAACAAATTGTCTCCTTACATCCACCACAGAATTCCTGAAATAGAACAATATGAAAATCAATTGGAATGGGTGGAAAATACTCTAATCGACAGAGATAGCATAGAAGTTGTTGCCGACAATTTATTGATTGGTCTAGAAAGGAAACTTGATGAAGATTATTTTATACAGGTACCAGGAGAATCCCAATCTCAAAGGGAAACACAGGAACATAGTGAGCAACAAGCAGAAGAAGAAAGTTAGGAGCAAGAAGAGTCAAAGCAGCCAGATTTAAGAAGAGCTGACTCAAACTAGACAGCTAGAACACACTATGATTACTCCCACTATTGTGTAGACCCCTCTGAATGAGGAGAAGAATCCTAAATGAGATAGGGAGGAAGCCACTCCTTCTGGCAGGTCAATTGCACAGACTTATGTTAAGAGGCAAAGGTTAAACCCTTTTTTAGAACATGAATTCACAGAGGAAACAGCTGGGACCACATGTACAGAAAGAGTAGAGAGTAGACATACTACTCCCTCTGGAGGAACACAAGAACCTTCCACCACACCTACTCAAATGCTAGAAAGACAACAGAGTGTGGAAGTATCCTCTTTCAGGGCTCCAACTGGCCAAGACTAGGACATTAGAGAAAAATACAAAGATATAAAGGCCAGAAATGAAAGGCTGGAGGCTTAGAGCTATGCACAGTAAAATGGCTCCCACTAATCAAACAAGGCTTATGTCAACCTTTGATGTAAAAGAATGTAAAATGAAAATGACCTTCCTAAAGCCTACCACACAGTAGCCCAGGTCAATAGCTAATTACTTGAAGACAAATTTTGAAGTGCTAGCAAAGGATATACATCCTATCGACCAGATAGAATTACACAAACAGACCGGAGAGATGGTCTATTCTACATTGACTAGCAAGGCCATTGCAGCCCATCAATTACAAAATTCGCTGAATAATATATCAACGCAATTTCAACTAGAGAAGGCCTATTCACAGGCTAAGGATACCAAGATAATGTCCTTAGAGGACTTAATTATAGAGTTGGGACATGATCCCAAAGATTTTAAAGCTGCAGAAAGGTTAATCAAGAAAAAGAATGATGATATAGCTACCTTGAAGAAGCAGCTCAAAATTCCTCATTTGCATCATGCACAGTTAGCTGAAATGCTGGAAACTCAGAAGGAATAGGAAGAGCTTATGGACTTAGTCCTTAAACTAAATGAACAGCTGAAAGAAATAGAGAAGGAGCTAGACACATTGATTCAGTCTAAGGAGAGTGAGTTGGCAACCTCTCCAAAAACTGTGATTCGTACAGTCTCCACAACAGTTCCCTCTACACTGGCAGCTTCATTAGCACCAACAGCTCCACCTACTATAGCATTTCCAATCATAGCAAAGTCTACTAGTGCAGGTGCATCTACAGAGAAGACAACAAAATTAGTAAAAGCCATGAAAGAAATGACTATCCAGGCTACAGATCTTAAAAGACTTGAAGAAAAAGTGTCAAGCTTAAAAAATGAATGCAAGCTTGCACAAACACAACAAAAAGAAGAAGCACAAAAGAATCAAAGGATGGGTGAAAGGATAAAGTTCCTTGAAAAAGACTTGACATTACAACAGCCACTAGGAAAAATAAAGGAAATGCTCTGGGTCAACATCATTGACTCTGTCAATGACGTTTGGCCATCAATTCAAGCAATCTTTGAGTAGACTGAAATGGTGAAAGTGGCCACTGAAGCAATTCAAAATACTAAGGAAGACTTGGGAGACTAGCCAAAGGAGGCCAACCAAATAATTTCTTTCTTGAACAGAAAGAACAGGTATCAGTTAGATGAACTTGGTGTAGAATACAGATCCAAAACCATCATAGAAATAAAAAAGGTCCTGACCAAGAGAAACCTTATGCTCAATTTGGAGAAAAAATGCCAAAACATGCAAGCTGAAATTGACAGGTTCATGACAAAGTTTGGAATTTTGAGGGAAAAAGGCCTTCCCAGTCCTATGGTCATCCATGACAAGCTTATGACCCAACAAGGCTATGTAGATAGACTAAACAAGTTGGCCAAATACCAAGCTAGCACTTTAGGAGTTAAAGCTTTTCCCATAGGAAAGGTACTGCATGACAATTTGGAAAATCTATTCTTCCTGGAGCATGAGGTAAAGCACATGTTTGTCAATAAACCAAATTTTTCCAAATACATCGAAGTAGATGATACATACTGTTATCACTAGAAATTATAGTCCATGTATATGATAATTGTCTATAAGTTTTTGAAGAGTCTTGAAGTCTTGTAAATAGGTTTGTTAACTTATTGTCAATTTCAAATTTTCAAATTCAAGAGTTATGAATGAAATTCGTGTAAAGGCAAGGGCATTAGTCATCTTCCATCATGGTTAGTTATGTCATGTCATGTCATTGGTACTTGCGCAGTTTCGCAGCGCGGGTATGATCTCTTAGGTACTTGCGCAGTTTCGTAGCGCGAGTGTGATTGGTCAGTTCTGCTGCTAAATAATGTTTGCGTGTTTTCGTAGCGGCCCGTTTGTCAGCGATTTCGTAGCGCATTCCTTTAAATTTGAACTGCCCGCGCTACGAAATCGGGGTTTCGGGCTGTTGTGCAGCATTTTTCCTTGAATGTCTAATCCGAGAAGTAGTGAGTCACGAGTCCGGTTATGATTGTTTCCTCACACCATTTATGTGTCATGATTAGCCATTACTTTGCCATCAGGTCTGATTTCATTGAGTTAGGTGTCAGTTTGGAGGACGTTATAGGAAGTGGTCATTCCATAATGTGTTTTTCATAACATATGAATGTCTTCTGCTCTATGAAAAGCGTGAGCTTTATTCTAAACAGACTACTGCAAGCGAGCCTGATTTCTACAGCCAAAGAGTGTTTTCGTGCTGCAAACCACCGTCATTTCCTTGTGTAGAATTGTGCAAAGAAACATGGAAAGAAAGGAGCACCGTTCGGGTAGATGTGTGAGAACAGAGCCGGAGGGATTAGATGTAACCCTCAGGGATGAGGAAGTAGCAAAGGCGTTCAGAGGTGCTGGTTGTTGGAGGTTTTGTGAAAAACTCAAAGGTGGACATGCAGAAGTGACCAAGGCATTTGCAGTGAACTTCACGGGATTAAATTCAAAAGTGGCCATGCTGGAGTTTCCGGTTTCCCCTGAAGTCATTTCTACAGTCACAGAAATCCCAAGAGGTGGCCAAGAATGGTTCAAGAATTTCAAGTTTGATATGGGTCCGTGTAAGGAGTTCTTAAAGGCACCATATGTAGACGAAGATCTTACTAAAGCTGTCCCAAGGAGCTATCTTAAGGAGAATTATGCTACATTATTGACATGCATCCAGAAGTACTTGACATGTGAAGGTCAGTACAACAAAGTCTACTCATATCATTTCAAGCTGCTACTACACTTCACTGGTAAGAGCTCAATAGACATCCCTTTTTACTTATTCAGGAGTATTACTAAGATGTGTGACAAGATTCAGTTGAAGGAGGAAGTCATCAGCCTGAAAGAAAAGCTAGACAAGCTAGCTAAATGATTCAAGGAGGAATGTGTTTTCTCAAATTTTGATATATTTTGGGCCATTGTCTTTTTAAAAGTTTTTGAGACTTTTTTGTGTCTTCACACCTGTATGGAAAGACTAAAGGAATCATAGATTTGAAATATTGCTGTTTTGAGGTTCATATATTTAATTTTGATGACCTACAGCAGTTTCGTAGCGCGCTACGAAACTGCTGTAGATGACTGGTTAGGTTTAAAGCTTGAGTTGGAATGCTGAGGTCAGCATATATTTAAAGAGATGGTTTAATATCAGCATGGAGATTATAGAAGATCAGTCAGATATTTTGAAAAGGAGGCCAGGTGTAAATATTCAAAGAAAAAGCCGAAGTTTTGTCTTTTGCCTAAAAGTCACTTTATCTCCGAAATTTTAGGGTTTGGATAGAGCTGCTGAGGTGTTAAATGATACACTTGTCCAGTTGTGGGATGGCTGGGTTATGAGTTCTCTTCAGTCACACGGGACTATCCAAGGTTTAAATGGCTTAAAGATGGATCATTAATATATGAACACCGAGGGGAGGCAGCAACCAAGAATATAGGCTTCATTTTCTTTTCGGTTGTTGAATCATCTATGCATCAAGTATCCGGAGCTGTATATACATTGAATCTGTTTTAAGTTTGGATATGGTTATTATTGCAATACTACAGGTGGCAAGCTCCAAGGACACAGCAGGGTATACAAGGAAGAAGATGTTGGAAATAATACTGAGAGGGGGGGTGAATCAGTATTATCTGATTAATCAAACTTTTTAAATGCTCAGAAACATATACGCTACTTCAGTTAAGTGAACCAGCGTGTACACGCTACTGTGACGAAGTAAAACAGCGTATAGGAAGAAAACTCACAATTTAGTTAGCTTTTTCTTCAATTAAGTGCATCAGGTCATTATTCATCACATTAACAGTAAACATGTGCAGTAAAACAGAACAGATAAAAAGCCACACACATGAACACCAAGATATAAGGTGGAAACCCAATGTGGGTGAAAACCACCTGCTGCAAGTTGTCTCTATCTTTCTTTAATATGAAACTTCAGTTTACAATCTTTTGTACTGGTGCAGCCTTATACCAGTACGCAGGCTACAACCTGCAGAAGGCTTCAACCTTCTCTCGTTCTCCAAACTTCCTTGGAAGGGAGCTCCAACCCCCTTTGCTCTTGTACTAGCCAAGATACTAGTACGTAGGTGCTGACCTACAATCTTCCTTCTTTCAGATATCACTTTTCATACATTTTCAGACTTGGATATTCCTGAAGCACAACATTACAATCTGAAGACCACAAATCATTCAATTTCCACAACAGATCATTGAAGCATAAAACAACCAAACTTTGAATCACTGAACCACTGAACCCTGTCAATCACCAGTTACCAGAACACAGAGCAGACTACAGAATTCTGCAATAACAGTCAGACCCCACTGTAAACCCAAAATCAAGCTTCAAAAGATATACGCTACTTCAATGAGCAAAACCCGCGTATACACGCTCTTTTACCGAAGCCAACCTGCGTACATATCTAAAACTAAACTTTCTCAATTTGCAGCTGTACCAGACATTAGTTAGATCCAAAACGTAATATTGCGACAATATGCAGATCTAGAAATACGCATAATCAACCATATCATGATAGTGCATTTCAAACCATTAGATCCCGATCTATCCTTAGATCTAGTCTTCCATCAACCGATGTGATCTCTCCTTGGCTTAGATCAAGCAACCCAGAACCTGCATATCAGATCTCTTTCTCTCTTAGATATTCAAGCCTTATCGAAAGATCATCTTGCCTAATGATCTTCTTCTCCTTATATAGTCTTAGTCCTAACTCAATACCAAGAGCCAAAACCATAGTAACACAATACCATCAACTTCAAAACTAGGGATCGACACGCCCGTCGAGACACAATGGTCCGAAATCATAGGCACAACTTCCAAGGACTAACCACCATGGACCAAAGGAACCTTTCCACATACACGCGCTTTTTATGAATCGAACTTGCGTGTACACGCGACTTGGGCTTAACGAAACAGCGTGTATGAGCTTCCTTGGTATGCTGTACTGAGATCTGTCTTCTGATTAAGTTGCCATCACCTGTACCAACCTCTGAGCACCTGTACCATCCTCTGAGTGAGTTGCCATCAAGGACAACACTTGAATCATAATGCCAACAATCTCCCCCTTTGGACTTGATGGCAACCATCACACAACCATCACACCAAGTCACTCTCCCCCTTTGACATCAAGGGCAAAGGGCTGTGCTCCCCCTGAGGACATGCTGATATCTCTGTTTGGCTGTGCTGACTTGTGCTCCCCCTGACCGAAGGCCAGATCTGCAAAAGATGTTCTTCAACAAGAACCAAGACTTATACACCATAAGGGACCTTCCTATCACCAAAAGACTCAATACATACATCCATACTCCCTACCAAGAGGGGACATAACAGAAACAACCAATTATATTACAGCATTCATCCCAGGCATAGTGGGGAAACCAACAAAGGCCGTTACATGACCTTGATACCATAAAAGAGATATGACAAGAGAGATACATGACATAGAGACAACAGATCTAGACCAAGACTTAGGAAAGACACCAGCAGCATCTGATAAACATCTTGTTAGATCAGCAACCAGAATTTCTTTCTGAGCTCCTTCTCCTGAAACCAACAACCAAAACATCTGAATGCCAACAATGTTTTATGAGACTTTTGAGCTGCTCCCCCTGAACCTGTGCCTGTTGCACTCCCTGAAACTGTGCCTGAAGAATTCTGACATTCCTATTGCTGTTCAGAACTTCAGAGTTTTCCCTTGCTGTTCAGAACTTCATATACGCGTTTTATCCTGTACAAAACAGCGTATGTACGCGGATATTCTTTCTGCAACAAGCGTCCAGCATACACGCGACTTACCCAGAATGAATCCGCGTGTATACGCTCATATCCCTTCCGTAACCTGCGTATACCAACTTTTCTGTAGAACAAACAAACTTCAACAACAGGATGAAGCATCAACTACTCCCAGCTTTTGTCTGAGATATTCAAAAGTTTCCCTGGGCAGTGGTTTTGTGAGAATATCAGCAACTTGCTCCTTAGAAGGAACATACTCCAACTTGACCTTCTGCTCAAGCACTTGTTCCCGAAGAAAATGGTACTTGATTGGTATGTGCTTGGTCTTTGAGTGCATGACAGGATTCTTTGAAATGCTGATTGCACTTGTATTATCACATAAGATAGAGACAGGTGGAGTGCAAGTGATTTGAAAGTCCTGCAAGGTCTGCATCATCCAAAGAAGTTGTGTGCAACAAGATGCTGCAGCCACATATTCTGCTTCAGCTGTAGATAAGGCAATCGAACTTTGTTTCTTGCTGAACCAAGATACTAATCTGGAACCCATGAAGAAAGCACCTCCACTTGTGCTTTTCCTATCATCCACACTTCCAGCCCAATCTGCATCTGTGTAAGCATGAAGAGTGAGATCAGTATTTCTAGGATACCATAAGCCATAGTTTTGGGTCCCTTGAAGATATTTGAAGATTCTTTTGACTGCCTGAAGATGAGTTTCCTTTGGGTTGGCTTGAAATCTTCCAACCATTCCTACTGCATGTGTAATATCTGGTCGAGTACCTGTCAAATAAAGCAAACTCCCAATCATGGATCTATAAGTGGGTTGGTGGACTGCTGCTGATTCATCATTTGCACTGAGGCTGCATCCTGTAACCATGGGTGTACATACTGGCTTTGACTCTTCCATGCCATACTTCTTCAAGATCTGCTTGAGGTATTTGGTTTGAGACAAGAAGATACCTCCTTCATTTTGTTGGATTTGCAATCCAAGAAAATATGTCAATTCTCCAAGAAGTGACATTTCGAATTCTTTCTGCATAACCAAGGCAAAGTTTTGACTCATGGTCTCTTCATTGCTGCCAAAAATAATATCATCTACATAAACAACAAGAATTAGCAATTTGTTATTTTCAACTTTTATATAGAGATTGCTATCTGCTGATCCTTTTGAAAAGCCTTGTTGGTGAAGATATTTGTCCAACCGATAGTACCAAGCCCTTGGAGCTTGTTTGAGCCCATAGAGTGCCTTTTTCAATCTGCATACAAGGTTTGGATCATTTCCAAGAATGAACCCATCTGGCTGCTCAATATATACTTCTTCTTCTAAGTCTCCATTCAGGAAGGCTGATTTCACGTCCATTTGAAATACCTTGAAGTTTTGAAAGCTTGAGAGAGCAAGGAACATTCGGATGGCCTCTAGTCTTGCCACAGGAGCAAAGGTCTCTTCAAAATCTATTCCTTCTTGCTGTGCATACCCTTTACAAACAAGTCTGGCCTTGTTTCTAATTACTTCTCCATTTTCATTTAACTTATTCTTGAAGACCCATTTTGTTCCTATTACATTCTTATCTTTTGGTCTAGGAACTAATTCCCAAGTGTTGTTCCTTTCGATTTGCTCAAGTTCTTCATCCATTGCTTTGACCCAACATTCATCTTTGCATGCTTCTTTCACATTTTGTGGTTCAATGGAGGAGAGTAGAGCCAAGTAGCTTGAAGCTTCTGCAAGTGTCCTTCTTGTTTGTACTCCTGCTTCTTTCTGCCCCACAATCTGAGTTTCTGGATGATTCTTTTGGACATATCTGGATGGAGTCTTCTCTTCTATTCTTGTCTGCTCCTCTGGTTCTTCTTGAGATTCTTCTTCTTCTTGAGGTTCTTCTTCTTCATCATTTCGCCTTTGAGAGTAACCTTCATCTTCTTCAATGTCTTCATGATGAACTTGCCTAGGAATATATCCCTTCTCATCAACCACTATATCAATACTGTCAACAATTCTGCCAAGTCTTTTATTGTAGCACTTGTATGCTTTGCTATGTGGAGAATAACCAAGAAGAATGCCCTCATCTGCTCTAGGTTCAAGTTTGCCAAGTTGCTCATCAGTATTCTTAATATAACATTTGCTCCCAAAGATTTTGAAATGCTTCACGGAAGGAGTTTTACCACTCCAAAGCTCATGAGGTGTTTGAGTGCTGTTTACTCGGACATTTGTTTTGTTAAGAATGATAACAGCAGCATGTGCAGCTTCACCCCAGAAGGTTGCAGGAGTACCTGATTCATCGAGCATAGCACGAGCCATTTGTTGGATAGTTCTGTTCATTCTTTCCACAACCCCATTTTGCTGAGGAGTTCTAGCTGTAGAGAATTCTCTTCTTATCCCATGTTCATCGCAGAAATCGAAAAATTCATTTGATGTGAACTCCCCACCTCTGTCAGATCTGAGGCACTTAATTTTGTGTCCTGATTCATTTTCAGCCAATGCTTTGAAGGATTTGAATTTTTCGAATGCTTCATCTTTGTGCTTCATAAGCCCTAACCAAACAAACCTTGAGAAATCATCAATGAATAATATCAGATATTCTTCTCCTCGAGGTGTCCTTTTCCTAAATGGACCACATACATCTGTATGGACTAGCTCAAGAGGCAAGCTAGCTGATCCTTCCTTCTCTGGAAAGTTAGTTCTGGTTTGCTTTCCAAACTGACAAGATTTGCATATGGTGTTGTCTGGAATTTTGATATCTGGAAGATCGCGAACTGCCTGATATTTGCATGCTTTCCTTATTTGTGAGAAGCTTAGATGTCCCAACCTTCGATGCCATAACCAGTGCTCTTCATCCTTGCTAAGATAGCATTGTTGTTGTCCTTCTTCAAATATGTACAGATTATTTGGAGTTCTTTTGCCTTTGAGAACTGTTTTACCTGTATCAAGATCACGAACAAGACATCCATTCGATCTGAAAATAACCTCGGTTTTTTGATCACACATCTGGCTGACACTTAGAAGATTATGCTTCAATCCATCAACATACAAAACATTTCCAGCCTTGACCTTTTCTTTCAAAGGAGCAATACCTTTTCCTTTTATAGTTGCAGGAGTATCATTTCCAAAAGAAACTTTCTTTCCCTTTTCTAAAGTAGAATAAGATTCAAGTTTTTCTTTATCACCTGTCATATGTTTCGAACATCCACTGTCAATGTACCATAGATTTTCCTGTCCTTCTGCATAAAACGCTATCCCACATCTTTCTGTCTGAGGTTCTTTTATTCTCCATTTTTTGGTGCTCGTGGCTTGTTCCTTTTTCTCCTGAAACCTGCTCCTGCATTCAGACTCTTTATGACCAAAATTATTGCAAATAGAACATTCAACTTCATTTTCAAGAACCGAAAAGTTGTTATAGGTCCTCTTTGTAATCCCTGTCATACTTCTTTGTTTTTGAGCTTCCCTAGTCATGATTGTTTTATATGCAACACATTGAGCTGCTTTGTGACCAAAGTTATGGCAAGAAAAGCATTGTCCATTGAAGAAGCTTCTGCGGTTATTGAATCTACCAGCCAACTGATTGTAATTTCTATTTTCATCTATTCTTGTGCCAAACTGAGAAGATTTTACCTGTGGTTGGTTGTAGCTTTTGTTCACCCTTAAGAAGGATTGTCCCTGATAGTTTCTGTTTGTAATTCGTCCCTGCTTTACCTGATTATCTTCATTGTTCTTCTGCTCATTTCTTCTTGCTGCATCAAGATAACTTTTTGAGGTGGATGCTTGAGAGGTTTCTCCATTATAGCCCAAACCTGTCTTGTTTAGAGGAGACCGCTGCACATTGATAATCTCATCCAAAGTTTCAGATCCTTTGACAAACTTAAGATTAATAGTTTTTGTTTTCTCAATTTCTTTTCTGAGACCAACAATTTCACCTTCTAGTTTTTCAAGATGTTTTTCCTTTTCATCAATTTGAAATTGCAAAGTATCAATGATCACACTCTTTTCTTCTATGCATCTCTTGAGTCTAGTAATTTCATTATAGAGATTATCCACATCTACAGCATCCTCATAATCATCATCTTCAAATGCCATTAATAGCTTATATTTATTACCTTGTTCATCTTCATCACTGTTTGATAAGCCATCACTATCTTCATGGGTGTAGTAGCTTTTCTTATTTGCACTTTGTTTCTTATTCCATCTAGCAGGTTCTTTTCCTTTATCCTTATTAGGACATTTTGCAGCATAATGACCTACTCTTCCACAAGCAAAGCATTTGAAAGGTAGCTTACCTCTGAACCTTCCAGCACCCCTTTGAAGATTTCTGACAAAATTTGATTCTTCTTCCTCTTCTTCTGGAACATGGCTTGCTTCATAGTAATCTTCTTTTCTTGATGCCTTAAAAGCAGCTTCCCTTCTGTCTGATGGACCTCCCTTTCTCATTTCATAAGCAGTTAGAATTCCATGTAGCTGAGACATAGTGAGAACTTTGAGATTTTCCTTTTCTTCTATTGCAGATACTTTAGATTCAAACTTGGGGGATAATGATCTTAGAATCTTTTGAACTACTATAGTCTCTTTTATTTCTTCACCCAAATTTTTCATACAATTAACAATCTCATCTACCCGAAGAAAATAATTAGCCACACTTTCATCATTATACATCTTGAGGGTCTCATATTGAATCCTGAGAGTTTGAAGTTTAGCTTGCTTTACCTGTTCATCTCCTTCATAGCTAGTGATCATTTTGTCCCATATCTCTTTTGCTGATTTGAAGTGCATGACCTTCATGAATTCTGTTTGAGATATACTTCCTAATAGAGTACTGACTGCTTTTGCATTTGTTTCATATGCCTTTTTCTCAGCTGGATCTGTAGGAGTAGCTGAGGGAAAAGCATAGCCTGTTTCTACAATGTCCCAAACTTCTGTACCAAGAGATTGAAGATATGCAGTAACTCTTACCTTCCAATAATTGAAATTTGTTCCATCAAAAACCGGTGGCCTGATTGATGCTTCTTTCTCGTAGTTGCTCATGATGAATGATCTTCCTTCAAGCGATCAAGCTTCTCTGAAGGACCTGCTCTGATACCAATTGTTGGAAATAATACTGAGAGGGGGGGTGAATCAGTATTATCTGATTAATCAAACTTTTTAAATGCTCAGAAACATATACGCTACTTCAGTTAAGTGAACCAGCGTGTACACGCTACTGTGACGAAGTAAAACAGCGTATAGGAAGAAAACTCACAATTTAGTTAGCTTTTTCTTCAATTAAGTGCATCAGGTCATTATTCATCACATTAACAGTAAACATGTGCAGTAAAACAGAACAGATAAAAAGCCACACACATGAACACCAAGATATAAGGTGGAAACCCAATGTGGGTGAAAACCACCTGCTGCAAGTTGTCTCTATCTTTCTTTAATATGAAACTTCAGTTTACAATCTTTTGTACTGGTGCAGCCTTATACCAGTACGCAGGCTACAACCTGCAGAAGGCTTCAACCTTCTCTCGTTCTCCAAACTTCCTTGGAAGGGAGCTCCAACCCCCTTTGCTCTTGTACTAGCCAAGATACTAGTACGTAGGTGCTGACCTACAATCTTCCTTCTTTCAGATATCACTTTTCATACATTTTCAGACTTGGATATTCCTGAAGCACAACATTACAATCTGAAGACCACAAATCATTCAATTTCCACAACAGATCATTGAAGCATAAAACAACCAAACTTTGAATCACTGAACCACTGAACCCTGTCAATCACCAGTTACCAGAACACAGAGCAGACTACAGAATTCTGCAATAACAGTCAGACCCCACTGTAAACCCAAAATCAAGCTTCAAAAGATATACGCTACTTCAATGAGCAAAACCCGCGTATACACGCTCTTTTACCGAAGCCAACCTGCGTACATATCTAAAACTAAACTTTCTCAATTTGCAGCTGTACCAGACATTAGTTAGATCCAAAACGTAATATTGCGACAATATGCAGATCTAGAAATACGCATAATCAACCATATCATGATAGTGCATTTCAAACCATTAGATCCCGATCTATCCTTAGATCTAGTCTTCCATCAACCGATGTGATCTCTCCTTGGCTTAGATCAAGCAACCCAGAACCAGCATATCAGATCTCTTTCTCTCTTAGATATTCAAGCCTTATCGAAAGATGATCTTGCCTAATGATCTTCTTCTCCTTATATAGTCTTAGTCCTAACTCAATACCAAGAGCCAAAACCATAGTAACACAATACCATCAACTTCAAAACTAGGGATCGACACGCCCGTCGAGACACAATGGTCCGAAATCATAGGCACAACTTCCAAGGACTAACCACCATGGACCAAAGGAACCTTTCCACATACACGCGCTTTTTATGAATCGAACTTGCGTGTACACGCGACTTGGGCTTAACGAAACAGCGTGTATGAGCTTCCTTGGTATGCTGTACTGAGATCTGTCTTCTGATTAAGTTGCCATCACCTGTACCAACCTCTGAGCACCTGTACCATCCTCTGAGTGAGTTGCCATCAAGGACAACACTTGAATCATAATGCCAACAGAAGACTTAAAGTGCCAATATGATGGAATCCTCTGTTTTCGTAGCATCATATCTCTTGTAATCAATTAGTTTGTTTATGTTATTGTTAAGGTCATTTATGTCAAAAGCCCGAGCTCCCTTCATGCTTGATGAGGAGTCTCGTACAGCAGTGTTTTGATAGGCTATATATAGGAATAACTTAGATGTAAAAAAGGTTGGATACTTAATAGAAAAAGTGTGTTGTTTTGGGCCACTGTAAGACCTTTTTTGACAGTAATAGTAAAACAGAGTTATTCTCTTCTCAAGATTCTCGAAGGATTGTCATGGTCAAATGAAGTGATGATGTGTTATACCTTATGTTATTTTATGGTTTTGTTGTATGCAATCACTCAGAATTCATAATTATATGCTCTGACTTCCTGTGTATACAGCAAGCTATGTGTGGTGGAATATGTTTGACTTGTAATGCTAAGAGCCTTGATTTCTATGAGATCACTGTGTTTTTCTTGTCTACTTGATATTATAGACTCCATAGCCCAATGAGATATCTTTTGGTGTGTTTCCAACCAGTTATGTTTTCATAAGTAAATAAAGAGTTAGCCATCTAGTGTGTGAAGGATTTTATCAAGAGTTTTGAGAGAGCCCTCTCTGATCAAAGAGGCTAATCTTTGGTCTAAAGATAGGTTGAAATAGTTACATGAGACCATGCTTAGTTGCAGCCCTCAGTACTGGTTTTGTGATAACACATACCGAAAGATGTTGAAGGTAAAATTACTTGAATATGAATGGTGGGTAAAATTAACAGATTTACTATAAAGTTACTGCAGTAAATCTACATGGCAGCCAGGTGAAACAGGGTCAAAGTGTAGCAAGTAAAGAGTATCAGTAGGTTAAAGACATAAATTGATTCCAGCACACAAATATCAGTCAACTAAAAGAGCCAAATTTGAACTACAACATCCAGCAAAATCTTAATAAAAGGGACAACAAGAATTAGTTTTCCATCTGTCTCTATCTTCATGCTTGAAGATATTTTTAATTTCCTAGAACAATTCTCAAACTATGATGAGATATTTTGTAATATTATTTTTATAAATACTTCATATTTCGAAGTAATTAGGGTGGATTCAAAGACATTTCTGTAGACATTTCTTATCAAGTTAAGGAGCTATTGTAATCAAGATTGGATTGGCTTGCTGGTGTTGTGGGGAAAAATGCCTATGCAGGACGATCCTATCCACCTAAGGTGTGACAGTGCCTTAGCAACAAACAGAGACAACTATTCTAGTATTCTTCCTTTATGAATTAAGAATGAAGAGATAGATAGATGGACTAACCGGTGTCTTCCGTTTGTCCCTCGATCCTGCTTCTCTTCTCTTGGAGTGTTCCCAGCTACTTGCTTTCTCACTCGCCCAGCTTCAAGAGGTTTCTGCAAGATCACAAGAAGAGAACACTACACAAGACATGGATTCATATTCATAACTAGTTCAGGATTAGAAATAAACTAAACATACTAATGCATTCATACATCAAAAATACATCAGCATATAGGAGAAACCAAGATAGCTTTATTGATGAATAACAAGGTTCAGGAAGAGATACAACCCAGAGGGCTCCAATCCAGCATCTCCTTCCCAGCAAATGGAATTCCTATCTTCACCCCCTTTCAAAGCATTAAGCACCCAATGATTCCAATCTCAAACCAACATCAATTCTTTGCAATAACAAAATTCCAGCCTCTAGATCTCATGGAGGAGAGATCCATATATAGATGTTTGGAGAGAGGATGAGTCAGCTTGAGATCTGACTAGTGTTCTCTCCCTCTGTCAGTTCTTGAGTCCACTTGGAGGTTCTTGCTTCCACTTGGAGATTTGGAACCTCTTACTCATCACCAGTCGAATTCCCTGAGGCAAGTGTCATTTTGGAAGCTTCCTGGGTTTTGACACCTTGAGAAATGAGCCTGCCACATGTCCACTCTCGTTCAACGCAGGTAGCCAGTGTTGGCTTTGACATTCAGCGCAAACAGCTAGTGTAGCCACTGAAATGATCCTGAATTGACTTGTTTTTGAGCAGTTTCTGGTGGAGAACTTCTGTGAATTGCTGTGGTTTGTTAGCCTTGTTCCTCTAGGGTTAGGAACAACATGTTTAGGGACTTTGGATCCCTTAGATTATGGACATTTCATGCTCAATGCTGTAAGGCACAAAAATGTCTATAACAGTTGCCCCCTAAAGTATGAGGCTGTTTATCGGGTGAAATGCTTTATCAGGGGGATCCGAAGTTCATCCAATGCTGGGAGGAGACCTGTAATGAGATACAATACAATACATTATTTTTCATACTGCTTTCATGATCTAGCTGAGGCGGGCATTCCCATGCTCAGCTTTATAAATTCATTTTTCTGTACATAGAACAGACAATCGTCTGATGGTAGACTGATAATTTTGATGAAATTATCATCCTTTGAGTAGGATGATTATCTGCTGCAATGATGTACATGTCAATGTCTTTATCTTTCCTGAATATATATTGCAGCCCGGATGGATGAAACTAGATCCGGGGTCTTCAAACTCGTTCGATCTTCACTCTAAGTACAAGTCGATCCATGTGAGAAATGTTCTGAAGTCGAACATGGAAAGACATCGCTTGATTACCGGTCAATGATGTAAACCGTTAACAAGCGCGAGAGGAATCATCGATAATGATAATGACCCTCAAGGTACTGCAGTACAATTCACGTGGTGTGAATAAAGGACTTGGCGTCGAACACCACGCAAAATCTTTCGGTCGAAGGTCATTGATGTATACCTGTCGCCGGAAGTGAGAAACTTGCCATTGAGGCATGCAAGCTTCAAAGTACTGAAGGGGTTGTTCCTAGATCAACTTCTTGGATAATGAGCTGATGTCGACAAGAAGCGATCCGTCAAAGAAGGGCCTTAATGAATCCCACATCAGTGACACGGAACGGAGTTAATGATTTTAATGGAGGTGAAAACGATCTGTGACATATGATTCAGGGTGGCGGTCATGAAAGGATGAAGGATAGTGTATGGCAGTGGATGGGACACGGTTGACTTTTTTGAACGACTTCTCTTGAACATATGGTGACACTGATGCGATGGATTGGTACCATTACCCCAAATATGGATGGTATGGCGAGACCATGGATGTGACCGGTGAATGAAACAACCCAACCCGATTGTGGTACGGAGGAAAAGTGTCATGTTCAAGAGCGACTTGCTACCATCAAAGTTTTCTTTAGTTTCTCCCAATTTTTCCCCAGTCATTGCTGACTAGTACCTCTTTATTTTTGTCAAGCTTGAGGAGGATAACATATGCTTGTTCTATAACCTGCCCTTCGGGCAAGCCCATCGCTATGTTTTAACGAGCCTAGCGATAGTGAAACTCGTTCTCGTCTAAAGACAAGTTTGTCGCTATTTAATGATTTTAACGAGTCTAACGACAAGGATAACTCGATCCTTTTCATTTTTAGAGAGTCTGAAAAGGTACATAAAGTTAACTCCAAAAGTCCTTTTTCGTCATCTAATCCCTTAAGTCCGAAAAAAGTATAAAACAATACAGCAGGGATGCGTTTTCGATAGTTTTAACGAGCCGAATAAAACAAGCGCTCGATCTTTTTGTGCAATAATCCCTCAGGTCCAAAAAGATTAAAATCTAGAGGAGGGATAGCTCTTCTTGTCCCTTTAACGAGCTGGAAGGCCAAGGACTCGACAATCTTTTCATATTTTACGAGTCAGCTGAAAAGAGCTTAAAGAAGACTTGTCTTTTGAGGAACGAGTGATAAACAGGGTTAGCAGCTGATTCCAGGTACAGTTGGAATTTTCCAATCACGGCAGTGTCACAAGGATGGCTAGGTGAAATCACTCTTCGCAGCTGTTCCTCAAAATGGGTAAACAATCATATGGAGGTGAACGATCGGCCAATGGAAAAGTGGAGGTGATGGTGCAAACACAACCAAGGCTTTAATGGCTGATGATATTACATTCACAGTGGTTATTTACCGGGATAGTTCATTTTTTAACGAGCTTAAACGCGGGTGGAAACGTTTGCTCGGTCTTATGTTTATTCTTTTAACGAGCATGAACTATGTGCTAAAACTGCTCGGATCTTGCGTTTATTTTTTAACGAGCATGAACTGTGTGCTAAAACTGCTCGAATCTTGCGTTTATTTTTTAATGAGCATGAACTGTGTGCTAAAACTGCTCGATAATAATTTTGCATGCCCCCAGCATAATAACGCAAATTGAGGTGCATGCATATTGGTCACTATTTAAGCATAGTAACGCTTGAGGTACAACCCATTACAGGGTTGCGCCAGTGGAATTCCGTCATAATCCATTAACTCATAGGCTCCTTTTGCTAACACTCGTTTAACAATATAGGGTCCCATCCATAAAGAATTAAATTTACCTGCTCCCAATTTATCGGATTCTTGGTCATAAAGCAAGACCAAGTCACCTTCTGAGAAGACACGGGGTTTGACATTTTTGTCGAACTGCGCCTTGAATCGTTTCTTATGGGCTTCGTTAGCCAAAGCGGCATCACGACGGGTTTCATCCAATTGGATTAATTCCAAGAAACGAGCCTCTTCTTCCGAAGTTCTGGGGAGGAGATCAATTGCGAGTTTAAGAGACGAGATTTCACACTGGATTGGCAAGACTGCTTCCAGGCCATACACCAGTTGGAAAGGTGTGAACCCGGTCGCGTTCTTTACCGATGTTTGGTAAGCCCACAAGGCTGAGTACAGGATTAGGTGCCACCTTCTTTTGTGAACCCCGATCATCCTTTGCAACATACGCTTCAGGACCTTGTTGATTGCTTCAACTTGTCCGTTGGCTTGCGGATAATACGGGGTAGAGCTGTCGTGAGATAGCCCTAGCTTGGCAGCTAATTCAACCATCATGTGATTGCAAAAATGCGACCCATGATCTATAACTATGGCCTGTGGTACGCCGAACCTGGCGACTACATGATTGAAAAAGAAAAGGGCAGCTGTTTCATCAGTGTTATCTAATGTAGGCATCGCCTCAGCCCATTTGGTAAAATAGTCAACAACGACTATAATATACCCATGCCCCCCGGTCGAGGTGGGGTTACATGTCATGAAATCGATGCCCCATTTGGCGAAAGGCCCAACAGCAACTATTAGCTGTAAAGGTGTGGGTGGTCTTCTGGTTTTGCTATCAAAAATTTGACAAGCATGGCAACTTCTGACTACGGTTATGCAATCTTTGAACATGGTTGGCCAGAAGTATCCTGCTCGTAAGATTTTCTGTGTTGTAGCATATCCTGATTGATGCCCCACACACGCGCCTGAATGGCACTCATTCAGGGTTTTTTCGGCCTCTTCATGGGTGAGGCACCTCCTCAGAACTGTATCGATACCACGACGGTAAAGCGTATCACCGACGATCATGTAGTCTTTTGCTTGGTATCGTATACGTTTCTGTTCTGAGTGAGAGGTGTCAGGCCTGAATTTTTGGGTTTGGAGATAAATTATTATATCTCCATACCACTCATTGCTTGCAGATATCAGAAACAAACTTTCCTCCACGATTGACTCTTTTGATGTTTCATCGTTGGACGACGATGGGAGATCGCACAATAATTCTGCGAAAACTAAAGCTTTCTTTGATTTGGATTTGACAAATTCCAGATCAAACTCTTGAAGGATCGCTATCCATTTTGAATACTTGCCCCCCAGCAACTATCACGACAATATATAAGTCATGGGGTTGCAATCTGATAGAATGGTAGTTTTCCGAAAGAGGACATAATGTCGAAATCTTTGTATCGCTTGAACAGCAGCGAGTGCTAGCTTTTCAACATAAGAATATTTGCTTTCTGTATCTTTCAAGTTTTTACTTAAATAATATATAGGATGTTCAATTCCATCGACTTCTTGAACTAAAACCATCGCAATGGTCGTATCTGCTGCAGCCAGATACAGGTTAAAGTCTCTTTGATAGTCCGGGCCATACATTAATGGTGCTTTTACTAGAGAATCTTTCAGAGCATCAAAGGAAGCTTGCGCCACCTGATCCCAGACAAAAGGTACATCCTTTTTCAAAAGACGAGTATAACCTTTAGCAAGTTCTGCGTAATTTGGAATGAACCTCCTCAGAAAGTTTGCTTTCCCTTGGAGTTTCTGAATCTGAAGCAAATTTGAAGGTGGAGGCAAATTAATGATTGCCTGAACCTTGCAAGGGTCGAGTCGAATCCCATCCTTAGAGACTACAAAGACAAGTAAATGACCAGAACCGACACAAAACACACATTTGTGCGGATTGAGTCTTATTTTGTAGTGTCGGCAACGTAGAAATATCGCTCTTAAATGCTGCGGATGATCAGTCCGCTTTCGCGAATGAGCCGGAAGGTCGTCGAGATAAGGTTGAACGATGTTCTTGATGTCATGGAAGGCATAATTCATTGCCCTCTGAAATGTCGCCCCTGCGTTCTTTAAACCAAAGGGTAACTTTCGATAAGCGAATGTGCCCCACGGAAACACACTCTAATTGTCCCTTGTTTCTTCATAACTGGTACAATATTCGATACCCAATCGGTTAGAGGAACCGGGTAGATGAAACCAGCGTGGAGGAGCTTTTCAACTTCTGCTTTAATGGCAGCGGCTTTCTTGGGGTGCACCTGCCGAAGCCGTTGTCTTACTGGTTTGACATCAGGATACATCTTAATTTCATGTTCAACGATACTCGAGTCAATGCATGGCATTTCATCATATGACCAAGCAAAGACATCTCTGAATTCGCGAAAAAGAGCGTTATATATTTCCAGTTCTGAAGGAGAACAGCCTTTGCTGACATAAATATTCTCTACAACATTTGTTTTAGTCGAGATATTTATGGCTATAGTCTCTTCAATATTGGATAAGTTTCGCTCAGAATCCACCGTATTTACAGTATTTGATAGGAATTCAAAAACTGAAGGGTGATAAAGGTCATGCTGAGTATCTTCTTCATATTTCGGAAGAAGGGAACGATGGTGGAAATCATTCCATGGTGCCCCCTCAATCAACATTGATTGTAGGATTCCTTCGTCGGTCCCATGTACTTTCGACCAAGGATCTAACGGGGTACCATATTCTCTAGACCTATCTACCCAAACGCTTGATGAGCGTTGATTTGGGTTCACCTCCCATGCTCGAAACATTGATTGCTACAATATTTCTATAGGGTTTGGGGGCAAAACCATTGCATGATCCATGTCGACACCGTCTTTTGAGATCTTCATGGAAGATATCATGTTGCAGGCTCTTACCAATGCTACTTCTCCTATATAGACTGGAGGTGGAAGTGCGAAGGTTCCCATTAATGTGGGGTCTTTCAGTAGGCCTACTCCGATTTCTTGAAGCGAATGGTTGCTTCCATGGATCATGGGAATGCTTCCTGTAACTTGTGAACCATTAAGGAGGAAGTCTTGTTGGTCGACGATCGTAATCCCTCCTTGAAAAGGGAATGCGATCTTCCTAAAATAAGTCGACACTACAGCTGCCATGGCATATATCCACGGTCTTCCCAGTAGGATGTTGTAGTCCAGATTCCCATCGATGACTTCAACATCTATTTCTACTGTTTTTCCTCCCAGTTCAAATTTCAAGTTATTAAGGATACCGCACGGGGTATATGTCCTTCCGTCGAATGCTTTCAATGTCGTCGAATATCGCGACAAGGTTGGAGATCCTAAAGTCTTCCAGCAACTCATCGACATAATACATGTAGATGCCCCCTCATCAATAATTGTTCTGTGAACAGTTTTGTTGAGGGCTTTCACTTGGATAAGGAAAGCTAATTGAGCTGGTAACTGAGGATCGTATCCTTTATGGTCGAAGGATACAAGATTGGAATCCTTAGGATCAACCCCACCAATAGCCGATAACAAAGCTTGCCTTTGGGATGGGCAATTTTGTAGTACTTCAAGAGTCGACATAGCGGATGGCGATTGGGCCAAATCTTCCACTATGTTATAATGCTACGCCGCTCTGGCGCGAGGATTAAATGTCGACTTGTGTACTACTCCCTTTGGCGGTTTTATTGTTAATTCAGGAATGATGGGTGGTACAACTTCTGTCGAAGTTGTTGTCGAACTACTTGGTTGATCTTTACCTTTTTCGTTCGACAGCTGCGGATTCCTGTAATCTTTGTTCCTTATCGAAATCAAAGCATCATTCTGCTGTTTTGAGACCGACAACATAAGCACTTGCGACGGGGAAGCATTTCCACTATCAACCAGATTTTGACCTGGATTGGGAAATGGATCAGTTAACACAGCTGAGGTTTGCGAACTTTTGAAGAACCTTTTCAGCTCAGCTTTGTATGGACATTCGTTTGTCCAATGACGCTCGTCACATATCTGACACCCTGTGGTAGGGGGTTTCCTATTTCCAGGAGGGTTTGAAGAAGTTTTTTCAGGGGATGACCCACCCTGTTTCTTCTTCTTCCCTTTGTTTTGCTTCTTCTTGCTTCCTGGTTGATTGGTTTCTTTGCCTTTATCTGCTGATACAGCATTTACTTCCGAAGCAAGGATTTCTTCTTTTACATTTTGATCTGAATTCTTACGGGCTTTCTTAGACGAAGCCTTTGTCGATTTCGCGTTTGCCGTGCCAATCACGCCATCGCCGGCATGAGAGTCACTATTTGATTTAGGAGGAGGAGGAATTGAGAATTCCAGTCTAGGGGCGTCAGGTATTTTGTCGTAGAGCGTGCCAGACTGAGTATAAACTAAGTCTAGATATTGTGCACGAGCAATGACTTGCTCCTCTGTTACGACCCCCCCCCTTTGCCACATCTTCTGTTATAGCAGGAAGTAACGACTTTATAAACCATTTAGCTAACAGATGATCGGGAACGTATGTTTTCACCATCCTACGGCGATGACACCATTCATATATGTGATCGGATATATGAGTGGCAGTTGTCTGCTTGAAGTTGGTTAAGATTTCGGTTCCCGTTTCATACCTTATCGGTAATTGAAAATGGGTTAAGAAAGTCGTGGCTAGGGAGCTGAAATTGTCGAACGAGGCTCTAGGTAATTCAATATACCATTTTTCCGCTCGACCCGTTAACGTCCTCTGGAAAAGGCGAAGCCTTCTCGAATCATCATTTAGGGTGTTTGATGAACACCACAGAAGAAAAGTCATCATGTGATTCGATGGGTCTTCACCTGGATTTCCATTGAATTTAGGAATGTCAGATGGAACTTTGTGAGGAATCGCTGGCCACCAAGGGGCATAAGCAATCGGATCGTTGGTTAACCGGTGTAAATCGGGTAATTCTAAAGTTGCCACGAATGGTAACTGTTGATTCAGGTTAGGTGAAGCATACCCAGGGTATGATGGGATCGCCTGAGCAGTGGGCCTTTGCATACCAGCATAATGTAATTGATGTTGGTATGACTGATACGGTTGGTGGATTTGACCACTGTAAAGCGGTTGGTTTTGACCGTTTTGAATATACGGTTGTCCACTGTTCGCAAAGATCTGCTGCTCAGAACCTTGGTACATTTGCTGGAATTGTGGTTGTTGGTATTGCACCAGCCATGGTTGTGAAGCCATGTTCTGTTGTGCTATACTAACTGTTGGACCAAGGTGTGGGGTAATTGTACCCGTTTGGACCTGTGTCGCCCCACCAGTTGGCGATTGTGGTTGTGTTCCAGGGTCAAGGGGCTGTTGCATTACAACCTGAGAAATCTGAAGTTGACATACAACAGGCAACGTTTGAACTTGCGACATTGTCACAATAGCCGGTGTGGTCGGGATGTTCGACATAGGTACACACTGTTGCATAGAATATACAACCCTTGGTTGTTGAGGTAGCATAGGTACCCAACCACTTGATGTAATTCCAGTATAACCTGAATACTGTTGTGAACTCCCGTATGGATACCCTCCCGGAGGGGGTAATGAAAGGGCATACTGCCCCCCATACTGTAGCAATCCGGAACTCAAGGGGATTTTTTGTCCTTGGGGACTGGATTGCCCAAATTGACCTCCAAATGGATCAATCTGGCAAGTCTCAACATAAGAGTTGCCGGATATTATTCCGGATGAACAAACTGGAACGGACCATACTGTCGAAATAGTCCCTTGGTGGACTCCTTCTAGCGGTTGTGAGCTAGTCGGGACAGATGGTATGCCGGCAAACATTGTCGGAGTGACAGCAGGGGCTTCTGCTGTCGCTGTGTCGTTCGACACAGTCCAAGATGTTGACGGTTGTTTAGACATTTTGAGTCTATCCAATAGATTGCCTAGCGATTCTACAGGAACTTCCACTTGTGGTGGACTAACTTCTGATGAAGGAAATAGAGTGACCCCGACTCCAAAATGGGTTGGAGTACTTGCTTGCGGATCCTCTACAATTTCCTCTATCGCAATCAAACCCGGTGGAAGAGGAAGACCGTCAAGTCCGTAAAATATTTTTGGTGCCGAAGAAGGGGTTGAATCGACAGCGACAGTTGTTTGAGGAGCAAGACTCTCTGAACCGGTCACAGATGGGACTGGTTCAGTAAGGCAAGTATTTGCCCCCAGACTAGGATCAGTGTTACTATCCCTCTGTGGCTGTTGAACTTCTTCTATAGAGGCAGGGTTTCCAGAAATGTTTGGAGTAACCGGAATCTCAGATGTTGTTGGAACACTTGTTCTAACTTTGATAGGAGATTTCGAACCGGTTAAACGAGTTCGCTTTGTCCGTACTGTTTTCGATTCCGGAGACAAAGACGGTTGACTCGTAAGCCCCCGCGAGCGACAGGGTTTCAATTGACTTTCTTCCACGATTGCGGATTACTCGATCAACCAAAATACAAAAGGGGAAAATGTGTTTCCAAATTAAATGAATTTTTTAGACGCTTTTAGACACAACTTGCTTTTTCACTTTTAAAGAGTCGAGAAAAAGCTAAAGATGACTCTAGTCTCCTTCAATGTTTTAACGAGCCCGAAGTGACAAATGCTCGGATGGAATTTTTCTGTTATAGAGTCTGAAAAAGGCCAAAAGGAACTGCTCTAGAGTTCTAGGCAGAGGGTGTGCCAAACTTTTCGCAAAACCGCAGAATACTTTTTAGGGTACGGGCGGTCGATCTTCCTGAATGCTGTGTTCAGTGCATTGCGATCAGTAGGGCGCCCGACACGGCTTCCTAAGGATAAAGGTTTTATGCCTATAGGGGTCTTCCAATATATACGCGACGGTACGTGGGAGCACAATCCGTACTGGCGCTATCGTCCCTCAGGAGGAATCACCCACCATCCACGAGATCGACAGTCACCAGGCTTAACGACGCCGGAACACGTCTCTAGCCTAGACCTCTATGTTGTGCATTATGTTGCAAAGCGTTGTTAAGTTCATTCAATTTGTTTTAGGTTGATCTTTTTAGAAGTTTGCCTTTCAAGGTTCACCACGAGATGTATAATACAATTCCTAAATGCAGTCTAAAGATGATAAGCAAGCTTTATATCTTTTCAACTTTGAAAATCCTAGCTACTAAGGGAAAAGAAAGACACAATCTTTTCTCAAAGAGCAATCAGCACACTCTAATGCACTTTTCCTAAATCCAACATGCAAACTATCAAATGCAAATGCACAATGCAGGTGTTTGTTTTCCGCTTTCTTAGTATTGCTGCCTACAAAGAAAGCTTTTTGTACAACTTTGAATTTGCTTTTAAATGACAAATACAAACAAGTTTACTTTTTTGAAATCAGAGAGGGTAGAAGAGATTACAACACTTAACTATTTTCGAAATGAATACTTGTTTTGACACTTAAAAGAGACAAACTCAAACCAATAAGCAAAAGCAAATGTATAATCAATCTGCAAATAGCCAATGAACTCTCTTCTAAGATCACAATCAACAGATCTAAATCAAGGGCTACAGGATGACTATTTCACTCATGCAAAGGAAAACTGTAAATGATGCCACAAACACATAAAAACACTCACAGTCTTTTTGTACAAAAGGAGGTGGAATCTAAGCAGAGAAAAGGAGTTATCAGACTGGTACCTATGCTAGTTACAGGCTGCAAAAATCAGAGATCAAAACAAGGCAAAACAGAGCAGAGAACCCCAGCTGCACAAGGACAAACTGGTTCAGCGCAACCTCAGCACAGGGGTTTTGACATTCAACGCAGGTAACCTTCACGGGACCTACGTTGAAATGCAGAATCCCTTCACTGGGTCTGCGCTGAAGGAGAAACTCTTGTTTCCCTCAGGTTCTGGGTCATAGATTGCTACTTAATCAACTGTTTCAGGCCAAATAAAAGCAACAAGCAAGGTACAATCAAAGGGATGCTTTGAGGGGCTACTAAGATCTATCACAAGGATCATCAAATCATTTGTGAATCCATTGTTTAGATCATAGACAAGTCCAGTGATTGGATCAAAGCAGCAACTGTCTACTTTGCATCCGGGAAAAGCAGATGCAGTTCGATTGTTGCTGTCAAGTCTATGAAACAAACAATGATAGAAACACAAATAAAATGACTAAACAGATCTCCCCAGCGGAGTCGCCAATTTGTTGTGGGGAAAAATGCCTATGCAGGACGATCCTATCCACCTAAGGTGTGACAGTGCCTTAGCAACAAACAGAGACAGCTATTCTAGCATTCTTCCTTTATGAATTAAGAATGAAGAGATAGATAGATGGACTAACCGGTGTCTTCCGTTTGTCCCTTGATCCGGCTTCTCTTCTCTTGGAGAGTTCCCAGCTACTTGCTTTCTCACTCGCCCAGCTTCAAGAGGTTTCTGCAAGATCACAAGAAGAGAACACTACACAAGACATGGATTCATATTCATAACTAGTTCAGGATTAGAAATAAACTAAACATACTAATGCATTCATACATCAAAAATACATCAGCATATAGGAGAAACCAAGATAGCTTTATTGATGAATAACAAGGTTCAGGAAGAGATACAACCGAGAGGGCTCCAATCCAGCATCTCCTTCCCAGCAAATGGAATTCCTATCTTCACCCCCTTTCAAAGCATTAAGCACCCAATGATTCCAATCTCAAACCAACAACAATTCTTTGCAATAACAAAATTCCAGCCTCTAGATCTCATGGAGGAGAGATCCATATATAGATGTTTGGAGAGAGGATGAGTCAGCTTGAGATCTGACTAGTGTCCTCTCCCTCTGTCAGTTCTTGAGTCCACTTGGAGGTTCTTGCTTCCACTTGGAGATTTGGAACCTCTTACTCATCACCAGTCGAATTCCCTGAGGCAAGTGTCATTTTGGAAGCTTCCTGGGTTTTGACACCTTGAGAAATGAGCCTGCCACATGTCCACTCTCATTCAACGCAGGTAGCCAGTGTTCCATTTGACATTCAACGCATGTAGCCAGTGTTGGCTTTGACATTCAGCGCAAACAGCTAGTGTAGCCACTGAAATGATCCTGAATTGACTTGTTTTTGAGCAGTTTCTGGTGGAGAACTTCTGTGAATTGCTGTGGTTTGTTAGCCTTGTTCCTCTAGGGGTAGGAACAACATGTTTAGGGACTTTGGATCCCTTAGATTATGGACATTTCATGCTCAATGCTGTAAGGCACAAAAATGTCTATAACAGCTGGATCATGGAATAAAGTTAAAGACATTTCACATGATTCTTGTGCACATTGGAAAACAAATAAGTATTATCTGTCATGTTTATTATTGTTTTCTCTTCATGTTAATAAATATTCACATGTGTCTCTATGAAGTCTGAATGGTAAACAAGGAATGATATTTCAGAATTAGCTTTAATGCTCTCTGTCTTGATTGTTTACTTTCTCTATGTTTTATGCTAAACTATGTTAGTCTGGGAATTCTTAATTGCTCCCTTACTTCCGTAGTTTCCCCCCCTAGGTCCATACTAAAGGATACTTAGTTGCCCTTTTCTACTGATCTCCTTCTGCTCTTCATCTTGATCCTGTTTTAAGGATTCTTCATTTCCTTTTCACCCTAGTTAGGACTACCTCACCCATTTGAATCTGTAGATTTGCCTTTTGCTTTGCTAGCCTACCCTATGAACTCTTCCTTTAGTGATTGATCTGATCCAATTAAGCCATCCTTTGATTGACTCCATAGCCCAATGTCTTGAAACCCTTGTTCTGTCCATTTGTTCCTAGAATTCCATCACCCAATCAAAATCAAAATCTCATGAGGACTAAGAACTAGCCTAAAATCTCACCAAAACAAAGTTAAATTATAAAGAGAGAGCCCTCTTTGGACTTAGGTTTCCTAGAACCCGAGTCTAAAAGATTAGGTTTGTGGTTACCTCAAATTATTCCTTATTTTATAACTTCTAGGGAAGACTTCTGAGTGATAACACATGCAACTGTTCTTAATGCAACCAACGTATCCAGTGAACTTGTGATTCAGTTAATTCATCATATGTTGATCTTTAATCAGTGCATTAGTACTTTATTAAACATTAAATAGTAACCATGTGTAGTAATAACAGAATAAACCATCACACATAAGCATCACACATGAACACCAAGATTTAAGGTGGAAACCCAATGTGGGTGAAAACCACTTGCTGTTGTCATCTTTGTCTTCTTCTAATAATAAGAAAATTTGTTTACAATATTGTACTGGTGCAGACTCATACCCGTACGTAGGTTTCTACCTGCAGAAGGTTACAACCTTCTCTCGTCCTCTAGCTTCTACTGGAAGGGAGCTACAACCCCCTAGCTCTTGTACTAGCTGATATGTTTACTAATACATAGGTGCCAGCCTAATGAAGGCTCCAACCTTCACTCATTTTCCAGCTACTACTCGAAGGGAGCTCCAACCCCCTGGCTCTTGTACTAGCCGATATTTTACCAGTACATAGGTGTCGGCCTACAGAAGGCTACGACCTTATCTCTTCCTCCAAGGACCAAATTTCGTGAATTTTCATATTGGATACTCCTGGTACACAACATCACAATCTGAAGGCCATGTTTCATCAAATTTTCATACTGGACACATCAACAACATTGAAGCTCAAAATTAATCACCACTACAATACAACCATCAAATACATTTGCATTGACCAACATTCAGTTAATCTGAACAACCAAATCATTGACACTAGAACACTGTGCTGAACCCAGAAACCTACATCATCATTCATAACCAGCTATAACCTCAAAAAAACCATGCATTAGAGTGTATACGCTACTTGGATTAACCCAAACTGCATGTATATGCTACTTTCTTTAGCCCAACCTATGTATATCTCTAAAGATACAAAATCATAAAACTTCTAAATCAAAAATTTTACCAATCAGTGACATTCTGAAGATCTACTGTCATATTATTGAGTTCTAAACAGATAACAACAAGGATCACCCTTCCTTCTCAATCAATCAATCAATCAAACTAAATTTCCTTATATATTCAGTTCTACTTTCAGATCTAAGAAGACGTCATTGACAAACAGTAGTAAAACAGTAGTAATGATCTGATAGATCAGTCATCCTTGAACATCAAGCTTTTCTTTTGCATACGCTACATGGAAGAGTCGAACTAGTGTGTATACGCAACTTCACCAAAGTGAACTAGGGTATAGATCTGCAAATACTTACTTATAACTTCGTTGCACTTCCTCACTTCAGACATACCCAAATCATCATATATAAAGGATAAAATATGTGTTAGCTGATCTGAATTTGAAACTACTTGAAATTTGTTTGCAAGGTATTCAATTCAGAATTAAACATGTTTAAAAGATTTCCATGTCTTGCAAAAAGAAAACACATGAAATTTTCAGCTGTTCATGACCCATTTAAGCATAGCAGAGTTATTTCCTTTTATTATTTAACACATTAAAACGAATTTGTTCTGCAAAATAATTCAACCACAAATGCAAAATAAGTTGATAAAGCAGTTCACCCCCTCCAGGGCTACGTTTGTTGGGTCCAAAGCTCCCAACCGGGCTTGTCCTTGTTTTTATTAAATGCTCAAATTGAAAATACAGCTGAATAGAAGCATCTACAGGAGAAATAGATGGTAAAAATCGATTCAGAACACTAGAATCCTTCAGGATTGACTATTGGATCACCTCCAATGGATACCTGCAACCCTATACAGTCTTCACAAAACTGGGCCCTGGTGGCTCCTAGAACTTTCACGGCTCCAAAACCTCTGCAAATGACCTCAGATAGCTATAAGACCTGCACCAATGGCTTCAAAGGGTTGAAAATACCCCCAAAAAAAAAAAAATTGTCCAAAACCGACTTTCCTAGCCAAAGTTATGGCCATTTAAAGTTTCTCCAGTTTGCCCCTAGAAAAACTCCAACTAACTTTAGTTAACTCCAGATAGCTCCGCCAATTATGGCGGGTCTGCCAAATTTGGTGCTCCTGCCAAAATTCCGCCAACTTAATTGCAGTTACATTTAATGTTTGGGTGGTTGCCTCGGATTTCGTGCGGGCGGAATATTCCTTTTTTTTTTTTTTTTTGAAAAATTAAAATTTCTAATGTTATGGACAAATTCTTCTTTTTGCCATAACTTCCTCATACGACGACCGTTTTTCGAACTGTTTGCGGCTCTGGAATCGGGAAGACGAGAAATTTCCATTCATTTAACTTTGAACCAGTTCTAAGAACTTTAAATTTTGAGCATTTTATGACACTTAAGACATGAGCACCTGATCACGCCTCCCCATTAGGAATCTTTTAGACCCCAAAAGCCTTCAACTACCTGTTAAAGAGGTGAGGGTACAGATCCCTCACTCTGTCCACCTCCATCCACTTTGCCTTGTTCGGTTTGCTGCCTTTGAAACCAACCCGAACATAATCTACACTGCCCCTCCTTGAAGTGTGTGTCCTTCTGTCAAGGATTGTATCTTCTTTCAGCTCATCTAAGAATTCTGGTGAGAAATCTTCTATAGATGGCAGCTGAACAGCATTTTCATGATCAGCAATCAAAGGAGGTTCATACAAACGTAAGTTCTCCACATTGACAACAGAATACATTTTCATATATGAAGGAAAATCTAATTGAAAAGCATTATTTCCAACCTTCTTGAGGATTTTGAATGGACCATAACGAATAGGCTTCATCTTTTTACCTTCTCCTTGCATCCTTTCCTTACTAATGTACAGCCATACCTCATCTCCTTCTTGAAACTTGTGATCGACTCTATGCTTGTCGTGTCTTTCCTTGTACTTGCCTTGACTCTTCTCAAGCTGTTCTTGAATTTTCTGATGTATTTGCTGAATTCTTTCAATGAATGAACAAGCTTTGTCAATGTCACTATGTCCCTCAATGGCAACATCTTTCTCAAGAATGAAATCAAGAGGTGATTTTGGCAAGTAACCAAAACAAGCTTCAAATGGTGAGGTGTTTGTGGAAGAGTGCTTGGCACGATTGTAAGCATGTTGTATGTAGTGCAAATGTTCATCCCAAAGCTTGGGATGCTTGCTGCAATAACCTCTCAAGAGGTGCACAATGGTTCTGTTCACAACTTCGGTTTGTCCATCTGTTTGCGGATGGAAAGCAGTACTTTTCTTCAACTTTGTGTCCATCATCTCCCTTAGGTTGGACCAAAAATTCCCCACAAATCTGGAATCCCTGTCACTAATATTGGAAGTAGGCAAACCAAAGTGAATCCATACATGATGAAAAAATAATCCAACAGTTTGTTCAGCAGTTATAGTTTTCTTACAAGGCATAAGTATACACATTTTGCTGAAACGATCAACTACTACATATAAATAATCATGCTGCTTTCTAGATTTTGGCAAACCTCCTACATAATCCATAGAGATGCTCTCCCATGGTCTAGAAGGTACCGGCAAAGGAGTATACAAACCAAGCTTCCTATTGCTAGGCTTGCTTGTAGCACATAATGAACAACCTCTTATGAACCTTGAAACAGAATCTACCATGTGAGGCCAATAGCAATACCTCTGTAGATGTGCAACTGTTTTTCTCACACCAAAATGGCCAGCAATAAGAGAAGAATGAGCTTCTCTTATGACATTTATCCTCTCCCCCTGTGGTATACACAACTTGCCCAAATGAAACAGCAAATTGTTATGCATGTGATAGTCATTTTCCTCTACATGATTTCCTTTACTCAAGTTAGTATACACATCTTTAAAGTCATCATCAGATGCATATTGTTCTATGTAACTATTATGTACATTGGAATCATTCTTAAGTAAAGTAACAGAACCAATAATAGGCCTTGAAAGCATATCAACAACCTTATTCAAAGTACCTTTCTTATACCATATTACCAAATGGAACTGTTGCAAGAAGCCCATCCATCTGAAGTGTCGTGACTGTTGTAACTTTCTTTGTGATTGGAAGTACTGTAAGGGCTGATGGTCGGTATGTATAACAGTTTCTTTGCCCATCAAGTAGTGTTTACTCTTTTTGACGCTTTGTACCAACGCATACAACTCCTTATCATATGTAGAATAATTTACAACAGCACCATTAAAAGTTTCAGAATGAAAAGCAATAGGCTTACCATGTTGTAGAAGAACTGCACCCATAGCATAATCACTAGCATCAGTTTGTATCTCAAATGGCTGTCTCAAATCCGGTAATGCAAGGAGTGGAGCTGAACTAATCTTCTCTTTCAAAGATTCGAAAGATTTTTGCTACTTGCCTCCCCATTGGAAAGCATGCTTCACACTTGTCACTGCATGCATAGGAGCTGCTATAGTAGAGAAGTTAGAGATAAAATTCCTCCAATATTGAGCTGCACCCAAAAAACTTCTTACCTCTGTTATGGATTTGGGAGTAGGCCACTTCACAATAGCCTCAATCTTAGCAGGATCAATTCTCAAAGCACTTCCTCCTACTATGTGTCCCAAATAAACCAAATAAGTCTTTCCAAATCCACACTTTGACATTTTAAGAAATAACTGATTCTTCTTCAAAACATCAAGTACTTTGTAACATGCATGACATGATCTTCTCTAGACTTGCTGAAAATTAAGATGTCATCTAAGTAGACAATAACAAAATCATCAATAAAAGGACGCAAGACATCATCCATTACCCGCATGAAAGTTGCAGGTGCATTGCACAAACCAAACGGAATCACAAGCCACTCAAAGAGTCCTTGTTTGGTTTTGAAGGCTGTCTTCCAAATGTCACTTTCTTCAATTCTTACTTGATGATATCCATTGCGCAAGTCTAGTTTAGTGAAATATCGAGCATCTTTCAGCTGGTCTAGCAAATCATCTATCCTTGGGAGTGGGTAACGATTCTTTACCGTTATCTTGTTCAAGGCCCTGAAATCAACACACATCCGCCAAGTGCCATCTTTCTTTGGAATCAATACAATCGATGACCCACATGGCGAAGTACTTGGCCTTATGAAACCCTTGTCCAACAAGTCCTTGATTTGCTTCTTTATTTCAGCATTCTCCATAATAGACATGCGGTACATGCCTATGTTTGGAAGAGGACAATCTGGATGCAAATGGATTTCATGCTGAATCTCCCTCTTAGGAGGCAAACCTGTTGGCTCCTGAAACATCTCATGATATGCATCAACTACATCATACAGATCTGATTTAAGTTTTGGATCGCAATTGTCAAATGACTCATGATTCACATCAACCTTGGGCTTAATCATAAGAAGAAGAAAATTCTTACTTGAATTGACCAACCTTTTTACCTGTCCTGCATTCACTATCACTATATTTGTCTTCTTGCGATGAGCTCTAACAATGAACTCCTTGCCATCTTTGAACATATGATATTTGTTTTCATGGCGATGAAAGATAGCTTTCCTGTCAAACAAGTAAGGACTTCCCAAAACAATTCCTGCTATATCAAAAGGTACCACATCAAGTTCAACTGTGTCAATAAAATGTGCAGTAATTGCAAAGCGCAATGTGCACTTTCTTGAAACTTGTAAATTTGCATCCTTGCAAATCCATCCAAGTGGATATGGCTTCGGATCTGGAACCGTCTCAAGTTTAAGCTGCTTGACCAAGTCCTCTGATATAAGGTTTGCTTGTGACCCACTATCAAAAAGTGTGTCAATTTTAGTATGTTTTGAAATCACCCTCACATGAAATAGTTCAATTCTTTCTTCCTCATTAGGTGCTTGTACATGGCAGTTTGAGGTACTAGTGCTGGCTTGAGTTTCAATTTCTTTTCCCTTCAAGTTTTTCAAACCCATGGCTGCAATTTTGGTTTCATCACCTGAATCTTCCCCTAAATCTTGTGGTGTAGATGTAGTAGCAACAATTTTCTGTTTCCCTTTGGATTTGTTAAATTGAGGTCTTTTTTCAGGATATAATTTCCAACAGTTTTTCTCCTCATGACCTGGTTTAGAACAGTGTTTACAAATCACTTTCTCACTCTCCTGTTTGACAGATGCATTCTATTTGCCCTTTCCCTTGGAGGTTTTCTCTTTGTTTTTCCCCTTGGGGGGCCTGTTTCTACCCTCTTCAAATGTGTTTTTTCCCCTTGCCTCTAAATGGGTAGCTTGGACACAAACCTCGTCCAGGCTAGTAGGGTTAAACATCAAGATGGTGTGACTAAGGTAGCTATGCAAGCCACCGATGTATTTCAGCAAGGTTTCTTGGGTTTGTAAATCTACCCCTAACAAGAGAGCTCTTCTCCCGAATTCTTGGATGTAGTCTTGGACACTCTGACCCTTAAGCTGTCTGAAATTTTGCCAATTCATAATGGCTTTCTGCATGTGAGCAAGAGGATAAAACTGTTTTCTAATGGCTAATAGAAATTCAGGCCATGTTAAGGTAACCTTACCAAATTTTTTTATCTCCTCTTTAGTCTTGGTCTCCCACCAGACCAGTGCTGCTCCATCCATTCTCAAAGAAGCCAACTGAATCTTTGTGGCATCATCATGCATATTTTGGATCCTCAAGTAAACTTCCAACTGCCTAATCCAGTTGTCAAGCTTTTCTGCATTCACTTCACCATTAAACATAGGTAATTCGAATTTTACATCAAGCTTAAAAAAATGACTTTTTCCAGAGGATCTATGCTTATGAACAGAAGAAGACGAAGATGAAGAGGAAGAAGGTGAAGATGGGGGTGGTGGATCACCATTTCCTCCATGTCCTTTCTTGGAATGATCATCATGCTTCTTACCTCCTTAAGAGCCCTCTCCTTCATGTGGATGTTTGGACCCTTCTCTAGCCAATTTCTCATTTCTTTCTTGGTACAATATCCTCACCATTTCAGTGAGGTCCAAGAAAGCCTTTCTGAAGACTCTTTCTTCTTCTCTTGGATCTGTCTCTATAGGAATTTCTCCTTCATGTTCAGACATCCTTGAAGCTTCTGCTGAGACTCTTGAGGGTGAAATTGAAGGTGGAGGTGATGGCTCTCTGGCATTCCTTGATTGAGGATTCTCTCGTTCTCTAGTCAACTATCCTTCCCCTCTTTTAAGTTTCAACCTGGTAAGCATCAATACTTTGCAAGACAGTTAGAAGATCTTTTCACAAAAAACCTGGGCTCCGATACCAACTTGATCTGAATTTGAAACTACTTGAAATTTGTTTGCAAGGTATTCAATTCAGAATTAAACATGTTTAAAAGATTTCCATGTCTTGCAGAAAGAAAACACATGAAATTTTCAGCTTTTCATGACCCATTTAAGCATACCAGAGTTATTTCCTTTTACTATTTAACACATTAAAATGAATTTTTTCTGCAAAATAATTCAACCACAAATGCAAAAGAAGTTGATAAAGCAGTTCACCCCCTCCAGGGCTATGTCTGCTAGGTCCAAATCTCCCAACCGGGCTTGTCCTTGTTTTTATTAAATGCTCAAATTGAAAATACAGCTGAATAGAAGCATCTATAGGAGAAATAGATAGTAACAATGGATTCAGAACACTTGAATCCTTCAGGATTGACTATTGGATCACCTCCAATGGATACCTGCAACCCTATACAGTCTTCACAAAATTGGGCCCTAGTGGCTCCTAGAACTTTCACGGCTCCAAAACCTCTGCAAATGACCTTAGATGGCTATAAGACCTGCACCAATGGCTTCAGAGGGTCAAAAATACCCAAAATAAAAAACAAAATCGTCCAAAACCGACTTTCCTAGCCAAAGTTATGGCCATTTAAAGTTTCTCCAGTTTGCCCCTAGAAAAACTCCAGCTAACTTTAGTTAACTCCAGATAGCTCCGCCAATTATGGCGGGTCCGCCAAATTTGGCAGTCCTGCCAAAATTTCGCCAACTTAACTGCAGTTACATTTAATGTTTGGGTGGTTGCCTCAGATTTCGTGCTGGCGGAATATTCCTTTTTTAATTTTTTTTTGAAAAATTAAAATTTCTAATGTTATGGACAAATTCTTCTTTTTGCGATAACTTCCTCATACGGCGACCGTTTTTCGAACCGTTTGTGGCTCCGAAATCGGGAAGATGAGCACTTTCTCCATTCATTCAACTTTGAACCAGTTCTAAGCACTTTAAATTTTGAGCATTTTACGACACTTAGGACATGAGCACCTGATCATTAGCAATCAGATCTATCCCATCCATTATCGGATCACATAATTATAATTCATTATGATCTTAATCCAGCATTAGATCTCATCACAATCAATCAATTTGAACATTCAAAATACTGTCACTAGAACACAAAGCATAACCCAGAACTCTGCATCAACAACCAGAACCAACTACAACTTCAAACATCATAGTTCATAAGGTATATGCTACTTCTATGTGTCGAACCAGTGTGTATACGCACTTTTACCAAAGCGAAAAAGTGTACATATATGAAAGTACTAACTTAAAACTTCACAGCTATTCCAGACTTCAGTCATACCCAGATCATAACATTTACATAATAAAACATGTGTCAGTATTCAGATCTAGACTATCCATGATCAAACCACATAATGATAATTCATTTCATGCTTTATGATCCTGATCCATCATCCATCATCAACCACATAGGTGCATCCCTAGTTCAGATCAAGCAAAGCATCAGAAGCTCATAACCTGCATATATGATCTAACACTTCATAAGATATTCAATTCTTGCACTCCTTGGCCTAATGATCTTCTTCTCCTTATATAGTTTTAGGCCTTTCTCAATACCTTGGACCAAAACTGCTTAGGACCAATACCTTGGACCAAATACCTAGGGTCAATACCTCGCACCAAATATCTTGAACCAAATACCTTAGATCAATACCTTGGACCAAATACCTTGGACCAAAATACCTTGGTTTTCCAGCATGTACTCGCTTTTCCTCCTGTGAAAGTGCATGTATACATATATGCTCCTTTTTTTCTGTTAACCCGAGTATAGATGCTCTTTTTGTCCAGTGAACCTGCGTATACAACTTATCATATTTGAAAATGTCATTTTTATTCAACTTCTTGATTCTAATATGTATTCCTTTGTTCCTTCATCCTATTCTTTTTTACCATGACTTTGTTACCTCTGAATAGACCTGTTATAATGAGATTTTCCATTGTACATTACTTCTGAACTAATTCCTTTGAACTGCCCTACATTTTGTCACATTTGTAAACACAACTACCATGCATTCTGTCACTTTTGATATCTCTCCTATAGATTCATTTAGTTATGTAGATTCATCTAGTTACCATATACAAGTGAGTTGTTCTACTACAAGTGGGTTGCCATCAAGTACAACACATACATCATAATGCCAGCAATCTCCCCCTTTGGACTTGATGACAACCATGTTGTTTTTTATTACTGCAAGCTATAGAAACTGTTAGAGATAACAGCCAACACCAAAATACTCTCCCCCTTTGACATCAAGGGCAAAGGGCAGACCAAGATATTCTCCCCCTTTGACCTCAAGGGCAAAGGGCAAACCAAAGTGAAGGCTTTCATATCTGAGCAATTGATCATGCTCCCCCTAGGCACATGCTAAATTCGTTGATTAAACTCCCCTTTTGTACATGTTGTGATGCACTAAACTGTCCATGCTCCCCCTGAGCACATGCAAAGTCTGCAAAAATATTTTCCAAAAGAATAACATGACTCTATAACTAAACTAAGTGAGTATGAAATTCCTATCACCAATGAATCATATATACATCAATCTCCCAACCAAGTGGGGATATACCAATTGTTTATACATTATTGAAATATAGCAATTATTACATCATCCTTCCCATGCATAGTGGGGGTACACATTACATCATATGACCAAAAAGGACTCATTAAAAGACTATGAAAGACAGAGACATATTATTACATCATGGGCATTTATATGACCTTTTCATCGAGTGATATACATGATGTTTATAACAAAGACCAAAGATCTAAACAAGACCATGATAGTCATCAACAACTATCATACACCATGTATGATCTGCACCATAAGCATCTGTCAATCAACATCCAGACCAGCAACCTGTATATGTCCATCATTAGTTCCCAAGATATGACAATGTAATTACCATCAACCTGTGACAAAGTATGTTGCATATAGATATCAATTCATCCTCTTGATCTCATCAATATCAACTTGCTCTGTTTCCTTAGTAGAAAGAGCCTTATCATAACCTTCCATGAATCAACCTAGCATATGTCATATCTCCAATTATTCACATCATATCATATGTATGTGAAAACACCATAGTCATCATCTATGATCATAACATCATCATCTAGAACTGCATGATCTTTCCACAAGAACCCTCAATATATCAACCATGTATGATCACTAGGGAACATCCCACATTTGATAGGCATCAACCATGATAATCAACATATGTGAATATCAAACCTATCATCATAAAGTAAGAATTCATCATCATTATGTGAATAAGTAAGCCATGTATTGATTCAGATCTTCCATAGAATCAAAGTCACTAGGAGGAGCGCGGCAATGAAGGCGTTTAGGTTTTCAGAAGATATTCACAGTGCCGCCGCGGACCCAAAAGAACAGATCCGCCCCGGATCGGCTAGAGATCTGGTCGATGGACGCTCTGAGCATGGAGCCCTCTCTGGGTACTGGATCGAATATGCGGATGGAAAGGATTTTCATGCATCGAAGGTGCAGAGAGGCTACTCCACGGCGGCATCAGGAACTTTTCTTCCGGTGTTTTATACTCCAAGACAAGTGGTCTTCATTCTGTTACGTCTTGATATGCCGTCGGACGAGAATTTTTGGCACAGGAATGGAAGATCTGCTGGCGACTGTGAAGGGAAGAGGCATCTGCAAGCCTTTATGGCCTATTTAGGCACCCTGTGGTTTCGATATATCGACCGAGGAAGTTTATTCAGAGGAAAAGCCGCAGATCAAGCTGAGGGTGGGTGTAGGGCCCTGGCTCCATGGCGTCTCAAGTTTCCTAAGCCCTCTACAATGTAGGTCTGGTTTTATCTGCCCTTTCTTGGCATTTTTAGGCTGCACGGTTCAGATCCGGCCTACCCTGTCCACAAAGACAGCAGATCGGGGCCGGACCAAAAAGCCTGGGGACTGCATGGAGTAGATCCGCTCCTCCCAGTAACGCAGGGGCCTAAATTTTGCAGAATGGGCTTGGAATCACAAGATCTAGCCCATATGTGGGTACAGCCAAAGCCCATGAAGAAGATCGAAGGCACAAATAATAGATCGTGCAGAACTTTTGCAGAACCAGTCATGCAAAAGGACAAACGAGTAAAAACGGGGCAGGTAACTAATAACTGTTTTCAGATTCTGATTAAACCCCCTCAGGGGAAATCTCGATTAGTATGGGTGCATGCAGGTGATACCCCCATGCAGCTAAAACGACAAATATGGGCAGAAATGGGGTACCCAGTTCAGGCCCAGCATCTGATCAGTGGAAGACGGTCCCTTCAGGACTGTAGATCTCTGGGAAGTTATGAGATTGGGCCAGGATCAAGCATTATTTTAAATCTCAGATTGAGAGGAGGGGCTCTGCCTCAGGGACAGTCAAACTCCTCAAGGGGAGGATCTACATCAAAACCCACAGGATCCTATCGCGACGCAGCAAAAGGGAAAGAACCTCAAAAGGGGAAAGAACACTCAGCTGTTAATACACCTCCAGGGCAGTATATCGTGGATGAAGTACCAGAGAACCCCTCCATACCTCTGGATATCCCAGAGGTACAGGGCATTTTCTCAGATCTACAAAAAAAAACAGTTATATGTAGATTTAACGGATTCTGGCCCAAAACGGATGCTTTGTACCAATGGATCCACACGGTCTGGACAACAAACTGCCAGATCCATCTATGCTCGAAGGGTTTCTTCATAGTAATCTTCCGTGTTGAAGAAGAAAGGGAAAAAGCACTCACTGAAGGACCATGGTTCTGGGGCAGTGCGGGATTATTTGTTACCCCTTGGTTTCCGGAGTTTGATCCAAACACCATGGTGGTATCAAGGATGCCGGTATGGGTAAGGTTGCATAACCTTCCGATACATTTTTGGCACTTCAAGACCTTATTAGTTATAGGAAACTCCCTGGGGAAGATGTTAAAGATCGATACTAAAAGACATTTAAAAGGAATCTTTACTTTTGCTAGAATATGTGTTGAGGTAGATCTCAGTCAAGGTCTACCGGAAAGCATCATTCTGCTTTTCAACAATACTCAGTGGAAACAACCTCTGGACTATGAGAATACAGCTTTCAGATGCAAAGGATGTCAACAAACAGGCCATTTGTTCAATGCATGCAAAAGCTTTAACAAGAGCAAGCCACAACAAAGGAAGCACAAAGGATGGCAGAACATAGATTTTGTAACAAAGAGGAGAACCGCGGGAAAGAAAGCTCCCTCACTATCAGAAGAAGATGAAACAGAAGCAGAGGAGGATGATACCACACTAGAGGAAGTTGAAACAGAGAACCAGAAGGAAAAAATAGTAGTCAACAAGGATTCACAGCCTCTCTCAAATAAGGCAGAGTCCCAGCAAAATCAGGCAGAGATGACAAGCATGGATCAAAGCATGGGAGGCATCAAACGACAACATCACTCAGACACTTTAGATTCAGATAAAGAAACAGGACATCTGAATGTAACAACACAGTTAGTCATTGCTTCAAATGAGGCCATTGTGGGAGAATGGCGCAAGGTTGAAAAGAAAAAGGGGAGAAAAACCTGAAGCCTAAATTCAGGCTTTTTTCTCTTTTCTTGTCCTTCTATTCTCTTTTCTTACTTTCTTTGTGCACGTTAGTTTCCTAACGATGCGGGCCATATGGCATCTCTCTATTTTTGCTCTACTGCATAAGCTGGTGTAACTTTTTCATTAATTCTTTAATAAAAGGTTACCGTTTTTTCCTTGGAAAAAAAAAAGTAAGCCATGTATTCGAATATCCATGTTTTCAAATGGCTATGGAACCTGTAACAACACCATTCTCTTGGCTAACCAACAATATCTATCAATATGAAGCTTAAGTAATCATCCTTGTATCCAATCATAATGTATATCCATCAAAGAGATAGAAATATGTACCTAGCAAACCATGAGCTCATAGTCATGTGTCAAGATTTATTGATATCATCAATAGCAACAATCCTCAACCATGTGAAAGCCGAGAACTATAGGAAACTTGCACCATATGAACTTTATGCATCTTTGAAGGCATGTTGACGAGTGACTCATAATCACTTAATGAAGTTGTGTACTCAAGCTTTGTACTTCTCCTTGTCCTTATGAATATCATCATGTAATAAAAATATATGTACTGTATGCATTATCAAAAAGTCATCTGCAATCATCTAGAAATCTGATCTGAATAACAACTATGTAACCCCAAGAAATACAAGTATCGTCATCATAGGCAACTTATAACCATACCATATCATGATGTATCAAAACAATTTAGCCACATAAGCATCATCACCATTGATAAGAATCATTTAGTACCAAAGACTTCCAAACATAATGCCAACAATGCAATATTAGAAGCCTATCATATTCTCCACCTGAACCTATGCCACCTGTTCACTGTCAGATCTGATCTTTGCATATATCAGTAAGAAATATCAAGGCATCATCATCAATCTGATATACATCAGCTTTTTAACAGCTTATGAGCACTAACACATTTCCACACATCATCAGCAGATTGTAACCATCATTAAACAAAGCATATAATTGTCTGAACCATATCAGACCCCTTTTCCTGAGTCTGTCCCACTTCTTTTTCTTCAAACCAACATATACGTGACTGTGCAGCTTAGATCTCACGTATATATGTGACTTGTCTTCATGAAAATCACGTATGAGATTTAGAACACTGAATTTCCACACTTTTAGCTTCCCCTGAGTCTATTATGTCTATACACTGTGCTATGCCACATCTTTCTGACTGTACTTCCTTCTTCTTCCATATCTGCGAGTGTGATGATGTTTTCTCCTTTTGGTATGGTCCCCTAAATTTTCTCCTACAATCCTTTGCTATATGTCCAAACTTGTTATATGCATAACATCTTACATGTTTCATATTCCTTTGCTAGCAGTCAATGGCTTTGTGACCAAACATATTGCAAGAAAAACAATATCCCTTAAAGTACCTCGAAGCTGATGATATTTCTGTGTGATGGTCTTGAACCATCCTACTTCTACATTTCACTACAACATGTCCAAAATTATGACATGTAAAACATTCAACATTATTCATTGGAGGAATTAACTGACTATATTTTCTTTGAATAATTTCTTTCCTTGGTTGTTGATGGGGTTGACCTCTCATCTCCTTGTTGAGCATTTCAGATTTTGCATTAGAGTTCCTTGTCTCACCTTGTGAGCTAGATTCACCTTCAACAGATTCATGAAAACCAAGACTATATTTGATGGCAAGAGACCTTTGAGTACTAAGAATATCATCCAAAATCTTAGTACTATCTTGAAATCGTAAAAGTTTATTGTTTTCTTCTAATTTACCTTTTAGGATTTTTACCTCAACCTAATATTGCTCTTCCTTTTCAAGATACTACTTCTTCATTATTTATTTAGATTTTCTTCCTTCTTCCACTTGTTTCCTTAATTCGAGAACTTCATTTTCTTGTTCTTCAAGTGCTTGGAGTAGTTCTTCATTCTTCTTATTTGATTTTTCAAGATCTTCTTTTAGAGAGAGGATCTTAGCTTCAAGACTTTCATAGTAATTGGATCTATCTTTAATTTTCTTGATTGTTGTACTCTTTTCACTTACTTCATTTCTTAATGATTTCACTTCATCCTGTAGATTTTGACATTGATCTTCATTTTCTTTGTACTGTTTCCTTACCTTGTTTCCTTCCTCCAACTGATATTTTAATCTGGTAACTTCTTGTTTGTAAGAAAACTCCCTTTTATCAATTAGATCTTCTTGATCTATAATTATATATGTGAGCCTTTTAAATTCTTCTTCTATTTGATTTCTTTCTCTTTCACCCATAAGAGCAAGTTTAGTTGTTTCGCTGTCACTTTCACTATCTTCAAGTGAATAGAGAAATGTATCACCAAAGGACAACAAATTCACACCTGATAGTTCTTTTGCTTGTTCATCTTCATTCTAAGGTGATTTTGAATCTGAAGAGTTGCTTCCACATAATCCCCAATTGTCTCTCGCACTGTCATAGTTCCTTTGGGATGCCTTCTTCTTTTCATGTGCTTTCTTCTTTAGCTTCTTTCCCATTGTTTCTATGGATCTCCTTTAAGCAATAAAGCTTCCGTCAAAGGACCTGCTCTAATTCCAATTGTTGGAAATAATACTGAGAGGGGGGGGTGAATATGTATTTATAAATCAATAACCTTTTCATTTTCATAATCAGATTTATATACGCTACTTCAGTGAAGAGAACTCGTGTGTGCACGCAACTGTTCTTAAGGAAACCAATGTATATCCAGTGAACTTATGATTCAATTAATTCATCATATGTTGATCTTTAATCAGTGCATCAGTACTTTATTAAACATTAAACAGTAACCATGTGCAGTAATAATAGAATAAACCATCACACATAAGCAACACACGTGAACACCAAGATTTAAGGTGGAAACCCAATGTGGGTGAAAACCACCTACTGTTGTCATCTCTATCTTCTTTTAGTAATAAGAAAATTTGTTTACAACCTTGTACTGGTGCGGACTCATACTATTACGCAGGATTCTACCTGCAGAAGGTTACAACCTTCTCTCATTCTCCGACTTCTACTGGAAGGGAGCTACAACCCCCTAGCTCTTGTACTAGCCAATATGTTTACTAGTGCGTAGGCGCCAGCCTACTGAAGGCTCCAACCTTCACTCATTTTCCAGCTACTACTAGAAGGGATCTCTAACCCCCTGGCTCTTGTACTAGCCGATATGTTTACCAGTACGTAGGCACCGACCTACAAAAGGCTATGACCTTCTCTCTTCCTCTAGGGACCACGTTTCATGAACTTTCAGACTGGTTACTCTTGGTACACAACACCACAATTTGAAGGCCACATTTCATCAAATTTTCATACTTGACCCATCAACAACATTGAAGCTCAAACTTAATCACCACTACAATACAACCATCAAATACATCTGCATTAACCAACATTCAGTTAATCTGAACAATTAGATCACTGACACCAGAACACTGTGCTGGACCCAGAAACTTGCATCATCATTTAGAACCAGCTGCAACCTCATAAAAACCATGCATCAGAGTGTATACACTACTTGGTTGAACCCAAATTGTGTGTATATGCTACTTCCTTTAGCCCAACTTGCGTATATCTCTAAAGATACTAAATCATAAAAATTCTAAACCACAAACTATACCAATCAATGACATTCTAAATATCTATTGTCGTATTACTGAGTTCTAAACAAATAGCAACAAGGATCACCCTTCCTTCTCAATCAATCAATCAATTAGACTCAATTTCCTTATATATTCAGTTCTACTTTCAGATCTAAGAAGACATCATTGACAAACAACAGTAAAATAGTAGTACTGATCTGATAGATCAATCATCCTTGAACATCAAGCTTTTCTTTTGCATACGCTACTTGGAAGAGTCGAACCAATGTGTATACGCAACTTCACCAAAGCGAACCAGCGTATAGATCTGCAAATACTTACTTATAACTTTGTTGCACTTCCCGACTTCAGACATACCTAGATCATCATATATAAAGGATAAAATATGTGTTAGCAATCAGATCTAGCCCATCCATTATCACATCACATAATGATAAGTCATTATGATCCTGATCCATCATTAGATCTCATCACAATCAATTAATGTAAACATTCAGAATACTATCACCAGAATGTAGTCACCAGAACACAAAGCATAACCCATAACTCTGCATCAACAACCAGAACCAACTACAACTTCAAAAATCATAGTTCATAAGGTATACGCTACTTCGTTGTGTCGAACCATCATGTATATGTGCTTTTACCAAAGTGAAACAACGTACATATATGCAACTACTAACTTAAGACTTTACATCTATTCCAGACTTCAATCATACCCAGATCATGACATTTATAGAATAAAACATGTGTCAGTATTCATATTTAGACTGTCCATGATCAAACCACATAATGATAATTCATTTCATGCTTTATGATCTCAATCCATCATCCATCATCAACCACGTAGGTGCATCCCTAGTTTAGATCAAGCAAAGCATCAAAAGCTTATAACTTGCATATATGATCTAACACTTCATAAGATATTCAATTCTTGCATGCCTTTGCCTAATGATCTTCTTCTCCTTATATATTTTTAGGCCTTTCTCAATACCTTGGACTAAACCACTTAGGACCAATACCTTGGACCAAATACCTAGGGTCAATACCTCGGACCAAATACCTTGGACCAAAATACCTTGGTTTTCCAACATGTACATGCTTTTCCTCCTGTGAAAGTGTGTGTATACGTATACGCTCCTTTTATTATGTTAACCCGCGTGTATATGCTCTTTTTATGTAGTGAAGCCCCATATACAACTTATCATACCTGAAAATGTCCTTTTTATTAAACTTCTTGATTATGATATGTAGTCCTTTTATCCTTCATCCAATTCTTTTGTACCATGACTTTGTTACCTCTGAATAGACCTGTTATAATGAGATTTTCCATTGTAAATTACTTTTGAACTGATTCCTTTGAACTTCCCTGCATTTTGTCACATCTGTAAACACAACTACCCTGCATTTTGTCACATATGTAAACACAACCACCATGTATTTTGTCACTTCTGATATCTCTCTTGTAGATTCATCTAGTTACCATATACAAGTGAGTTTTTCTACTACAAGTGGGTTGCCATCAATTACAACACATACATCATAATGCCAACATAATGCATCCACAAGTGTCACTCTAGTTGACCAAAGATTCCCTCATCAAAAACTCATGCATGTTGATTCTGAGAAAGACCCAATTAAGACTAGAGTGAAAGGACAGTGTACTATCAGTGGTATTATTTATTGGAGTGTAAATATCATGCATGCATCAGAGATTGATCCTATGTTTGCATTATGCAGTTTTGGAAGCATGAATTCCCTTTAAATACGGGCTATTCATCCTACGAATTACGCAAGGAAATAGGGGCTTGTAGAGCTACAAAATTGGCTAAGTGTTGGAAAATAGATTGCTTGTGAGCTGAGAGAGTTGAGCATACTTGTGCAAAATTGTTCTAGTGAGAACAAGCTTTGTATCCTCATTCATATTTTTGATATATGTAATATAGATAGCGGGGTTTTGAGCAATGGATTTCCCCATATACATCTTGTGTTATGTGCCATTGATTTATCTTCTTCTTTTTCATATTGTTTTCATCAATTTATTGGCTTCTTTTGGTTGAAAGTAGAAGTATACTCTTGTCTTGTTCTTTAGTACATTGCATGAGCTTGTGAATCTATAGGATTTTCTACATGGTATCGGAGCTGAGAACAGTATACTACAGGAGATTTCGAAGTTTTTAGTTTTGGGTTACAAGCGAAATTTGAATTTGTAATACATACTTCAGGATCAACAGATGGCATTCTACAGTTTTCGGCTTGAGTATGCCTTGGAAGGAAGCTTGAATTTTATAGCCTGGAGGGACATAATGGAGGTTGTGCTAGAGGATAATGGCTTTAAGGAATTCATTGATCAAGAAATTCCTAATACAACAACATCGAATGCAAAAAATTTGGCCAAATGGAAGAAGTGTGTGGTGAAGACGAGGCGGATAATCCTTGAGGGAGTTCGAGACCACATTTTCTCGAGCCTCCATTGCAAGGAAACTTTGTATTATATGTGGAAAAAATTGATGAATTTGTATCAGAACAGAAGTGACCAAAGGAAATTGGAACTGAAGGACAAACTTTGAAAAATCACAATGGAGAAAGGCAACACGATTCCAAAATACTTGACCAAGTTCACTGAGTGTCATCATGAACTTAAAAGTGTTGGAATCATGGTTTTCATGGATGATATGGTGAGTCTTTCTCTTCTAGGACTCCCAAAGAGTTGGCATAATTATCAAGACTCTGTCAATGGTCGGGAGAAGTCGGATTGGGAACGAGTGTAGTTAGATTTGATGCAGGAGGAGATCAAGAGGAACACCAGGGATGGCTCTTCATCAAATACTGATGATGAAGAGAATTGTGTCCTAGAAATTAAGGCGAAGAAGGGTAAAGGGAAATTTTCCCATTCCAAATCGAATTCTTATCATGGAGGTAAGAAAAAAGACATGATGAAAATTAAGTGCTTTCATTGTCATGAGCTAGGGCATTTTACTAAAAATTGTCCACTCAAGAAGTTCATGAAGAAGTCCTCAAGAAGAATGATGGGTGAGTATTTGGCCTCTTAATTCGAATTGGAATTTTGTCTCATTGCATCCATGGTTTCATTAGTGATGGGAACTGTATGGTACTTAGATAGTGGAGCTTCATTGCACATGACTAGCGACAAAGAGTTATGTAGTGACTTGTCGACCAGTAGGATGATAGTGGTTTGCATGGATGTTAGACTCAATAAGGAGAATTCCGTGTGAGTTTACCTTTGAGAGGGAGCTTTAGCTACATTTGGATGAGGAGATTTTAGCTCCTAAGGTTGAGGAGCCTTAGATTCATGTGGAGCAGCCACATGTAGAGGATTCGAGAGTGGAGACATCCACTCAAGTAGAGTATTCCAGAGAGGGAAGAAAGTGCACCAGAGAGGCTAATAGATCATTGGATGATGCATGGGAGAATGTGGGAGCACCCACTTCTCAGTGCAGCTAGAGGAGGCCACCTGAGTTGTACACTAGATACATGACTCTTATGGGCGAATGTATTGTGACAAAGCCATCTTCCTTTAAGGAAGCAGTGAAGCATTCGGTTTGGGTTGATGCCATGGTGGAGGAGTATGATTTAATAGTTCGTAATAGTGTTTGGGATGTGGTCCCGAGACCAGAGACAAATTCAGTGGTGAGCTCATGTTGGTTTTACAAGGTAAATGCAAATAGTAGTGTGGAGAAGCACAAGGCTACATTTGTGGCCCGTTGCTTTTCACAGTAGAGCAGATTGACTATGATGAGACCTTTGCTCCTATTGTAAGGTACTCACCAACCATATCTATATTGGCACTATCAGCACAAATGGGTTGGAAGATACATCAAATGGATGCGAAGACAACCTTCCTTAATGGCATGATTGAGGAAGAGGTGTACATATAGTAGCCTAAAGGTTTTGAGACCTTTGACCATGAGTTGCATGTGTGTCTACTCAAGAGAATGATGTATGTGTTGAAGCAAGCACCCTGTGCTTAGTACACTAGGATAGATAGCCAGTTCACTGAATTGGGCTTATCGAGGAGTGAAGTAGATGCGAACCTATACCACATAGTGGTGGAAGGTAAAATGTTGATAATTGTACTTTATGTTGATGATCCCATAGTGATAGGTGATGATTAGCTGATCAAGCCTTGTAAGGAGGACCTTGCAAGAGAGTTTGAAATGAAAGACATGGGGCTCATGGAGGTATGGCAGGGAGATGGGGAGTTGTTTGTATCTTAGGGCAAGTATGTCAATGAAATACTTAGGAGATTCTGTATGGAGCACAAAAAACCCATAGGGACTCCTCTAGCAGATAACTAGATGAAGGAGGATGATACTTCAAGGGAAGTAGTAGAAGCTACTGTTTACATGCAGCTTGTGGGTTCACTCATGCACTTGGTGAACACACGACTGGATATGTGCTATGCAGTTAACTAGCTTAGTCAAGTGATGGTTAGACCTACCATGTTGTATTGGAAGGTGGAAAAGCATGTGTTGAGATGCCTCAGCGAAACTTCTCAGTATGTATTATGGTACAGATAGACAGAGGGAGTGAAGCTTCAAGGATTCACCGATACAGATTGGGCGAGGAGTCCATCCGACCAGAAGAGCACATTAGGAGGTATCTTTAGTGTTGGGTTAGTGGCAGTTTCTTGGTACAATAGGAAACAGAGATCAGTTGTACTCAGTTCGGTAGAGGCAGAGTACATGGCTACGAGTCAGGCAACATGAGAGGCTATATGGATGAGGAAGATCCTAATTGGTTATTTGGTCAGCATATGGATCCAACTATGATTTACCGCGATAATTAGAGTTGTATCAAACTCTCTGAAAATCCAATTTTTCATGATCGGTCCAAGCATATTGATATCTGATATCATCATCTCATAGATTGTGTACTGAGGTGGATTATGTTCTTAGAGTACATTCCCACGAAGGAGCAAGATGCTGACATTTTGACAAAGGCATTGTCAATATGTAAATTTGAGTTTCACAGAGACAGGATTGGGGTAGCTGATAATCCTTTTCTTGTTAAGATGGAGTGTTGAGAAATGGCAACAAGAAATTCCAGTTTAATTTGTCCTTGAATTAAACTGAGAATTAAAATTGAATTCCAGTCTCATAGAAACTTTTAAATAGTTAATTAAGTTTAATTAACTTAATTAGCTTAGCAATTTTTAGTTGGAAGTCTTTCTGTAGTCATGTATATGTTCTCCCTAAGTTTTAGGGGTCTAGTATGAGTTTAAATTGAGTTGGAAATTAGAATATCACTCAGCTTAATGAGTTAAGTTCAATTAAATTAGTTCTAAACTGTTTGTGGAACTAATAGAGAGTTAACAGTTGGTTGGTGCACTAGTGCATCCATAAATGTCACTCTGGTTAACTAAAGATTCCCTTATCAGAAACTCACGTATGTCGACTATGAGAAAGACCCAGTTGATACTAGAGTGCATGGATAGTGTACTATTAGTTGTATTATGTACTGGAGTGTAAATATCATGCATGCTTCAGAGATTGACCCCATGTTTGGATTGCGCAGTTTTGGAAGCATGAATTCCATTTAAATACGGGCTATGCATCATAGGAATTACGCAAGGAAATATGAGCTTAGAGAGTAGCAGAATTGGATAAGTGTTGGCCAAGAGCATGCTTGTGAGTTGAGAGAGTTGAGCATACTTGTGCCGAATTTTTCTAGTGAGAAAAAGCTTTGTATCTTGACTCATATTTATGATATATGCAATACAAATAGTGGGGTTTTGAGCAGTGGCTTTCCCCATATACATATTGTGTTATGTGTCATTGATTGATATTCTTCTTGTTCATATTATTTTCATCGATCTATTGGCTTCCGCTGGTTGAAAGTAGAAGTAGATTCTTGTCCTATGATTTAGTACATTTCAAGAGCTTGTGAGTCTACATGATTTTCTACAATTTTAACCAGGAGCTACAAGAATACTTTAATTTTGTATTAGTTCATGTTACTCTAAAATATAGAATGTTTAAACTAATTTTAAATTTGCATTTTGAAACTCATTTTGTAACTTGACTCCATAAGATACAAATATTTTAAATTTTTGTGTGTGGAATAAAGGATTTGTAGAAGAGTCATTTATGTGAGAGAGCTTTTGTCCCCACACTTTTGCACCTTTGCATAGATTCCCCCTCTACACATTGCAAAAAGGTCAATTTCATGTTATTTGACACATATTTTCACATTACACAAATTTTTTTTGGGAAAATGTCGCATAAAATCAACCAACCTCTTGCGGAGCAGATCACAACATATTAAAACATTAATTAAGGCTTTATCCTATGATTAAAAAAATCGCTCCTTTTAGTAAATATAAGTATTTCCACCATTTATTTGGTGAATGGATGCTTAATAAGGACATCATTTGAATGTTTAGTAGCATTATGTAATGCTCACTAGGTCGGAAAAAACCTAATAAGGTGAAAAGGGCTTCACGACTATTATCCGCCATAGCAGATTCAAGGATGTGCGGTAGAAGAGTATGTGTGGGAGAACCTTTATTTCCCCACATCTACACCTCCACACAAATTCCCCCGTTGCAGACTTCTTCTGCACATTGAAAAATGTAAATTATCACATTATTTGACACATATTTTCTTGTTCTATTGCAAAATTTTGGCGAAATGACACATAAACTCAGTCAACTTCTCATATCATGGACTAGTGATCCAAATTGTCTCAGCTACCAGAATTAATCAACATCTTTTAGTTATGTGATGTTAGTAGAATTGCATATGAAAGAGTATGAAAAAACACATGTGCATACTTTAAAGAAGAGGAAACATCATGATAGCCATCAAATCAAAGCACACACACACATTGATAATGGAGTTCACTCGATGTGGGTTATGTCTCTAGACCTAGTGTCAAGAGTGGGGAGGCCACTTCTTTAAATTTTGCAAGATGATAATGACTACATGGTACGTTCTTTGTCATTACAAGGATAAACTCCGTCAACTAGAGTGGCATGTCTCTCCACAAGACGTTCTCCTATAGGAACTCTCACTCATATGGGTCTTCCTTTAGCATGACAAGATAATAAATTCTCACATGAAGTGACATAAAATTATCCTTAAACATAATGGGAACAAGGATCTCAACAAAAAAATCATCATCTCAGTAAATGAAAAGAAAGACATGGAATCACTGCTCCATATACCTCTGTTTTCTGGAATGGTTTGAAAATGAAAAGCTCAGTTATAGAAATGGACATCACTATTGAATTCGTGGCATGAAATCATGTCAAATGACTATAAAATTGGCCCCTTTCTAACATTGTCAAAATCTAGGCCCTTGGGGATCTCGAAGATTCCCCCAAAGATTCCTTCTTGGAGATGGGTGAAAAATCTGCTGCTCTGATGAAAATCCTGAACATGCCACTATGCTCCTTGTGAAATTATAAGAAAAATGAATATAAATTTAGCATCATTTTGCCTCTGTCAAAAATCAGCCTCCAAGGTAATCTAAAGATTCCTCAACATTTTGCGAAAAAGGAATATTCCTTGGAATATTCGTTGGTGGAATATTCCTTCCTCAAAAATCATGCCCCACCTAGGCTAGGTTCTGTGCGCATTGTTCTCTTTGTCCCGGGTGAATAAGAGTTCGGATTCCATTGTAGCAGTTATAACCACCCTCCAAAAATTTTCCTATGCTTTATTTTGGAGCGTCCCGTCTAAATCACAACATCTCTTCTCGCACTGATCCAGGTTCTTGTGTTTTGATTGAGCATCATCCTTTGCATATTGGCTTGTGTTTTATTACTTATTTTATTGTCTAAATGACAAGCCGATCTCTTGATTTGGTTTCCATCCAGTTCTGGGCTTGCCTTAAAGAACTGAACAATTTGTGAGGGAAACTAGCCTTGCTCTTGGGAATTGCACAGTCCAAGCTGACAGTGAGCCTTGAGCTCAATAATTTTTAGTGTTAGTTGAAATCCAACCTTCAGCTGGGAAGTTGCGTAAAGGATGAGTGGCAACCCAGAACAACACAGCCTAGAAATTGCGTAGAAGCCTCTTACTCAGAAGTTGCTCAGTGCATGAGCCAATTAGTTTCCTAGTCCTTCCTAGAACTACGCAATCTCTCCAAGAAATGCATGGCAGATTTTTCCAAAAAAAGAAAAAAGAAAAAAGCGAAAAAAACATCCCAAAAAATAGGGATCTATTTTTAGCAATCTGAAGGAGCCACTTGATTTATTTTGGAAACTATCGCCAAGTGTCGCTTTTTCCTTGATTTTTGGCCTTCATGTTATAAACCCTAAATTGGTCAAATCTATTTAATTCACGATGCCAAAGATCATTTTCACATTCAATCTTGGAGCTATGGCATTCCTGAGGATATTAGGGGACCTTCAGTGCAACCGTCATCGCTTTTCTGGGTAAGTTTTTTTTTAGTCATTTTGTTGCTTTCTTTGTCGCTTTTACTTGTTTAGAAGTGTTTTTTCAAGTTTTTCATTGCCTTTCCCAAGTGTCGCATGAATTAACCCATTTTTGCACCAACAGTTGTCATTGCAGCGACTCTCTTCACATGCTTTGGTTTCGTTTAGTCTGATTGATTCTTGCACTTTCTTCACTTGCATGCATCATCACTCAGTCAGTTCTACACTCAGCATCACAACATCTTTGAAATATTCTCGGTTTCACACTCCCCTCTGGAAGATCTAGACTTCCCTTGCCCAATTCTCTCTTTCCCTTGCATGCACTGTGCATTCTAGGAGCTCAAGGCCTCTGCCTTGGATTTTGGAATTGTGCAAAGGTTTCCCTAGCTTGACTCCAACTGTGCACTATGTAGTTTTAGGAGCTAGCCTCCCAGTCTTGGCCACTAAGACTATGTAATGCACAATCTCTCCTGACATGAACCCAAACTGAACTTCACATTGCGCGGTTCCAGTCAACAAGCCTCCCCCACTAATAGCTGGGACTACACAATGTGTAGTTCCACCAGGTAGCCAGTGGCCTCTGTGAACTAGAATTGTGTAGTTTGTCCCATCATAAACCCAGTTTATTTCTTGGTCTTGTCTTGAAGTTGCTTCTAGTTTTAAGCTAACATTGGCTTGCCATGAGTGTCCTCTCTATCTCCAGGTACAACAGTTGTTGAACATCTCTCTAGCAGTTACAGTTAACATGGCCTCTAAGAGAGTTGCATCAAAGGAAATCGTCGAGAGTAGTACTGGGGAAGTAATTGAGCAGACGTTAGTTAATCTACTATTTTATATAGACACTCAGTTTTTCATTGAGAAGGGCACAAAGTTGACATGGCAGAAAATCAAGGATACTTTTGCAGAGGACTTCAAGGAAGACTTAGAGGACCAGACGATATATATCAGTATTCAAGGGTCAGGCTTATACAAGGTTGCATGTAGGTACACCGCCTTCCCATATGTGGACATTATCAACTGGATTCTCTCACACACGGATCTAGATACTATGACATTGAGAAGTGCCAGCAGGATAGAGGTTTCCACCTTCAAGGTGGAGAACTTTCATCAGATGTAATTTACCTCAGTCGGCAAGGCACATGGACACACTTTTCTATGCCACCCATAGTCAGGTGATGGGCTTCTAAATTAGACATAAATTAAGGCCAATGCCTCTAATTTAAAACATAAATTAAGGCCTATGACCATCCTTCAGCACATTAAACCTCTCTTTTTGCATTAGATAATTTATTTTTAACTTTAATATATTCATTAGGAAGGTTTATGAATAATTGAATATTTGTGCCTAATATTATTTATTTTTTGTGGAATATTATGAGAATATTGGGCAGATTATGAAGAGTTGGAGGAGGAGATAATTTAGGGACTTGTTCCATACTACTGGAGGATCAATAATAAATAATAAGTCAACAAGATATTATGGAATTATGGCACAAATTGTGGAACTCCAATGATTGAGAAAATCTAGGAATGTGTTCCACTAATCAAGGGAGAAGATCCACTAATCAAGGGATTTCGGTGGGGAAAGATTCCTCCATCCATGGGGAATGATTCTTAATCATTTTGTATAAGTACCAAGTCAAATTTTCCTCTAGGGAATGATTGAGAAAATCTAGGAATGTGTTCCCTGCCATTTAATGCAAATTCCTAGTATTGGGGACTAGATCCACTAATCAAGGGATTTTGGTGGGGAAAGCTTCCTCCATTCATGGGGAATGATTCCTAATCATTTTTTATAAGTACCAAGTCAAATTTTCCTCTAGGGAGAGATTTTAATTAGTGTTATTGTGGAGAGAGCTTGTATTCTTGCAGCTCCATTGTTTCATTCTATTTCCTTCTTTTCATTGCTTATTCACATGCATCTCTAGTTTCTATTTCTTTCTATTTTCTGCATTTAGTATTAATGATTTCTTGTTGTAGGATTGAGTTAAATGGCTAATTAAAGTTATTTTACAGGATCAAAAACATTATTTCATCCTTGGAAAAGTTTTGGAAGCTCATAGTAATCATTGAGCTGCTTGGATTAGTCTTCTTATTCCCAAATCTAAATTGTTGGACCTCCTTTTTAGTAAAGAGAAGTGAATTTCTGCTATTTTTTTAGCATTCTAACTAGCTTCAATCGACTCGATTCCACTTTGATTAGACCAAAAACACATTCTATCTCATAACAAAAATTACCCCATTGCATTTTCACTTGATTTGGTTAGGCATTTGTTAGATTTACTAGCTCACTAGTTCTCGAATTTCTAGATTTTTGACTAGTAATGTTTTTTATTTTCTTAGAATGGGTTAACATAGGCCTTTTTGAGCGATTCCAATTGGAATAGGGACCTAAGACATCCTAGTTAATAAAAAAAAAAGAAAAAAGAAAAAATCCCATCCAATTTGGATTTTATTTTCTTGGTCATTAAATCCTCGCCAATTTCATCATTTCACAATGAAACTTCTCCAAGCTTTTTGAGCAAATCCATCCATCTACGAACTTTGGTTTTGAGTTTTGACTGATCCTAGGAATTTTCTCACTCCATTCCACCCATCTACCACCTTCCCTCGAAAACATTCCATTTTTCTCTCGGTTGTATCTTTTAGGTTCACTTTAATTCTACAAGATCTTCCTGTAGGTTTCTAGTACATCCTGTAGGTTTTCCTGAAATGGCCTATTTTGAGGCTGAATTGAGAGAAAACCTCTAGGAAGTCACCAAAATCCTCCCAAGGGTATCCCAGACCATCCGACCATCTCCTAAATCTTCCATCCAACCTCCAACATCCTTAATTCACCTGCCACATCACCAAAGGAAATTAGTTTGCATACTTGATTTTGCATGAAAAGACAAAAAGACAAAAACATATTTATTTCAGTCCCTTTACTTGCACATTAGTGATAGTTGATCCTTATTACTTCCATGCTTATATAGTAGCATTTGGTTCATGATAATTTAGCATTATTGCAAAGCATAGTTTCTTGGAATTTAATTAGGAAATGGTGTGATTTAGCATTGAATTTCCATCTCTTTGCTTGTACGTTATTTCTTGCAATAGGTTAAGGTTCCATTTCGAACATTTCATTTTTTTCAATTAGTTTAGGATTTGACTTTAGTACATGCATTCCATTACATCATGATAGAAAAGGAAGGACATATTGTATGCCACACATATAGTGTCGACACCTCTTAAGTTTGTACAAACCCCCGGTTGATAATTAAAGTCGGTAGCCTTGGGAGTTGCAGCATTCTTGTTGCAATACAGAGGCTCATCACCGGGTGAACATGAGAGATATAGTCAAGTGTTGGATGAAAGAGTCGTCAAAGCTCAGATAGACACCCAATCAAGTTTACAAGAAAAAGTCTCTAAAGAAGTCCTACCTGTTCTTGATCATATTTACATGCCGAATATACGGTCAAGAGATCACAAAGACCTTTCCTGAAGGTTGGGTAGTCGTATTGGACCAGTTGGTGAGTGATGGAAGGCCATTCAACTGGTTGGACTTGTTGGCTCATTAGTTGAAAATCCAAGTGACTAATGCCTGAAATCTACCCGAGGATTAGCAAGCAAGATCCTACATGTCTACATACTTATTGGATGCAATTTGTGCCTAGCAATAGTTTCTTGGCATAATCTGGACATGGACACCGAAAGATATTGTTGTTAACATTTATTGTAAGTTTCTTTCCAACTATAGCTACCAAGGAGTAATGACAAGGTTGACTGACCATTTCATCATCACGTTGTATAAGCTTATCTTTGAGCAGGATCCACCTTGCATGCCCTAAGAATCAATGGAGGCGATACTTAAAATTTTAGTTGGTATGCCTCACCCAGTGGCACCTTCATAAATGTGTTTGGCTGAAGAAAGCCTCCACATGTTCTACCAAGGCATGCCACGAACAAGCTAGTCATGAAAGAGGTCTCATATCACCTCTCCATAGGGTTATCAGTAGGTCTTCATTGGAAGAAGAAATTTCCATGGCCCACTCTTCCTTTGTGAATTGAATTATACGAGATTAAGAGCTTGCAATATGAAGATGTCGAAGCTAAGGAGATATTGAAGTTCAAGTTCGGTACCAAATACTTTAATCTGTATGATCCCTACAGTATTTGCAAGAACCATTGTGCGAAGGTGTACTATCCATGGATCCATGGGACATTTCACTAGAATGAGGAGGACCCTTGGAGGTATTGTTACAATGACTCCGAGCACCACAAGTCAGTCAGTATAGCCACAACTTGGAAGCTTTCTCTATAGGTAGCACCAGCACAGGAAGAAATAGTAAAGGCAGCAATATTAAGCAATCCAATGCAGGACAAGGGTAAGAGGAAGATTGTCGAGAACCCAGAGGTAGAGAAAAGTTGTAAGATGAGAGAAGATCTTATCATAGATAAAGCAACTTTGTAAGTAGAGGCAAAGATGGAGTAGCAGTTAATGAGAGCGGAGCGAAGGAAGAGATAAAAGAAAAGGTTGCAAGAAGCAAAACTAAAGTTGTAGGAAATGGAGAAGAAGTTGAAGGAAGAGCAAGAGCTGGGAAAGAGAGAAAACGAAGAGAAGAAAAAATAGGAGGAAGAATAAAGGAAAGGTGCAATGACAGAGCAAACAGTGCCCATACAGGTTGAGGATTTGGAATAGTCAATAGTTGAAGAAGAGGGTGAACAGATGCAGGATCGGGAGCTTGCTCAGTAGAGTGAGCAACCAATTGAAGTGACGAACATGGAGTTGGTATAGGAGCCACAGAATGAAGAAACTGACCATATGATGAGAGTTTCAGAGGTCATCTCTCAGTCTCCACCACCTATATTTTCAGAATGAGTCCTGAGATAGAAAGGAGAGGATACTCCCCTTGATGATGATCTGGTCATGGATGTGTACAATATATCATTTGATGATTTTCATAAGAAGATTGTACAGGAATGAAGGAATAACTTTCTGGATGATCACACATCACTTGCATTCATGAAGGAAAGGGTGATAGTGTCAAATATCAGAAAGCATCCAGATTCCCTTGTTGATGCCACCTTGGCCTATGCAGGAGAAACGAGCTCAAATTTTAAGTTCATGTTGGCCGAGAATGAACAAATAGAAAATAATATGTAGGCTCCCAGGAAAGAGGCAGAACAATGTCAACAACAAAGTGCAATTTCCGCAACGGTAGAGATGAGGAAAGTGATACTTGTTGAAGTATCAACACTTGAGACTACCATGCAGAAGTTGTTGGAAATAATACTGAGAGGGGGGTGAATTAGTATTATTAGACAATAATTTAATTTCCCAAACAGATTTATATACACTACTTCAGCTAAGTGAACTAGCATGTACACATGAATGTACTTAAAGCAACCAACGTATATGCAAATAACTTTTGATTTAGGCAGTTTATCATGTATTGAACTTTAACCAGTATATCAAAGATTTATTAGACAGTGCAGTAAAAGCAGAATAAAGCATCACATATAAGCAACACACATGAACACCAAGATATAAGGTGGAAACCCAATGTGGGTAAAAACCACCTGCTATTTTCGTCTCTATCTTCTTTTAATAATAAGAAAATCTATTTACAATCTTGTACTAGTGCATACTTATACTAGTATGTAGGCACCCACCTGCAGAAGGCTGCAACCTTCTCTCATTATCCAGCTTCTACTGGAAGGGATCTATAACCCTCTATCTTTTGTACTAGCCGATACGTTTACTAGTACATTAGGTTCCGACCTACAGAAGGCTACGACCTTCTTTCTTCCTCCAGGGACCACGTTTCATGAATTTTTCAGACTGGATACTCCTGGAACACAACACCATAAGCTGAAGGCCATGTTTCATTCAATTTTCATACTAGACCCATCAATAATATCATAACTGCAATACAATCTTCAAGTACATCTGCATCAACCAATCATTGAAACTCCTAAATCTGATCATTCAGAACACTGTCACCAGAATACAGTCACCAAAACCCAAAACAAGACCCAGAACTCTACAACAGCAAATAGAAACAATTGAAACATACTTCATAAGGTATACGCTACTTCCCTGTGTCAAACCAGCATGTATACACTCTTTTATCAAAGCCAACCAGCGTACACATATGTAAATATTAATTCATAATTTTGCAGCTATTCCAAACTTCAGTTAGACCCAGATCATAATATTTACAGAATAACACATGTGTCAGTATTCAGATCCAGAATACACAAGATCAAACCATATAATGATAATTCATGTTGAGCCTTAAGATCCCAATCCATCATTAGGTCTTATCCCTCATCGACTACTAAGGTTCATCCTTGGTTCAGATCAAGCAAAGCACCATAAGTCAATAACCTGTATACTAGATCTCACACTTAATTAGATATTCGATACTTTCACACCTTGGCCTAATGATCTTCTCCTCCTTATATAGTTTTAGGCCTTTCTCAATACCATGGATCAAAACCACTTAGGACCAATACCTTGGACCAAATACCTAGGGTCAATACCTCAGACCAATACCATGCATCCAAATATCTTGGACCAAATACCTCAGACCAAAAACTTAGTTTTCCAACATATACACACTTTTCCTTCTTGTGAAAGTGCATGTGTACGTATATGCTACTTATTTTCAAGGAACCTACGTATATACGCACCTTGGTCAAGGTGAACCAACGTATACCTCTCTTTCTTCATTCTTTGTAGTCTAATTTGTAATTCTTTACTGTTGACATGCTGCACCATGATCTTTCATCTGAGTGAGATGCCATAAAGGACAACACCTGTATCATAATGCCAACAATATCCCCCTTTGGACTTGATGGCAACAACAACACCAAGTCACTCTCCCCCTTTGACATCAAGGGCAAAGGGCAGACCAAGATATCCTCCCCCTTTGATATACATTATGTTGTCCATGCTCCCCCTTTGTACATGATGGGATGCACTAAACCGTCCATGCTCCCCGTGAGCACATGTAGAGTCTGCAAAATTATTTTCCAAAAGAATAAGATGACTCTATAACTCAACTAAGTGAGTATGACCTTCCTATCACCAATGATTCATACATACATCAATCTCCCAAACAAGTGGGGATACACCAATTTTGACTCATCAATTGTTTATACATGACAGAAACAAGAAATATTACATCATTCGTCCCATGTAAAGTGGGGATACAAATTACATCATTTGTCCAAGAGGACTCATATCACTTCCTAGACTTTTACAAGACTTGAGTAACAAATGGTATAGATATCTAAAGCCATAGCTGGACTCAACAACCATAAAGCCAACAATGTTGAATGTACATGAAGGCTAATGCTCCCCCTAAACCTATGCTACCCGTGCATTGTTAAATGATCAAGGCATCTTTGTCATTCAGATAAAATTAATGAACAGAGCATGTATACATTAATCATCAATATCAGTCAGAGCACCCATATCAGATCCTGCCCCACTATTTTTCTTGTCTAAAACACATATACTCTCCTTTACCCATAGAAACCCATGTCTGTACGGGACTCCACTTCATGAAGAATGTGTATAATAGCCTTTTTTTAAAAAAATTGGATTTAATAGTAGGATAATGTAGCAACTACTCCCAGCTTTTGTCTGAGATATTCAAATGTCTCTATGGGTAGTGGTTTAGTGAATATATCAACAACATGTTATTTGGAGGGAACATACTCCAATTTGACCTTTTGTTCAAGCACTTTCTCATGTAGAAAATGGTATTTGATGGGTATGTGCTTGGTATTGGAGTGCATGACTAGATTCTTTGAAATATTGCTGGCACTTGTATTATCACATAGAATGGAGATGGGTGGAGTGCATGTGATCTAAATGTCTTGCAAGGTTTGCATCATCCAAAGTAGTTCTGTGCAACAAGATGCAACAACCACATATTTTGCTTCAACTGTAGATAGCGCAATTGAACTTTGTTTCTTGCTGAACCGAGACACTAACCTGGAACCCATATAGAATGCACCACCACTAGTGATTTTTCTATCATCAACACTTCCTGCCCAATCTGCATCTGCATATGCATGAAGAGTGAGATTTGTATCTCTAGGATACCATAAACCAAAATTCGGTGTTCCTTGAAGATATTTGAAAATTCTTTTGACTGCCTAAAGGTGTGATTCCTTTGGATTTGCTTGGAATCTTCCAACTATTCCTACTGTATGTATGATGTCAAGTCGGGTACCTATTAGATAAAGCAGACTTCCAATCATGGATATGTAGGTTGGTTGACGTATTGTTGTTGATTCATCATTTGAGTTGAGACTGCATCTTGTTACCATCGGGGTACATACAGGTTTAGAATCTTCCATGCCGTACCTTTTCAAGATTTGTTTGAGATATTTGGTTTCTGAAAGAAAAATACCATCATTATTCTGTTGAACTTGTAGACCAAGAAAATAGGTAAGTTCACCAAGTAAGGACATTTCAAATTCTTGTTGCATTACTGGAGAAAAATTCTGACTCATGGATTCTTCATTGCTACCAAAAATGATATCATCAACATAAACAAAAATAATTAGCAATTTATCAGTGTCAATCTTTGTATATAGATTTCTATCTGTTGAACCTTTTGAAAAACCTTGCTGATGTAGATATTTGTCAAGACAATAATACCAGGCCCTTGGAGCCTGTTTCGGACCATAGAGAGCCTTTTTGAGTCTGCATACAAATTTTGCATCATTTCCAACAATGAATCCTTCTGGTTGTTCAATATAAACTTCTTCTTCTAAATCTCCATTAAGCAAAGAAGATTTTACATCCATTTGGTAAACTTTGAATTTCTAAAAGCTAGAAAGAGAAAGAAACATCCTTATGGCTTCAAGTCTAGCAACAAGTGCAAAAGTTTCTTCAAAATATATACCTTATTTTTTAGCATACCCTTTACAAACAAGTCTGGCCTTATATCTAATGACTTATCCATTTTCATTCAGCTTGTTTTGAGTAATTATTTACTTCCTATAATATTTTTATCATGAGGTCTAGGAACTAATTCCCAAGTATTATTCTTTTCAATTTTCTCAAGTTCTTCATTCATGGCCTTGACCCAACATTCATCTTTGCATGCTTCATTTCCATTTTGAGTTTCGGTGGAGGATAGTAATGCTAGATAGCTTGAGGATTCTGTAATAGTTCTTCTTTTATGTACACCTACCTCTTTTTCCCCTAAGATTTGAGTTTCTGGATGATTTTTCTGAACATACCTGGACAGTCTTTTCTTCTACCGTTATCTCTTCTTCTGGTGCTTCATTGGTTTCTTCTTCAATATCATCATGATTTGATGTGGGAAAGTACTCCCCATCTTCTTCATTGTCATAATCTTATATTTTTGTTTGTTTTGGATTTTTGCATGCTTCATCAACTACAACATCAATAATTTCAACAATTTTCCCAAGTCTTTTATTACAACATTTATATCCTTTACTTCGGGAAGAGTAACCAAGAAGAATACCTTCATCTGCTCTAGGCTCAAACTTACCAAGTGTTTCGTCAATCCTTTTGATATAACATTTTCTTCCAAAAACTTTAAAGTATTTTATAGTAGGAGTCTTACCATACCAAAGTTCATGTGCAATTTGAGTGCTATTTACCTGAACATTTGCTTGGTTGAGAATAGTTACGGTGGCGAATGCAGCTTCACCCCAGAAGGTTGTAAGAGTTTCAGATTTGTCTAGCATAACTCAAGCCATTTGTTGAATAGTTTTTTTCATTCTTTCTACCACTCCATTTTGTTTAGGACTCCTTGCGGTGGAGAATTGCCTTTTTATTCCATGTTGTTCACAAAAGTCAAAGAATTCATCCGAGGTAAATTCCCCTCCTCGATCATATCTGAGCCATTTGATTTTTCGATCTGATTCATTTTCAATCAAAGCTTTGAAGGCTTGGAACTTTTCAAATGCTTCATCTTTATGCTTTAGCAGACCTATCCAAAAAATTCTAGAAAAATCATCAATGAACAAAATAAAGTATTCTTCTCCATGAGGTGACTTTTTCCTTGATGGTCGACATAAATCAATATGAACAAGTTCAAGAGGCTTACTAGCTGACCCTTCTTTTTCAATGAAGTGAGCTATGGTTTGCTTATCGAATTGACATGGTTTGCATATTGTATTTTCAGGGATGTTGATATCTGGAAGATCATGAACAACCTTGAATCTGCATGCTTTTCTTATTTGAGAAAAGCTTAGATGTCCCAATCTTCTATGCCACAGTTAGTTTTCATCATTTTTGCTTAGATAACACTGTTGTTGTCCTCCCTTGAGTATGTATAGGTTTTTTGGACTTCTTGTACCTTTGATCATGGTCTTCTCTATATAAAATCCATGAACAACACATTCGTTTGATCGAAACACCACTTCATTTCCTTGATCACACATTTGAATGACACTCAATAGGTTATGCTTTAAACTGTCTACATGTTATAGAAATTTTTGGGCACTGCAACCCCAATCAAACATGTCCATGAACCAAGGGCTCCTAAGTCCCTAAAAGTGTTTCTTCACACCCTAAAGGAACAAGGTCAGCTGATTACATCATCTCCCAGAACTTCTCCATAGAAAACTGCTCAAAACTGGTCAAAGTTGGACCATATAGACTGCCCAGTGTAGAGGGTGTGATGCATCTCACCTGCTCAGTGAAAAGGGTGTGATGCATACTGGAAAGCCCTTATATAGGGTGCGATGGGCGAGAGTAGACAAATGGCAAAGACAGTTTTCAAGGTGGATCATCATGGAATCTTCCAGAAACTTCTCCTATGACACTTGCCTCTCTGAATTCACCCAGGGATGAGTAAGAGATCATCAATCTCCAAGTGGAATCAAGAACTATCAGAGAGAGGACACTAATCAAAATCTCAGAAGCTGACTCACCCCCCTGCAATCATCTATATATGGATCCCTCATCCCAGAGATCCAGGGGCTGGAATTTTGTATATTGTAAGGAAGTGATGTTGGTTTCTTGGTGGAATATCATAGTGTTGGGTGATCTAAGATTTTCATGAGGTGAAGAAGGGCTTTCATGTTGGGAGGATGACGCTGGGTCAGAACAATTGGTTGTAATCCTCTTTTCTATTCTTGATATTAATAAACCTATTCAAGTTTTCCTCCACATTCTTGTATGTTTGATGATATATGCATTTGTGTGGTTAATATATCTCTGGTCCTATATTGTTTATGATTGTAGATCTTTGTTCTTCGATAGTATTATGCTGCTTTGATTCCACATGTGCTCTTTGAAGCTGGGTAGATGAAGGAAAAGCGGCAAGGATCTGTCAGAAGGGAGAGGAACCAAGCAAGGAACTAAGTGCAAGACTGAGGTTGGTGTCCTTTGTTCCCCTCTTATCTACTTCTCATAAAGGAAATCAAAAGTAGTTTTAGTTTGTTTGTTTCTAAGATAGCTACCAGTCTTAGTGGGACTAGCAGCTTCGAGTGGACACTAGATTTCCCGATAACAAAATGGCGACTCCACTGGGGAGCGAATAGATTGTTTGCTTTTCTATATTTGTTTGTTTTATAAACTTACAGACGGAGCCTGAAGTCAAGCTAGCTAGCCTTCGAACTGCATTTGCTATGCAAGTGCAAATTAGATCAATGCTGCTTCAGTCTATCTCTGGGTTTTGTTTATAAACTGAACAATCGATTTGCAAACCTTCTAATTGCCCTAGTGGTGGCTCTAGTAACCTCATTAGATCAGCCCCTGTGATTTCTATTTACTGACTATCATTAGCTCGGCCTAAATCCCTGAACTAAGCTGCAAACTGTGACCCGAAACCAAGTTGAAGTCTCGTCCTTGGACCATCGCACTTTCTCCTCTTGGGAATCTGGATGCATCACACCTCCCATGTGTAGTAGGTGTGTTGCATCGCACTTTCCCTGTGTTTCAAGTGCGCTGATCAGACAAGACCTCTTCTGCTCCCAGATTTCGGTTTTTGTGTTCACTCTCTTCAGCTTTATTCAAGAGTTTTGTTGTCTGTGATCAGTATACCATTGTGGAAACTCCCTTCCTTTGCATGATTCTGCCTCCATAGTACAAATAATTGTGAATGTTTTTATGTATTGTGCACCATTTATAGTTCTCTTTTACAAAAAGTAACATAATCAAATTGTCGTATTTTGATTTGGAAGTGTCATTTTCAGTCAAAGAAAAGAATTCTATTGTTCTTGATGGTCGATTATATAGTTACTCTTGTATTTGATTTGAATTAGTAGTTTTTCAAGTGTCGAAAGTCGTTTTCAATTGAAAATCGCAAAGTGTCGTCATTATCTTCCTTTTGGTTTTGAAGAGAAATTTGTTAGTACTGTCGCTTTGAAAAGATAATTCAGATTTGTACTTAGCATTCTTCTTGTCATTCACACATTAAGAAAGCTGAAAAAAAATACATGCATGTGCATTTGCATTTAGACTGCTTGTTGGTTTGATTTAGGATAGTGCATCTAATGTGTGCTCTCTGCTCTATGTTGAAAGAATATTATCTCTCTTTCTTTAGTAGCTAGGATTTTCATTGCAAAAAGAAGATTAAACGATTGTTTATCATCTTAGATTGCATTTTAGGAATTGTATATCTACATCACGCGGTGAACCTGAAAGGCAAAGTTCTTAAGAAAGATCAACTGTAAAATAAATTTAATGAACATAAAAATGCTTTGGAACCTAACGCACAACATCTAGAAGTCTACGCTAGAGACGTATTCCGGCGTCGTAAAGCCTGGTAACTATCGCTTTCATTGTTGGTTGGGTGATTCCTCCTCTTTAAGACGGCAAGTGCCAGTACGGACTTGTGCTCCCACATACTGTCGAGTATATATTGGGAGACCACAATAGGCTATATCCTTTATCCATAGGAAGCCGTTTCTGCTGCCCTATCGATCGCAATGCACTGAACACAGAATTCGGGAAGATTGACTGTCGTACCGTAAAAAGTATTCTATAGTTTTTCGATTGGTTTGGTCATCCCTTTGTCTATTATTCTAGATTAGTCTCTTTCGTTCCTTTTTAGACTCCTTAAAGGAAAAGGTCCATTTGAGCACTTGTCACTTCAGGCTCATTAAAAATCGAAGGCGACTAGAGTCATCTTTTGTTTTTTCTCGACTCTTAAAAATTGAAAAAAAAAATTGTGTCAAAGCATCTAAATTTATTTTAATTTGAATAATATCACCATTCCCGCATTGGTCTTAGGTTGAGAAAAATGGAGTCCACCAACCAAGGATTTCCCCTTGGAGTAAATCCTAGTCCTTTCTCCTCTTGGGGAGATGTTGGTGCACCTCATATGGCCACATTGTCACTTCCAGGATTGATGATTAGCTTGCCAATATGGCTCTTCTCGACCTCCGTCATTCAAAACACTGTGATTCCTGAACAATCGAGTCAACAACTAGATGATACTAAAGCTACCCCCAACCTTCTACTTCGTCCGATTCTCCCTCTCCTCCTTCCTCTTCGCTTGATGAAGCTGGTAAAGCCAAAAATCAAATAACTAAGAAGGAGAAGAAAGGGAAGGAGAAGAAAGAGAAGAAGAAGAAGGAGCCAAAGGAAAAAAGGGGTAACCGGGCATCGTCTAGTGAAAATCCACACACCGGACCGTCTAAGCCTAAATCTCCATGTGTCATTTGCAAAGGAGACCACTATCATCGATATTTTCCTTGCATCCCTCGGATCTTAAGGGACTGGTCTCCTCGATTGCACAATTCTGTGTCATCAACCTCCGAAGATCATGTTGAAAGTACACCATCAACTAGTGAAAGCGAAGCACTTGGACAGAAAAGGAAATGTAAATTTCCTTGTAAACTACGTGAAGGCGATCACGTCGTCCACTGTTGTCCCTTCCTAGACGAAGCTAAAAGAGTTTTGGATAACCATCCGGCTTCACTGCTACGGCTTCCTCCTGGATATAAGAAACTCTTGCTGAGTCCATCACTAGTTGAAAATCTGACTGACACACCATCGTGGTCGGTCAAAGCATCCGTCATTGAAGATAAGCCCGCTAAATCCATACTAGACGAAAGTCAAAAGGTTGAGGCGGCAGTCGACCCGGTCTTGTCTTGGGAAGGTCCATCTTTAGATGATATAATCACCGAAGAAAATGAGAACAACACCATTCAAATTCTTTTCATAAACACAAACTTCGATGAACATGGGGGAAATATACCCGTTCCTTTACCGCATGAAGGACGTTCGTCATAGTCATATTCGATCGTCTATTCGGTCCCACCTCCAAGCAACCTAGTCGTTTCCTTCGATTGGAATCTACTAGGCAGATCCCGTTTACCGGCTAGTGTACCATTCAGAATCATTGTACAAGCTTACAAAATGATCATGGTCGGTACCATCATAGATGAAGGGGCTTCTGTGAGTATCCTTTCCTCAATTGCTTGGAAAGCGCTTGGTTCACCATCGCTTCTGCTTGAGATGAGAAATCTGACAGGCTTCAAAAAAGGAACCAGTCGACCATTAGGGATCCTTCCCAATGTACCTATAACGTTGAGAAGGAAAACCATTTATATGAATGTAATGGTAGTCCAAGGACCTCTAGATTATAATCTACTCCTTGGGCGTGCCTATATTTATAGCATGGGAGCCATTGTCTCCTCACTCTTTAGAGTAATGTTTTTTCCGCATGAAGGTCGAGTGGTCCAGCTCGTAGACCAACTTTCGTTCCCCGGCTCACACATAGCTAATAGTAAAATGCCATCCCTAAATGGTCTTTTCACATAAGGAATGTCTCATCAAGCTCTGGTCTGTCCACCTGAAGAGCCCGAGTGATTCGGTGGGACATGACTGAAACCTAGGGGGCATGCACCCTAGTCTGTTTCGACAAGAAAACCTTGGGTATAGGGTAGGTTTCCGCAGAGGATATATGACTAGTCTGACACACCCATCCATTTAGGAAAATGGCATTAGACTGGAATAAGATTCCCTCGTCAAGGTTATGTGAGTGGAGGCGACCGCGCCAATCACCTTTGTCTATTTCGGTAGACATAGCCAAGGAAGTGTTTTGTCCGCAACGCAGATGGAGAAATCTTGCAAATGTGAGAACTTTCATATGGTAACCTGGAAGCTCTACTTCTCTATGCCTAGGGGCATGCAAACCTTTTTGCCTGAAATTAAAGAGCGACCATTTATTTTCTTAGTTTTTAGTTTCTCAACCCTTTAAACTTATAGGATTGGTCATTCCTAGCTTTCATAATGAAAGGATCTGGAGCAAAGTTTTGAATGGTGCAAGATCCCTAAAAATTGAACCTACCGATGAGACATCCTTATTTTATGATTGGCACGAGCAGCTTTTATGTGAAGTTCAAGCTCGTTAAAAATTAAACCTAAGCAATGAGCAAATGTTTCCCCAGAGTTTAAGCTCATTAAAAAATGAACCAATTTCCGGTAAATAACCATTATGAATGCATTATCATAAACTCTTAAGCCCTGGTCGTGTTCTCATCATCACCTCCACTCTGTTTTATCCGATCATTCACCTCCATTTGATTGTTTACCCCTTTTGAGGAACAACTGTGAAGAGTGATCCTGTTAGCCATCCTTGTGACACTGTTGTGATTGGAAAATTCCAAACCTTACCTAGAATCAGCTGCTACCTGAAATTATCACTCGTTCCTCAAAAGACGAGTCTCCTTTAAGCTCTTTTCACTTGACTCATAAAATATGAAAATATTGCCAAGCAATTGGCCTCTCTAGCTCGTTAAAGCTACCGGGAGTGTTATCCATCCTCTAGATTTTAATCTTTTTGGACCTAAGGGATTATTACACAAAAAGATCAAGTGCTTGTTTTGTTCAGCTCGTTAAAATTACCGAAAATTCATTCCTTTCGTATTATTTTATACTTTTTCGGACTTAAGGGATTATATGACGAAAAAGGATTATTGGAGTTTCCTTTATGTCCCTTTCAGACTCTCTAAAATTGAAAAGGACTGAGTTATCTTTGTCGTTAAGCTTGTTAAAATCAAATAGCGATAAACTTGTCCATATAAATTTCACTGTTGCTAGACTCGCTAAAACATAGCGACGGGTTTGCCCGAAGGGAGAATTATAGAACAAGCATATGTTATCCTCCTCAAGCTTGATAAAAATAAAGAGGTACTGGTCAGCAATGACTGGGGAAAATTGGGAAGAAAACTTGAAGAAACTTTATTGGTAGCAAGTCGCTCTTGAACATGACACTTTCACTCCACATCCGAGTCGGGTTGGGTTATTCCGTTCACCAGTCATATCACCATTGGTCCATCACACCATCCATATTTGGGGTTAACACTACCAATCCATGTCAGTGTCACCGGTAAGTTCAAGATAATTCGCTCAGAGAATTCACCTATGTCTCATCCGCTGCAATACATTCACGCTCCATTCTTTCATGACCGCCACCCTAAACCCTGTATCATCAGATCGTTTTCACCTCCAAAATCAATTACTCCATTCCGTGTTGTAGATGTGGGATTCATTAAGGCCCTCCTATGGCGAGTCACTTCTTGTCGAAATCAGCTCATTATCCAAGAAGTCGACTTAGGAACAACCATTTCAGTACTTTGAAGCTTGCATGCCTCAATGGCAAGTTTCTCACTTCTGACGACAGGTTTACATTAATGACCTTCGAATGAAAGATTTTGCATGGTGTTCGATGCCAAGTCCCTTTTCACACCACGTGAATTGTACTATAGTACCTTGGGGGTCATCATCATTATCGGTGATTCCTCTCGCGCTTGTTAACAGCTTACATCATTGGTTGGTAAACACGTGATGTCTTTCCATGTTTGACTCCAGAACATCTTTCACATGGATCGACTTGTACTTTGAGTGAAGATTAGATGAGTTTGAAGACCCCGGATCTAGTTTAATCCATCCAGGCTGCGATATATTTAGGAAAATAAAGACATCAAATGTACATCATTGCTGCACAGATGATCATCTAAATCAAAGGATGATGACTCTATCATAATCACCAGTTTGCCACACAGACGGTTGTCTGTCTTATGTACATGAAAATGAATTTATAAAGCCGAGCATGGGAATGCCCACCTTAGCTAGATCTTGAAAAATATTATGAATATGATTTATTTTATTGTATCTTATTACAGGTTGCCTTCCAGCTCGAAAAAACTTCAGATCCTCATGATAAAGAATTTCACCCGAACTCAAAATATTAACGACCTCATGCTTTAGGGGACAACTGTTATAGACATTTTTGGGCACTGCAACCCTAATCAAACATGTCCATAAACCAAGGGCTCCTAAGTCCCTAAAATTGTTGCTTCACACCCTAAAGGAACAACGTTAGTTGATTACATCATCTCCCAGAAGTTCTCCACAGAAAAATGTTGAGAACTGGTCAAAGATGGACCATACAGACTACCTAGTGCAGAGGGTGCGATGCATCTCACCTGCTCAGTGAAAAGGGTGTGATTCATACTGGAAAGCCCTTCTGTAGGGTGCGATGGGAGAGAGTAGACAAATGGCAAAGATAGTTTGCAAGGTGGATCGTCATGGAATCTTCTAGAAACTTCTCCTCTGACACTTGTCTCTTTGAATTCGCCTAGGGATGAGTAAGAGATCATCAATCTCCAAGTGGAATCAATAACTATCAGAGAGAGGACACTAATCAAAATCCCAGAAGCTGACTCACCCCCCTGCAATCATCTATATATGGATCCCTCATCCCAGAGATCCGAGGGTTGGAATTTTGTATCTTGTAAGGAAGTGTCGTTGGTTTCTTGGTGGAATATCATAGTGTTGGGTGATCTAATCTTTTCATGAAGTGAAGAAGGGCTTTCATGCTGGGAGGATGATGCTGGGTCAAAAAAATTGGTTGCAATCCTATTTGCTATTCTTGATATTAATAAAGCTATTCAAGTTTTCCTCCACATTCTTGCATGTTTGATGATATATGCATTTGTGTGGTCAATATATATATGGTCCTATATTGTTTATGATTGTAGATCTCTGTTCTTCGATAGTATTATGCTGCTTTGATTCCATAGGTGCTCTTTGAAGCTAGGTAGACGAAGGAAAAGCAGCAAGCATCTGTCAGAAGGGAGAGGAACCAAGCAAGGAACTAAGCGCAAGACTGAGGTTGGTGTCCGTTGTTCCCCTCTTATCTATTTCTCATAAAGGAAAGCAAAAGTAGTTTTAGTTTGTTTGTTTCTAAGATAGCTACCAGTCTTAGTGGAACTAGTAGCTCCGAGTGGACACTAGATTTCCTGATAACACTACATACATAACATTTCCATCTTTAACCTTTTCTTTCAAGAAAACAAATGTTTTACCTTTTATGACAGCAGGAGCGTCATTTCCAAATGAGACATTTTTTTTTTTCTAAGGCATTATATGAGTGAAGTTTTTCTTTGTCACTTGTCTTGTGTATTGAGCATCCACTGTCGATGTACCATTGCTTTTCCTTTCCTTCTGCATGCAAGGCTATTCCACATATTTTTGTTTGAGATTATTTCCTTCTCCATATCTTGGGATTTAATGGAGTTTTCTCCTTTTGGGATGACTGCCAAAATTTGCTCCTGCATTCAGATTCTTAATGACCAAAGTTGTTATAGATTGAGCATTCTATTTCATTTTCAAGAAGAGAAAAGTTATTATAGGAACTTTTCTTGACCCCTATTACATTCCTTTGATTTCGTGCTTCTCTAGTCATGATGGTTTTGTAAGCAACACATTGAGTTGCTTTGTGTCCAAAAGTATGACATGAAAAACATTGCTCATTAAATAAGTTCTTGTGACTATCGAATCTATTGACCTGGTGATTGTAGTTTCTATTGATATTCATCTTTGGAGCAAATTGAGTATGATTTATCTGAGATTGGTTGTGGCTTCTATTCATCCTTTGAATAAATTGAGTCTGATTTACCTGGTGATTTGCTTTATGCCTTTGTTGACGATTGTCATACTATTCACTGGTCTTTACTGCATCAAGATAGTGTTTAGTGGAGGTTGACGACTTCTGTGATTGAGATGTTTCTTCAGTATATCCAATAACTGTATTTATTAGAGGAGAAGGCTGCACCTTGATAATTTCACCTAAGGTTTCTGATCCTTTAGCAAATCTAAGATTGAGATATTTCGTTTTCTTAAGATCCTTTCTTATACCCACAATTTCACATTCTAACTTTTCATTGTGTTTTGCTTTTTCAGCAAGTTGGTATTTCAAGGTATCTATAATCATATTCTTTTCTTCTAAACAGATTTTGAGTTTAGAAATTTCTTCATGAAGGTCTTCTTCTTCTAAAGCATCCCAAAAATTATCATCGTCATAAGCCTTTAGAAGTCTATAGTCATTACTATTTCATCTTCATCACTATTTGATAAACCATCACTATCATCATGAGTATAGTGTTACAGCTCCAAATACCACCTTATGTATTTGTTATGCTTGGTTTATGGCCTAGGGTAACCCCTCCTTCCAGACTTGGTCCAAATATTCAAAAAAAAATGTTTTACTCCCTGTACGCAACTTTTCCCTGTATTAAACGCGTGTACACACGGGTCAGACTATACCCAACCCGCGTATATGTCTTAAAACACTTAAAAAAAATAAAGTTCCTTAATTAAGGGTGGAGATCACGAGTTTTACCTGTTGATTACCTATTATTTCTCGTGGCCCAACCATTCCCAACTGTTTCCCAACTAAAAAACTACTTTGGGATAAGTATAAAAAGACTTCAATGGGAAGGCATTAAGGAGGAGAGAAAATAGAGAATTACTCTGCTGAGATTACGCCCTGATCAAGTCTAAAGATCCCTGTGCTTCAAGCACTTCCCCAAGTTCTGGAAACCATTGTTTCCTTAAGAGTTGATATCCTTTCACTTGTGGGAGATATCCTTGTGTTGGTTATGGAAGGAGCCTTTTGAAGATCGGGATTGGACGGACCTAGAGGATGGTTCCGCTTGGAGCCGGAAGAGGAAGACTCAGGTGAACTCTTTCTATGTTTTGATTATAATTATCTACAATAAAAGAAATAATGTCTTGTTCCTAATATCAACTTTGTTCATGCATCTGATGTTATTGTTATGGTTTATGTATGAATGACTATTTCAATGTATAACTAACCATCTATTTATATGCTATAAAGTTGATTTCACTATAATGCTTTATCTATATGTTGTTGTGTGTCTTTGAATTGGTTGTTTTGTAGGTTCAAATATCGTGAGGAGTTGTAAAGGGTTTGAACCCTGGCTGGAACTACCCGAACGAAGGACCCCCGGGTATGTACATCCTCGCATAGTTTGCTCATTTAAGCATTTTGCCTGAGTTATTTGCTTGTTTCTTGTTGTGGATTACTCCTGCTCTGCTAGGGTTCTGACCCAAAGCCCTAGGGGACTTTATCCCTTAATAGAATTGGTGACTCCGCTAGGGACAACAATCTTGTTGTTCCTAGTTTGGGTTATTTTATGCCAATCAGGGCTCAGCTTTCAGTTTGCTTGCTGTGATTGTATTGTCTGCTCCTGTAGGAACTCAGACTTCAAGTCTGATCCTTTTCATCGGGCCTAATTTTTTTTCTTGTAAACTTTTATATACGCACTTTTGTAAAGTTACAGAAGCGTATACACGCTAGTTTCACTGAACTGAAGCTGCGTATACGCAAGTTTATTTTGGCTGAAACGTGTGTACACGCAGCTGTGTGGAGACACAGTCGCGTATACATTTGTTTTTCATGATTTTTTCAAGTCTTTTTATTTGGGAAGATTTGTTTCTTAGCCTTTGTGCTTCCTGAATTGTTAGTTTCCGCTTTTAGATTTTAGTTTTTCAGCGAGCCTACTGTTTCGAGTTCTCTCTTGCTTTTCCCTGTAACAAAATGGTGACTCTGTTGGGGAGCGACTAGGTTGTTTGTTTATCTACGTTTTTTGTTTACTTTATAAACTTACAGACAGAGCCTGAAGTCCAGCCAGGTAGCTTTCAAACTGCATTTGCTATGCAAATGCAAAGTAGATAAATGTCGCTTTAGTCAATCTCTGAGTTTTGTTTATGAATTAAACAACTGATTTACAAACTCTCTAATTGCCCTTGTGGTGGCTCTAGTAACCTCTTTAGATCTACCCCTATTGTTGATTTATTGATTACCACTTGCTCGGCCAAAATCCCTGAACTGAACTGCAAAATGTGACCCAGAACCCAAGCAAAGTCTTGTCCTTGACCCAGCGCAGTCTCTGTTTTGTGAATCTGAAATTCAGTGCACTTCCCGAGTGTAGTAGGTGCGCTGCATTTCAAATTCACTATCTTACAGGTGCGCTGATCAGACTAGGCATTGTTCCTGAATTTTCGTTTATGTGTTCATTCTTTTGAGTTCTATTCATGAGTTTTGCTGCCTATGGTCAGTACACCTCTGTCTGAAACCCCTTTCCTTGTTGTTATTCCGCCTCCATTGTGAAAAGAACTGTAAATGTTTTTGTGTATTTTTTGAGTCATTTTCAGTTCTCCTTTGCAAAAAAGTAACGTAATTGTACTATCGTTTCTTGACTTGAAAGTGTCGCAAGTGTCATTTTCAATCATAGAAGAGAGTCTGATTGCTCCTGATAGTCGATTACCTTACTGTTGTATTTGATCTGAATTTGTAGTTTTTCTAGTGTCAAATGCAAGTTTTCATTTCCAAATTGCAAAGTGTTGTCATTATCTCCATTTTGATTTTGAAAAGAAACTTGTTAGTAATTGTCGCTTTGAAAAGTAATTCAGATTTGCGCATTAGCTTTCTTTTTATCATTCACATATTAAGAAGGCTGAAAACAAATACATGCATGTGCATTTGCATTTAGACTGCTTGATTGGTTTGATTTAGGACAGTGCATATAGTGTGTGCTCTATGCTCTTTTTGAAAGAATATTGTCTCTCTTTCCTTAGTAGCTAAGATTTTCATTGCACAAATAAGATAAAAAGACTATTTATCATCTTAGATTGCATTTTAGGAATTGTACATCTACATCACGCAGTGAACCTGAAAGGCAAATTTCTTAAGCAAGATCAACTATAAAATAAATTTAATGAATCTAACAACGCTTTGGAACCTAACGCACAACATCTAGAAGTCTAGGCTAGAGACATATTCCGGCGTCGTAAAGCCTGGTAACTGTTGTTCTCACTGTTGGTTGGGTGATTCCTCCACTTTGAGACGATAAGTGCCAGTACGGACTTGTGCTCCCACGTACCGTCGAGTATATTTCGGGAGACCACAATAGGCTTAATCCTTTATCCTTAGGAAGCCATGTCTGCTGCCCGATCAATCGCAATGCACTGAACACAGCATTCGGGAAGATTGACTACCGTACCATAAAAATTATTCTGCAGTTTTGCGATTGGTTTGGTAATCCCTCTGCCTAGATTTCCAGAGTAGTCCCTTTCGTTCCTTTTCAGACTCCTTAACGGAAAAGGCCCATCTGAGCACTTGTCACTTCAGGCTTATTAAAAATCGAAGGCGACAAGAGTCATCTTTTTTTTTCTCGACTCTTTAAAATTGAAAAAACAAGTTGTGTCAAAGTGTCTAAAATTTATTTTAATCGGAATAATGTCACTGTTCCCTCGTTGGTCTTAGAAGTTAGTCTCCCTTCATCGCAAGTTCTTGTAGAATCGCTAGAAAATCTTTTGGATAGACTAGATATGTCTGAACAACCATCGACATCTAGGACTGTGTCATCCGACGCAGCAATGGTAGAGCCTCCTGTTGCTACTCCAACGATGTTCGCTGGTATACCATCTGTCCTGGCAGGTTATCAACAACAAGTCGGAGTCCAATCAGGGACTGTTTCGACGACATGGTCAGTTCCTACTTCTTCATCCGGATTATCATCTGGTATTTCTTATGTTGAAACTCAACAAATTGATCCAATGTGTCTTCAAAGGCCAATCTATCCTTTAAGTATAGGATTTCCACCATATGGAGGGCAGTATGCCTTTTCATTGTTCCCTCCCAGAGAACAACCATATGGGAGTTTACAACAAAGTTTAGGTCAAACTAGAATTACATCCAGCGGTTGGGTACCAATACTGCTTCAGCAACCAAGGGTTGTATATTCAATGCAACCAGTCCACCTTGTGTCAAATATTCCCACTATACCTGCTATGGTGACTGCGTCTCAATTACAAGCGCTACCAGTTGTAGGTCAACCCCAAGTTTCTCAGGTTGCAATACAACAGCCTCTTGTCTCAATGACTCAATCACAACCTCAGGTTAGTGCCTCCTTATCTGGAGCGACTCAGGCTCAAACAAGTACTATGACTTCTCATCTTGGTCAATCATCCAGTATTAGGCAACAGCAAATGGTCCAACAACCATGGCTGATTCAATCTCAACAACCGCCATTCTAGCAATCATATCAAGGACCTGAGAAACAAGTCTTTGTAAGTAATGGGCAACCACATTTCCAAAGCGGTTATCAACAACCATATTATAATGGTTATGCCCATCAACCTTGTCAAAGTTGCCAGCATCAAATACATTATGCTGGTATGCAAAATCCTATTGCTCAGGCGATTCCATCTTATCCTGGGTATGCTTCGCCTAACCTGAATCAACAGTTGCCCTTTGTAGCAACTCTAGAATTACCAGATCTAAACCGGCTGACGAATGATCCAATTGCTTATGCCCCTTGGTGGCCAGCGATTTCGCATAAAATTCCGTTAGATATTCCTAAATTTAATGGAAATCCGGGTGAAGACCCATCGAATCATGTGATGACATTTCATCTGTGGTGTTCATTAAACACCCTAAACGATGATTTGATTAGGCTTTGCCTTTTCCAGAGGACGTTAACTGATCCGGCAGCAAAATGGTATATCGAATTGCCCAGAGCTTCATTTGGAAACTTCAGTACCCTAGCCACAACCTTTTAAACCCATTTTCAGTTACCGATAAGGTATGAAACGGGAACAGAACTTCTTACCAATTTCAAACAAACAACGACCACTCACATATCTGATCACATTCATGAGTGGCGACGTCGTCGTAGAATGGTAAAAATGTATGTTCCTGATCAAATTTTAGCTGAATGGTTTATTAAGTCTTTGTTACCTTCCATTACAGAAGATGTGGCAAAAGGGGGAGTCGTCATCGAAGAGAAAGTTATTGCTCGTGCGCAATATTTGGACTTCATTTACACTCAGTCTGGTATGCTCTACGATAAAATACCTGATGTTCCCAGACCGGAATTCTCGGTACCTCCTCCTCCTAAATCAAACAATGACTCTCATGCCGATGATGGCGTGATTGGTGTGACAGACATGAAATCGAAAAAGGCTACATCTAAAAAGGACCGTAAGATTTCTATTCAAAATGCAAATGAATAACTTCTCGCCTCGGAGGTAAATGTCGTGTTGACCGACAAGGGCAAACAACTGAAGCAACCAAGGGGCAAGAAGAAAAATAAAGGGAGAAAAAAGAAGCAGGATGAGTCATCTCCTGAAAAACCTTCTGCAAACCCTTCTGGGCAAAGGAAACCCCCTGCGGGGTGTCATATATGCGATGAGGATCATCAGACAAGAGATTGTCCATATAAAGCTGAAGTTAAGAAACTCTTTAAGAGTTCAAAAACCTCAGCAGTATTGACTGATCCATTTCCAAACCCGGGAACCAAACTGGTTGCTAATCAAAATGCTTCTCGATCCCAAGTGCTTATGTTGTCTATCTCAAAGCAGCAAAATGATGCTTTGACAAGGAATAAAGATTACGGGAATCCACAGCTGTCGAATAACAAGGCTAATGAACAACCTAGTAGTTCGACAACAACTTTGACTGAAGTTGTGCCACCCATCATTCCTGAACCAATGATAAAGTCACCAAAGGGAGTAGTACACAAATTGACATTTAATCCTCGTGCCAAAGTAGCACAGAATTATAATATAGTAGAGGACCAGACCCAATCGCCGTCCGCTATGTCGACACTTGAGGTACCGCAAAATTTCCCCTCCCAAAAGCAGGCTCTATCATCAATAATATATGGGATTGACCCAACGGATTACAATCTTGTATCCTTTAATCACAAAGGATATGCCCCTCAGTTACCAGCTCAACTAGCTTTCCTTATTCAAGTGAAAGCCCTCAACAAAACTGTTCATCGAACAATTATTGATGAGGGGGCATCTACATGTATTATGTCGACGAGTTGCTGGAAAAATTTAGGCTCACCACCCTTGTCGCGATCCTCAACAATGTTAAAAGCATTTGATGGATGATCATACACTCCATACGGGATTTTAAGTAACTTGCAAATTGAAATAGGGGGCAAAACAGTAGAAATTGATGTTGAAGTAATCGATGGAAACCTCGATTACAACATCCTACTGGGAAGGCCCTGGATATATGCCATGGCCATAGTTGTGTCGACCTACTTCCGGAAGATTGCATTTCCCTTTCAAGGAGGAATTACAATCGTCGACCAACAAACATTTCTCCCCAACAGTTCACAAGTTACAGGAAGCATTCCAATGATCCATGGAAGTAATCATTCGCTTCAAAATATCGGAGTAGGTCTCCTTAAAGACCCTGCCTTAATGGATACTTTTGCCCGACTGCCTCTGAGTAATCTGGCGGAAGTGGCCACAGTGGAAGCCTGCAATATGAAATCTTCTATATCTAATGGATTTGGAAGATTCCTAAACATTTTGTCAGCATGGATCATCGCCATTTTATAAATATTGTAGCAATCAATTTTCTTGGCTTGGGGGGCAAACCCAAATCAACGCTCATCGAGTGTTTGGATAGATAGGTCTAAGGAATATGGCACCTCTTCAGATCCTTGGTCACATGTACATTCTACAGACGAAGGAATCATTCAATCAATGATGATAGGAGAGGCACCATGGGAAGATTACCACCATCGCTCCCATCTTCCAGATTACCACGAAGATTATTCCAGCAACCTTAATCATCCATCAGTTTTTTATTTTCTATCAAATACAGTAAATACAGTGGATTCCGAGGACGGTTCTTCTCTCGTGTCGACCTCATTAAAAAATGAAACAAGGAGTCATGAGGATAGTTCTTTTACTGTGTCAACCTCATTAAAAAATGAAACAAATCCCTTTCCAAATCTCAAAGGTCAACCTTCATTCCAACCACCAAGTTGAATGCAATGAAGCTTGGGGGGCATGCACCTCGATTTGTGTTATTATTCTGGGGGCACGCAAACTTATCATGAGCAGTGTTACCGCAGCATGCTAGGGGCATGCAAACTTATCATGAGCAGTGTTACAGCAGGGTTCAAGCTCGTTAAAAAATAAACCGCATCGAGCAATTTTAACGCGGACTTCATGCTAGTTAAAAAATAAACATAAGCAATGAGAAAATGTTTCCCCCGGCGTTTAAGCTCAATAAAAAATGAACCAATTCTTGGTAAATAATCATCGTGAATGTAGTACTTTAGCCTTTAAAGCCTTGGTCGTGTTCCCATCATCACCTCCACTCTGTATTGGCCGATCATTCACCTCCATTTGATTGTTTACCCCTTTTGAGGAACAACTGCGAAGAGTGATCCTGCTAGCCATCCTTGTAACACTGTCGTGATTGGAAAATTCCAAACCTTACCTGGAATCAACTGCTACCCAATTTTATCACTCGTTCCTCAAAGACGAGTCTCCTTTAAGCTCTTTTCAACTGACTCGTAAAATATGAAAAGATTGTCGAGCCATTGGCCTCTCCAGCTCGTTAAAGGGACCGGAAGTGCTATCCCTCCTTTATATGTTAATCTTTTTGGACCTAAGGGATTATTACACAAAAGGATCGAGCGCTTGTTTTGTTCGGCTCGTTAAAAGTATCGAAAATTCATCCCTTCTGTATTGTTTTATACTTTTTCAGACTTAAGGGATTAGATGACGAAAAAGTATTTTTGGAGTTCCCTTTACGTCCCTTTTCAGACTCTCTAAAATTGAAAAGGACCGAGTTATCTTTGTCGTTAAACTCGTTAAAACCTAATAGTGACAAACTTGTCCATAGCAGACAAGAACGAGTTTCACTATCGCTAGGCTCATTAAAACATAGCGATGGGTTTGCCTGAAGGGAAAATTATAGAACAAGCATATGTTATCCTCCTCAAGCTTGACAAAAATAAAGAGGTACTGGTCAGCAATGACTGGGGAAAAATTGGGAAGAAAACTTGAAGAAACTTTGTTGGTAGCAAGTCGCTCTTGAACATGACACTTTCACTCCGCATCCAAGTCGGGTTGGGTTGTTTCATTCACCGGTCACATCACCATGGTCCCATCACACCATCCACATTTGGGGTTAATGCTACCAATCCATCATGTCAGTGTCGCCGATATGTTCAAGAGAAGTCACTCAGAGAATTCACCTATGTCTCACCTGCTGCAATACATTTATGCTCCATTCTTTCATGACCGCCACCCTGAACCTTATATCACCAGATCGTTTTCACCTCCATTAAAATCATTTTCTTCGTTCCGTGTCATTGATGTGGGATTCATTAAGGCCCTCCTATGACGGATCGCTTCTTGTCGACATCAGCTCATTATCCAAGAAGTTGATCTAGGAACACCCCTTCCAGTACTTTGAAGCTTGCATGCCTCAATGGCAAGTTTCTCACTTTCGGCGACAGGTTTACATCAATGGCCTTTGACCGAAAGATTTTGCATGGTGTTTGACGCCAAGTCCTTTATTCACACCACGTGAATTGTACTACAGTACCTTGAGGGTCATTATCATTATCGGTGATTCCTCTTGTGCCTGTTAACAGCTTACACCATTGGCTGGTAATCAGGCAATGTCTTTCCATGTTTGACTCCAGAACACCTCTCACGTGGACCGACTTGTACTTCGAGTGAAGATCGAACGCGATTGAAGACCCCGGATCTAGTTTCATCCATCCAGGCTACAATATATATTCAGGGAAATAAAGACATCAAATGTACATCGTTGTTGCACAAATAATCATCCAATCAAAGGGATGATGGCTCTACCAGAATCATCAGTCTACACTCAGACGATTGTCTGTCCTATGTACATGAAAATGAATTTATAAAGTTGAGCATGGGAATTCCCGCCTCATCTAGATCATGAAAATATTATGAAGATAATGTATTGTATTGTATCTTATCACAGGTCTCCTCCCAGCTTGAAAGAACTTCGGATCCTCATGATAAATCATTTCACCCGACATCAAAAAATATTAACGACCTCATGCTTTAGGGGGAAACTGTTATAGACATTTTTTGGCACTGCAACCCCAAGTATAAAATGTCCATAAACCAAGGGCTCCTAAGTCCCTAAAAGTGTTGTTCTAACCCCTAAAGGAACAAGGTCATCTGATTACAGCTTCTCCCAGAAGTTCTCCATGAAAAAACTGCTCAGAACTGGTCAAAACAGGATCATTTCGCCTGCTCCATAGGAAAAGTGCATTGCATCTCACCTAAGTACACTCTGTGGGTGCGTTTCATTTCAAAAAGCCCTTCTATGGGGTTCGATGGGTGAGAAGTGACAAATGGCAGTGTCAATCCGCGAGGTGGAGTGGCATGGAATCTTCCAGAAACTTCTCCTGTGACACTTGCCTCTCTGAATTCGACCAAGGATGAGTAAGAGATCATCAATCTCCAAGTTGAAGCAAGAACTATCAGAGGGAAGGCACTAATCAAATCACAAGCTGACTCATCTCCCTTACAGATATCTATATATGGATCCCTCATCCCAGGGATCCAGAGGCTATAATTTTGCATCTTGTAAGGAATTGTTGTTGGTTTCTTGAGACAACATCATAGTGTTGGGTGATCTAAGCTTTGTATGAGGTGAAGAAGGGCTTACTTGCTGATAGGATGATGCTGGGTCAGAACAACTGGTTGTAACTCTCTTGGCTCTTTCTTGATTATCAATAAAAGCTATTCAAGTTTTCCTTCATACTCTTGTGTCGTTTATGTTTTATGCATTTGTATGGTCAATTTACATCTGATCCTAGATTGTTTATGATAATAGATCCATGTTCTTATATAGTGTTATGCTACTTTGATTCTACAGGTACTCTGTGAGGCTGGGTGTACAAGGAAGCAAGTAGCAAAGGACTATCAGAAGAGAGAGGAATCGAACTAGGAGCCAAGCGCAAGACAGAGGTTGGTCTCCTTTATTCTTCTCTCATCTATCTTTCATAAAGGAAAAACGAAAGTAGCTTTACTTTGTTTGTTTCTAAGGTAGCTACCACACCTTATTGGGATTAGCAGTTCTGCATAGACACTTTTCCTTGTAACACTCCCTCATTGATGACTTGATTAGGTTGAGACTATTTCAACGCAACTGGTAATGCAGCTAAGTGGTATATAGAGTTTCCATGGGGCACATTTACATCTTTCGCCGATTTTTCTAACATTTTCTTAAACCATTTTCGGTTGCCTATCCGTTACGAAGCCGGAACTGAACTTCTGGCCAATTTTCATCAAGACACAGCCAGTCACATTTCTGATCATATTCAGGAATGGAGACGGAGAAAGAGGCTCATCAAAGCTGAAATTCCACCTGAATTCCGTCTCGAATGGTTTTTAAAATCATTACAACCCGAGATCTCCAAGGATGTTTCTATGTTCGGAGTATATTCCGAAGAGCAGGCTATCTTCATGCCCAACAGTTAGAATTGATATATTCTTAGTCTAGGACCCTTCAAAATATATTATTTGATGCTCCTAGCTTCACAGTTGATATAGCCAAACCGAAGCCAGGCCCGCATGCTGACGGTATTGTTGGATCGATTGATGTGAATGCGGTGAACCTTCTAAGCCAATTGTAGTAGTTTTCTATACAAACTTCTTCTTCCAATCAGGCTGCATCGTCTGCTACTCCACCTTCTCAACCTTCTTCTGTAAACATCATTCAGGCTTCTAACCCCAAAGGAAATAAAAATTTCAATGGGAAGAAGAAGGGACGAGGTAAAAAGAAGAATCAAGATGGGAAGGGTAATGCGAATGATCCTAGCAATAATGTTGGTGAGGGTGGAAAAGAGTCTAAGAAGAAAGTTAAGTTTCATGCAAGTTATGCAGTGGGGACCATTTGACTAATCTCTTCCCAAAAATTCAAGATGCTCAGCGCTTGTTAGTGCATCAAGGGTCTTCTAGCTCTCAGGTTGTCTTAACTAACCCTTTCCCCCAAAGGTAGTAGTTTCTTGCTGGCATGAATTCAAACCCTGGTACCTCTACGGGGGAAACTAGAGGGGGACCATTCCTCAAATGTTTTCATGATGGGTTCGCACGTCAATGTGGCCACACAGTCACGTGATTATGGTGAAGTTGAAACATCCAAGGATAAAACTGTTCCCAGAACTATGGATCCAATTCATATTGATCGACTCTTTTTCGAGTCTATACCATGGATACCGAAAGGTTCTGCTAAACGTGAGACTATCAACCCTAATGCTAGGGTAGCCTAGAATTACTCAATTATCAAGGATCTGGCTCAAATTCCATGTGCGATGTCTGCTTTAGAGGTACTCCAGTTGTGTCCAGCTCAACGAAGTGCTTTGCTTTCAGCGATAGGGGCGGTTGATCCAAATAATTCCTTAGTGCTCACTTTCGACATGCTCAATGTCAAAAAGAGACTCCCTCATCATATGGCTTTTCAAATAAATTCTACTTACTATAAAACTAACATTTTTCGAACGATTATAGATGAGGGAGCTTCCACTTCTGTCATGTCTATGTCATGTTGGAAGGCCATTAGATCACCTTCAGCTGTTCCTTCACCCACCCTCTTGACAGGGTTTGATGGTCATTCTCATAGGCCACACGGGATTATCCCGACCTTTCCTATATGTGTTGGAGGGAAGGTCATTAACATCGAAGTAGAAATCGTTGATGCCAACCTAGATTACAATCTCCTCTTAGGACGAAATTGGATCTATGAAATGGGCGTCGTTGTTTCAACTCTATTTCGAGTCCTTTGATTTCCTCATGAGGGGAAAATTGTTAAGGTTGATCAATTGGATTATTCTCCAGTTGACCCTCGAGAAAATTCGGATTCTACTGTTCTTTTGGTGGATAACCCCTACCAACCTATTGAGAATCTAGGAGTTGGGATGTATTCTTCATTGATTGGTATGTTTGATTTTCCCACTCCTATAGCTAGAATCAATGTCATTTCATCCTCCAAAGGGTCTTCACGAGAAGAGTTCTTGCGGACTCGTTATTTTTTAGACCCTTGGACTTTGCCTTCACCTACTACCACATTAGATGAAGGACAAGTGGGTGAAATGACATTCCCCATGTCTGTAGCAAATATTAGATATCAGTCTATCGTTAACTCTATAGATGACCATCCTAATCCTTTTTTAGAGGAATAGTTAGATGGTGATGTGGCCCCAGCTTGGACCCTTGACTCTACTTCTGCTATGGATTGCTTAGATACGATTTTACCATTTGAGGAAGAAATCTTAGAAGCAATGATGGGTGTAGATCGACCTTGGGAAGACTTACACCATTGTTCATATTTTCTTCCCCCATTGCGAGAAGTCGAGTCTAGGTTTTCCAATCTACTTACTAGCAATGTTTGTACGGTTTCAAACCCTTTGGCTCCAGCACACATTCGTGTCGAAGGTAACATGTCGGTCATTTCAAAAATCATACCAATAAACATCTCTAGGAACCCTAGCATGATAGAAAATGTCTTCATTGGAGCCGAGTGTTCCCCTGAAGAGATTCAAATTTACACTGACCTCTTTAAAGAGTTTCGGGATGTATTTGCTTGGTCTTATGAAGAAATGCCTAGTATTGATCCATCCATCATTCAGCATGAGATCAAGATGTATGAAAACGCTAAGCCAATTCGTCAAAAGCTTCGATCGGTCAATCCTAGGAAAGCAGCAGCTATTAAAGTTGAAGTAGAAAAGTTGTTCAAGGTAGGTTTCATATACCCCGTTCCCCTAACGGATTGGGTTTCTAATCCAGTCTTGGTTGATAAAAACAAGGAACGATCTGTGTATGCATTGACTTTAGGGATTTGAACAAAGCTTGTCTGAAAGATAATTACCCCACACCGTTTATTGATTAGATAGTTGATGAATGTGTGGGTAATGATATTTTTTCCTTCATGGATGGATTCTCTGGTTATAATCAAATATCTATCCGTCCAGAAGACCAACATAAGATAGCTTTCATATGTCCCTGGGATACCTTTGTGTACAAAAAGATGCCTTTTCGTCTTAAAAATGCTGGAGTGACATTTTAGCGGGCCATGTCATATGCTTTCCATGACATCAAGCATGTAAGTGAAGCATACTTAGATGATGCTCATTCTCGAAAGAGAATTGATCATCCCGGTCACCTTTGGTTGGTTTTCAAACGATGTCGTTTTTACAAGATCCTGTTGAATCCAAATAAATGTGTTTCACGGTTACATCAGGTCGGCTGTTAGGGTTCATTGTTTCAACTGAAGGGATTCGAGTTGATCCCTTCATACTGGAGGCAATAGTTCAGTTGCATCCCCTGTCCTCCATTAGACAACTTCAAAGTCTTCAGGGGAAGGCAAATTTCTTGAGACGGTTTATAGCAAACTATGCTGAGATAACTAAAGGGTTTATGTGTTTGCTTAGGAAAGGAGTTCCATTTCTATGGGATGACTTTGCACAATGATCTTTTGATGCCTTGAAGTAGGCGTTGATCTTCGCTCAGCTTTTGAGTCCACCGGATTATGGTAGAGATTTCCTTTTATATCTTGCAGCTGCAGAATCAACCATAGGTATGGTTCTGGTTCAGGAAGATGATGCTCTCACGGAGCATGTCATTTACTACTTGAGTCGAGGCTTGGTAGGCCCTAAACTATGCTATTCTCTGGTTGAGAAATTAGCCTTGGTAGCTGTCCATGCTATCTAGCGGCTTCACCATTACATTCTGCTACACAAAACCTTTTTCTTAGCGGCAGTCAATCCTTTCCAATTTGTCCTTAGTAGGTGAGTGATTGGGGGCAAATACAATTGATGGATTGTTATTTTAGAATAATTCTTTCTCAAGTTCTTGTTAGCCAAGTATAAGAAATCACTGGTTTTTGTGAAATTAATTTCTGAGCTGCCTTGTGGGGAGGATACTATTTATGAGGAAAGTTTTCCCGACGAACATCTGTTCATCATCTCTTCACAAGATCCTTGGTATGGAGATATCATAATCTATCTCCAGACTTCAAAGTTTCATCCTACTACCTCCAAGGATGAACGTCGAAATTACGTCACTTGACTAAGAACTATGCGATCATTGGTGATACATTATATCACTAAGGGGTTGATTCAATCCTTAGGCGTTGTTTAACCTTAGAGGAAGTAGAGTCTGTGCTTAATGATTGCCACAGTGGAGCTTGTGGTGGTCATCTTTTAGGGCTTGCTACAGCCCAGAAAATCTTGCGTGCTGGCTACTTTTGGCCTTCGCTTTTCAAAGATTGTATTGAAGCGGTCAAATGTTGCCACCCTTGTCAAGTCTATACTCGGAAGATGCACGCGCATCTAGCTCCTCTTTTCCTTGTTATCACTGTCGGTCCTTTTACAAAGTGGGGTATTGACTTTACTACTTGTAATCCACCTTCAGTAGCGAATCACAAGTACATTATTGTGGCCATAGACTACTTTACAAAGTGGGCTGAGGCCATACCCACTTATAAAAATGATAGTGAAATAGCGGCATTATTCCTTTTCAATCAGATTATTTCATGATTCGGTATCCCAAGAGAGATTTCCACTGATCATGGCAGTCATTTCCAGAACCAACTGATGTCCGAATTGGCTCCTAAATTGGGCTTCTCGCAGGAGCATCCATCTCTATATTATCCTTAGGCCAATGGCCAAGTAGAAGTCGTGAATAAGTCCCTCAAGACAATCTCGCAAAGGAAAATTGATAAAAATTGCTACAATTGGCATCTCATGTTGTATCCGGCTCTCTCGGCGTACCGAACTTTGGTAAAGACTTGCCACTAGTTTTACACCTTTTTAGTTAGTTTACAAGCTGGAATCTATCTTTCCTGTTGAATGCAAAATTCCATCTCTTAAGCTAGCTGTTGAGCTCCTTCCAGAGACCTCTAGTCTCGAAGAGTGCCTCCTACATTTGGAACATCTCGATGAATAGCATCGAGATGCCGCCACAATCAATGAGGCTCATAAGAAAAGGGTTAAAACTCAGTACGATAGAGCTGTCCGTGCTCGAGTCTTTTCTAAAGGTGACCTTGTCTTAGTCTATGACCAAGATAAAGACACCATTGGGGTAGGAAAATTCAAGTCTATGTGGTAAGGTCCCTTTATAGTGAAATGAGTTTTATAAAAATGGGCTTATGAATTAGTCGATTTTGAAGGGGACAAGTTAGTGGAGCCCCGAAACGGGCTCTACCTCAAGAATCAGTTTACCTAGGTTACGACCGAGCAATGGCTTCTTTGTATATTTTGTATTTTTGTACATATCTTATCAGGAGTCTTCATGATATTGACACTTTTTCAATCTTCTTTGGCAGGTGTTGATGGATGACTTGGTCTATTTCAGATTCATCGATGGTGCTAGTCGGCACACTCGGAATCTCGCTTCCGCATCTTGGGTGATTTATTATCCAACTGGTCAGTTAATGGTATCAAGGGGAGTATGTATTGGTCCGGCGTCAAATAATAAGGCTGAGTATGCTGCCATCATTAATTTACTATCCGAAGCTATTTCTTATGGAATCAATTCATTGGTAGTCTATCTTGATTCACAACTGGTAGTGTCACAATTGAATAACATCTATCGAGTTCGTGATCCTTGTTTATATCGCCAATATTTGAGAGTGAGGGTGTTGCAAAGATCATTTATTTATATTACTTATTTTCACATTCCACGATATGATAATTCATTAGTAGATTCTATCACTAATCAAGCTTTAGATTGGTACATCATGCATTCATCAAGATAAAATCAAACATCAAAAGTCAGAATTGTATATATATATATCATAAAATCGTTGGTGTGTACATAAAATGTGTTAAAAGTAATATACAAAATTGAGACTAAAATGCCCATAATCATGTCTAGTACATCTAAGGACACGGCTCAAGATGAGCGGCTAAGTAGGTCGCCACTACTTTGGCCACACGTCAAAAAAGGCGAACCCAGTCGCATGGCCCTCCTACCACGCGACGTTGCATATCCTCTGGTAGATCTTCTATGGCCTCCATTAGTACCCAGTGGGTCAACCTCACCAAGTTTCGCTGGACTATGTATAAGACTCTCTCAATCTCCACAGTCACCTCTTCGGCACCTCTTCTGCGACGCCTGTGCCGTGGAAATCTGTATATTCGTACCGGACCCACATCTAGAACATGATCATTATATCAGTCATTTAATCCCATAAAAAATATCTTTAAGTTCATTTTTATATTTGAAACACATAAAAATCATAAAAATTAACAAAACTTTAAAAAATGGTTACCTATCTCTCCCCATGCTGCATCTGGTGGCAACGCCAGATCTGGATCTCCCCTGAAATCCATGCCAACATAGGGATAGTTGTCTATAGCGATGATCTACTGCTCCCACCAAGAGAATAAATCATCGTCAAAGGCAGTCCTCGGTACGTCTCTACCTCTTAGGCATTTCATCAGGTCGGCCCACCTGCCCAATCGTGGATCTCACGAGCTACTAATAGCAACCGATACTCTAGGATGTAACCCTGGAACCTTCTTGAAGAAGAAGGAGTAAAAATGGTCCCACATCCAAAGTTCTTGGTTTGTCCTTTCTGAATGGAGGATATCTGACTCTTCATATTCGTTAGAAGAGGTGTGCACGAGTCAAACACAGTAGTGAGACAATGTACAACCAAGCTCATGGATAGTCGTGACGCTTGGTGCAATGAGGCTGATCCGTTTACCCTGGCTATGGTGAACAATATGATCCTCAAGGACAAACTATCTACATGTTTGATTGGAATTTGGCTTCCAACCTTCTCCGGATGCCCCGGACAGTATATATGCACGTAGTCTTCCACTGAAAGACTACCTCGTGATCGTCCAGTTGAATGCACCACTTCTCCCCTCCAGAAGAGTCCAGTGATAAAGTAAATATATTCTATATCTATCCTTAAAGGAATTTGATCAATAATGAATGCATCATCTTCGATACTCCAGTAACGGATCAACATTTCAAGAAAGCGGGTGTTTGCCTTCATATTTGGCATTTTGAAAATTTTTAATAAACTGCATCCTCTCAAGGCATCTAAGGCCTATTGATCATTCATAACCTCATCATCAACAGTAGCATGCTCCCTTTCCCTCCAGGTGATTGTCATCCTGACAGAAAATCAAGTTTAATCGTTATATTTTTATGTTTTAAATTCAAACCGTGTAGACACGGGTCCATTTCATACACAGTCATGTGTAGGGCTTGCGTATATGCGGGTTTCTCATAACCAACCTACATATACGCCGCGTTGGAATTTTTGACATAATTTCCAATGATAAAACCTCAATTTAAATTTCTAAAAACAATCAAAAATTGATGCAAGCTAGATTTGGGGGCTACCTGGTGATTTTGAGTCAATTTGAAACAGTTGAATTCTTTGAGGTGCAAGATTGCTTATTTTTCTCCATAGCTTTTTCTCTCAGTACAAATGGTAACAATGGTGAGTCAAAAAACTATTTTATAAGCTTTGAAAATGTCAAATTTTTTCAAAACTTGATTTTATTTTGTCTCATGTATCTTTTAACTTGGGAGCTTGGAGTGTCGAGGATGGGTTTTTTTTTAGGACATTTTGGATGCTTTTTCAAAAATTTCAAGTCGGTTCCATGATTGCTGACCCGTCATGGCAGGTATCATTTTCTCACTGGCATATAGGTTAGGAAAGCCATTTTTCTGTTGCATTTTTCATGCTAGCCTCCATTTGTTGATACACTTGCCATAGAGTCGATCCCATCGTGTTATGGTTCGTAAACCATCTTCACTGGCCGATTTTTTAAATCATGACATGATGGTAGAGCCATCCTTTTCATGGGAATCGTAGTTAGCGCCTCACTGACATTGGTTGTCCATGCTACTTCATTGAGTAGGCTCGGGAGTCCTCTGTAGTTCCACCATGACTTATGCGTTGAAGACTCATTCCTCTTTGTTTCTTCGCTTCATTCTAACCTTATACCCTAGAGGCTCCATTGTGTTGAGTTGTACTACTGCATTGCATTTTGACCATTTGTACCTTTTGGCCTTGAGCCGGCTTCACTTGGACTTATGTTTAAGCCACTTTTTGACCATGTCTTGCAATCCCTTAGCTTCTACAACTTGACACACCTTTAGACCCATGGAAGGAACATCCCTTTGAGTGTCCTTAACAAGTTTCACCTCCCTGCATTGAGCATAGGAATGTTCCCATCCCAGGAACTAGATCATCTGTTTCACTGACACTCGTTCTTTCCACTATACTATAGCATTCTTTTATTCTTTTTCCAGCTTAAAGAAAAAGACAAAAAAATTATATATTCCAAAAAGAGAGGGAATGGGACAATATTTCCATTTGTTGTCGGTAGCTACAGTCAGTTGTGTCGCCCTTGAACAAAGCACTCAAAAGAAAGTCTCTCCTCCATTTCAGTGGGATTTAGTTTGACTTAGGTATGCCTTAACCTTGTTATTGAGTCAGTTCTCCTCCGATTGGCTATCTCTACCAATCATATGGAGAGTTCGTTCGTGCCTCCTACATGATGAACTTATACAGAGTCATCATATGCTGCCACATGGTCATCATTGAGTCATGCTTTTGTTCAAGGGAAGTAAGCCTGAGTCGGCCTCTCTGCAGTGTCTCTTGACCTATTTTTTCAATCGACCATCCCCGGTTGTCAGTGTCTTGTCTATCATCACATCAGTTATATTGGTCCTTTACTCGTGCTGGTTTGAGAAGGCCTCCATTGACTTCTTGTTGGCGGGTCTTGTCCTTATCGACGATGACATCTTGCTCTGAGGACAGGCCTAGAGCCGCAACCTAGCCCTATTTTCATTATTGATAGGTCACCTTGTGCTCAACATCGATCAGTATCATGGGTCTTTGACTAAGTGGTTTCCCTTGTGTTCGACATCAGCTTTTATTATCACACATTGGGATTCATGCAGTGCCTTGGTTTCCATTTGACCCTATTGGTGGATTCCTCGCCTCTGTGTCAGCTTTCATTATTGGTTGGTTCATAGGGTTTATGTTGTGTGCTAGATACATCTTGTGTATGCCGGAAACGTGCTTTGGTCGGGTTACTACATTTTTTCATCTGATTCCTTCCACATTATTGGCTAGGTTACACTTGCGATAGATTGATGAAGGATGCTTAATGCATTCCTTCTAGCGGATCTTTCCCTATCGACTATGACTCATTGCTTTGGGGAAAAGGTATAGAGTCCATTTGGAAGTACCTTGGGTTTTGCAGTCATCAGTGGCAGATCCTTCGCTATCGACAGAGGGAAACCATCATTGTCTCCTGATTGATAGATTCTTATAGGTGTTCAACTTTAGCTCATCTATTCGCACTTGCTAGATTGTACTGGGTACCTTGGTCTCATTATCATTATCGATGAGTAGTCTCACGTTTGTTAACAGTATACATTAATGACCGGTAATCAAACGATTTCTCACATGGTCAACTTCAGATCATTTATTACCATTGTGTATAAATGTACCACGGCGGTCAGTGAAGACCTCAGGTTGCATCAACATTCTTTGGTTCACTTGACAGTTGCTCTTGTTACTGCTAGTTGACACCTTCCACATTATATGTTGTAGTGCTTCACAGCGACATCCTATATGCTGACATCCGAGTTGCGATGCAGTACCATCTTATTCCATCATGTTCATTTGGTACTATTGGGATCATTTTTTGACATCAGTGATTAGCTACATCTTTTAGCTTCATTGATCATCTTCTTATATGTGATATTCAGACATGTACTTGTTCGATCGTGATCAAATGATCCATTATGTACTTTCAGTTCCTTATACTTGTATACATAGTGGATCTGCTTGTACTTGATATGCGGACATGCTTTACTTTCTCTGAGCATGGGTATGCCTGCCTCAGACAGTTGTTTCTTTCTGATCTTCTTTTTCTAGCTTGGCAGGCTGAAATCTCGTGAAGTCCTTCCCGATTTTTGATCGGTTTCCTTTTTGTATACTTAATACATTTTGGGCATCATGTTCCCCTTCTAACCTCATATATTAGGGGGCATCTGTTATAGCTCCAAATACCACCTTATGTATTTGTGATGCTTGGTTTATGGCCTAGGGCAACCCCTCCTTCCAGACTTGGTCCAAATATTCAAAAAACAGTGTTTTACTCCCTGTATGTGAATTTCCCTGTATTAAACGCGTGTACATGCGGGTCAGTCTATACCCAACTCGCATATATGTCTTAAAACACTTAAAAAAATTAAATTTCCTTAATTATGGGTGGAGATCACGGGTTTTACCTGTTGATTACCTATTAGTTCCCGTGGCCCAACTATTCCCAACTGTTTCCCAACTAAAAAACTACTTTGGGAGAAGTATAAAAAGACTTCAATGGGAAGGCCTTAAGGAGGACAGAAAATAGAGAATTACTCTGCTGAGATTATCCCCTGATCAAGTATGAAGATCCATGTGCTTTAAGAACTTCCCCAAGTTCAAGAAACCCTTGTTTCCTTAAGAGTTGATATCCTTTCACTTGTGGGTGATATCCTTGTGTTGGTTATGGAAGGAGCCTTTTGAAGACCAGGACTGGACGGACCTGGAGGATGGTTCCACTTGGAGCTAGAAGAGGAAGACTCAAGTGAACTCTTTCTATGTTTTGATTATAGTTATCTGCAATAAAAGAAACATTGTCTTGTTCCTGATATCAACTTTGTTCATGCATCTGATGTTATTGTTATGGTTTATGTATGAATGACTATTTCAATGTATAACTAACCATCTATTTATATGCTATAAAGTTGATTTCACTATAATGCTTTATCTATATGCTGCTATGTGTCTTTGAATTGGTTGTTTTGTAGGTTCAAAGATCGTGAGGAGTTGCAAAGGGTTTGAACCCTGGTTGGAACTACCTGAACGAAGGACCCCCGGGTATGTACATCCTCACATAGTTTGCTCGTTTAAGCATTTTTCCTGAGATATTTGCTTGTTTCTTGTTGTGGATTACTCCTGCTCTGCTAGGATCCCTTAAGATATAGTAACTTCTTTTATCTACAACTTGTTTTCTATACCACTTTGCATATTCCTTCCCCTTTTCATATTTATCTTTATGAGGAGATTTGGCAGTGCAATGACCAACTCTACCACAAGCAAAGCATTTGAAGGGTAGCTTAAATCTTCTGAAACCCTGTTGAAGCTTCTTGACAAAGTTTACATCTTCTTCTTTTGAAATATGTCTTGATTCATTGTGTTCTTCCTTTCCTTTTGCTGAAGCTTTAAATGAGGCTTCTCCCATATCTGATGGACCTCCTTTTCTCATCTCAAAGGCAGTTAAGATTCTGTGAAGTTGTGTCATAGTGATAGTCTGTAGATCATGTTTTTCTTCTATGAAAGACACTTTTGATTCAAATTTAGCATACAAGGATCTCAAAACTTTCTCAACTAAGGTAACTCCCTTTATATCTTCTCCCAGATTCTTCATACAATTAACAAACTCATCTATACGTAGGAAGCAACTATCTATACTTTCATCACTGTGCATATTAAGAGTTTCATACTAAATTTTGAGAGTTTGAAGTTTAGCATGTTTTACCTAAGAGTCTCCTTCATAGCTCAGAACGATTTTGTCCCATATTTCTCTGGTTGATTTGAGCTGCATGACTTTGACAAACTCTGATTGTGAGAGACTTCCCAATAAGGTATTGACAACTTTGGCATTGGTTTCATATTTCTTCTTACCTGCCATATCTGTAGGAATTGTTGTTGGAAATGTATATTCTCATTCCACAATTTCCTAGAGATTCATTCCAAGTGACTGTAGATAGGTTGTGGTTCTTATTTTCCAATAAACAAAGTTGCTCCCATCAAATATTGGCAGTCTAATGGATCCCATGCTTTCTTGATTACTCATGATGATGGATCGACCTTCAAGAAATCAAGCTTCTTCTGAAGTACCTGCTCTGATACCAATTGTTGGAAATAATACTAGGGGGGGTGAATCAGTATTATCAGATCAATAATTTAATTTCCCAAACAGATTTATATATGCTACTTCAGCTAAGTGAACTAGCGTGTACACGCGACTGTACTTAAAGCAACCAGCGTATATGAAGAAAACTTTTGATTTAGGCAGTTTATCATGTATTTGACTTTAACCAGTATATCATAGATTTATTAGACAGTGTAGTAAAAGCAGAATAAAGCATCACATATAAGCAACACACATGAACACCAAGATATAAGGTGGAAACCCAATGTGGGTAAAACCCACCTATTGCTGTCATCTCAGTCTTCTTTTAATAATAAGAAAATCTATTTACAATCTTGTACTGGTGCAAACTTATACCAGTACACAAGCACCCACCTGCAGAAGGCTGCAACCTTCTCTCGTTCTCCATATTCTAATGGAAGGGAGCTACAACCCCTTAGCTTTTGTACTAGCTGATATGTTTACTAGTACGTAGGTGCCGACCTACAGAAGTCTACGACCTTCTTTCTTCCTCCAGGGACCATGTTTCATGAATTTTTAGACTGGATACTCCTGGAACACAACACCATAATCTGAAGCCCACGTTTGATTCAATTTTCATACTTGAACCATCAACAACATCATAACTGCAATACAATCATCAAGTACATCTGCATCAACCAATCATTGAAACTCCTAAATCTAATCATTCAGAACACTGTCACCAAAATACACTCACCAGAACCCAAAACAGAACCCAGAACTCTGCAACAGCAAACAGAAACAACTGAAACATACTTCATAATGTATACACTACTTCCCTGTGTTGAACCAGCGTGTATATGCGCTTTTATCAAATCCAACCAGTGTACACATCTATAAAAATTAATTCATAATTTTGCAGCTATTCCAGACTTCAGTTATACCCAGATCATAACATTTACAGACGAACACATGCGTCAGTATTTAGATCTAGACTATACAATATCAAACAATATAATGATAATTCATTTCAAGCCTTAAGATCTCGATCCATCATTAGATCTTATCCTTCATCAACTGCTAAGGTTCATCCTTGGTTCAAATCAAGAAAAGCACCATAAGCCAATAACCTATATACTAGATCTCACACTTAATCAGATATTCAATACTTGCACACCTTGGCCTAATGATCTTCTCCTCCTTATATATTTTTAGGCTTTCTCAATACCATGGATCAAATCCACTTAGGACCAATACCTTGGACCAAATACCTAGGGTCAATATCTCAGACCAAATACCTTGGACCAATACCATGGATCAAAATACCTTGGACCAAATACCTCGGACCAAAAACTTAGTTTTCTAACAATACGCGTTTTTCCTTCTTGTGAAAGTGCGTGTGTACGTATATGCTACTTGTGTTTAGGGAACCTGCATGTATACGCATCTTGGTCAAGCTGAACCATCATTTACCTCTCTTTCTTCATTATTTGTATTCTGATCTGTAATTCTTTGTTGTTGACATGTTGCACCGTGATCTTTCATACGAGTGAGTTTCCATCAAGGAAAACACCTGTATCATAATGCCAACAGAAGCTCTATGATGGATTTTTCACCAAGCATAAAGGAATTGTTTTTGTGCATGGATTAAAGTAGTGCAACAAAGAGTTTATTCAAACTCTCAAAAACATACATGATGTCATTTCCCATGTGCAAGAGTGGACAATGTGTTACAAAGGGGCCCCACTTCACTTTCCAAAGAAGATGAAGCCACAAGCAGAGCTAGAGAAAGCAAAGGTCTGGATGTTGATATAGAACTATGAGCAGCTCACCCCATTCGTCAACAACATACAGGGCTCATATGCATGGCTGTAAAAGAGTTTGGATGTCATGGTGAGAATGCACAGGATCTTGTCAATCAATTCCATCACTGAGCCTAGACATGACAACCAAGTCTAGCTAGAGATCAATGGGTACATGGAGGAGGTAAGACGAGAGGCCACTAGGGATGACTTGGAGCTAGGTGCACATAACATGAAAAAGTACATTGGTGGTCTTTTCATGATCAACACCATGTTGCACATGCTTCACGACGAGGTGGATACAGGTTCCAATACCATATACCCAGATGTTATGGAAGCAAAAGTCCGCTATCAGAAAGACACCATTAAGATGTTTAGGGGGATCATCACACAATACCAAGCTTAGAATCAATATGTGACCGAGAAGCACCAAATGGAGGTTTCTGAGTTGGTATTTCCCCAAACTTCGAAGTCATAGTGTTTTGTCTTGTTAGGTTGTCTCTAACTTAATTTGTCTTACATGGGTACACGTGGAAATTGTAATATTATTTGTAAACATGTTGTAAGTGAAATTCCAAGTTTTATTAGTGGAATGTGAAAGGTCATCATGTGATTTAATGAGTTATTGGTAAACAATTTGAAGAGTCATGAGGGTAGTCATGACACAAAGGGGAATGCCAAGGGTCACCCCACCTTTTTTTATAAATAGAATCTCATAACTCATAGAAGAGGATTTTGGGAGCCAATATTTTAGCAAGGCTTAGACTTAGAAAAGGCTTGGGAGTATTCTGATGAGCCTTGGCTTCTGCATAGAATAGAGCGAGTATACTTATTTGGAGGAGCAAGTGTTCTTGACTGTAATGTTCCACTACTGGGGCTAGTGGTCATCAATAGTGTATGTATGGATTGAACTTTCACTTATAATAATAATAACAAAGCCAACATGCTTTCATGCATATGTTTATATTGTAGTTGGACTATTCTAGTTGAAAATTGGATTCTCCAAGAAAGAGTTATGCCCAATCTCCCAAGATGACCTGATTATATAATTTTTCAGTATATCAAACTTGTATGATATTCCACATGGCACTGTTTTGACCTTAGGACCTGCAACCGATACACATAAAATGACATTTTGTTCTCTTTTTGTAACTTCTTACTAAATTTCAATCTGATGCTCAGAGAAAAAGTTATGACGGTTTTCCCAAGGTCACCTATTTGGAATGTAATTCGGGATTTTGCAAAAACCCTAACTTCCCTAGATCATATCTCCACAAATATAGCAAAACAAGATTTGAAATTCGGACCCGAGGTTTAGAACGATTTATTTTCAAATGGGTTTTTGTCTTAGATTCTAAAACGTCTCAGAAAAAAATGTTATAGTGAAAATTCCATGATGACTTGTTTGGAGTAGCAAAACCCTATAATCCAAGGCTCTGATACCAAATGTTATGAAACTAGCTCACAAAAAGATAGAAAAGATAGATTAACGACTTAAAAATCAACCTCTTCGAGGGGGAAACCTCCTTTACATTAAACAAATGAACAATTCTTGGATGATACAAATGACAAGACCTCCTTTCTACATTTCGGAGTGTAAGGGGTCATAATATAATCAGAGCCGACATAACAATAATAATGTAAGGGCACAAAAATAACAATAGTGGGCTTCTATGGGGAACAATAATAACAATATGGGGACTACATGGGAACAATATTATAATAAGGGGTTTGTACTAATAACAATAAGGGGTTAAACTAGTAGTATAGGTACCTAAAAACTTACGCATTTTCTTATGAACTACTTTATATGCAATTGTATGAATCTTGTTGAATGTGTATTGTTGGATTAACCAGTCAATTTAATTTGTGGACTATTCCACATTTTAGCTTGTGATGTCATTATTCTCATGTGCTCCTTTCAAGATTCTTATTATTACAGACTTCTCAAGGGCACATTTCCTTTCCCCTCTGTGTGTTATAACCCCCATGCATTGAACTTGACTCTTCGCAGGGTCACACGCTCTCACCCAAAGTTATCTTACTTACCTCTGCATGATACCATGGTCAAGGCATTACACTACCACCCACTGGAAGGACTCCTACTCCAAATGGTTTGAGTTCTAGTTGGGAATTCATATAGGGGAGATGCCCTGAATGTTGGTGGGTCCAACATCGTCAACATTTCTGGTGGTAGAATGAGGGTCAGATGACAAGTTGAGACCTTGAATTTTGTTTTGAATTTCTGCACATATTTCATTACTTATGTTGAAATAATAACCCCAACATGTTTATCTCACGTTGTTGATTTTGAAGCACTAGTGATAATTATAGATGACTTGTCGAAATATAAGTTCAATGGCGATAATGGAACACCCCTATTCAGGCACATAGCTACTTTTGTTGGCTTTTGTGATAGGCATGATGTCCCCTACAATGGCATGCTTGTGGGTTGTTCGCTTTCACGTTCAAAGGGCGAATAAATAAATGGTGTCACACATTCCCGCAGTCTATATACACTCTTTCAATCACATGTTCAGAGAATTATGTCATGCTTTCATTATTTATGACCGTAAAGCACTTAATCAAACAAATTTGAAACTGCGAAAATCACCTGATGAATCTCTTGAGCATTTTCACAATCATTTTCTTCATTACTATTATGAGTTTCCTAAAGATTATGTTGTTAGGGAACTTTTGGAGGAAACATTTTAGTATATTGTTCACATTTCTGCGAATCCACGAGTTAGACACTTTCAAGCCTCTCCCAATATACCTCACTGTTAGAGCTTATAAATTTTAGATGACCAAGGTTATTGCCCCATGTGACCCTTCGTCCCCTTCTCATCAAGCAACTCTAGCTCCGTAGGTTGAGGTGGGAGAAGTTGAGAATCCACCTATTAATTTGTCACCATCTCCTCCTACCCTGCCTGTTCAAGATTTCTACGTATATTTGGTTTGCAAGCTCAATGGTTGTGATGTGGTCTTATCTCTTCAGCCTTCGTCCTTTGGTTCCTTTGATCCTCTAGATTTTGGTGTGTTGTGTTCATTCGTTCCGAATCCCACATGTGATGTTCACAAGGATCAAATTTTAGATGGAGCTGGTGTTGAGAAGCCAACCCATGCTATCATTTTTTATGAGTATATGTGGGAGTCTGAATAATAAATTGTGGTAAAGGATGATATCCTTTTGTTCACACATCATTCATATTATCCTAACATCTTCCACGATTCTACCATTTCTGTTCCATCTTGTGAAAATTCATTTCTAAATTTTTCTATTTCCTATCATTCGGGGAACACATGGGATGCTAATTCTTCATTCGATTGTAGAGGGACAAATCTCTCTTCCTAGGTACTCCTAATCACTCATCTTACATTTCTGAAAACATAGAGGGTGAAATTTAAATTTTCATCATCCCCTCTTTATGATTCGTCAGATCATGATGATGTTATTGTCCATTAGTTTGAGTTTTCTGATCATGGTTGTCGTTATATTTTCATTTGGTCATCTGATCATGATTCTGATTCATCTATGGTTGATATTTCTAAGCCACAAGTATTTGATGATACATCTGCTAATGAATTGGAAACTCCTCAAGTTGTCAAGGAAATTTAGCTCGAGTTGATGGTTATGTCAGGTTCTCGTAGCCTTGAGGTTAGTTCCACTTCTGATAAAAAATATGATGAATCTCCCTAGGCTCCTCATCACTCTGTTGTTTACACTGAAAATCAATCTATTTCACAGTTTTCGCATCCTCCACCGGAATCACCTGATCATACATTCATTGGAAGAGTCACATGTAGCAAGAACTGTTGTGAAATGGAAGTTTTATTCTTTTTATATGTTTTCTCATATTTCAAGTTCAGAGGTGTGTACATGCCTGTCTTCCACATGCAATGTGACAAGACAACATCATACATTCACAGAGTGCCTTTCATGTGTTTTCGGCCTTTACATTTTTGTGGATGCATTCAAGCTTTGAACATTTTGGTCTACATTGTTGTATCTTTCTTGCTTGGTTTACTTGCATATCTTTCTTTTCAATCATCCTGTTGCCTACATGGGCCAACCAATGCACCGGTGGCTACATTGGAAATATCACTTTACGTGAGTTGGCCTATGCTCTTCTTATGTTAGGAGTAGGAGTAGTGTTTTCTTTTTTGTTTTGTTTCTTGATTTTCTTACTTTGTTTTTCTTTGTCTTAATTTTTCCTTTTGTTTACTTTCTTTTGCACCTGTAGGTTAGTTTCCACATGAAACTGTGTTTGGCTTCTTATACAAGTAGGGTGAAATCAAAAAGGAACTCTATTTATGAGAATCTTGCATTTCTTCTGGTCAATGATACCCTGATGGAAAATAAGTTCCTTTCAGAGAGATTCGTGGTGAAATCATGATGCTTGCACTCCTTACTAGTACGGCTTACTCTAATTGGTTTTCTATAGTCGCTTAACTCTTATAAACTCAGTCAAGTAGAGTAAGGAGAAGGGGGACACCTTAACAAGTATGTCAGAGGTATATATAAATATCCTTCTCTGAAGGGACAACCTCTTCTTCTCTCAATAAGTCATGATCCCTCTTCTGAGTAATGAAACAAATAAGTGCCTATGCATATTTCTTTGAAAAATGAAAAAATGAAAAAATAAAATAAAGGTGAAAGAAGAGAAAGGCTTCCTGCACAGAGAGGTGAAGCAAGTAACTCCGCCAAGGCACTGTCCAATCTTGTCGGAAGCAGAGAAATGCTTTTGTTCCTAAAGTGACTCCACTGAATGTTACTCGTGCATTTATATACCCCTCATCCCCAATTGAAACAACTTAGTTTTACTTGGCTTGGTATGTGTTTTGCTGATAAAGAGAATGGTAGGGACTACATCCTTAACTCAAGATAGTGAAGAAGTTATGATAATCAAAGAACTGAACAATAATTCCAGAAGATTTAGACTCAATTTTCATGAGATAATATCCATACATGGAGCTGGAGTTCTACCAATGTGTTGCCAATGTTGTAGTGGCTACAACCACCCTCCACAAGGTTTCCTATGCTTCATTTTGGAGCCTCCCTTCTAAATCATAGCAGCTCATCTCACATTGATCTAGGTACTTGTGCTTTGATTGAGCCTCATCCTTTGCATCTTGGCTTGTGTTTTCTTACTTAGTTTACTATATAACCCATAAACCGATCTCTTGACTTGGTTTCCATCTAGTTCTAAGCCTCCCTTAGAGAACTACACAATCCTTGAGGGAAACTAGCCTTGCTCTTAGGAATTGCACAGTCCAAGTTGATAGTGAGCCTTAAGCTCAAAAATTGTGCAACACTACTTGACAGCCAACATTCAGTTGGGAAATTATGCAGATCATGAGAGGATATGCAGTGTGAAATCGAGAAGATATGAAGGATTAATCTAGGGAGTGTGAAAACATGAGTTAATCTACCAATTTATGCAGAAATTCAGTTGTTCATTGAGAAGGGCACAAAGTTGACATGGCAGAAAATCAAGGATACTTTGCCAATGGAATTCAAGGAATACTTAGAGGACCGATAGGTATATATCTGTATCCAGCAGTTAGCCTAATACACGGTTGCATGCAGGTACCCTTCCTTCCCATGTGCGGACATTATTAGCTGGATTGTCTCACACATAGATCCAGAGACTGTGACATTGAGAAGTTCCAGCACGATAGAGCTTGCCACCTTCAGGGTGAAGAACTTTTCTCAGATGTATCCTTTACCTCAGTCGGTGAGGCACATGGACACACTTTTAAATGTTACTCATATCCAGGTTAACATGAGAGATATATTAAAGTGCTATGTGAAAGAGTCATCGAAGTTAAAACAAACACCCAATCATGTTTACATGACAAAGTCTCTTAGGAAGGCCTACCAGTTCTTGATCATCTTTGGATGCTAAATATACAGTCAAGAGAGCACAGAGACCTTTCCTGAAGGTTAGGTAGTCATATGGACCAGTTTGTGAGTAATGGAAGGCCATTCAACTGGTCAGACTTGTTGGCTCATCAGTTGAAAATCCATGTCACTAACACTCGGAATCCGCCCAAGGATGAGCAAGAGATATTCTACATGTCCGCATAGTTATTGGATGCAATCTATGCATAGCAATAGTTTCCTAGCATGAGCTCGACATGGATAGTGAAAGAGATTGTTGTCAACATTTATTGCAAGATTCTTTCCAACTGCAGCTACCAAGGAGTAATGGAAAGGTTTACTGACCATTTCATCATCCCATTGTATAAGCTTATTTTTTAGCAGGATCCACCTTGCATGTCCTGAGAAGGAATGGAGGCGATACTTAGCATTGCAGATTGGTATGCCTCATGCAGTGGCACCTTCATCAGATTGTTTGACAGAGAGAAGCCTCTTCATGTTATACCAAGGTATACCATGGACAAGTTGGTCATTCAAGAGGTCTCATATCACCTCTCCACATAATTTTCAGCAAGATTGCATAGGAAGAAGAAAGTGTCATGGCCCACTCTTCCTTTGCGGATCAGATTATATGATATTAAGAGCTTGAACGATGTGTATTCCAAAGCTAAGGATATATTGAATTTTGATTTCATCACCAAAGACTTTAATCTGTATGATCCCCACAATATTTTCAAGAACCACTGTGTGATGGTGTACTATCCATGGATCCACGGGACATTTTACTGGCACAAGGAGGACCCTTGGAGGTAATGTTACAATGACTCCAAGCTCCATGATCCAGTCAGTATAGGCACATCTTGGAAGGCTGATCTATGGGAAGGAACAGTGCAGGAAACAATAACAACGCGAGTAAATAGTAGCAATCCAGCACAGGAGAAGGGTAATAGGAAGATTGTCGAAAACCGAGAGGAAAAGAAAAGCTACAATATGAGGGAAAATCCTATCATGGAGAAAGAAAATTTGGGAGTGGAGAAAAAGAGGGAGCAATAGTTAAAGAGAGAAGAGTGAAGGAAGAGAGAAAAGAAAAGGTTGTAGGAAGCAGAACTAAAGTTGTAGGAAACATAGAAGAAGTTGAAGGAAGAGTAGGAGATGAGAAGGAAAGAAAGAGAAGAGAAGAATAAATGGTAGGAAGAAGAAAGCCAAGGCATAATGACGGAGAAAACAACCCCCATACTAGTTTAAGAGTCGGAATAGTAAGAAATTGAAGAAGTGGGTGAACAGATGTAGGATTGGGAGCTTTCTCATCAGATTGAGCAACTGATTGAAGTAATAGACATGGAGTTGGGATAGGAGCGATAGAATGAAGACATTTACCTTATTCTGAGAGTGTTGGAGGTCATCTCTCAGCATCCACCACCTCTAGTGTCATAATTAATCTCATGCGAGCAAGGAGAGGCTAATCCCCTTGATGATGATCTAGTCATGGATGTGTATAATCTATCATTTGACAGTTTGTAGAAAAATATTGTACAAGCACGGAGGAAGCACTTTCTAGATGATCATGTGTCACCTACATTCATGATGGAAAGGGTGATAATGTCAGATATCAGAAGGAATCCAGTTGCCCTTGCCGATGCCACCTTGGCCTATGCAGGAGTAACGAGCTCAAATATTAAGTTCATGTTGGTGGAGAATGACCAAATGGAAAAGAATCTACAGGCTTCCAAGTAAGAGGTGGAACAATGTCAATAGTAGAGTGCATTTTCTGTAATGGAAGAATGAGGAAATTGATACTTTCTAAATTATCAACACTTGAGACTACCATGTGGAATATCTATGATATATTTTTCACCATTCATAAATCATTTTTCCATGTGCATGTCTTATAGTAGCGGAGAAAAGCGTTTTTTCAAACTCTTAGGAACATACATGTTGTCATCGCCCATGTGCAAGAGTGGACAATGCGGTACAAAGGGGCCTTGCTTCACTCGCCAAAGAAGATGAAGCCACAAGAAGAGTTAGAGAAAGAAAAGTCCTGAATTTTGATCCATAACTATTATCATCTTCCCCATTTGTCAATAGCATACAAGCCTCATATGCATGGTTGTACAAGAGTTTGGATGTCATGGTGAGAATGCACAGGATCCTGTCAATCGTTCCCTCACTGAGGCTAGACCCAAGAACCAATTCAAGCTAGATATTGATGGGTACATGGAGAAGCTAAGGTGAGAGGCCACCAAGGATCACTTGGAGCTAATCGTACATAACATGCAAAAGTACATTGGTGGTCCTGTCATGGTCAACACCATGCTCACATGCTTCACGCCAGGGTGGATACAGGTTCCAAGACCATGTACCCTGATGTTATGGAGGCAAGGGTCTACTATCAAAAACACACCATCAAGAAGTTTGGGGACATCATCACACAGTACCAAGCTTGCCATCAGTATGTGACCAAGAAGCAACAAGTGGCAGTTTCTGAGTTGGTCATTCCCAAAACTTCAAAGTCATAGTGTTTTGTCTTGTTAGGTTGTCTCTAGCTTATTTTGTATTACATGGGTACATGTGGAAATTGTAATATTATTTTTAAATATGTTGTAAGTGAAATTACAAGTGTCATTAGTGGAATGTGAAAGTTCATCATGTGTTGTAATGAGTTATTTGTAAAGAATTTGAAGAGTCGTGAGGATATTCAAGGAGTCACAAAGGGAAATTTCAAGTTTCATCCCACCCTTTGTTATAAATATAACCTCATAACTAATAGAAGAGGCTTTTGGGAGCCAAGATTTTTTCTTGGCTTAGGCTTAGAAAATGCGTGGGAGTATTGTGACGAGTCTTGGCTTCTACAAAGCATAGAGCAAGTATACTTCTTTGGAGGAGCAGGTGTTCTTGACTATAATGTTCCACTATTGGGGTTAGTGGTCGTCAATAGTGTATGTATGGATGGAACTTTCACTTATAATAATAATAATAACATAGCCAACATGTTTTCATGCATATGTTGTTATTGTAGCTGGACTATTCTAGTTGCTTTAGAAATTTATGTTGTTTAACTTAAGCATTTTCTTATGAACTACTTTGTGTACAATTGTATGAATCTTGTTGGATGTGTGTTCATGGATTAACCCGTCACTTTAATTTGTGGACTATTCTGTATTTTATCTTGTGATGTCATTATTCTTGTGTGTTCCTTTCAAGCTACGTACTATTACAGGCTTCTAAGGGGCACACTTCCTTTTCCCTCCACATGTTAGAACCCCCATGCATCACACTTGACTCTTTGCAGGATCACACACTTGCTCTCACCCAAATTTATCTTACTTACCTCTACGTGATACCGCGGTCAAGGCATTACACTACCAGTGACTGTTGGGACTCCTATTCCAGAAAGTTTTAGGTCTAGTTGGGGCTTCATATCAAGGATATCCCCTGAATTTTGGTGGGTCCAGCACTATCAACAAGTTATTATGGAAATTTCTAGGTGGATAATTCAATGTGAGGCCACTTGGGCCATTGATGGTGTGGCCAAGTTTGGCATGGGAGGTCGACCATTCCAACCCCCACCCAAACATAAATAAATATTATTTAATTTTTTGTCTAATTCAAAGGTGTTGTTTCAATTGGGCATGCTTCTTTTAATTGGGTGGCATGTTTTGTTTGGGAGGTTGTTTTTGGCACCACCGCGTGCGGTGGTTCAGCCATCCAGCTTCCACGGGTTGACATCTCGCTGACCTCCTTAACTCGGCAACCAAAAAATGGTTGGCCCAGGTATATTGCATGTGGGGTTTGGTTGGTTGGAGTGGGGCCGCCCGTGGAGCGGACCGGCCAATGGTCAAGCGAGTTCTATCCTAATTGTCCTTAGTTTGGTGCTTGTCGTTGTATGGCGGGCAATTACAATTGGCCTCATATATATATATATATATATATATATATATATATATATATATATATATATATATATATATATATATATATATATATATATATATATATATATATATATATATATATATATATATATATATATATATATATATATATATATATATATATATATATATATACGGCCCGCCCCTTTATTAATTTATTTTATTTTTTATATAACGAAATTGGTTAAAAAAAATTGACCAATTTTTTCGGTTTACCTGAAAAATTAAAGAGGCGAGAAATTTTCCTATTCTAGCTACCAGAATCAGTGTTTTTGTAAATGCCAAAGTGTTTCCTCATTAGTGGTTGTCATTGGGCCTAGTTTGACCAAAATTTTGACCGTGAATATCTTGAGCATAAGAACTTTGATTGGAGTGTCATCTACGTCATTGGAATCAAAATGACAAGCACTACTATATGTTCTTTATTTGGGTGAAATCCAAGAACTTCTATTTTTTAGCCTTTTCTAAGCCACTTCTGAATTCTAAGCATTTCTGGAGCCACCTGGATCATTCCTCCCCACTGAGGAGCTTTTGGTCCTCTAAAAGCATGAACATAATCTACAACTATTGTGTTACATTGTTTGCATAAGAAGTGCCTTCACAAGTCACACTTCCTTCTCCTTAACCCTTGCTCTTCGAACCCATAAGTGATTTTTCGACACCTGAATCCTCTGCAAACCTGCAGTATAATCTTTTTAAATGCAATGTTCAATTACATGACCAAAAATGACCCAATCATCCACATACTTGCCAAGAGTTTATAACACACACTCTTTGTTCAAGTGTACATAATTATAGAAACCAATACCCCAGCTAACAACAAAAGGCCAAAATATCATTGTTACTTTAACAAGCGATGGAAAACACATCATCACTTTTACAATTATATCGTAACACATGATTACAAAATCCAGCCATGACAAGCTACCATATCTAGTAATACCATCTCTCACTCATCAAGGTGAATGGGTCATCATCCTGGAGCTAATTCGATGGTTGAACAAATTTTTCAACTGGTTCCTACACGGGCGCTTTGTCCTTGAGATGCTGCTCTGGATGGAGCCTCCAATATGTGGCTCTTTGATGTCTACCTCTATTTCAATTATTCCAAAAATTCTTCTTCCTCCATACCTTATTAACCTTCTTCCTTTCGTGAGGTGGAGAATGCCTTTCACACCTCATCCTCTTTCTTGTTTCCATTCTCTTCTAGCACTCAACAACCACATGGTTATGCAAACCACAAAAACTACATGGTTTTCTATGCCATACTTTCTGCTCAAAATTAACAATATTCTTGTAATAAAATTGAACTTTAGAATACTGATACTTTTTATACCTCTCTTGGTTATGTTTGATGTGATCCTAACAATGAGAGTTTCCCTTAGATCTCCCTCTACAACGTGTACTATCATGGGAGGATTGTGATGTGTTTGAATCATTCTCTTTCATCGATGGTCTCAAAAATATCTTGGAAGATTCTGCTACCTTTGAGCACTCTCCTTCAGTGTATCCCATCTCGGTAAGGAGTCTCAGGTCAGTTCTTGAAATGGGTACTTCAAGACTTCCGACAAAAATAGCATCATGTGGAAATGAAACTGAAGAAAGATCAACATTGTTTACCTTAGCTGATGATTCTGAATCAGGTGATGATAGATTCCTTAAGCATTTGTTGTGCTTCAATTTTTCCAAGACCTCTTCCATCACTCGTAACTGAAACAATAATCTCTGCTTCTTTTTTTCTTCTCGTATAAGTATCCTCAATTCAACATTCTCTGCTTAAAGGTTCGGGTTGATCTCCTCATCTAACTGATGAGAAGACGATGAAGAAGATGAATAATCACTGGAAGATGGAGATGGAGCATCATCCTCTACTCTTTCTTTCTCTTGTTCCTCTCTTTCCATCTTCTCCTCATAATCTGCATACATTAAATCTACCATTTTTTGCATCCTGTAGAAGGTCTTGTAGAGATCTCTGTGATCCTCCATTTTCTTTCTAGCTGCACATTCAATGATTTATGCTCACAATTCACATCAGCAAGAAGACCACTCTAATACCAAACTTGATCCAGATTCTCTCAGCTACCGGAATTAACCAACATCTTTTACTTTTGTGATTTTAGCATAATTGCATGTGAAAGTGTATGAAAAACCACATGTGCACACTTTGAAGAAGAGGAAACATAATGATAGCCATCAAGTCAAGTGCACACACACATTGATAATGGAGTTCACCCAGTGTGGGTTACGTCTCCAGGCCTGGTGTCAAGAGTGGGGAGGATGCTTCATTAAATGTTTCAATATGATGATGAGTACATTGTACATTCTATGTCATTACAAGGATAAACTCCCTCATCTGGAGTGGCATATTTCTCCACGAGAAGTTCTCCTGTAGGAACTCTTACTCATATGGCCCTTCCTTCGGCATGACAAGATAATAAGTTCTCACATGACATGGCATACAAGTATCCTTAAACATAATGGTACCAAGGATCTCAACAACAAAATCATCATCTCAGCAAATAAAAAGAAAGACATGGCAACACTGCTTCATATACCTACATTTTCCATAATGGTCTAAAAATGCAAAGCTCAGCTACAGAAATGGACATCACTGTTAAATTTGTGGCATGAAATCATATCAAATGACTAAGAACGTGTTCCCTTTCTGACACCGTTAAAATTTGGACCCTCGGGAATCTTGAATATTCCCGCAAAGATTCCTTCCTAGGGATGGGTGAAAAATTTGCTCCTTGGATGAATGTTTTGAGCACACCACTGCGCTCCTTGCAAAATTTTGAGAAAAATTACTATAAACTCGACACCATATTGCCTCTATCAAAAATCAACCTCCAAGGGAATCTAAAGATTCCTCAACATTCTATAAAAAAAACAATATTCCCTAGAATATTCTCTTGAGGAATATTCCTGACTCAAAAATCATGCCCCGCCTCGGTTGGGTTCCATGCACACTATTCTCTATGTCCTAGGCAAATAAGTTTTCAAGTTCTTATGGAAATTTCTAGGTAGTTAATTCAAAGTCAGGCCACTTGGGATATTGGTGGTGTGCCCAATTTTTGTCAGGGAGGTCGGCAATTCCAACCCCCTCTTGAACATAAATAAAATATCATTTTTTTGTGTAATTCAGAGGCATTAGTTCTAGTGGGAATGGATTTTTTTAATTCGGTGGCATGTTTTGCTTGGTAGTCTATTTTTGGGGCGTCGCATGGGTCAGGTTGGCCCTCTGGATGGCGCGTGTTCAAGTCCCATCGGCCTCATTAACTTGACAATCAAACAATGGTTGGCTTGTGTATATGTCATGTGGGGTTTAATTGGTTAGAGTGGGACTGCCCCTGGGTGGGTCGGCCAATGGTCAGGTAGGTTCAATCCCCGCTTCCCCAGTTTGGTGGTCGTAATTGTATGGTGGGTGGTTATAGTTGGCCATTGATATATGTATAATCTGTTTGACTGTGGGGGTGGGCAGGTCTGCCAGGCCCAACCCACCACTTTATTATTTTCTTTATTTTTTATATAACGAAATTGGTTAAAAAATTTCGACCAGTTTTTTGGGTTTACCAACAAAATGAAAAAGGTGACAAATTCCCTCGTTCAGGCTATCGAAATCTGTGCACCAAAAAATGCCAAATTGTTGCCTCGTTAGTAGCTGTCGTTGGGCATAATTTGACCAAAATTTTAAATTTGAATATCTTGAGCATATGAAATCAGAGTTGAGTATTGTTAATGTCATTAGAATCAAGATGACAAGCACTATGATCTGGTCATGGTTTGGGTGAACTACAAGATCTTTGATGTTTTATCCTTTTCTGAGCCACTTCTGAATTATGATAATTTCTGGAGCCACTTGGATCAACTAGCACATATTAAAAAATCAATTAAGTCTTTTTACTATTATTAACTAAATTCATAACTTTGAAACTGATTTTAAATTCACATTTTAAAACTAATTTTGTAACTTGACTCCATAGGATGGAAAGATTTCAAAATTTAGTCTATATAATATGTGTTTGAAAACCTTTATCCACCCATTTTTGCACTTCCTCACAGATTCCCCCTCTACACACTTCTTCTACTAACCGCAAAACATTAATTTTCACATTATTTGAAGCATTATGTAATACTCACTAGTTCTAAACAAATCAAAAAGGTGTAGAGGTCTCCATAGCTAGTATCCATCATAATAGATTAAAAGGTTGTGTGGAAGATAGACATGTGTGGGAGAACATTTATTCTCTCACATATACACCTCTGCACAATTCGCCCTTCACACACTTCTTCTGCATGTTGCAAAACATCAATCACATGATTTGACACACATATTTTCTCATTTTGTGACAACATTTTGATGAAATGTCATATAAACGCAGTCAAATTCCCTCATTGGGGACTAACAAATATTATATTATTAATTAAGGCTTAACCTTAAGATTAACTAGAGCTCTCCTAGTGGTCAATGTAAGTTTTTTTAGCATTTATTTGGTGAACGGACATGTAATTAGGACATCATTCAAGTGCTTAATAGAATTTGATCTGATAAATTACTTCATTACTAGCTAATGTTTTACTTTGACTACATTTGTATTCAATAATTACATATTTATTTTGATGTTTCTTTTTCACACATTCTCACTTTCGCACATCTATAGGCATTTTTGCCTTCACATACTTGTTCCGTACATTTCTACTATGCACACTTCTTTTGCATAGGCTTTACTCTGAATGATTTATTTCTATCATTTGTCATTTCTCACACAAAAGCATAAATCCACTCTCTTGGAATTTCCTACTCAGGTTGCACATCAAAAACCCAAAGAGAAATAGAAACAACAATATCAACCAAATGAATCTAGATGAAAACAACAACCAAATGGAGTTCGATCATGGAAACATTCGACCTTACCTCATGAGAAAACTAGGTATTTAGAAGAGGGTTGGATTATGCTTCTTTGCATGCCCTCTGATGGAGAACCTAATACCATCTTATCAGACTTAACAATTGAATAAAATTTAATTCATACACATAACATGTATCTATATACCTTTTTTATAACGCGCCCCCTCCCACATTTAACAACTTTTACAAACTCTCACAGGTAAACATGAGTTGGGTGTCACTGTGATATCCCCTGACCTCCAAGTTCCAGTTATGGAAGTGTGGCCCGCAATTGAAACCTTACTAACATCCCTCAGGGACTAGAGACCACTCAGGAACCTAACAACCACACCAAGTGATCAATCCCTAATTTGGAAATATTTTTCACTAACTTTACCTCCCAACCACACCCTTGACACCTAGTGTGTGTGATTATGAGGCTCAAAACACACCCACAAGCCTACCTGTGTGTGGTTATAGCCAAAAAATCTTGGTTATGTGCCTGGGGTTGTGAGATTTGTGCCACTTTTTCAGGAAAGCCTCCAAAAAATTGCTTGTAACTTTCTAGAATCATAAATAATATGATGACAAGGCTAACCATTCAAAACTTGAATAATATCTTGACTAGAACAGGCCTATTACATAATAGACATTTTGTCAAACATATGGTAAACATATAAGCTATAGGTCATGAATGCATATCTGATCATAAACTTTTGTTCTCCATCTGTGAATCACCAAGAAGGCTCAATTTCATTTCTATCCATCTACAACAACACTTGTTATCCCATGCATTCATCAACCAAACCATTCCATAAACTATCAAATCATGAACAAATCCATAGCTAAAGTGCATCATAGAACCATGCTTATAACCAGCATATAACCAAAACAGAGATCATGACAACCCAACCAGAAAATCAATATAATAAAAGTTATATGTTCTCATTAATTCCATTAGAAGAGTAACTCTTATTAACTTATGAAAAAACCAACCAATTTGTTACATGTCAATTTGTCGCCATGACACTTAATCAGTTTATGGGCCTATTTTCCATCAGTGAACATGTTTGAATTAGCTCCCTTAGGAGTCAAACAACCCAAAATATCTTGAAGTAGATGAGGAATTTGGGGAAATAGTTGTCACACCTTGTTAAGTTCCACCTGTGCTAATTTCTCTAGAGTTTCTCATGAATTAGCTCGAATTAAGTCTGAGAACAGTGCAGATCTATGCTCTGTCTACCACTATGAACCTGTGCAGGTGAATTCAAGAAAGTAAAAATAAAAAGTACATTCTAGAAACATATTTGGTCGAATATTTCCCAACTAAAAGCTTCCAGGTGATGACTATTAGAACTATAACCCTCAGACGATTCATATTAATCCCTTTTCTCATGGAAACCTAATCCCTCAATTAAGGAGTCTCATCCTCCGCTTTTGGATCTAAAACTTCTTCCTCTTGGCCTATAAAATGACTAGAGGGTAGAGGAGTTGAGGATGTTAGAACTCAGAGCAGATAAAATTTTGTTGTTAGTTTTATATTGGAAATATTTTCATCTAAGGAGGAGAGTGAAGGCATTTGGGAGGGACCTCACGACATCAAGGCGAAGGTTGTAAGGCTCCTTTTAATCTTTGATTAATACAAATGAAAACTTTCTCCCATTGATTTGTCTTATTGGAAAGATGAATGGTTTATAATTGTTTATAATGTTTACTAAGGAAAATTCAATTCCTAATTTCCTTGATCATTAGGTTAATTTGTTTGGATTATTATATCGCATGTGTTTTTTATCCTTTTATGGTCAATTTTTTCAGGTCTTATCAAGCATTGAGGAGTTGCATCGAATCACAACAAGGGATCTTCATCGAGAATTTCATGAAATAAGAAATAGGCTCATCCATTAGCTTTAATTATTATAATTCAAGCACGTTCAACTTAGGGAAAGGGTTAGTTCAATTGTCTTGTTTGTTTCTAGTTTCCATCAAGGATCTAGGGAGATCACTCTTGTTCGCAAGAGGGATTTGTCTAGTGTAACAAATTATAAACCATATTGGGGAGGAAAGGGGAAATTTAGACAAGAAAATTGTTCTAAGGAGAAATCAAACAATACTGAGCCATCTAATGAAAATAAGACACCTCGTTATCCTTGCCTAATTTGTGATGAAGATCATTACACCAAGGAGTGCCCACATCGTGTTGAAGTTTCTAAATTTGTCAAAGGTTCACCCATTCCCACTGTTTTGAAGGATTCCTTTACTCCATAAGACAACAAAGTGGTTTTGCATGACCAATCCTCCTCATCCACATTGGAAGATATCATGATGATGTCTTCCAAAGTTATGGTAGCAACGAGATCCAAAGATTACACATCAAAGAGTCATGTTGAAGATGGAGATGACTCCAGTCCAGCTGGTCAAACTTCCACATCTACTCCTCCTTATTTTGAACTGTTTCATATTGAAAAGCCAAACCCTGATATGATAATGTGCCTACCTCCTAAGGGTATGCTTCGAAAGTCACCCATTAACCCTCAGGCTAGGGCTTCTCAGAATTATAACATCGTCGAATATTTGGCTATGTCACCTTTGGCAATGTCGGCTCTTGAAGTGTTGCAAACATTTCCAACACAAAGGAAGTTATTATTATCAGCCATATGAGCAGTGTATCCTCATGACTCCAATTTTATTGTTTTCAATCTTGAAAATCATGTCCCACATCTCCTCCACCATGTTAGTGTTAGTATATGCATACTTCCATCAGGGATCAAATTTTCTCTTTGCATTTTCATTTTAGGTGTCTCATACTGAATTTTGAATCATTCCATTAGGTCATGTTAAAATGGTTCACTGATGGTTGTCTTTTTCTTAGAAAATCAAATCTTCCCTCACGAGGTACATTCGCTGACCCATTTCCATGTTGTATTTAGTTGAGGTTTCAAATATGTTACTTTAGGTGTCAAGGTAGTTGTCTTTCCATTAGGTCTTAGGGTTCATTTCCAAGGTCAAAAAGCATGATTTCAAGTGTGAATAAAGGGCAGCAAAGGTATGAGGATGACCAATAAACAAAGAGTAAATGCCAATAAGACACTCAAAAGATGTTGTTTGCCTTCTATAGCTTATAAACAAGTAAGTTTAATCTCTAAGCTATCCTCTTGGAATTCAATTCATTATTTTGAAGTTGGTTTGCTATTTCGAAAATCAAACCCTATATTTCCTACAAATCCCTCCTATACATCTCTCCACTCACTCCTTAAAATCTTAATCCCTCCTATACATATCTCCACTCATTCCTTGAAACCCTAATCCCAGTTATACATCTATCCACCTATTCCTTGAACCCTATTTCCTCAAACAAATCCCTCCATATCCCTTATTCCCTAATCCCCAAAGAAAAATACTAAAACCCTATTTACTAAACAGTCCCTATCAAAGAAGAATATCCTCCCTCTCATTTTCATATTATATATATTCCATCCCACACCATATAAGTTCATCTCCCGTTCACCTATCCCTAATCACCAATACTTACTCCTTCATTACCTTCTCTAGGGTTACATAGCTTCAAAATTTGAAAATCATGGACAAAGAGGATAAAGATTATGAGGAGGAAAATAGTTGCAATGAGAGTTTGGGAGATGAACCTCAACATCAGAGAAAACCACACAAGGGAGGCAGAATTATCAGGGAGGAACCATCAAACATTAGAGAATTACGGGCTTCTCATATGACTATTACTTTTTTCAGGAATCTAGGGTGTTATGAGTTCTGTGAGTAGCTGGAAAGAGTTCAACATCATCCTAAGTTGACCATGCCTTTTGTAGCCAATCTCCGTGATAAAAAGGTAACTCTTGCCGGAGTGACATTTACAGCTTCATCCTCCATCATTTCTGATGCTACAAGGATTCTAAATGTGGGGGAGAAATGGTATAAGGCACAAGATTTGGATGAACACTATTATGAGCCATACATCAAATCTAGGTACATAAATGAAAAGAAGAGGACCTTTCCTTTCAAGTTCCTTGAAGACAAATATGCCCCTATGATGAGGATCATTACGAAATGTTTCACATGTGAGGGCAAATTTTCTAGATTGTACACCTATCACATTAGGCTTTTTATACATTTTACAAGAGTGAAAATGTTGAGCATCCCTTACTTCTTATTCAAGAACATTGAGAAGATGGCCTACATTGTACAGAAAAATCCGTACTCACAGAATATGAGTAGTCTCTATCACTATTCCCTTATCAAGGTGATTGTGCTACATCATCTCAACCTCCTTAACATCTCCTGGGAGACATTCATTGCCAATGACATCTTCAAGGGTCCTTAGATTCCTCCATCAGTGCCTCAAGAAGCAGAAAGACCTTCCAACAGTGCCAAAGTAAAGAAAGATGAGAAGATTAAAGAGACTAAAGCTATTGAGGAGCCAGAAACCTAAAATATTTATAAGAGAGGGGCTAGAAAGTTGTTTGCAGTAGATAGGAAAGTGTTTGATCCACTTGGTATGCAAGGGGTCTTGCCTTCTTCATCAACTCATAGGAAAATTATTGCTCCACAAAATTTGGAAGGGGCTTTGCCTTCTTCATCGACACAACAAGTGCAACAGCTACATAAAGGGAAGGAAAAGGTGTTGGAGGAAAGCCTTGACGATGAGGAGGAAAGGGATTTTGATTTGATGGAAGATGATGAACCAGAACAACCACAAATCCATCATGGCATTGAGATAGTTGACTTGGAGTTCCAAGGTGAGGCAATAAATGAAAGCATTGATAGACAACTTGGTGAGAGCTAATTATGACATTTTATACCTAGAGAAAGAAAACAAGTAGCTAAGTGACAAACAAGTCCTCATGGAGCTGGAACTTCTCAAGGCAAAGAGGCAAAGTGAAAAGGGTAAGTCAGTAATGCAAGAGGAAGAAACACTAGCTACCTTGACTGCAAAACAAAGAATTGAGAAGGAAATTGAGGAGGATAGAGAAACTTGGCTTGATAGGGTCAATTTTCATTTGGAGAAGCTACTACAAAAGGCCAATAGGGACAATCGAATCATGAGGCACATGGCTCGCCATTACAGGACCCGGAACAAGATTTGCAACATAAGGGTCAAGCAAATGAAAACAAGGCTAAAAAAAGCATTCAAAGGCAAAAAGGATGATGATAGGCTTAGGTTGCTTGCTGAAGCTTCTTTGGCTGACCAAGATACTTAATAGTGGTATTTTCCACAAATTTTGAGCAAGTTTTGAAGAATTTTTTCCTTTTAACAATGTAAACTTTTAAACAGGAACTATAAGCTCAAAACGGGAACTCTGGCCAAAAAACCCCAAAAAACATCAAAAACAGTGCTAAAAACGAAAAGTGTGTATATTGGAACAATGTTTTTTTTTAGGCGTCAATCTTGAACATGTTTTAAAAATGGTAGTGACTACGAAATTTACTATGAAATTTTCGTGCAAAATATAGCTTCAAAATGAAAGTGATGATACTGGAACAATGAATTTGTTTTTTAGGGTCAATTTTCAAAATTTAAAAAAAATGCTAATGAAACCAGATTTTTATGTGTCAAACAAAGTTGTTTATGAGGAAAAAAATACATTAATTTTTTTGGTAGAATATCATTTTTCTTTCCTAAGTATAAACTTAACATGTTTTCAACCATAACATGCTAGATACAAAAGAAATTGATATTTTTTCAACTATAAAATTAAAAACCATGACATTATGAACAAATTACATCACTAAATGAATTCAAAAGTCATTATTTGTATATTGAATAAAACATACATTATATCTCTAATTTAATATTGCATTGTAGATATTTTAAACAATCAAAATTTATCATAATTAAGACATATAATCCAACAACATAAAAATGCCTCATAACTTCTCATTTAACGCCATATGGAAAACATTAATTTTATTTGAAGATACGATGCATACATCAGTTATATAATCTCTCTTAAACAATTATTCAAAATTACTCATATTTTCTTGCACACCATCATAATTCACATCTTCAGATGAGTGACTGGATGTTGACGAAGATGTTCCATATTCTTCTCTTTCATCAACTAATGCCCCATCTGAGTCCACATGCATGCCCAACATTTCAGGTTTCAAAATTCTTCTAGATCTACGACTGGTTTCAGTAGACTCCCATGTCAACATTGTTCCTTCTGGTAACAACCTTTTCAGAATCTCTATCGTCTTGAAGGGAAGAGTTCCTCTCTTTGTTAAATTGAAGTCATAAACAAGTATGTCAACATCCTCCAATTTTAATATGTCTGTGTGGCAGAGATTTATATTTGTACCCTTTCTTTTTCTTTTTCCACCATTTTTTTTGTCAACTACCATCTTTGGCTTATACACACCATTGAATGGGTGTGTATTTGTGGCATACCAATGTACTTCAACACTTGTAACATCCTCATTTTCTGTAAATATCTTTATAACTTTATGATCCGGATTTAAACAGGAACGCAACAAATTACAGAGATAACCATATACACAAAGATGCAGCGGAAATAATACTTCATTTCATTAATGGAAAATACTGAAATATGCTTACAACCAGAAATGGAAATAAACCAGCTAGGGCGATGGTAGCTTATCTCTGAGAAGAGATGTGATGGCCACATGCCTCTGAAATGTGTTACAATGAGGCTCGAAGGCCTATTTATTGTTGAGAAACAATGGAAAACCCTTAACATTCCAAAACCTAACCCTAGGAGATGAAATGCCAAACTGTGGGCCCCGTTTGGGGGTAAGTTGGTACATCAACTTCCCGGGGTCGTAACTTTGGCATATGATCTCCGTTTGACGCGTACAATAGCTCATTAGAAAGATCTATCTGAGCACTATCATTGTTGGAATGGGCAACATCAGTCCATTCCATGGACCCATGTTGCCCCCGGATTCCCCAAAAAACGTCGTTTAGGGCCTCGAAACGGCTCCGGAAGTTCAGGACCCGAAAAACTGCTAAAAATAGTAAGTTGTGCTACAATTAAGGAAACTGAAAATGCTGAGAAAGACAATGGTGGGGGTCCAGGTGGACTTGGCAGGTGACCACCAATATCCACCTGGATCATTCCTCCCCCCTTAGGAAGCAATGGTCCCCATTGCGTTGAGCTCCTCCATGAGATGAGGAAACTTCTGCTGAACTTGTTCCCTGGTGAGCCACTTGCCCTGCTGAAGGAGTTGGCCTGCTTTGACAACTCGACACAGTTGGATATTCTGTTGGCGAGTGTTCTTGATCTGTGTGTCCATGATCCGATCAGTTGCAGCTTGTTCCATGCAATCTGGATTTAATTCTGTGGGTTGGAGCTGTTCTGCAATGTCGGATGTGTCTAGCAATGGTGGAAAGTATGGCTGAAGGCGGTCCACATTGAACACTGGGTGCAAGCCAAGGAATGGGGGAATGTTGAGCTCAAATGCATTGTCTCCCATAGCCTTAGTAATGGTGTAAGGACCATATTGGAGTGGTCTCAATTTCTTATAGGCTCCAATAAGGCGTTCCTTTTGCAAATGCAACCAGACTTTGTCGCCCACCTGAAACTTGTGTGGCACCCGATGTTGATCATGTCGCTGCTTGTACTTGGCATTTGATTTCTTAAGAATGTCATGGACCTGCTGGCGAATATGTTGGATGCGCTCAATGAAGCTGGTGGCCTTATCTGTTTCGGACTGGACATGAGCTGAATTCATGTGAGTAGCTGCAAGTGGCATGGCCACATCAATGGGGCATAGTGGCTGGAATCCCAAACCCACCTGAAAAGGGCTATGGCCAGTGGAGCTGTGAAGAGCTCGGTTGTAGCTGTGCTGAACATAGGGGAGGCTCTCATCCCATGTGCATGGATGCTTTGAGTTATACATGCGCAAAATGTGCACAATCATCCTGTTGACAACCTCTGTCTGGCCATCAGTTTGAGGATGGAAGGCTGTGGACTTCGTGAGTTTGGTGTCCAGCATTGACCAGAGACTGGACCAAAATGTGCTGAGAAACCGACTGTCCCGATCTGAGATGATAGACTGTGGGATCCCAAAGTGTACCCACACTCGTTCAAAGAAGAGTTCAGCAGTGGCTTCTGCTGTGATATTCTTCTTGCAGGCCACCATAATGGCCATCTTCGAGAACCTGTCGATGACCACAAAAACACAATCATTTCCATGCTTAGTGGAAGGAAGGCCTGACATGTAATCCATGGAGATGGATTCCCAAGGTCGACTAGGGGTAGGCAACGGGGTATAGAGGCTGTGCTTCTTAATGGCCGGTTTGGCAATGGCACAGGAAGTACATGATCGACATCCAACATCCTGTCGAAGATTCGGCCAATAGAAATAATTTTGCAGTACTGCCACTGTTTTCTCGACCCCGAAATTCCCAGCAGCCCGACTGTAGTGTGCTTCCCAAATCATCTTGGCACGCTCGCTTGAAGGAACACAGAGGTGATCGAGGTGGCATAATAGGGCATCCTGGAGGTGAAAATCTGCAACCTGGCGACCCTCCAAGAGTGTCTGGTATGTGTGGCCGAATTCTGGGTCGCTTTTGTAGAGAAGTGGCCAATCAGAAGTCTCGTGCCCACAAGAGTTGAGCACGGTGGTCAGCGCCATGATCGGTGGTCGACTGAGGCAATCTGCAACATTATTGGTGCTGCCCTTTTTATACTTGATATTCAAGTGAAACTGTTGCAGGTATGTAGACCACTTCTGATGGCGATCATTCTGCAATTTCCCTTGGGTCTGTATGAACTGCAGAGGTCGGTGGTCTGTGTGGATGACCGTTTCCTTCCCCAAAATGTAATGCTTCCATTGTCGGCAGGCCTGTACAATGGAATACATCTCTTTATCATAAGTGGGGTACTTCCGGACTGTGTCTGAAAGTGTTTCACTATGATATGCCATTGGATGTCCATGTTGAGTAAGGACTGCCCCAATAGCATAGTCAGAGGCATCTGTCTCGACCTCAAATGGTTGTTGTAAATCTGGTAACGCGAGCACTGGTGCCGTGCAGAGGCGATCCTTCAATTCCCTGAATGCCTTCTGTTGAGATTCAGACCAAAAGAATTTTGCTTTCGCCCCGCCCTTGGTGACTTGACTCAAGGGCCAGGAAATATGAGAAAACCCCAACACAAACCTGCGGTAGAAGTTGGTAAGACCTAGAAAGCTGCGGAGCTCTGTTAGAGTGGTTGGAGAGGCCAATTCCGAATGACTTGGATCTTGGCTGGATCGACATGCACCCCCTGTTCATCAATGATGTATCCCAGATACTGAACCTGGGTCATGCCACAAGTGCATTTCTCCAAATTGGCACATAGCTTGTGTTGCCGCAGTGTTTGGAGAACCTATCGGATGTGGTTTAGGTGCTCTTCCCAACTCTGGCTGAAGATCAGAATGTCATCCAAGTATACTACTACAAAGGAGTTGGTGAATGGCCGCAATATGTCATCCATTAGCCTCATAAAGGTTGCAGGAGCATTCGTCAATCCGAAAGGCATGACCAACCATTCGAAGAGGCCCTCCTTGGATTTGAAGGCAGTCTTCCACACATCGGAGGGTTCGATTGGTACCTGGTGATATCCCGACTTCAGATCGATCTTGCTGAAATATTCCGCCCCCTTTAGTTGGTCTAGGAGGTCATCAATCCGCGGGATCGGGTACCTATTACGGACAGTGATCTTGTTCAGCGCCCGATAGTCAATACAGAGTCTCCACGTCCCATCCTTCTTCTGTACCAACACGATCGGGCTCCCACAGGGCGATGAACTCGGACGGATGTGACCTTTCTGCAGGAGCTCCTGAATCTGCCTCTTGATTTCATCGTTCTCCAGAACGGAGCGCCGATAAATTGGTCCATTGGGTAGCGGCGCACCTGGGGTCAGATCGATGGAGTGCTTGACTTGACAGTGCAGAGGAACCCCTGCCGGGGAGGTGAAGATGTCCTCGTACTCCTCCACAATCTTGTCCATTTGTAGTTGTCGTGCAGAGGGGCCCCATTTGGAGGCCGCGGCCACTGTCTTCTTCTTTCCTTGAGGGCGTATCATCAGGAAAACAAATTTCCTGGTTTTGGAAATGATCTTACTGCATTGCTTTGCAGTAATCAAAGAGAGGGCGGCAGGTGGTGCTAACTCTGGTATCCTGAACAACTTATTTCCCAATGTAATAATAACAGCACGGGGCCTTGATTCATACACAGCATGTCGCTTCCACAAGTATGGTTGTCCTAGTAATGCATCACAAACTTTAAGGGGAGCAATGTCACACAATACCTCATCCATGAAGGGCTTGATGTTGTATGGAAGGCGACACTGCTGGCTCACGCGAAGATCCTGTCCTTGGTGAAGCCACCCAATGGTGTATGGTTGTGGATGTGCTGTGGTCGGTAAGCCCAACCGCTTCACGACCTCTGCTGAAATGAGGTTCTTTTGACTCCCGCTATCAACAATGAACTGTATCGGGGAGCCCTTTACCCACATCTGGGAGTGGAAGAGACGCTCCTCCTCCTCTGGATCTTCGGATTCATTTTTTTGGATCTTTGCGGTAGCAACAATGGCGTTGGGGTCCGCATCAATGATTTGCTTCCCTTTTTCATACCCCTTATCGGGTTCTGACTCAGAGTCGGAACATGCATCTGATTCTGAAACCTTTAGCTCAGCCACCAGTGACTTCTTGGCCCGACACTCACTTGTGTTGTGAGTGGAGCTCTTATGGAACTCGCACCATTTTCTAGTGTCCTTTCTCGGCTTCGCGGTGCTGTTCTTCGCTTGCAGCTTCGACTGGTTGTCTTGGGCTGTCCCGCCTTGGCTTTGTCCTTTGTTCTGTGGTTTAGGGGCTCCTTTCCCCTGCTTTGGATTCGCAGATCCAAAGTCTCGCTTCTTTTGTTTAAACTTCTGCTCGACCTTGACGACATACCGGTATGCTGCGCTGAGCGAGGGGATGTTTAGGAATTGTATTTCTTCCTGGATGTACTTGTGCAGGCAGCCACGGTATTTGAGTATCAAATGTTGCTCCGAATCCTTGATACCCAACTTTGTGCGAAGGGTATGGAAAAGATTGGTGAACTCCGGCACGTCTTGGTCCCTTCCCTGCCGCAGCGTGGTCCACTTTATGTATTCATCCTCATAGCTCCTTACAGGGTAGTACTGATCCTTGATGGCATCCCGGAATGAATCCCAGGTGGGTGCGGCTGAAAATAGTGAGCCAGTACTTTCATCCTTCTGCTCGCAGTAGGTTTCCCACCAGTCCTTGACGTGGGGGGCTGCTTTGAGGAGAGCAAAAACAATCTTTTCCCGACTCGAAAATTCATGAACAGAAAAATAACCCTCTAGCAGATTTAACCATTTATCTACAACATCTGTGTCTATCTGACCCTCGAATATGGGGATTTCAAAATTAACTTGTACCTTAAAGGGTGTGGCGTTTCCAGAGTAGCTGCTGGAAGCCGATGCGTTGCTTCTGGGTAGCCGCTGAAGGATCTGGGCAAAGCTGTCCATCATCGCGTTCCGTTGTCGCTCGAGGGCTTCTTCGAGCAAGATTTTGATGGGATCTCCTGCCCCCTCATCTTTCTTCTCGTCCACCATGGGAGGCCGTCGGGATTTGCGAGGCTGGTCTTGCAAAGGTTCAACCAGTTCAAGCCCTAACTCCTTATATCCCGACCTTGTTGGGGACATGCAAAGAAAAACAGAGAAAAAGCAGACCGCTCTGATACCACTGATCTGGATTTAAACAGGAATGCAATAAATTACAGAGATAACCATATACATAAAGATGCAGCAGAAATAACACTTCATTTCATTAATGGAAAATACTGAAATATGCTTACAACCAGAAATGGAAATAAACTAGCTAGGGCGATGGTAGCTTATCTCTGAGAAGAGATGTGATGGCTACATGCCTCTGAACTATGTTACAATGAGGCTCGAAGGCCTATTTATTGTTGAGAAACAATGGAAAACCCTTAACATTCCAAAACCTAACCCTAGGATATGAAACGCCAAACTGTGGGCCCCGTTTGGGGGTAAGTTGGTACATCAGCTTCCTGAGGTCGTAACTTTGGCATATGATCTCCGTTTGACGCGTACAATAGCTCATTAGAAAGATCTATCTGAGCACTATCATTGTTGGAACGTGCAACATCGGTCCATTCCATGGACCCATGTTGCCCCCGGATTCCCCAAAAAACGTCGTTTAGGGCCTCAAAATGGCTCCGGAAGTTCAAGACCCGAAAAACTGCTAAAAATAGTAAGTTGTGCTACAATTAAGGAAACTGAAAATGCTGAGAAAGACAATGGTGGGGGTCCCCGTGGACTTGGCAGGTGGCCACCAATATCCACCTGGATCACTTTAGAAACCCAAAATGGATAGCCATTGGGATCTCCATTTGCTAGCACTGTAATCATGCAACCCTCCTTAATATCCCGTACTGAACCCCTATAAAGGTCTTCCATGGCTTCACGTTGTGCACGAGATCTTTTAGAACCAATATACATCTCTCTTTCTGCTGCCTGTGAATAATTAATAATACCTTGAGATTGTTGTTGTTCAACAATGCTTACTTCCTCATGTTCATTCGACACATTTTGTGGCCAAATAAATGGATTTTTCAAAAGTATATCTTCATTTGTTGTTGTTGAAATGATATCACTTTGATTATTGAAAAATGACTCCCACCAAACTGAATCAGCAATGTCAAAGTACTCATATGTATATCTAATACATTTTTTAATTTCTTCCAGGCAATCAGAATAATTTATATCTCTATTCTGTCTGCGTGCATTCTTAACTTCACCAACTGATTGTAATAATAATATTTTTGATGCAAATATTGGATGATTTGGAATGAACTTCAAAAATTTCAAACCTGATGACGATGCCCATTCTGTAGTAGTTGAATACTTCTTGCTCCATATTAGTGTTTTCCCATCAATTTTTTTGATACGAAATTGATTGGAAGCTAATGTCATTAAGTTGTTCAATGCATTTCCCCTCACCATATGATCCTAGAATAAACCTTCGCATGTCAACAGTTTCTTCCAACACATCAAAAGTAGGCTCTGGCATGTATGATTTCTTAATACATTCAATTAGTGATGGCAAGCTCCCAACTTCCTTCCTCCTCAATGTGACTGAAAAACGACTGAACATCTGATCAATATGGTCATGAGTGTGCCCAACAAGAAGGAAATCAACCTTTACCTTTTGAAAAATTCTCAATTCAACAAGCATGTTTAGATATCCAAAAACAACCTGATTTTTGTTTTCACAGCAAGTGTTGTCCAATTGTAGATACAAAAATTCAGGAAGATTACCAGACCAATGAGAAATCACATCATGAATTATGGTTATGGTCAGATTTGCATCATTATGAATATTTGGAGCTGTGAAGTACACCCTTGGTAACATTTTCCCATTGGAAACCATACAACTGACCAAGTGAAACTGAATAAAATTTTCCTCTTATAAATTTTTGGGTGTGTGAACAAAATGTGGTAAAAGTGTTTTCTTCTGGTCCATACCATCAATTATCAAACCCAAATATTTATTCGGATTATCATAACACTTATTTCGATGCTTGTACAACTTCTTCATTTCCTTTGTTTGTTGTTCGTGATGCTCCTGAAGTTCTTTGACAATTAAATCTACACAACATAAAAGAAATTCATTAAGAAATATGTTTTCATAGTTGATGACTATACAATTTTAAAAGTTAAAGTTATGAACGCTTATTTATCTCTTTCTAAGCCTTCACATTTGTCCCTTTTTTTATTTAAGAGAAGCACATGTACTGCAAATCCCCATCCTTGTCTTCTTAGGAATACTGACATTGTTGAATTCTTTCTTCCATACCTTCACAAAATATTGATATGTAAAGAACTGGCCATGTCCCTCAGCACCTTCTGCATATTCTTTGTATAAGTTGTCGATTTCTCGTCTTGAAAAATTATCTGGAATATCTATTGTCTCTCTATTTGGCATACACTCTCCATGCTTTGGAAAGAAATCTTTCATCCATGACATTGCAGTATTTTATAATGGCCCAAACTCTCTTTTATGACGTACTTCTGAATAAAATGTGGGATCCTTTTCCAAATTTTCTTGAATTCTCGAGAGACGAAAATTCCCAATCAAATGAAATATTTTGAAAGCTTTTCTACACATAAATAAATTCCTAATATGATAATCATAACCTGACAATGTAGATTGCATGCACCCAACTAAATATGAATTTTGCATGTTTTTATTCATTGAAAAATATCTCTTCCTGCTTTCTAATGCAAATGTGAAATCCATATGTTTCAAGCAATTTTTTTGGAAACATTCACTTGAAATGAGAGCGCTGATAGAACTTATTCTCGTCAAATATTCTACTCTACCCCTTGTATAACTATAACAGCTTGCATTGATACGAAAAGGTCTGCTCCTACTCCTCGATACAATATTTCTTGGCAACATCTCCATCATTGGATCATCATTTGTATAAGGATTTTCATCATCATTAAGAGGAACGTTATCCACACTATGATCAACTATACTTTTCAAATATTGACTTGGAGGATATTCTTTATCTTCCCCTTCTTCAGTGCTACTCTAATAGTCCTTAGAATTCAGACTGAATGGAAAATTTGACTCGATGTTTAATGGATATTCTTCCTTACGTGCATTGTAAGTGCTACTCTCATAGTCCATAGAATTAGGAATATGTCGAAAATGTGATTGTTTACTTATTGAAGATGCTACATCCTGTCCTTTGTCACTGCTACTTTTATACTCATTAGAATTAGGACTACGTGCATCATCCTGTCCTTCATCACTGTTGTTCTCATAGTCCTTAGAATTATGACTAAGTGGACATGATGACACTCCATTCTTTTGAAATTCGCCATCATGCTCTTCAAAACTGCTACTCTCATAGTCCTCAGAATTAGGACCAAGTGGACACCATGACACTCCATTCTTTTGAACTTCACCATCATGCTCTTCAAAACTGCTACTCTCATAGTCAGAATTAGGACTAAGTGGACATCGTGACACTCCATTCTTTTGAACTTCACCATCATGCTCCTCATCACTGCTACTTTCATAGTCCTTAGAATTAGGACTAAGTGGAATCTGTGACTCTTTATTTATTTGAAATTCTCCATCCCCTCTTTCATCAGTGCTGCTCTCATAGTCTTTAGAATCAGGACTAAGTGGAAGAATTGACTTTCTATTCATAGTGTAAGAATTCCCGCTATATCCATCAATATGTATAGAGTTGTTACGCGATGAAGATGTTGATGGTGTATTAATCGAAACTTCACTATAAGAACAATCCATCCCTTTCAAATAGGATATGCTGAATGATAGAAATGGAGTCTCCTAAGGATATTATATAGCTTAAAGAATGAAATTTTCCATCCAAACTATTTCCCTCCAAAAATTTTCATGAAAATATTTCCCTCCAAAAAGTTTGTTAGATTTATTTACCTTCATTATTTTATTCTACAATTTATTGAAAAATGTAAACTAATATTTTTTATGAAATGAATCACTAAAATTAAAATTGTAAACTACAATTTCTAGATTAAGTATTCTAATAATTCAAGTATATAATATTTACTAAACAATTGATTTTTTTTTTTTATAATATATTCTAAAACAAATTATCTCACATCAACCCGTTGTAAAACAATTCTACAATATTCGCTTTATAATATTTTAAAATAAATTATCCCACATTCAACCCGTTGTAAAACAATTCAAAAATATTCGCTTTATAATATTTTAAAACAAATCATCCCATATTAATCATATGGTAAAACATCTCCGTCACTTAACTTATATATTAAAATTTCATTATCACTATTATTCACATCACATCCAGGCTTTCTGAAAATCGTTGAAAATCGTTGAAAGACTCGTGAATTTGTGGAGCAGCTCGCTATCAAAAACATATTCACTGAAGAATTCTCGCAATTGAAAGGTAAGTTAAATTTTTTTCCTTGAAATTTTTCATATTAAATTAGTTTAATGAAAAAGATTTTTTTTTAAATTAATAATTTTTTTGATCCAAAATAACAATTACATCCGTCGTGAGCATGGTGGGCCTAATCAAACTCAATCGCTCAATACCCATGGGTGGACCGTCGTAGTGTCGCGAGGTGGGCTCCTTCCCTCACTAACCCCTTCACCTCCACTTCCCCCCTCAACCTCCCGCGCCCATCCGCCCCTCACTCCCCTCTCATCTCCCCCCACCCCACCGGTCGCCCTCGCCCCTCCTGCGCCCATCTTTCCATCAGCCCCCTTTCTCACCACCCCCCATGCCCCGTGGGCCCCCTGCACCCCCCCCTCTGGGGCACCCTCCACCTCCTTCACCCACCCCCCGACCCCTCGGCACCCAGCCCCCAACCCCCCCCCACCAAACTCCCAGGTTCCCGCCCCCCATCCCCCCCCTGGGCGCCCTACCTAACCCAACCCCTCGGCCCCCTGGGTGCCCGCCCCCCAACACCGGCTCGGGTGCCCCCCCCCCAGGCACCCCACAACCCTCGCCCCCCAAACCCCCCCCCCCCCCCCCGATGCCCTGCCCAACCCAAACCCCCGGCGCCCGGCCCCCATCCCCCACCCCCGATGCCCGCCTGACCCCATGGCCCCCCTGGGTGCCCACCCGCCCCTCGCCCCAACCCCTGGCCTGCACCCTCCCCCCGCGAACGCCCCACCCCTTCCCCCCTCCCAGGCGCCCCTCCCCACCCACCGCCACCCCACCCGGGCCCCCGCCCAGGCCACCGACGCCTTCCCTCCCTCCCCAGGGCCGCACCCTTCGCTCGCCTGGGCGCCCCACCCCACCCACCGGCACCCCCCCCCCCAAGTGCCCGCCCTCTGCCCCCCACTCCTCCCTCCGTCGCCCTCCTCCTCTCCCTCTCGCGGCCCACCCCCGGTCGGCGCCTGACTCGCGGCCTCGCCCGGCAAGCCGCAGGGCGATTCCGGGAATCGTCCTGCTGCCTGTCAGGCAGGGGCGCGAGCTGCCAGGGTGGCACAGCCGAGGCAGGCGCCACCCCGGTGACCCACGCCCCCACGTGGCAGGCGGCAGGGAAATTCCCGGAATCGCCTTGCAGCCTGCCGCGCGGGGCAGGCCGCAAGAGGGAGCGGAGGAGGGTGGCGGAGGGAGGAGTGGGGGGCCCGGGAGTGGGTGCCCCGGGGGGGTTGCCGATGGCGGGGTGGGGTGTATGGGCGGGGTTAGGAGGCTGGGGCGCACGAGGGGGGGTTAGGGTGCAGCATGTGGGAGGGAGGGAAGGCCCCGGTGGTCGGGGCGGGCGCCCAAGGGGGTGGCGGTGGGTGGGGAGGGGCGCTCGGGCGGGGGGAAGGTGTGGGGCACCTGTGGGGGGGTGGGGGGAGGGTGTAGGCCTGGGTTTGGGGCGGGGGGCGGGCGGGCGCCCCAGGGGGGGTTGGGCGGCGGGCACTGGTTGGGGGTGGGGGGGTTTTGGGGCTCCTGTGGGGGGTTGGGGGGCGGGGGCCGGGGGGTTGGGCTGGGCAGGGCGTTGGGGGGGGGGGGCGGGGTTTAGGGGGCAAGGGTTGTGGGGTGCCCGGCCGGGGGAGGGGTTGGGGGGTGGGCTCCTGGGGGGATTGTGTAGGGCGCCCGGGGGTGGCGCCAGTGGGTTTGGTGGGGGGGGGATGTGGGACGCCCCGGGGGGTGGGGAGGGGGTTGGGGGGTGGGCGCCCGGGCGACCGTGGGGTTGGGTTGGGTAGGGCGCCAGGGGGGGATGGGGGGCGGGGGCCCAGGGGGCTGGGGGGTTGGGTTGGGCAGGGCGCCCAGGGGGGGGGGGTGCCAGTGGGTTTGGTTGGAGAGGGGGTGTGAGGGTGCCCGGGAGGGGTAGATGGGGTAGGGCGCCGGGGGCAGGTTTGGGGGCCAGGGGCGCCAGTGGGTTTGGTGGGGGGGGAGGGGGGGTTGTGAGGGTGCCCGCGGGGGGGGCAGATGGGGTAGGGCGCCAGTGGGTGCACTGGGGTGCCTTTACATATATTTTTTTTGTACTTATTTAAAAAATCAGACATTTCATATAATATACACATAGTTAATTTTGGAATGTTTTATTCGTGATTTACTTTTTTTACACTAGAATGTTAATGCATACCCTTTTAGAATGTGAGGGGCAGTGGGTGAGGGAGGGGACGTGGGCGAGTGGAAGGGTGGTCACGGGGCAGGCGAATGAGGGGGGCGGCATTGGCGAGGCGATTCTGATCATACAAATAAAAAATTTATGATATATTTTTGTTCTTAATTTAAGTTAATATGTTTTTATTATTTACTGATTTATGTGTCTCTATTTTTCTGGAAAATGGCATCAAAGAAAATTTAAGTGAATCTTTCTGGTCCAAAGACTCTTAAAGGTGCATCTTCAAGAATCATTGGTGAATGAACTCCACTTGAGCTCATGACTACAAATATTTCAAGTGCCTCAAGTGATAAGAAGATGATTTCAGACTGGAAGAATTCGAAAGAGGTGAAATTTCCATCAAGAATCTGGTATGTGAAAGAAAAAGAAAGCAAAAATATGAATATATATCTATATATTCATATACCGAATGATAATGGAATTTTTGAGGTGATGGGAAGAGTCATAGATATGTGTTTGGTACTGGACACTGAAGTGGTTTACATACTTACAAAAGCTCCCAAGTCACATGAAAGGATTATATACCGACTATCATATTCATTGTATGACACGAGAGAGGCATCTACAAAGTTGTGTAAACAAATCGTAAATGAGATGACACAAAACATCGTAAGTATTGTTATTTATATTTGTATTTTGCATTCTTCAAAGTGTCTCGCTATATTTTTTAACTTTGTTTGTTATTGACATATGATATTTTGTTTGGCAAAATTTTGTTGAAAGTTATTCAATTAGGTTGGGAGGCATTCATTTCATAGAGCATGATATCATGAAAGGTGTCAGTAGTTTTTACTCAATGTCGGAAGAATATATGGAAAACAAGCAAAATGTAGTAATTGATGATGCTACAAAACTACCTCCAAAGAATCATAAAAAAAGGCCTCTAATGGATAAATCTAGCAAGGGTAAACAAGTTACTTTTGAGGACGATGAAGTTGAAATTGACAGTGAAGAATATTTTGCCATTACTGAAGATGACATTGGAACTAAGAAGAGCCATAAGAGACCAAAAGTAACAATGCCCGAGAATAAATCTATTGGGAATGTTATGACCAAGAAAAGTAAAGTTGAAAATTTTGTACCAGTCATTACCAGCAGTCAATAACCTAGTGAAACTTCAAAAGAAAGTAGAGAAATCATTACACCAAGAGTTGAGTTAGAGGAGCATTATCAAAACAAAACAAAATGTCATTCGAGAGAATTTGACAAAGACAAACTTAATTGATGGTGGTCGTACACTTCAGCTTAATGTCAGGCAAACCTATAAAGCAAGTGAAGGACAATGTCAATATCAAATTAGAAAGCCACATCATCTTCATGTTCACAACTTGAAGACATTGATGAGGTACAATCCATATGCTCATGTGGTTAGTTATGTGCTTCTTGTTGATCCACTTCAAGTTCCCAACAAAGAAGCATTTGATAAGTCAAATTTTTTTGAATACAATTATTATGTGCTTGGGGGGAACCATTCTGTAGAAGCTCAAAGACAATTGATGGAGGAATATCCTAATAACCCACGTTTTGAAACAATGAAATGTATCATTTATGCTTTTTTAAATGAAACAGAAGAAAAGTTAGTGGCATGGGATCATAATTCAGATAATGAATATACGATGTCTATGACTTTCATCCAAAGGGTTATATTTATTCATAGTGAATTTCAAGAAAAATGTGGTGGGGATAGGATAAATGTTACTGCAGATTTCCAAAAGGAATGTTGTATGGAAATAGGCTATCAAATTGAAGACAAAACCAATTCGAAAGGTGGAAAAGGCAACAAAAATAGTGATTTGTTCAGAGGTGTTGATAACATTTTCCAATTGGCATTTAGAACTGGAGATGTTTGGAAGTTGATTGATGAGATTTTTAGCATGTGGGAAGACATTGGCATTAAAAACCAAAGGGTCAAAAAGTCTAATCCATTGATATGAAACAACAATAAATCAGCTCCTGAACTGAAGCAACTTCCAGATGATATGACTATCATACCTTGGAGGGCAATGCAAGGAGTGAAAAATGAAAAAATTGTCAAAACAATATTATCCCGTGTGTGGTCAGGGGAATTATAATTGGAGAAAATGTCTGAAGAATTTCAAAAGTAAGTTTGCTGAATTACTTTTATTTATTTCTAGATTATAGTTATCTTATAAATAAAACATGTTGTTCTTGGTAGTATTTGTTATACATATCATTATATTAAATTTTTCTTATTTTATCTATGCAGTCACAAAGTTTACATGAAAATTCAAGAACAAATGGTTAGATTTTTGAATGAAGATAGTTGGGATGATGTTGTATGTGTTAACACCCAGGTTGTTCCCTTTGACTCTAAGGGAATACAGCCGGGGTAACCACTAACCAATCTTTGGATTACAGCTTCTAGCCAAACTGTGATCAGAGAGGGCTCTCTCTTTAATATTTATCTCTGCTTTGTACTGATTTTAGGCTAGCTATAAGTTCAGGTTTGTTTAAGGTTTTGGTTGGATGATAATTTCAGTTAAGGTGCTTATGCATTTTCCAAAGGGTTCTAGTCCATTGGGCTATGGAGTCAGAGGTCCTTTATTTATTTTGTGGTGCTGAGTGATTTGTTGTAGTGATGCTGCAGAGCCAGATTAGTGTCTGAGAACAACGTTTATAATAGTGATGAAGTGGAGTGTATCCAGTTAATGCAAGGCAGTGAAGAATCTTGCAGTGAACTGCTAAAGAAACACAAGGGGAATATTGTCCTAGAAGCAATTAAGAATTTCTAGGTAGTATTCATACTTATAGAATCAATATAGACATGAGCAATTAAGAATTCATGTGCATAGTAATCCTGAAGACAAACATTTACAGTAGTAAAAATTGAGTACAAGTTGTAGCGAAACAAGTCCTGCACTATTCTTTCTTTTTACTGCTAGCTTAGTATAAGATGAGTATGATTTTGACAAACATAAGTAAAACAAGAACAGAGTTTGGAGAAAACTTGTTATTTCATCAGACAGCACAGGAATTCTACATCAGCACATGGAGCATCATCCAGACATCAAATATTTCAGGAAATCACTGAGCTCATCCAGCCCTTTGTATTAGATAATTCTGAAAGTGTACAATACATTTGTCTCATAGAGAAAATCACCAACCCCTTATGAGTTACTCAGGGGAGTATATATACAAAATTTACATCAAAAATATCAGCGAATGAGTTAATATCTCATTTATGATATGCTAATCTCTGGAATGTAGTAGCTGAAGGAGTGAATGCTGCAGTAATTCCTTAATGCCTCAGCTGTCAAAATAGTCAGAAGATATTTGGACTTTATGGCTGTTAGAGTTGGCTGGAGATGTGCTGTCTGAAACTTGGATAGTTGTCATTGTCTATGTGATGAGTCACTTTTTAGCTGTTTTAACTGCTGACATTTGTCATGTTATTTGTCTTGTAGTGACCTGGAGCTTGCAGTGGCCGAATGACTGAAGCTACCGTGGCAAAATCTGAAGCATAAATTGCCACCAATCCTCCTTAGGCATTTGATGTCTGCGCATCTTTATCATTGTTTCCTCGGCCTCTGTATGTCTATAAAGATTGGGAGGGGTTTCAAACAGGTGATTTACTTCATTCTCAATGAAGAACAGGCCTCCAAGTTTGTCGTATAAGCTCTGTCCTGTGGGAGGCCCTGCTTGTTCAGATGAACTGCCAGATGCAATAATCTGATTTTCAATAGTGGTTGCCATTCTGTTGGCCATTTGATCTGGAGAGATCAGTTTTCCTGCACCACTTAGTAAGCTGGGCAGGCCTTTTGCTTGCAGCATTCCCATTTTAACTTTGTATTCCTCTACATCTGCTTGCATCTCATAGTATTTCCTCTCCATTGTTTGTATATAGTTCCTGAGCGTTTGTACCTTTTTGGCAGAGAGGACAGCCTCTGTTCTGTTGGGAATGCCTATAGCTGCCAATTCCTCCCTTTCTTGCCTGTTCAGGAAGTCTATCATTCTGTTTGCCTGCTCTGCTCTGTTCCCTAGCACTGTTTTGGCCTTCTGAATTTCTGCTTGAGCTTGGCCCATTAAATCCATCTGCTCATGCATTACTTTTATTGAACTCCATTGCTGTTTGATGGATTGGCCAATTTTGGCCCATAGGATTCTCTTTATGTCGGCCATAGCAGTCTCCAGATTCAGCTCTTTCTCTAAGGCCTTTATCTTTTCTTTTTGGGCCTTTATTTCTCTGCCCTGTTCTGCTACAGTCACTTTGGACTTGTCATACTTGGCATCCAGTTCTGCCAACTTCTCCTTGGCCTTCTTTATTTCATCTGCCTGGAGCTCCATTGCTTTGACGGCCTTGGTCAATTCCTCTATACTTGGGCTGGCATCTGGAGCTTCTGCTGTTCCTGCTGCTTCTGTTGTGGGGGCCACTGCTGCCCCTGAAGTTGCTGCTGTTGTTGAAGTAGTTGGAGGAGCTTGGGAAGTAGATTCTGCCTATTTATCGTGTAATGCGCCTTCCAACTCTCTCTCCAATTCCATGATCCTCTGGTCTTGCTGCATTAGGAGGTCCAGTTGGTCCTCAGCCTGTTTTTGCTTTTGAAGTTCTGCTGTTTGAGGGTGCTCTGTGGGCTGCAGCTTCAATCTTTTCTTCAAGGCATTGAGGTCATCATCTTTTTTCTTCATAAGGGCCTTCACACCCTTTGGATCACTAGGATCATGTCCTAGATCAATGATGATCTCCTCCAGAGACTTTATTCTATTATCTTTGGCCAGAGAGGACATTCTCTCAAAGTCCAACTGGGTATTGGTGTTTTTGAGGGACTCTTTCAGCTCATGTGCCATGGTGGCCTTCTCCACCAAGGTTGCATAGACCATCTCCCGAGCTTGCTTATGGAGTTCAATCTGGTCCATGGGATGTATATCTCTGGCTAGGACCTCCACCCTTGTCTTTACAAAATCTGCAACTGTCTTAGGCTGCGGCCCTTTGGGCTTGAAGTGGCTGAGGAGCAATTTTTCCTCCTGAATGTCATATACCGACATTAGCCTTTCTTGCTGGGCTGGTGTTGCATCTATGAATTGCTTGTAGACCTCAGCCCTTAGCAGCTCATTTTGAGCTTTTATTTGTTTGAAAGAAGCCTTGGTGCTCTTGGGCTTCTTGCTTTGTTGGGAAGAAGAGCACACCTCCAAACTGAGCTGTAAAGTTTTCTCCTGCTGAAAGGAGCTTGTACCTGTATGCTGACTGCCCTCCCTGTCTTTTCTTGCATTGTCCAAGACATCTTCAGTAATGTCTTCTACCTCTGGGGAGTCTGCTCTTTGCCTTTTGGCTTCTGGCTGGTGGGAGGATCCACTGAGAGGAGTGGACTCTTCTCTATCTCTTTTTGTCCCCCTTTCCTCATGTGCTGGGGTCTGTAAAATTGGAGCAGTTACTGGCTCAGTTTGTGGGGGTGGAATTTGTAGTGCTGGAGTTGCTGGTAGCTCAGTTTGTGGAAGGACAGTTTTCCCTTGCTGCTGTTCTTGCTGCTGCTCACCTGAAGGGGCAGACTTTTCTTTCATTGTTTGTTCTTCTGCACCCATTATCCCTTTTCCTTTATCTAACACTGGTGCTGCTGTGGAAGATGCCTTTATTACTGGTGCAGTCCTTGAGGCTGAGGTCCCTTCTCCCACTGAGTAAGGCGGTCTGAAAGGTACCTGCTGCACATAGTCTAGGTCAATAGTTTTTTCAAGCTCCTTCACATTCTTTAGCATTGTCTCTTCCTCAGTTAGATTTTCAACTAGAGTGTCCATCTGCCATTCTTGCAGGTTGGCATATTTTTCAATGTGTGGGTACTGGCAATGCTTAATGCCTATAAGCCTATACTTGTTTCTCCTAGCAGTGATGAAACCTTCAGGGTCATAATGGACCCACCGAAAACTATAGGACAGCTTGTATTTATCCTTAAGGATTAGGTCTGCATCTTCCCACCCTTCTTTCTTGTTCATGATGAAGGGGCCCAACTGGTGTTTGAACTTGAGGTGGGCCTTCTTTTTGGCGCTGTGAAAATGGGTGAGGTCGGACTGAATCAACTGCCTGTAATACTCCAAGGAAAATAACCTCATAGGTACATATTTTGGGAGCCTGTATGGACAGAGCTCACAGCCATAGATCCTAATGACAGTATGGTTCTCATATAGGTACCAGTCACCTATTTTATATTTTTTGGAAAGCTGCAGAGCTTTCTTTATCTCATTTGATATTCTGGGAGGAGGGGACCTCATCAACAGGCAAGAGACTGGGTATACAAATTGGTCAACAAATTCACAGTAGGTGTAGGGTGAATTTGTGACTTTATGATAGACAGAGGTCTAGAAGATGACAGATCTTCTTTCCCCTCTGTGATCCAGCTTTTTGATGTAGCATGGGAAGGCTTCAGAATGATAGTACATGAACAGGTGGTAAATATAGGCCGAGTACTTGAAGACCCCCTGTCTGTCCACTCTGCTCAACTGATCATGGATCTTGTTAGCTATGAACTTAGCAAAGTTATATTTGCGGGCAGGGGGTTGGCGTGGGCTGTAAGCAGATAGCAATACCAACATTGTTTTATCCACATGCTCACTGTTTTTGTATCCCAACACATAGGCAATCATGTCTAGTAAAAGCCTGCCTACATCATTGAAATGGACATCCAGGTAGGGAGGTGGCCCTGTAGGCTGGCACTCAGGTCTCATGAATGTCCTGGTGACCTTTTGAATCTCCTCACTGGTCATCTTCTCACCAATGTCCAGCAAATAGTTCATGGAAAATGGGATTAGAAACTCTGTCTGATCAAAATGTAACATTTTGTTGATGGAATCAGCATTAATGTAGAAAAGGATCCTCCCAGATGGAGTGCTAATAGCTCTGTGCTGCACATCATAGTTTTCAGCACATAGGTGAATGATTTCAGGGAAGACATTTACAGCTGGGAGACAATAGTATGGTAGGTTTGACTCCCATATCCCATGTGTACCATGACCATCCTTATAGTCCTCTCTTAGTTGACAGAAGGTCTGCAAGAAGTCCCTGTTACCCTCAAAGTCTTCAATGAGATAGTCCTTGTCAGCAAATGCCAAGGCCTCCAACTCTTTATTCGGTGGATTTAATGGAGCCACATTGAGGGATGAGGATGCAGAAGCAGCCATTGTAAAACTTGATTTTGAAATAAGGTGATGGCAATGGTTTGCAAAGTTCTTTAAGAGCTTAAGTAATAGGCCAACTGTAGACCAAGTCTGAAGTGTTTTTCCCAGTGGAAAATGCAGGCTGGTTTCTGTAGTTTGCTGCAAATTCACAGGGATGTGAATTGCTAAGGGTAAGTTGCAGAGGGTATGAGGTTTCCTTTGGTAGCAATTGCAGCTGGCCTGTACTCGGCAAAAGGGAACAATGCCGAGCACCTCGAGGAAAATTTTATGGTTCTGGCCTACGGAACGACTGTTTTAATGTCAATTTTTAGTTCTGGGGGCAATGCAGGTTACTTTATCTGACTCTTAGTTAGCAGACAGAGCTAGACTGTGGATTTTGAACAGTCTTCAATGGTGAATTTACAGAGAAATGGAATGCATGGGCAAAATGGGGAAATCTGGTGAAATACCTGGAAAAACGTTTGACAGGCCTGCGGGCCGAACTGTGCAGGCTCAATGTAGCTGAATCCTTGACTTGTAGCGGTCTGAATCTTGAATTTGATGGCTGGAAACGAATTTTCGCGGCAGCTGGTTGACAATGGCTACGTCGTTTGTGCGTGAAAATGAACGCAAACGGCTGATTTGGTCATTTATAACGACAAATTTGGAAAAAACATGCTATTGGCGCTTTTCCGCCGATGACATCATCGTGACGTCATGGTGGGGCCCGGGTACGGAGGTGACGTGGCTGCTGAGGTGTAGGCCAGGGTGGCAGGACACGGTGGTGGGTAAATGCGGTGGCAGGCCTACGTGGAGGGCCACGGGACGCGGGGGCGGGCGGAAGCGACATGACGTCAGGCTGACGTGCGCCGGATGGGTGGTAATGGGGAGGCGGTAAGCGGGTTCCCCGCACCACCTTTGGGCCAAAGGCGGTATCAGGGAGGGGGCTCCGAACAACCCCATCTCCTGCCACGCATCCCTGTACGGGGCAGAAAACCATTTTCCCTGGACGCTAAAGGTCGGCAGATCCGGGCCCAAGAATACCCGCCCACCGTTAGATCATGGGTGGCGGAAGATCGACGGCTGGCGGGCCCTCCGACGGATCGTGCAAGTTGGGGGGACCCGCTGGCCTATTAAAATATTCATTTTAATATTTTTAGGCGGAAAACATTAGAGTTGAGGGTTTTTGATGTGTTTTTGGGGATTTTTGGGTTTTTCAAGGGTTTTATAAGGGAAAAGAGGTTTTTAGGAGTGGGTTTAGCAGGGGGAAAGGGGTTTTCTGTGTTTTTTGAGCAGAGGGAAGGTGAGGGCTTAGGGGAAAGGTTGTTGCTCATAACCAGAGGTTAGAGCAGCCCCAAGACAGGGTTGACCACAGCCCCTGGTGGACTGAAGTCTCCTTAAACAACTTATTTGGCTATAATGCCAAGGGGAGGGATACTTATACTATGTTTGGGGTTTATACACCATGGTGCTATACTAGTAGGGAAAAGGGTAACATAGGGGAATTATATAATAGAGTTAGGGTTAATATGGATGAAAGGAGTGGAGGGGGGGAGATAATACTAAGTTTATTTGAAAATAACTTAGCTTAGGGAGTAGATCAAAATGAAAAGACTTTTAGACAAGAAATGTGGCTTCTATTAGGACTAAGAACCACCATAAAACCTCAGATCTTTTCATCAATCTCCATGAAGGGATGTTAGTAATAAGAGTTAAAGGGGGAAATTGGGAAGTTAGACATGCTTCCTTTCTTTGCTGCACCCTGATGGAGAAGAGGAGCTTCTCAACCATTGATTTTTCTTTGTGGACATTTCAGCACACACCTTTTTGCAAGGAATGATATTTCTGCAACCCCAACTGCCTACCCATCTACTTGCCTAGCATTTTTTGTTTCTTCTTGGAGGGTGCACTTGGATTTGCAGACCCTTATTTGCCTTTTCTTTTCATTGGCTTTTCTTTTGATCATCTATCTAAGACTGCCCTTATTTCTTCCAAGGCCCCAGATTAAGCAGTTGGGAACCTTAATTCTCTACCTAACTACCTTTGTCTGCCAAGATTAAACTGTTTGGACAGACTTCTTTCTCTATTCTGCAACTGAAAATTTAAAACATGGCATGATCCAGATTAGGCTGTTGGATCACCCATTGAGAAGTATAACATCACTAATAAAATGCACATGTGTGCCTTCCATCAGAATATGAGATCTTTGCCTTGCCAAAGTAGATCATATTGGCATTTCCCAAGCCAATCATGAAAAATGAAACCTATTGGTATAGGTAGCTAACAGTATGCAACTATCTAGATTCAAGTTCTACATCAACATTAAAAGCTTTTTATCTTGCATTTAAAAAGGTATCTTGATTTATACATTCATTTTTATTCATATGTGTACTATTTTTAATTTAAAACTTACACATATATTTGTTTATTTGATAAAAGATGAGGAAGGAAGATAATGGAGCACCAGACAGTTTCAAGACTTTTATTGAAAAATAAAGATCGAAAGACTGAGGAAGCAACATATTAAGAATGTTGAACTTGATCCAACTCTTAATCATTTCATTTGGAATGGGCTAGACACTATTCAATATCAAGTAATACAAGGCGGCTGTGAAGACATTGCTAAACTCATACCAAAAAGGGATTATGCCCTAGTTATTGCAGATATTCCCCATGGTTTCAATATTCCAAACATTTACTATGATAGTGACCCTTATACTTATCAATATTTTAATAAAGTGGTTGCGGGATTTGTAGAAGTGACGTCATCACCATTATGGAGATTCGTGACATTTCATTCAGACACACAATTGGAAATGATATTGTCAAGCTTCAAGGGGAAAACAAATTCAAGGATGCAACTTACATGGTAAGACATTTAAAATGCATATTTGATTAATGTTGAAAAATTCATTTATGTACAAGTTAATTGAACTTTTACTATTTCATGTTACAGGAAAAAGTCAAATATTCTTAACAATGAAGATCAACAATTTATAAATGACTGTGAGTTCATTCATATTGATAGTTGGGCAAAAGATGATAGCCATATGTCTATGATTTTTAATCGGGTGGACGGAAATATTCATAGCCAAATACTGACTTATGATGTTGTTGTGAGAAAACTAACATATGAAGACAAAGAAACAAAACGAGAGATAGATAACATTTATCAAAAACCACAATTATTGATTAACTATCTTATAGACATATGTTCAAATGAAGGAGATTGGGTTCTGGATTTATTGTCTGGCTCAGGTAAGTTTTGTTATATGGAATTGAATTTCAATATGTTATTTTTTTAATCAATATGTCATTGTACTAATTTACTTAATTATTTCTTTTGTGCTTGATAATTAGGTACAACACTAGCATGTTGCCTTCAAAAATGAAGAAATTGCATTGAAATTGAGAAAGATCCATTACAGTGCAATTTCATTCAGCAAAGAATTAATGCTCTTCAATTTCTTCCAGATGCAATGCAAGAAATTGGGTTGAAGAAAGGGGACTTTAGTGAATCACGTGTGGCAAAAAAAGAAAAGGAACCCCAACCACCATTACATGGAATGTTTGGAAAGACATATATTGGGAGATTCGCAGACATCAAAGATCCATTAGAAGAGGAAAATGAGCAAAAGGAAGCAGAAAATATTGTGGAAGAAGACAATGATGAAACTCTAGAGGACAAAGAGTTTGGATTACATGACATTGTTGATTAAAATTAAGTTATGCTTGGAAATCAAGCTTTGCAATGTTTTGAATTTGACATTTTATAAGAATAATCAATCAATTAAGGTTGTTATGCGTTCAATATTTGTAATATATGATTTTCACATTGATTTTGAAGTTAATCATTATTTTTTGAAAAAAAAGTGATTATTATTATTATTTGACATGAAATTCATAAAAAAATCTATTATTAAACCATTTTTAGTTAAAATTTTCGTATAAAAATTGTGATTTTGACATGTCAATTCTAGCAAAAAATTATCAAAACATGTAGTTTTTTTGTTATATTTATGTTAAAAATGGTTATTTTTATGTCCATTGTTAAAAAATATTGTCTTTTAGAAACAATTATTTCATGTGGATTGAAAAATTAATTATGGATGTATAAATATGTAGATTATCCAAAATTCAAAATATCGACTTTCTAATTTAAAAATGCAAAACAATAAAACCCTCACTAAAAAAAAATTAAAATTAAAACAAAAAAACAAGAAAATATGAAGAAAACGACCACTTCAAAAACTATCAAATTTAGAAAATAATTATTTACATTTCATACACTAGAAAATTTAAAGTCAAAAAATAGGTCTTTTAAAAAAAAGGTGTGATGTAGAATACTCACATTTTTAAACTAGCATGAAAATCACTACCATTCTAAAACATAATGTACATAAAAAAAATTAAAGTGCCAAAAACTATGCTCTAAAAAAAACATGTGTGTTCTGCATCAGCCCTTTTCAAAATCGGGTCACTTTTTTGCTATCTCTACGAAACAGGTAACAGTATCAGTTCCTGTTTCAAAATTTACATTGTTTTTTGAAGAATTTGGCAATTTTTGACACAGAAAGTTTGGCTCTATGCGCAATGCCACTGGCGTTGTGCTTTTCCTAGGGACATCTAATGAAAGAATGGTCAGAATTTTTGGCTTCAGAATGATGAGTACATGCACCCTGAGCATTTTCTAAGCTTTTAGAGCAGAATTGGTCAACCAAAAGGTAAACAAACACCCAAAAAATGAGCTTTCTGCCCTTTTTTGGACACATAGAAGCAGTCTTGGGAGAATCAGTGTCTGAGGGGTCACATGAGCTTCAAATGAAGAAATTCAAGATTTTCTGGAAAGTGGACTTGAAGATCTTTCCAATGAGCTATCATAAGCTCAATGTAGACACCGAGAAGGCCTGCAAAACGCGTTGTGCATAGGGCTGGGGCGCTGCGCATAGGACAAAAATTGTGCTAAGTGTCCATTTCATTGTGCCTTGACTGTAATCTTGGATTTCTTTCATAGATGGTGTTTTACTGATGTAAATTATTAGTAGGCATGTAAATATTATTCATAATAAGTACTAGAATGTAGATTCATTAGATTAAAAGTCATCTTGAGGAAAAATGAATCAGTTTCCTCACTTTTAGAGGCAAGTTGTTAGGGTGCCTAGATTCCAGATTCTTGTTCAGTTTTGGTTAGATTAGCTCCTCATCTTAGGGATTCAACCCTTGAGGATGAGAGGAGGTTGAATCAATCTCTATATCTTCTTCTTCTTCTTTCTCATTGTAAAGGGTTGGACTCAGTTGGATGCTTATGCTTTGAAGAGACATCATTTTGTATCAATTTTAGCAGGAGATTAATGAAAAGTTGCAGCTATTTCTTTGGGATCCATGTGGTATGATGTTTAGTTCATTTTTTCTTATGTTTTCATGTGTTATAATGTATTTTTGACTCCATTTCATCATTTCATTGCCTTTATGTGAATGTATACAAGTCTGAGAGGCATAATCCATATCTTTATGCTCTATTTTGGGTAGACATTTCACAATTTGTGTTTTCTTCAATTTAGGAAAAATCCATAAGGTTTACATGCTCCTCCTAACTCCTCACATGTCTTTTCACCTCATCCATCAAACCCTAAGGTGCTAAGTCTTGTGCCTACCTTGACCCATCGAACACCCTACAATTTTGACCTAATTTCCTTGCCCTAACTGTTTGGCTCCTCCTGATCCAGCAAAAGCCTTTCAAAATCAAATCAAACCTTGTGCTACTATACCTAGTCTAATATCAGTTCCTAGATCTAGTCAACTTGGTTGAGATCCTTACGAAGATATCCCTCTCCTGGCTTAGTAGGGCTAGCTAGTTGGCTAAGCATGGTTTGTGGTTACCCTAGCATTGCCTTCCTTCAGCTTGAGGTTCAATCCAGGTGATAACATAGTGGTGACCATACTGGGGAAACAAAAGATTAATCACCCTAGTAAGATTTTTCATTTGAATCCTTAAACTTGTGGACGATGAGTTTTAGAATTTACTAGGCTGAATTGGAAAATTGTAAAACAATATATAAAATTTCAAAATTAGACATACTGGCTTCTCTAAAGTACACTAAATCCAATCTAGATTAGAATCCTCTAACCATTGTCAATGATCCTCATAAAATTGGGTGAAAATATAAGAAAGATACAGATAAATTTAGTTTAGCCAAAGAAAAATCAAGTGAGGATTTCATTCCTTGTGTTAATTCACTCTCGGGAAGGTTAGACACTTTGCAAGACATTGAGTTTGATGTTAATTTTGAGCAAAGTTTATTTCACAGTAAATATTTAAGTTGGATTGATTAGATAGTTGTTGATTCCTCTATATATTTTGATAACCCCGTTGAAGACTTGTTTCCACAAAGTAAATAAGGGTCAACGCATTTTCATACTCTTGATCAGTTGTAGAATCTTTCTTCAAAATTAAACACTTGGGTGCAAAATAAGACGCATAGGCCATCTTTTGATTTTCGAAATATCTCCTTTGCATCTACTGCCACCCAAATAATCCCTTACCCACTGCCTTCTTCTTTACAAATTGTTCACACTACTCAAGCTTATGTTAATCCCCCTTTGAGTATACCGAGTACCCCAATCCTTGCTTTAAATCCACCACCTCCCCCACCTCCAATTATGGCTGCCCAATATGCACCCCTTGTTTTACCTCAAAATCCTGGTGCAATGCCTGCTAATTATCAAACCAAAATACCTTTCTTTGACGGAACCCAAACCATTACAGCTCAACAGCACGTAGACAAGGTGAATGATTTCTTTGACCTCCATGAAGTTGAAATTGAAGATGTGATGATGAGGATATTTGTACAAAGTTTTGGAGGAGAAGTTTAGAAATGGTTCAAATCCCTACCAGAAGCTTCTATCACTACTTTACCCATACTCCATAGGCAGTTCCTAGAACACTGGGAGGTGAAGAAAAATCCCCTTTAGATTCTGTCCGAATATGAGAACATCAAAATAAATGTTGGCGAGAGTGTGCAAGACTGTTGTGTAAGATTTAATGCAGTGTACAATGTTATCCCTGCAAACATCAAACCACCATAGGGATTGGCTTTGCTTAAGTTTCCAGATGGACTTGATGCTGATATGGCATATCAGTTGCATGAACGTGACCCTACAACTCTAGAAGACATGCAAAATAATGCTATGAGTGTAGAAGCAAACTTGCTAGCCAAACGAGCAAGGATGAGATAAGAGAAAAGAGTGACCGTAAAAGAACAAGAATGTACTTCAGATGTTAAAATGGATACATTGATTTGAATAATGGAAAGGATGGTTAACCAGTTGTCTATCACAGATAGACCTAAACATTAGATTCAGAATCCAAACTTTAGAGGGCAGTAACAACCCCAATTTTGAATCAAGCAAAGAGAACAAAAAGCACCAAAACAACTAGCATAACAACAACAGTAGATCAGAACTCCCTTACATCAGATTTATGTTCAAGGAGTGGAAGAAGAAGATGAGGAAGATCCGGTAATTGAAATGAATCACTTTTTCATTGCTAATGGTATGCCTATATTTCTGACCTAAGATGAAGAGTATGCAGAAAGTTCCGATATTCAAAAGGATGAGGACTACATCTTGGCAAATGATGCTGTTTTGGAGGTCAAATCTGATGATTATCAGCGAGGTTACATGAAAACTTTGAGCACACAGCAGAGGCAATATCCTTTGAGGAGAGGAGATGTACTGTTCAATCCTATTCAGGAGAGGAAGGATGTTTAATCGAAGAATGATCCCCCAAACAATCAGAAAAAGGGAAAGGAGCTTGCTGATCAAAATTCCAGCAAGGTAAATCAGCCATCAACAAGTACAACTGCAAAAGAGAAAAACAATCAGCACAAGGATAGTGCAATGAAGGACCAAACAGATAAGAGAGACATTAGTGTCAAAGAGGTAGAAAAAGTCACATCTTTTAATTTAGAAAGTGAAATTTCTAAATTGAAAGTATCCATTCCTTTCACTGAGCTTGTTAAGAATAGCCATTACAAACATCATCTATCTGGAATACTGCAAATTGATCCTTTGTTTGAGATGGTGAATGTTGAGGATGATCACCGTGAACTTATTTTTGGTCCAGCTATAGAAGGTTAGCTAGAAGATAGTGAAGTCCCACCCTTTTATTTAAGTCTTAGACTACATGAGTATATTCTTCATAATGCTATGCTTGATTCCGGAGCTTCCCACAATTTGATGCTCAAGGCCATCATGGAAAAGCTGGGCCTAGATATCACCTGAAAATATCATGATTTGTACTCATTTGATTCTGGTAGAGTTCGCTGCATTGGTCTCATCAAAGATTTGGTGGTTTCTTTAGATCAAATCCCAGCCAAAAATGTCTTGATGGATGTGGTAGTAGCTGATATACCACCTCGATTTGGTATGATGTTGTCTAGATCGTGGGGAGCCAAAATCAAAGGAACTTTACAAGTTGACTTCTCTTATGCTACAATCCATGTTTTTGGTCAATTGAGGAAGTTGTGCTAGGAAAAGAAGATGAAGTATATGATCACTAGTAAAGAGAAGCCCATAAATCATCCTATAAATGTTTTACATACAGATTTAGAGTCTTGTTTTGTACACTGATAGTGGATTGAATGATGTAGATATTCAGCTTTTAGAGGTAGATGATGTACCAGAAATTTCCGAGAGTTTTAGAGTAGTTCTTAATCAAGAAAAGGAAAAAATGGCAATTCCTTCCAAGCAGCCTCCACAGGAGCAGAAAGTCAATGAAGAGCAGAAAAGTGAAGTAACTAGCAAAGGTAAGATCGAAACTAAAGCAGAATTCCAACATCTGGAAGATGAAGCCGGCCTTTGGAGCATGGACTTCAATGGTGCTTTGGGTAAAGATGGTGCAGGTATTGGAATTTGGATTCGAAGTCTTGTTTTTCAGCCAGACAAAGTCCCAAGTAATGTTAGAGTGTGTTCCTATAAATTAGCTTCTAATTGCTATAATAATGAAACGGAGTACGAGGCATTGATTACAGGTGTAAATATTTTGAAGAAGTTGGGTGCGAAAAGGATTTTTGTTTATGGTGATTCATATCTAGTGATTAAACAAGTAAAAGGAGAATATCAAGCGAAGCATCCACGGATGAGAGCTTATAGGAATGCAGTCCTGGACATCTTGAAAATGTTTCCAGAATACACCTTGATAGCGGTGCCGAGAAATCAAAATATCATTGTTGATTCACTTGCTACAACAGCAAGCAATTTGAAAATTCCAATGGATTCTGGCAATAAATTTGAAATTCATGTCAAACATAGGCCTATTGTTCCTGATAACTTGAGATATTCAAAATTTTTCTGGGATGACAATGAAATTAATTCCTTTTTTCAGAATGAAGGGAATTTTAAGAATGCTTTCATTGATGCTGTTTGTGATTCTGATGAACAAGACATTGAGGTAAATCAGATGGATGTTTTACAGCTAAAGAATAATGTTATTCCTAAAGGTCTTATACCTTTAGAGGAGTTGTTTGATCAAGATGATGTGGCAAGAAAACCAACCTTGGTTCCCGCTGACAAAGGAGTTAAAGATGTAAACATTGGGACAGTGGAATAGCCCAAGGTTGTTAAGTTATCAAAAACATTGTCTCCTGAGTCAAAGCTAAGTATGTTAAATTGCTTTCTGAATTTTCTGATGCTTTTGCATGGGATTACTCAGATTTGAAAGTATATGACAAGAACGATCATTCAGCACACCATTCCTATCAATCTGGATCAAAAACCCTTTAGACAAAAGTTGAGGAGGATCAATCCAAGGCTATTGCCATCCATCGAGAAAGGGGCAAATAGATTTCAAATTTGGTCCCGGTATGAAAAAATACCAGAGAGATAAGGTTGTGCATTGATTTTCGGAACCTGAATAAAGTATCCTTGAAAGATAATTACCCTCTTCCTAAGATGGAGCATATTCTGAAAAGATTAGTTGGAGCATCACGGATGTGACTACTAGATAGCTACTCAGGTTACAATCAGATCTTGGTGCACGAAAAATAACAAGACAAAACTACGTTCACAACACCATGGGGAACTTTTCAGTATGCCAATATGCCATTTGGGCTGAAGAATGTCGGAGCCACTTTTCAGCGGGAAATGGATATAGCTTTCGCTAACGAGAAAGATGTCTTCTTGGTAGTTTATTTAGATGACTTGACAGTATTTTTTGGTTTTGATGATGAGCATTTACACCACCTAAGGATTGTTTTTCAGAAATGCAGGAAGTTCGGGATTTCTTTAAATCCAAAGAAGAGTCTTTTTGCCATGGAGGAAGGTAAAATCCTCGGTCATATAATTTCTAAATATGGTATTCGCATTGATCCTTCAAGGGTGGAGGAAATCCAACAAATAGACTTTCCACGCAACAAAAAGGAAATTCAAGCTTTCAATGGTAAGATGAACTTCTTACGCAGATTTATACCAAATTTAGCTCAGCATTTACGTGAGTTAACTAATATGTTGAATAAGGATAACACTGTGAAATGGACCGAGGATGCGATGAAATCTTTCAACTTGGTAAAGCTTGATTTGACCACAGTCCCTGTTTTGACCAGTCCTGATTATACTCATGATTTTATTATATTTTCATTTGCATTTGAGCACACTTTGGCTGTAGTGTTGATGCAAAAGAAGGATCAGGTGCAACATCCCATTGCATTTTTTAGTCAAACTATCAAAGATGCTACTTTGCACTATAAAATCATTGAAAAGCAAGCTTTGGCTCTTATAAATGCATTGAAGGATTTATGTGTTTACATTCTGCATTCACATATCATAGCATATGTTCCTAACGCATCTGTCAAAGATGCCCTCATACAAACTGATCCGGAGGGAAGAAGAGGTAAGTGGATAGCATCGATGTTAGAGTATGATCTTGAGATTAAGCCTACCAAGTTGATCAAAGGTCAATGCTTGGAGAAACTCATGGCTGAGTCAAATCTTCATGCTCTAGACATAAATATCATTGCAGTCAGATGACGAAGATGGTGGCACACTCATTCATGGATCAGAGATGTTTCTCAACTCACCTTGGTATTCTGATATAGTATATGTTCTTCAACATCTTTCTCCTCCTCCCGGAATGTCAAGAAGTAAAGGTAGATCACTAAAACTAAAGTCTGCAAAATTCTGCATTTTAGATAGTGCTCTCTATTGGAAAGATCCAGGAGGGGTTCTCCTTAATTGTTTGGTTGAAGATGAAGCTCAGCAGGTAATGAATGATTTCCATAGAGGAGATTGTGGCGGTCACTTATTTTGGAAAACAACAACTAATAAAGTTTTGAGAGCAGGATATTATTGGCCATCTTTGTTTTCAGATTTATATAAGACAGTCATGAGCTGCCACAAATGTCAAGTTTTTTAGGGAAAAAGGAAGCTACTTCCTCTTCCTTTGAAGCCGGTTGAAGTAAATGCACCTTTCCAGCAGTGGGGGCTTGATTTCATAGGAGAAATTCATCCTACATCATCAGCATAGCACAGATGGATTTTGACGGCTACCGATTACTTCACCAAGTGGATTGAAGCCATTCTGACAAGGCAAGCTATGGACACGGTAATCATTCAGTTTTTAGAGTCCAATATATTGTCTCGTTTTGGTTTCCCTCACAAGATTATTACAGATAATGCAGCAGCATTTAATTCAAAGAGAATGATTGAGTTTTGCAACAAATAAAATATCACATTGGGTCATTCCATGGCATACTACCCGCAGGGCAATGGACTAGCTGAATCTTCAAATAAATCCTTGGTAAACATTATTAAGAAGATGTTGGAAGAAAAAAAAAAGAATTGGCATAGAAAGCTTGTCAATGCTTTATGGGCCAACAGAGTGAGCTGTAAGAAATCAATATGTATGTCACCTTTTGAGTTTGTTTATGGTATTGATACAATGTTTCCTACATCCCTTGAAGTCTCGATCATGAGATTATTGCAGGAAGCCGGAAGTGAAGAAGATGGTATTTAGCGTCGAATTAATCAAATGATTCACCTTCAACAAACAAGAGAAGAGGTTTCTCAAAACACTTTCTGGCTGCAAGAGAAGATAAAGAAGATTTATGACCGCGAAACCAAGGCAAAAAAGTTTCAGCTGGAAGATGTAGTGTTGTGATGGGATGCACGAAATGAAGAAAAAGGAAAGCATGGTAAGTTTGACAATATATGGAAAGAACCATATAAAATATCAGCCTATCGAGGACAAAATGCATTTTTATTAAAGAAAATTGATGGTCAAGAATTCTTAAGAGGACCAGTGAATGGTAGGCTCCTGAAACACTACTATTTTTGATGTAGTTTGTTGAAGTTGCATCACTGTCATTATATATACCAGTTTGCTTTCCATGCAAGATTTGAAGTACAATGTCATTTGAGCTTGGGGCCCGAAGTGAAGGCTATAAAGCTTAAATGATTTGTGCTGAGTTTATTTGGTCTTTGAGTCAGTTTGGAGTTGGTTGTGAGTCATTTTTCAGTTTGTATCGAGTCATCATTCTTCAAAATTCTCAAAAAAAAAAATCAGTATTTCATTTGTTTGACCATATTGGCCCAATCAGTAGGCACTTGGTCTATGGTTTTCTTGACACCTCCAAGGAGCTGCCATCCCCAATAAGGCCAATGTTAGTGTCAGTATATGCATACTTACATCAGGGATCAAATTTGTTCTTTACATTTTCATTTTAGGTGTCTCATACTGAATTTTGGATCATTCCATTAGGTCATGTTAAAATGGTCCATTGATGGTTGTCTTTTTCTTATATAATAAAATCTTCCCTCATGAGGTACATTTTCTGACCCATTTCCATGTTGTATTCAGTTGAGGTTTCAAATATGTTACTTTAGGTGTCAAGGCAATTGTCTTTCCATTAGGTCTTAGGGTTCATTTGCAAGGTCAAAAAGCATGATTTCAAGTGTGAATAAAGGGCAGCAAAGGTATGAGGATGACCAATAAACAAAGAGTAATTGCCAATAAGTCATGATGATTGTATAAAGATCTTTTGTCACTAATGTAATTTTCATCTTAAAAACATGTTTTTGAGATGAAAACAAAGTATTTTTAGTTGATTTGTGTTTTTTGTTTTGATGTAATTCAGTCCATTTTGTGTAATAAGTGTTCCTAGTTGGCCCAAACATTTCTCCTTGCTACAAGAAAATGAAACCATGGAAAAAAGAAGTTAAATTCGAGCACCGTCCGCCTGAAAAGAGACAATGAGAGAAAGGTATTAAACAGAGATTTGGAGGAAAGAAGAAAAGGTTCCAAAACATTAGAAAGTGGGTTTTTCTAATGAAAAATCAAAATCAATCTCTATATAAGATGTCACACTCCTTTTCCAAACTCATCACTCTCATTTGACAAAGAGAAAGAAAAGCATTGAAGGAGAGAGGGGAATTGAGGCCAATTGGTGGCTAAGGAGAAGAGGCACTGTGCATAGGAGACAGAGCGCTACGCACAGAGCAGTTGGAGGAGGTGTTGCACAAAGATGCCAAAGCGTTGCACTTAGGAGTGGAGCGCTGTGCATAGGGCAGTTTCTCCAGTGCAAATTTGAACGACGTTGTGCATAGAGCCAGAGCGCTACGCACCTGTAGGTGGCATTGTGCATAGGGCCAACAAGTGCCAAAACACTCTGTCAGCCACTCAAAACGTGTTGTTTGCCTTCTATAGCCTATAAACAAGTAAGTGTAATCTCTAAGCTATCCTCTTGGAATTCAATTCATCATTTTAAAGTTGGTTTGCTATTTCGAAAATCAAACCCTAGATTGCCTACAAATCCATCCTATACGTCTCTCCACTCATTTCTTATAACTTGATCCCTCCTATACATATCTCCACTCATTTATTGAAACCCTAATCCCTCCTATACATCTCTCCACCTATTCCTTGAACCCTATTCTATTCCCTCAAAAAAATCCCTCCATATCCCTTATTCCCTAATCCCCAAAGAAAAATCCTAAAACCTTATTTACTAAACAGTCCCTATCAAACAAGAATACCTTCCCTCTCATTTTCATATTATATATATTCCATCCCACACCATATAAGTTCATCTCCCCTTCCCCTATCCCTAATCACCAATATTTACACCTTCATTACCTTCTATAGGGTTACATAGCTTCAAAATTTGACAAACATGGACAAAGAGGATAGAGATTATGAGGAGGAGGAAAATAGTGGTAGTGATAGTTTGGGAGATGAACCTCGGCATCAGAGAAAACCACACAAGGGATGCAGAATTATCAGGGAGGAACCATCAAACATCATAGAATTACAGGCTTCTCATATGGTTGTTACTTGTTTTAGGCATCTAGGGTGTTATGATTTTTGTGAGTAGGTGGAAAGAGTTCAACACCATCCCGAGCTGACCAGGATTTTTGTAGTCAATCTCCTTGATAACAAGGTAACTCTTCCCAGAGTGACATTTACAGCTTCATCCTCCATCATTTATGATGCCACAAGGATTCCAAATGTGGGTAGAAATGGTATTAGGAAAAATATTTGGATGAACACTATTATGAGCCATACATCAAATCTAGGTATAGAAAAATGAAAAGAAGAGGACCTTTCCTTTCAAGTTCCTTGAAGACAAATATGCCCCTATGATGTGGATCATTATGAAATATTTCACATGTGAGGGCAGATTTTCTAGATTGTACACCTATCACATTAGGCTTCTTATGCATTTTACAAGAGTGAAAATGTTGAGCATCCCTTACTTCTTATTCAGGAACATTGAGAAGATGGCCTACATTGTACAGAAAAATCCATACTCCCAGTAGATGAGTAGTCTCTATCACTATTACCTTATCAAGGTGTTTTGCTACATCATCTCAACCTCCTTAACACCTCATGGGAAACATTCATTACCAACGACATCTTCAGGGGTCCTCGGATTCCTCCATCGGTGCCTTAAGAAGCAGAAAGACCTTCTAGCAGTTCCAAAGTAAAGAAAGATGAGAAGGTTAAAGAGACTAAAGCTATTGAGGAGCCAAAAACCTACAAGATTTATCAGAGAGGGGCTAGAAAGTTGTTTGCGGCAGATAGGCAATTGTTTACTCCACTTGGTGTGGAAGGGGCCTTGCCTTCTTCATCAACTCATAGGAAAATTATTTCTCCACAAAATGTGGAAGGGGCTTTGCCTTCTTCATCGACACAATAGGTACAACAGGTGCAGCAGCTGCATAAAGGGAAGGAAAAGGTGCTGGAGGAAAGCCTTGATGATGAGGAGGAAAGGGATTTTGATTTGATGGAAGATGATGAACTAGAACAACCACACATCCATCATGGCATTGAGATAGTTGACTTGCAGGTCCAAGGTGAGGCAATAAATGAAAGCATAACCATAAGGGAAAAGGATGCACAAATCCAAGCACTAATGGACAAGTTAGCGAGAGCTAAGTATGTCATTTCATACCTTGAGAAAGAAAACAAGTAGCTAAGTGAAAAACAAGTCCTCATGGAGCTGGAACTTCTCAAGGCAAAGAGGCAAAGTGACAAGGGTAATTCAGTAATGCAAGAAGAAGAAACACTAGCTACCTTGACTGCAAAACAAAGAATTGAGAAGGAAATTGAGGAAGATAGAGAAACATGGCTTGACAGGGTCAATTTTCATTTGGAGAAGCTGCTACAAAATGCCAATAGGGACAATCGAATCATGAGTCACATGGCTCGCCATTACAGGACCCAGAACAAGATTTGCAACATAAGGGTCAAGCGAATGAAAACAAGGTGAAAACAAGAATTCAAAGGCAAAAAGGAGGATGATAGGCTTATATTGCTTGCTGAAGCATCCTTGGTTGAACAAGATACTTAATGGTGGTATTTTCCACAACTTTTGAGCATGTCTTGAAGAATTTTTGCCTTTTGAAGAATGTGGCAATTTTTGACACAGAAAGTTTGGCTCTATGCGCAGCACCACTGGCGCTACGCTTTTCCTAGGGACATCCAATGAAAAAATGGTCAGAATTTTTGTATTCATAATGATGATGACATGCACCCTGAGCATGTTCCATGCTTTTAGAGTAGAACTGGTCAAAAAACACCCAAAAAATGACCTTTTTGCCCTTTTTTGGACACACAGAAGCAGCCTTGGAAGAATCAGTTTTTGAGGGGTAAAATGAGCTTCAAATGAAGAAATTCAAGATGTTCTGGAAAGAATACTTGAGTAGCTTTCCATTGAGCTATCATGATCTTAATTTGGTATTGAAAATGAAATTAACTCATACAAATATATAAAGCACACATAATAAACCAAACACCAAATAATGGAGGAAAAGGCTTTAGCCTCATGGCTTCCTCAGGTATCTCTCTCATTAAAAAAATGTAGTGTTACAAATAAATAGATGAGAGACAATGTCTCAAGATAGTGCGTGCTATCTTAGACACCTTTGGTTGAGATATATTCTCAACTACACACTAACTTAGGAGAACTAGCTAGAGAGAATCTCTCCTCCTAACTAAACTCCCTAGTTTGAGGAACTAACTCTCATGATTTAATTTAACTAATTATTTTATTTGGATTTATAATTTTTTTTAAGAGAGTGAGTCTAACATTCCCCCCCTTAATGATAAATCCAAAAGGAACAAGGAACCATCTTCCAAGTTCTCAAGTTTCTCCTCAGAAATCATATGCCTGAAAAAACCACCAAATCTGGATGCTGGAAAAAACTCAAATCTGAAGAGAACATGATCAGTTGCATGCCTGATTCATCTCTGAATGTCTCTTGACAACTCCATCATGTGCCAAGCTGCAAAAGGATCCAACTATCCTTTTCTTGAAAAAAACATCTGGTGTCCACTAACACAATTTGATGAACACCCACTGGAAAATTTGCTGATGATGATCACCCACAGGCTGAAGATGTCGAAAAACAACTCAATGTTGCTTTTCCTATGATGAAAGTTACTCACTGGTACTTTGTTTTTGGTCGCCCACTGGTGAATTTGCTGATGCTCACTGATGAAGAAAAATGCCCACTGGCTGATGAAGATACCCACTGGCTGCTTCACTGATGTTGTCGAGACTTTCAGTCTGACAACCACTTGTCAATTTCATTGACATTTTCCCCCATTTGTCAGTTGAAAGGAGGGACAATATTCTCCAAAATATATCTGAACCCCCCCCTTCAGGTGTAGGAGAGTTTCACTATTGTACTCCCTCGTTCAACAGCATGAGAGTACCATCGTCGGTTCACTGTTGGCTGCACTATGTGTGATTGTAGTCGGTTGTAGAACTGAGACAATCTTTTGACTGTGGATGACCATTCCCAAGGATCGATCCATTAATAATGTATCTTCAATCTGGCTGATTTTTGTTGGTTGCGACATTTTTCTAAGGAATTATTGGGCTTGCCACAATGACGACAAGGATGGAGATCAAAACACTGATCTTCCATATGATCGGTTCTTTGACAATGAGAACATTTCTATTAGACTTCAACATCAGGTTGCATGCAATTCTGTTTGTCTGCAACTTTCTCAGAACCTACTGAGGTGAGTTGTGCAAGAAATCCTGCACTGACGAACTTAATTGGCTTGGAATAATCTTGGATATGTAAGTTGGTGTCATCAGTGACATATCCTAAGCCTCGTCGATTCTTGTTATTTTGAATTTCTTCCCAGGGCTTGATGATGGGTTTGGAAGAAATTTGAACTGGAACAACTTCGACACTTGAAGTTGTTGGGATGAATGACTTATCATTTGGATGGTTCAAAGACTTGAAAGTATCACTCTTTTCTTGCAATTCATTCCTTTGAAGTTGCGACTCGAGTTGAAGAAACTCAATGGTTTCATGTGTTTATCGTAGATGATGTGAAAGATCAGCAAGAGTTTCTTTGTTGATGTGCACCATGTCTTCATCACTTGAGATGATCAAACTGTGAAGAATGTTTAACAACTGAATATGTCGTGCCGCCTAAACTTGCTCACTTGAAATCGGGCTCTCTTGTCATTGATGTCGTGCTGTGAACTATTTCACTTGATTTTGTTACTTGCATGACAGGCTTGCTTGCTATGGGACTTGAATGGCACGCTTGCTTGATTTGTTGCTTATTGCACTTGTTGGGAATAGTAGAGTTGTAGAACTTTCTTGCTTAAACTCTGGGATTCACGCTCGCTTGATGATGATTGTGTTTGCATGAATGCTCACTTGCCTTACTTGATGACTTCACACTCACTTGAAGGAATAGCCATGCTCGCTTGATGTCGATCTCAACTTGCTTGATTGGTGTTAGAGTTGAACTTGTTTGGTTGCTTTGATGGTCGCTGCAATGAACTTCACTTTGGCTCACTTGAAGGTTTGAACTTTGTATTGTTTTGACGCAAATTTCTTGAATGAATACTCACGCTCGCTTGCAAGAGATGTGAACTTGTTGCTTGTTTGCTTTAGAGTTAAAATTCTTGCATTCACTTGATTCTGCTTAAACGAAGGGTGTCAAACACTGTCGAAAATGCACCCAAAAAACGCTTAATTATTTAATGACTCACTACAAAGAATTCAATTTGACTCAATTCAAGACTTGGGTGTCAGTTTCAACCAAGAATGCACCCTTACAATTCAATGTAATTTGAGTTTGATTACAAGTTCAATAATGTTGATGTAGACCGTGCTCTGAAACGTTGAAGTTTACAGATTCATTAACTTGATTGTAGTGATGTAGACTTTGCTTTGAAATGCTGGAGTTTGTAGATTCATGAACTTGATTATATTGATTCAATTTGTTTGTTGAGGTAGAATGCCGATGTTGAAAACTTTGATTATTTGTTGTGGTGACGCAAATGCATGTGTTGAGCTTAATTATCCTTCCTTGCAGCTATTTCGCTACAAGTGTTGTGCTTGTTTGCATTGAACTTTATGTGTGTTAAATGAGATCATTTATGTGTCAAAAATAGACACAAATAAAAAAGAAACAACATGAAGCATGCACCATCATCAACACACTCTTCCTTTACCTAAGATCCTTCTTCAATTTTGGGAGAATCTAGGACACAATCACCACAAAAATGATATGTTTTTATTAATGACTGGAGTACATCATTTTTCAACTTCTGAAGCAATGAGAATGTCAAGCTCACAAATGCTTGAAGCAACTTGTCTTCAAAAATTACCTGCACTGACTCAATCTCTCAAAATCTCTCTCAAAATAAAATATTACTTTGGAGTACATGATTGATTTTTCTCTAAAAAAGAATTCACTTATCACTCCAAATACAAAAATATTTATAACTCCAAAATTACAAAATATACTCCGTATCTCTCCAAAATTTAATGTTGAAAATGCAACAAGATGATGGAGCTTAGTGAAAAGAAGTCGCCTTCACTAAGTGGGCCCGCAGGCTATTTTTGGCGCAAAGTCTATTTTTAGACTATGTCTATTTTTAGACATATGGATCATGGTCTATGAGTTGCAGGATGCTATTTGTGGATGATTGGTCATGTTGGTAAAAATAGATGGACTTCTATTTTTAGACATATGGGCAGAGTCTATTTTTAGACTGCCATGCTAAAAATAGAACAGTCGAACATTATTAGCTCTTAATAATATTTGGACTATAAACATTATCGTATCCTCTTGGAGCACTTCAGTTCGAGCTACGGATGTGGCACATGCAACTGCCAGATGGAAATATGCTTTTCTTATGGGTTAGTTGAGCTATTGCATGATGGACTTCCGTTAGAACTCAAGTGATTGAGTTTGGTGGAGTTGATTGAGGAGTTGATGGAGTTGTGTTCAGTTTGACTTAGTTGAACTAGTTGTATTTAGTCTAACTACAGAATACACTAGTGATGAGTGATGTGAATTAATTATTAATTAATTCACTAATTATTAAATCATAAAGAAACTAAAGAATACATCAGTTAACTTAGTGCATGGAAAGTTTAGTGGAGATAGGTGTTAGAGGTGGAGACTACTATCAGTTGTGACTATAGTTGTGCATGAGATTTGCACAAATAATTGATGGAGATTGCCAATGAGGATTGCATAGTAAAATAAAAGGGAAATCGAACTTGGATCATTCCTATTCTCACATTGGATTGCGCAGTAGAGGCAGGTAGACAGCAGAGGAGATTTGAACCTGTGACTTGATTCAGATCTGAGCTAGTTTGTGTGTAGCAGGTGGAGATAGGACTGAGTACTTGTGAGGAGTATTGTACTATGTATTGTTACATGTTCTCTATCATTATAATATACAGATAGTTCGGGGTTTTTAGTTGTATGCTTTCCCCAGTACATACTGTGTTAATGTGCACATGCGATTGATGTTTCATTGTTTTTAATTCCGCAAAATTGATGATCAACGTAGAGGAGGTTATGTATTATGCATGCATTCCGCAATAGTGTATAATTAGGATAATCTCTGTGAATAAGTGTTATATTATTCAAAATTTCTACATGGTATCAAAGCTAGGTTGATCATCAGATCTATTATTCAGAAAGTGATTACATTTTATTTCTTCCAGCAGAGTCTGTAATCGGGCCAGGTAGCCTTTGGATTCATCCTTCTTTTGGAAGGTGAGATATCCGGTAAAAGCCCATACAGTCAATCTCTATATGAGAAATACTTTAGATATCATTTTTGGGATTCAACTGCGTCAAGTAAGTCATTCACGTATGACCATTGAGAAATACTTTGTTCTCACAAATTTTAGATTAGAAACGGTTGATTTTTGAGCTGGTGGAATTCATATTTGTAGTAGTGTTTTCTTGGTGTCAAAGTTGAAATGTCTTTCAATGGATTGCGATTGGAGTATGCCCTTGAAGGCAGCTCAAGTTATATTGCATGGAAAGACAGGATGGAGGTGGTGTTAGATGAAAATGGGCTGAAGGAGTTCATAGAGGTTGAGGTCCCAAAGCCTACTGATGCTTCTCATGTTGAGGTTTGGCAAAAGAAAACAACAAAGTGTCGAAGGATTCTATTGGAGGGCATGAAGGATCACATTGTATCCAGCCTGCATGGAAAGGCTTCTCCATATTTGATGTGGAAAGTGTTGATAGATTTATTCCAAAGCAAGAGTGACTAGAAGAAGTTGGCGCTCAAGGATAAACTCAGAAATATTAAGTGTGAGAACGGAGACATTATGCCCAAGTATCTCACAAAGTTCACCCAATGTCGGGATGAGCTGGGAAGTGTGGGGGTGACTGTCGATGATAAGGACTTGGTAGGCTTGGCTCTCCTCGGTCTTCCGAAGAGTTGGCATTCCTATCAGGACTCTGTCAATGGTCAGGAGAAATTGCTAGGATGGGAGAGACTTTGGTCAGATCTTGTGCAAGAGGAGATCAGGTGGAATACCAGGGACGGATCTTCATCAAAGGCATCTGATGAAGAAAACTGTGCTTTGGCTGCCAAAGCAAAGAATGGGAAGGAGAAGGGTTCTCTTTCTGAATCCAGTTCTTCCAATGATGGGAAGAAGGTTGACAAATCAAAAGTGTGATGCTTTCGTTGTCATGAGGTGGGCCATTATGCTGTAAATTGTCCACGGAGGAAATCCAAGAAGGGATCCAGGGAAGGATCTGAAGGTGAGGCACTTGCTTCATAGTTTGAGTTGGATTTCACACTCTTTGCATGCATGGTTTCATCCATGGTGGGAAGTGGTTGGTTTCTTGACAGTGGAGCTTCTTTCCACATGACCGGTGACAAGAGTTTGTTCATTACTTTGGAGAAGAAAGGTCTCCAGATACTCATAGTGATGGGTAATGATGAGAAGTAAGGTGTCTCAGGTGTAGGCATGGTTATTTTTCAGAGGGAGCATGGAGCTTGCCTTACCATGACCGATGTCAAGTATGTACCAGGACTGAAGAGAAACTTGGTGTCGATCACGATGCTGGAAGACAGAGGCTATGATGTAGTCTTCAGTAAGGGGTTTTCCTTAGACACATCATCACTAGACAGGTGAAGCAAATTGGTTCACGGGTCAAGAACCTGTATGCTCTTGAGGTTCATGATGCATGAAAAGCCTTGAGCAGCGAGGCAACTGATGGAGACTTGGTGGTTGAGAGGGAGCGTATATTACCTCTCAACATGCAGAGCCAGAAGAAGTCTCGGACGATTGTGGAGGAACCACGATTGGTGCAGTAGCTTTAGGAGGTTGTGGAGCAGCCACAACAAGGGAAGCTGAGAGGAGATTGAGTAGAGACATCTACTCATGCAGAGACCTCCAGTAGGGGGAAACTTTGAGCCAGGTGGACTGAGGGATCACGTGCAGCCATACCTCCAGGTAGGAGGTGGGGCGATATAGAGTGATCATCCCAAGGAGGAGGGGCAGGATCCTTGAGGTACCCAACCTCTTGGATGAGACCTTGCTACGGGAGCCCTGATGTGGAGTAGTAGGAACTGGCTGATTGGGTAGAGACAGATGCGGATGGAGTGGCAGAGAGAGCGACAGTGTATGGAATCCCAGGACAGCGCATAGCTAGCTGGCTGCAGCAATGCGAGAGGCACAAGTGTTTTGCACAGTGCTAGGTGGCACAGAGAAGTGTGCAATGGTGCGAGATGCATGGAGATGTTGCAGTAGCGCAGATGTCAGAGAGGGAGCGCTTTTCAGCAGCAGGTACAGCTTCAGCATCAGAGTATGTTCCTAGCCCAACAGAGTGGTCAGTTGGGAGTGTTTTTGTTCCAAGTGTTATTGGAGCAAGTGGACCGGGCAAATGTGTTGCATGCAGAACATTCCAGAGTTGCAGGATAGGGGTTGCAGATAATCCATATCTTGTTGAGAGGGAGTGTTGAAAATGCAACAAGATGATGGAGCTTAGTGAAAAGAAGTCGCCTTCACTAAGTGGACCTGCAGGCTATTTTTGGCGCAAAGTCTATTTTTAGACTATGTCTATTTTTATACATATGGATCATGGTCTATGAGTTGCAAGATGTTATTTGTGGATGATTGGTCATGTTGGTAAAAATAGATGGACTTATATTTTTAGACATATGAGCGGAGTCTATTTTTAGACTACTAGGCTAAAAATAGAACGGTCGAATATTATTAGCTCTTAATAATATTTGGACTATAAACATTACCTTATCCTCTTGGAGCACTTCAGTTTGAGCTACGGATGTGGCACATGCAACTGCCAGAAGCTAATACGCTTTTCTTATGGGTTAGTTGAGCTATTGCATGATGGACTTCAATTAGAACTCAAGTGATTGAGTTTGGTGGAGTTGATTGAGGAGTTGATGGAGTTGTGTTCAGTTTGACTTATTTGAACTAGTTGTATTTAGTCTAACTATAGAATACACTAATGATGAGTGATGTGAATTAATTATTAATTAATTCACTAATTATTAACTCATAAAGCAACTAAAGAATACATCAGTTAACTCAGTGCATGGACAGTTCAGTGGAGACAGGTGTTAGAGGTGGAGACTACTATCAGTTGTGACTATAGTTGTGCATGAGATTTGCACAATCATTGATGGAGATTGCCAATGAGGATTGCGTAGTACAACAAAAGGGAATTCAAACTTGGATCATTCCTATTCTCACATTGGATTGCACAGTAGAGGCAGGCAGACAACGAAGGAGATTTGAACCTGTGACTTGATTCAGATCTGAGCTAGTTTGTGTGTAGCAAGTGGAGATAGTACTGAGTACTTGTGAGGAGTATTGTACTATGTATTGTTACATGTTCTCTATCATTATAATATACAGATAGTTGGGGGTTTTCAGCTGTATGCTTTCCCTGGTACATACTGTGTTAATGTGCGCATGCGATTGATGTTTCATTGTTTTTAATTCTGCAAAATTGATGATCAACGTAGAGGAGGTTATGTATTATGCATGCATTCCGCAATAATGTATAATTAGGATAATCTCTATGAATAAGTGTTATATTATTCAAAATTTCTACATTTAGTGCACCTCTCTTAAAAAAAAACCTTATTTCTCCCCCAAAAAAAAATCACTTACTACCCCCACTCACTTATCACTCCCAAAAAGTATATACTACATACATTATCCTTTTATTAACTTTATGCCCACATTAAAAAAACTTTACAAAACAATTTAATAAAACTTTCAAATCACTTTACAAAAGTGATTTATAAAAAGTAACGTGAAGATTTCATTTAAGTGATTTGAAAAGTAATTAAAAGGAATTAATCATTTCGTTGACCTGTGAGTGGAAAGACGATTTTGTTGGCTCCTCCGTCGCTTTACAAAGTCGACTCTTCCTTTTCCGCTAGTTCCTCCAGGATGTTGGCTCCTTTTCCAGCAACCAAATCTATATTTTGTAGACAGGTTGTATGCAAATCGTTGGTGGTTCGGTGGAGATCCTCCTTGGGTGGTTTTCGTTCAACACAACTCCTCAACAATCCTTCCACACAAGCTTCTCCCTCAACATTGGTCTGTGCTTCTTTCTTTTTCTACAATGGTGACCCCGATTATTATGCCATTCATGTTCACAATGGTATCGGAAATTGCAATTGAATTATTAGAAAAAGAAAAGTGGGAAGATAGAGATGAATTTGAAGTAGCAAGCCAAGGTGCTGAGGCACGATTTATAGGGTCCACGCCCTTCACCTTTCAAGATCTGCAGGGACTCGCAACATCTGGAAGCAGCAGTTTGCCATGCAACAGAAGCAACCTATGATATGAAAGAAGTCAATGGCTTGCCCATGGGCCAACCGTAAGAGTCTGCAACCCACTGGAACAAGAAAACGATGTGCCAAAATTTGATTGCAGTCCTTCATCTAGAAAATGAGCCACTGTGTTGCATGTATCTTCATTCAATCTAAGCCTTGTCCTTGCTGCTTTCTAGTGCCAGCGGCTATGAATAAGAAACCCAAGGTAGTGCTCCAAATCGAATAATTGGTAGCTTTGTGAGTTACAGGATCAAGATCGTATTGCAGCCATGGACATCACCCAGTTTATTGAATCTCTGAGTGTTATCATTGACTTTTGAGGAGACAGCAAGTAATCAACAATTATATTGAGCGCAATTTTGTTGAGCTTTGAACTCCATGCTTTGTCCACGCACACTAGCTCACTACACCCGTAGGTTATCTTCTTGGAATAAAATGCAGGTATCTATCTGTGATCTTCTTCTCCGAGGTTATTTACGTGGATCTTCTCCCTAATCCTGCTTTTGACAGTCCTTCACATCTTTCAGCTCAGGAAATTGCAAAAATGTGATCAATTTTATAGAGTTTGGTGTCGGTTTTCTCTCATATTCATCCAAGACTGCAAGAATGTCTTTGTAAAGCCACCGCTCATATGGATCTACGATGAATTTTGCCAGCCTCAGATACTTTTGAACTAATTTGACCTGCTTATGTACCTACTCCACGATCCAACAGCTCTCAAATGGAGAAAAATTGGTGACTTTGTTTTTTCTCACACACAATTGAATGATTCATAACACTTCTTAAAAATCATACAAAAGATCGGGCTCTAAACAAAAAACGTTTTTTCACAAAATTCAACCAAGAATTCTAGAACTTTTGATTTCTCCGAAGCAGCTGGGCCAGCCTAGCAAGCTTGCAGCCATCAAGCGAACAAATAGTCGATGTTGTCAACGCCACACACACCAAGACAACCTTAAACACCACCACTCTACGATTTCATGTTGTGGAGCTCACAAATATCACCATGGCTTTGATACCACATATTGAAAAATGAAATTAACTCAGACAAATATATAAAGCACACATAATAAACCAGATACCAAAGAATGGCGGAAAAGGCTTCAGCCTCATGGCTTCCTCAGGTATTCTCTCTCATTAAAAGAATGTAGTGTTACAAATAAATAGATGAGAGACAGTGTCTCAAGATAGTGCATGCTATCTTAGACACCTTTGGTTGAGATAATTTCTCAACTACACACTAACTTAGGAGAACTGACTGGAGAGAATCTCTCCTCCTAACTAAGCTCCCTAGTTTGAGGAACTAACTCTCAGGATTTAATTTAATTAATTATTTTATTTGGATTTATAATTGTTTTTAAGAGAGTGATGCTAACATTTGGACACCGGGAGGGCCTCCAAACTGGACCTGCAAAAAGAACTGCACATAGGGCTTGGGTGTTGTGCATAGGACAAAAATTGTGTTGAGTGTCCATTTCATTGTGCCTTGACTGTAATTTTGGGTTTCCTCTCATAGATGGTGTTTTACTGATGTAAATGATAACTAGGCATGTAAATATTATGGATAATAAGTACTAGAAGGTAGATTGATTAGATTAAAATTCATCTTGAGGACAAATGAATCAATTTCTTACTTTTAGAGGCAAGTTGTTAGGATGCCTAGATTCCATTTTCTTGTTCAGTTTTGGTTAGATTAGTTATTAATCTTAGGTATTCAACCCCTGAGGATGGGAGGAGGTTGAATCAATGTCTATATCTTTTTCTTCTTTCTCATTGTAAAGTATTGGACTCAATTGTATGCTTATGCTTTGAAGAGACATCATTTTGTATTAGTTTTAGCAGGAGATTAATGAAAAGTTGCAGCTATTTCTTTGGGATCCATGTGGTATGATGTTCAGTTCAGTTTTTCTTATGTTTTCATGTGTTAGAATGTATTGTTGATTCCATTTCATCATTTCATTGCCTTTATGTGAATGTATACGAGTCTGAGAGGCAGAATCCATATCTTTATGCTCTGTTTTGGGTAGACATTTCACAGTCTGTGTTTTCTTCAGTTTAGGAAGAATCCATAAGGTTTACATGCTCTTCCTAACTCCTCACCTGTCTTTTCACCTCATCCATCAAACCCTAAGGTGCTGAGCCTTGTGCCTACCTTGCCCCGTCGAACAGCCTACAATTTTGACCTAATTTCCTTACCCTAACTGTTTGGTTCCTCCTGATCCAGCAAAAGCCCTTCAAAATCAAATCAAACCTTATGATACTATCCCTAGCCTAATATCAGTTCCTATATCCAATCAATTTGGCTGAGATCCTTACAGAGAGAGCCCTCTCCTCGCCTAGTAGGGATAGCTATTTGACTAAGCGTGGTTTGTGGTTACCTTGGCATTGCCTTCCTTCAGCCTGAGGTTCAATCCAGGTGATACACACCAACTAGCTTTTCAGATGCCAATTCATGTCAAAACTCAACGATTTTTTTGAACAGTGGTTGATGAAGGAGCATCGACATGTATTATGTCCATTTCCTATTGGAAAGATTTAGGTTCTCCAACAATCAATCAATCTCCCACAACTTTGAAAGCCTTTGATGGAAGAGGTTTTCATCCTTATGGTCTTTTAAATGATTTTCCAATTGAATTAGAGGGTAAAACAGTTGAAATAGACATTGAGGTTGTTAATGCTCAACTTGAGTAGAACCTTTTTCTTGGTCACATCTGGACTTATGTCATGTTGGCATTAGTATCATCATATTTTAGGATGATCATGTTTCTTCACAAAGGATTGTGAAGGTAGACCAATTATCTTACTATATCTCAAACCCTAATTCCACTAGTAGTGTGCCTTTTGTTGGAAAATCAATGACTCCATATGAAGAAGTTGGTGTTGGTCTTCTCAAAGACTCATCTTTGATGGGAACTTTCACATTCCCTCCACCCAATTTCCCTCATAATGATGCCCAAATTAATATGATTACATCAAGTACTTTTGAATCGGGAGATCCATCAAAAGTACCTTCAGAGTTAGAAATGGTCTTATATGGCATTGAGATGCCTCGTATCCCTTTTGAGTTAGCTTATGAGGCAATTTAATCCTTTTCCAACTCATCAACATCTGAAGACAATCAAATGAATATGATTATTGATGAATATTCTCATTTGTCACGCTTGGAACCAATCTCTATGCCTGGTCCTTTTAACATAGATTTTTTAACTAATGAAGGGATTATGGAAGTTATGACCTTGGAAGAAATTCCATGGAATGATACTCATGATTGCTCAACCTTTTTTCCATCCTTTGACAAAATTGAGAATAATTTCTCATCTATTTTTTCATATGAGATTCTTAGTGATCCTCAATGTCCAATATCTACCCTTTCTTCTAATTCTGAACAGAATTTAGGGAACATATCGGCAATGATACCCATATAGGAGTTTCTTTTTCTTTAAAAGAGATTTAAACTTACAAAGACCTATTTTAGGAATTTTGCAACATCTTTGTCTGGTCATACGAAGAAATGCTAGGAATCAACCCTAGCATAGTTGTACATGAAATAAAAATTTATCCAGATGCTAAGCCTGTTAAACAATGTTTATGTCCTATACATACACAAAAAGTTGTCGCTATCAAAACAAAGGTTGAAAAATTGTTGAAAGTAGGATTCATTTACCCTATTCCTTTGACTGGTTGAGTATCAAACATTGTACCCATTAATAAAAAACAAGGAATTATTCGAGTATGTGTTGATTACAGAGATATTCATAAAGCTTTTCCTAAAGACAATTATCCAACTCTGTATATCAACCAATTTTTGATGATTATGTCGGGAATGAAATTTTTTCATTCATGGATGGATTTTCTTGCTACAATCAAATAAACATACTCCCTTCTGATCAATACAAAACCGCGTTTATATGCCCATGGGGAACTTTTTCTTATCGCAAAACTCCCATTTGGTGTGAAAAATGTTGGCATAAAATTTTAGCGAGCAATGTTTTATGAATTCCATGATATAAAGCATGTTGTTCAGCCTTATTTAGATGAATTGTCAACTCATTCAAAGAAAATGCAGGATCACCAGTTGCACTTGAAAGAAATTTTCATTAGGTGCAGGAATTATAATATTCGCTTGAATCTACAAAAATGTGTCTTTTGTGTGCAATCAGGTTAGCTTATAGGTTTCATTGTTTCGAAAGAATGCATTCTTGTCGACCCCCTCAAGGTGGAGGCGATTCTGAATTTTCTTTCTCCTTCTAGCCTTACTCAACTCCAAAGTTTGCAAGGGAAAGCAAAAGTTTTGCATAGATTCATCCACAATTATGCTGAACTAACCCGGGGTTTTACTCAACTATTGAAAAAGGGCATTCCTTTTGTTTAGGATGAACTTGCTGATAAATCTTTTGATGCATTAAAACATGCACTGACCAATGCACTATTTCTTCATCCACCTGATTATCATTGAGATTACTTTTTGTACCTAACCACGTCCGATGCCACTATTGGCATGGTGTTAGTCCAAGAGGATGATTCTAGTAGCAAACATGTGATTTATTATCTGAGTAGAAGTCTCACTAAAACTGATATTAAATATGCACATGTGTAGAAGCTAGCCTTGGTAGTCATACAAGTTGTCCAACGATTCTGTCACTATATACTTCTCTGAAAAACAATTGTTATTTCGGATTGCAACCTTATGATGTATATTCTCACTAAACAATTTCTAGGGGGGAAATACTCCAATTGGATAGTTATCACACAAAGATTTTGATTTGGAATTTTAAAAATCCAAATCAAAGAGATCTTTGATTTTCGCCAAACTATTTTGTGACTTTCCTCATACTGATATAGAAACTGTAGTAGAAGATTCTTTTACTAATGAATCTCTATTTCTTATTATTACATCAAATCCATGGTATGGAAATATCATTATATATATCCAAACATAAAATTTTAGGCCTAAGTTATCTAAAATAGATCATCGTCGAATCCGATACCAATCCCAACAATACAATATTATTGGTGACACTCTTTACCGTCGTGGTATCGATTCTATATTCCGACGTTGTTTGACTCTCCAAGAGGCCGAAAAAACATTAAATGATTTCCACTTTGGAGCATGTGGTGGTCATATGTCTAGGTATGCTACTGCCCAAAAGATATTACGTGTTGGTTATTTTTTTCCTTCAATGTTTAAATATTGCATTACTAAAGTTTGAAAATGCCATAATTTCCAAATCTATGATTGTAAAATGTGAGCACCTCCAGCTCATGTTCACCCTATCATAGTTGTTGATGCTTTTGCTAAATGGGGCATCAATTTCATCATTTGTAAGCCTCACTCGGCCAGGGGGCATGGGTATATTATCCTTGCATTCAATTACTTTACAAAATGGTCTGAGGCAATGCCTACATATAGAGACGATGGTGAAACTGTAGCATTTTTCATTTTCAATCAATTATTTCTCGATTTGGCATCCCACAAGCCATTGTTACAGACCATGGTAGTCATTTTCATAACTTTATGATGGTTGAAATATCCACACAAATTTTCCTACACCATGATATCTCTACTCCTTACTATCCACAAGTCAATGGTCAGGTTCAAGATGTCAATAAAGTTTTAACCAATATGATTAAACAGATAGTTGGCATTCATAAGGGAAACTAACATTATATTCTCTTTTCAGCATTGTGGGATTACCGTACTACTACAAAAACATCGATAGGTTTTACTCCTTCCCAAATTGTTTATGATTTGGAAGCAATGTTACCCATTGAATGTAAAATCCCATCCCTAAAACTAGCTATCGAATTACTACCTGCTACCTCTGCAGACGAGGAATGTTTTGTACATTTAGAACATTTAGATGAAAATTGTTGTGATGTCTCACTGGCTAGAGAGGCTCACAAAAAATGTGTCAAAGCTCAATTTGATCAAAACGTTAATCCTCGTTCATATTCAGAAGGTTTCCTAGTCTTGGTTTATGATCAAGCTCATGACAAGTTAGGCGCAGGGAAATTTGAACCCATGTGGCATGGCCCTTACATCATAAAGCGCGTATTAGCTAAAGGAGCCTATGAGCTGGTTGATTACAATGGTATTCCTTTGGGAAAGCCCAGAAATGGTCTTTACCTAAAGAAATATTATGCATAAAATTTTGGTGAAGATCTGTACATTATTTACTGGTTTTTAGGTTTGTGTGATAGTTAATGTTTTTTGCATTTTATACTACTTCTCCTACTTATCCTGTTTTTCACTTGATTTACAGATGTCAAAATTCTCTCAGACTTACATTGGCTTTGCTGATGACATTAGTCGTAGTACTCAGAATTTATCTTCTGTGGCTTGGGTTATCTATTCACCCAGTGATGAGCTAGTCTCTATTCATGGAATATGTCTCAGTCAAACAACAAATAACGTAGCCGAATATAGTGCAGTCATTGAGCTATTAGTTGATGAAATCACATTTTGTCTCTGGAGTTTGGTCATTAGGTTATATTTTCAATTTGTACTATTACATTTAAACGATGTCTATACAGAAAGGATTCCAACAATGCTAAGAGTGTTTTTGCAAATCCATCTTTTGGAAAGGAAATTTGATTATATCGAATATCAACACATTCTGAGATATTTAAACACATTGATAGATGCATTGGCTAATCATGTGTTAAATAGACATTTGCAACATTTGTAAATTAAAAACAATATTCATTCATACATTGATCAAGATAAACAGTAGGAAAAAGTAGTATTTTTTCATTAAAATAGAGTTTGTATCAAAGTGTGTCTACAAAATATGTCATTTGAGGACATAAGGCCTCGTGGCCTTTTATTTTCCAAATATGCTGACACCAAAAATCAAAATGTGGTCCTAGAAACTAGAACAACTAAGCATGATGATGCTCATGATAGAAAACAACAACACGAGAAACTCGATGCAACAAATGTCTAAGTGGCCCTGGAACCCCAACTACATGTCTCTGATAAGCGCGAGGAATGTCATCCATCCCAGTCTCTGGGATATTCGAAGTCAACCTATAAAGGTTTTCTTCTAGCTCTTTCAGGATATCTTCTGCCTTTGGGTTATCTATCGTAGCTACTATAGGATGCTCACCTCGTCTGTCAAATCGTCTCAGCCTTGCTAGTCGGTTTGGGACCACATCTACACATTCATTTTGAATAATTAGCCTTTGAAGGCAAAAACCATAAAAATTTAAAAATTTGGAAATATGTCAAAATGAGAAATTCTCACCTAGATCACCCCATTGAGTTACAGCTAGAAGTGGGATATTGGGATCACCTCTGTAATCCATCCTGGTATACGGAAAGTCCTCAATTAGAATAATTTGTTGGCCTAACTAGTGAAAAACCCTTGGCGTATACCTCACTACTAGTCCATCACCTCCACGACATGCCATTAGTGCAACCCATATCATCATGCGTGGTTCCCTAGGCCTCCCCTCATCTGGTAGAATCAGTTGTGGTTAGAAAAGAGGAATCCTCTCTAGCGAAAAAGCAACAAGAATGGCGTCATAACTGAAATTCTTTAGTTTCCCATTCTTACATCTAGTGAACTGTCCCTTCATTTTCACCACCACTACTTCACACCAGTTGAACATCATGGACTCCCAGCATTCTACCGCCATCTGCATATGTGCCGGTGTGGATAAATGAAGGGTAGCACTGCCACACATCTTGCTAACAATGAAAGTAATGGTCCTTAGGGGCAAGATATCAATGGTCTAAATATCATTTATGCCATCCTTGGGTGGTGCACCCCTGCAAAAGCATCATAGATACCCATCAATAGTATATCCTCCTATCCTTTGTTGGAATAATGAAATGTTGACTCCTCAATGAGACAGCCCAGTCAAGAAATTGATGTCATCGGCATCAATGGTAACACGATGATCTGGGATCACAAAACATTGTTCTTGGACATTCTAGGTGACTTCTTACCAGCCAAGTCATTAGATCTACCTAATATTTCATCCCAGGAATGAACCAGTATTTTAGGAGGCCACACGTTCTTAGAGCCTGCATGGTAGCCGGATCTGCCAAAGATGCCAAATCATTAGCTTCATGCTCTCTTTCCCTCCACTCCATTTTGAACAATAAAATAGCCTAAAGTGACCATTTTAAAAGGATTAGAATCATTTTTGAAAGCCATATCATGTTTTTTTGGGCACAAAACTTATTTAGAAATAACCCTCATCGCTTGTTCAACCAACATTTTATAGACAAGGTGCAGTTGCACAGATTTTTCCAGAAAATTTTTGCACAGGCTACGATTTTTTGTATGGAAAATGTTTCCTGCATGCGCGAGCCCGACTGAAAGGAACTAGCACAGGGCTGAGGGCACATTTTTAAACATAATTTTTCCCCAAAAAACATAACTGGAAGCCTAGAATGGAATTTTAAACGAATAAAAATCTAAGATAAGGAGAGATATTCTACCTGAAAGAAGCGATGCATGATTTTTTCCACCGGTTAGCTTGGAATCAGTCTTGGAAGTTTGGTTGTAAAAACTCCTATCTCTGCTCTCAAATGGTAAAAATGAAAATGGTGAAAATGATTTATTGTTCCCATTTTTATAGGGTTTTTTGAAGCTAAAAAATATTATTTTTTATATTTAAAACCATTTCAGAGGGGAAATGATATTTTCCAGCAGTTATGAAAATTTCTTGAGTTTAAATATGCATGATAGATTACGGAGCGAGGATGAATCATTTTAACTATTTAGCATACTTTTATCACTTTTCATGCGCTTAAAAATTACGAAAAGTGAAAATCTTGGAGTTCTCTTTTAAGCCCTTTTTAGGCTCTTTCAAAATGAAAAGATTGTCGAGTACTTGCTTGTTTGATCTCGTAAAATTAAATGAACAACTGTCCACTCAGTATAAGTTTACCCCTTTTACGAACTGAGTTAGGACTATTTACAAAAAAGGTATACGTTGACTGAACATGGTCAATCGAGTTCTCTCTTGTATTATTTTATCCTTTTTTGGACCTCAAAGACTAAAACTTACGAAAAAGAACCTTATGCAGTCTACTTATGTTCTCCTTCTAAGTCTTTAAAATTGAAAAACGTCGAGCTTTACTTTCTCTAGCCTCGTTAAAATTTTTCAGTAAAAGAACTCGATGAGTTTTCTTTTTGTGTCCTTTTCAAACTCGTTAAAAGAAAACAACATCAAGTTACTCCTTTACTGGACTCGTAAAAACTAAATAGTATAGGACCCTGTTGATGCCCTGAAAATCGTTGTATCAACATTGGGGGATAACCACCCGGTCCGAACCTTAATACAGCTCCTTTTCCGTTTGGAATGGTGGCTCCGACTGGACATAATGGGACCAGTTTCCCAATAATGAATAAAAGGGGATGGATGAGTGATTGATTTCTAATAAAATGATAATGAATGGATGACTTAATCTATCAGCGAAAATATAAATAACTATTATATCCCGGGAGGCTTCTATTCTTTGAAGTGCAACGTTCGATGATCTCTGTTCATCGATGGGCATATAGATGATTCTAAGCAATAAACATAGACATTCCTTTACTTAATGATTAATTTGTTCAAATAGTTGAACAAAGTGATTAACACATTGTTACACCTATCCTTTTATATTACCGATACATGTATGATTAAAAGGAAAGCATGTTGTAAACATCTAGTAGTGGAAAGTATAAAGAATGTTGTTAAAACACATGCATATATCTAATAATAGAAAGAGCGATCAAACAACAATTCACATAAAAGGAATGAACTCAGACATAGATAATAGTACCATATGAGCTACAAATCACTCCCAATATCAATCACTATTTGGATTCCTTCTTCCGACGCAGAAACACTTTTAAACAAAGGCAGTAGTGCACATTCACATAAAAGCTTTGTTATCAAAATTGGAATAATTGGCCCAGTCTTTATAAAAGAATATGCCTGAAGTACAGTAGTTTAACTTTAGGTTTAAGTCATATACAAAAACTTACGACCCTTTCTAAATACATGAAAGGGTCTATAAATACTTGATTAAAACTAACTAACTATGAAACTAAAATCCTATTTAATTGGTACAACTTGATTCTGAATATCTTCCTCACAGCAATCTGGCAGTCGGCAGCATGATTCATCACTTAGGCTGTTTGCCTTTAGACCTAAGCTGGCATATTACAAGCATTGGTTCCACTTCTGGTGGTCGGTTGAAACGAGAATTGAGTTGGGCAGCATAGGTGGCATCTTGTATATCGGGAATGATACACCCGATTGCATCTGTGAGGCACTTGAAGGTGGCTCTCTGGCTGTATGGTTTGACTAGGAAGAACCAATAGGTGTCCCATGTCAAACTGTTAATTCTTGCGATTAATCTCCCATTTTTCTCCAGCTCTTGATAACATGACTGCTCTAATGTTTTAGCCGATAGCAATTTACCTGGGGTACATTGAGAGATCATGTTAGATAAGTAGAGAGTATCATTAATCAATTCAACCAAATTAATTGTGGTTAATTTGCATCTGGAAACTACTCTCTCTGCTTTCATTAACCTGGACTGCCATTCCATAAATAATATCTCTTTATGCGATTCTAGGATTTTTGGAAAATTAGCTGCCTGTCCCTCATCAGTGTCTTGCCACTCAAGAAAATTAGTCAAGGTCTCATCGGCCTGCTCCAAGTCTATTCTAGCATCAGCCGATTTATCAATTATTGATGCTTTTAAGTCACATAAAGGTTCTGCTTGGGCGATTTGTTGACATAACAACCTTATCTGTGTTACCAATGCCTTGTTTATCTGTAATGCCTTTGCTCTCAATTCAGCTGGCTGTGGAAGATTCTTGGTTTTCTCTATTTGGGCCGATAGTTGAGCAATTTGTTCATCTTTTGACTTCACCATTTGTTCATTCATTGCTTTTATTTTTGCCAATGCTTCCACAGCTCTTTCTGCTTTTGAACTGCGCTTGAATCAATTCTTTGTTTCTCTTCCTGCAATTGTTTATTCAATTGATTTTTTATTTGTTGTTGTGTAAACAATTGCCATTCTGCTTGTTCTGCCTTCTATTGTGCCCCCGATTGTTGTGCTTGTAGCAAAATGATCTCCTAATCTTTTCCTTTTAATAGATTACTAACCTCTGATGCCTTGTCTATGGTGGCTGTCGAATAGGCTCCAGCATATTGGGACATTTTTGTTAGGTCATCAGAGGGATCAAACTCCTCCTTCCAAACCACGTTGCCCGTCACTGTTTGTTCAGGGACTAGGGAAGGTTAATCAGTCCTTCTCCTTTTCCGCTATCGCTTTACTACAACCTTATGCTTTGGGCTATAAAAGACATCCAAGGGAGGAATTTCTTCTGCTTGCAAAACAATTTGATTGGAGGGATCCTTAGGAATTATTTCTATTCTTGTAGAACTGGGTAGGCCACTGGTTCCACCTAGAACCTGTTTAGATGTTGTCTCCTGTGTGTCAGCCGCTTTTGATGTTTCGGCTTCCTTCGAGCTCTCAAGATTGCTTATGATTGAGTCGAACTGCTGCCATTCCTGGAGGAATTTCAGGTCAATCTGGGCATCTACATTCACCTCTATGCTGCTCTGTTCTGCTCTTTTCCCTGGGTTTCCTCTTGTTCTTTTCTTTGGACTTCTTCCTGCTCTTTTGCATGCACTTCCTCCTGCTCTTTTGATGTAGCAGGAGGTTCCTTCGTGAGTCGCTGCTCAGGCTCGCTTGATTCTGTCATTGGGGTCGTTGCTAACAGATCTAGAGGCAGAGTTTGCAACCTCTGTTCTCTAATTCTGTTAAATTCAACTAACCTATCATCCTGATACTTCATCCTAGCCAACGATTTAACTTGGAATATTGACTCGGCTAAGGAGAACAGGTCATCAAACATATCTTCTTTATGATCAAATTTAGTTAATTTTTCCTATTCAAGTGCATTGTAGGCGACTTTGTTTCGATCAAATCACCTATTAGGAAGAGTGGCTAGACTTAGTGCCTTGATTTTATCAGCTTCTTTCTTTGCATGTTTAAAGTCATGCAGAGCGTAGACACCGCATCTTAGAGGAAAAGGAGGCCAAACCTGCTTCTTCTGCTCTTTAGAGTCTGTGTAACTCCTTTGGATGTAATCTGATAGGCTGCCTCCCGGGCTAACAGTTTATCGGGTATGTACAAAGGGAGGACATAAGGGTTGGCTTGGCTGCCGAAAACTCTTACATAGGTGAATTTTTCTTCTCCGAACCATCTTCCTACGGATGTCAAGTCAACCCCCGCTTGGTAGGAAATCTTAGGAGCAGGTTTATCAAAAATGGAATAGTGAATGGGTAACATAAAACCGTTGCAAATTTGATATAGATGGTGCTTATAGTGAGCTTTCCATAACTTCTGATGGTATAAATGAATGGGCATGGGGTCTTGTGGAGTCCATCTCCATCCAAGCACAGGAAATTCAGAATTAAAACACAGGGTGTCCAAGATATAGGCACTATAGTAGAATGGGGGAATAAACCTTTCAGTAATGCGGGACTTGTTTCTGAAATCAAGAACTGCGGTTGCTAGCTTATCAGACAGTATAGTTCCCCAATCCATTATTTCACTATTACATGCTGCCTCCATCAAAGGAACCATTTCTATAGTGAAGTTTGCGGAATCATGCAACCCCCACAACCTACACATCATTACTCTGACATAACAATAAGGGGAACACAAAGAATCGACAGAGTACTTACCCGAAGACTCGTGCTTGTGTTTCGCTGGGTTTTGCCTCCAATCCCTTATAGGTTCCGATTCAATGTCATTTTCATTTCTACACTTCTCCAAAAATGCTTTGTTGTACTTCTTCTCTGGTGCAGGCAAATGATACATTTGCCTCAAATCATCAAGTTGAAACGAGCCAAAGACTCTCCCATCCATGGTGTTGAATGTTCTGTGGGTGATTGGGATTTCTTCAATTGCCCATCTCACCACATCTATATATGGGAGAATTTGTTCTCGGGCTGCTATCCGATGAAGGTAAGAGTCAGCTAAATCCTTAAGGGTAGCATCAGACTTCCGGGTCGGGTCTGTTATGGCTTGCACTGTTGTTACCTCAGGCTCCTCGGCCTCAATCAGATTGTAAATATTCAGCCAAGTAGTTTTCCCAAGGCCTAAACATGTGGTGTCTGATATTAGTCCCTTTTTTCTTTGTCCAAGATCGCCAATGTGTTGTCCTATAACTGCTGAAGCGAAAGTTGTTCCAGTTTTCTTCGATTTCTTCCCCATTCTGCTTGAATTTACTGCTTCGGAAGAGCTCTGCACAGGAGAGAAAATGAACGTAATGCATGGAATTGGTGGCGCAAACCAAATATGAACGAGATATATTAATCAATGCATAATGGAGGATTAACTTAAGGTGGCCGCGGGTACAATTTGTGAAGAGATTTTTAGACTTACTGTCTCATTAAATGGTCGTTTAAACCTGTCAATCCTTTAAATGCTCATCATATCATTTATTGGCCGAGTGATTCATTTAAGCATGTCTTTGATGTTTTGGCAGCTGAGCATAGGTGAATCGCTATCGGGAAGATAAGGCCTTTAATACTAAATAACCATAAAATATCGCAGCTTTACCAATCCTTTTTGAAATCTGTGCTTTGGCTTTATCGCAATCGGCGATCGGGGGAAAGCTTAAGTTGTTATATTGGTTCCTTTCAAAATCCCTGATCGCCGATATCGATATCGCCAAGTCACATCGGGAGTTTTAAATGAGGGCTTTGAAATGCATGCATGGTACATCCCCGATCGCCAATAGCGATATCGCATTTCATCGAAGCGAAAAGGGACTTTTGTTATGATAGCTTGCCATTGTCGATATCCGATGGCCTTTTGTGCATTGTCGCATCGGGCAAAATCAATGGGTCTTTTAAGTCATGCCTCCCTTGTCATTGCGATATGCGATCTTGCGATCGCTTTATCGCAATGATAAAATATTACTCATTTTTATATTATAAGATCGATTAATTGGTTTATAAAAAAGGTTTTATAATTTTTTTTATTTTGTTTCGGACCTTTTTGAATAATGATAAGTGGATACCAATTTAAATAAAAAGGGACCCATTTCATATTATAGTTTTGAGAATAAAATTTGTATGAAATGGGGGGTTGTTGTAGAGCACAACAATTGGCGATTCGCTCAAAGAAACAGTTATCTCTAAAAAGTACTGAAATACTTAAACTTTCTCTAAATAGGAATCTTATCAAAGAGGAAAATTCTAATATAACTAGGTATGTATGCATTCCAAATAAAATAAAACTATCTTTGCTAATTTCCTCTCTTGTTTAAAATTAGGTACATTCTAAGTTTTAAATTGGCCTCTATTGGTTGATAATGATAAAACAGAAAACCTTTCCAAATCAGCTTTTAGAATTAACTCGTCTGTCATAGGTAGAGCCTCTACTGCCAGCAAATGTTCATAGTTTTGACAGGGATACCTTTTAACCATGTTATTGTCCATTATCCCATCCATTTTAGAGTATGATTAGCAGAATGAATTCAAAACATGCTTTCATATTTTGTATTTCTTTTACTTTTCTGCTATTTTGTAAGATAAAAAGTCATTGTCCTGGTTTGGTGGCTAGCTATTTGACAACACCATTCACTGGTAGTAATCTAACCGAACAAGCTGGCTCATGATGAGACCCCTTGTCTTATAATTCTAAGCCATTACCCTGTTTTGGTATGCAGTATTGGTAATGTCGGTTAAACTATTTCCCGATGATCATGGTAAGCAGGCTTGTAATAAGACCTCTTATCTTTTATATCAAATATTTTAGAATTACACTCTGAGTAATCATAAACTTTGATGAATGGGATGGACAATTTTCTCCTTAAGAGTAAATGGATGACAGGGTAAGAGTTGAAGATGCTGAAGTTGGATTGGTTCCTGTTTTGATATTGATAACCTTTTTTGTGACCAATTTGAAAACATAAAATGATTTACAATACTTCTAAACCTTGAGAAGAGTTCACAAAAATTGAAGTGTGGTTTCAGAATGCAATTACACCTAGTTTCCTAGAAATTGTCCCTTTTGTCTAAGGCTTCTATTATTCTAAAAGTAAATATAAACACTACTTCTCTTCAGTGACTTTTAAATACAACAAAGGTCAATGGAAGATACCTTACAACTTTATTTCCTAATGGTCCTACAAACTGCAAATTTTACTAAACTAAAAAAAGGAGAAGGGGTTACCTTCTCAATTGAAGAATTTCTTTAAGATAAGGCCATTAAAAGGGAGGGAATCTCTCAAACCTGATAAATCTTGTAATATGAAGGTCGAATGGCCTATCTTCTCGCAATCTGAAGTGGCCCAAGCCACATTTTCTGGAACTTGGTGTGTTTTCCTTTATCCTCATGGGCTTTGTCCCATTTCAGAACTAAATCAATGACTTGAAACTGTTTTGAACCGGATGAAATTGAATCAAAGGATGACTTGATAATTTTTTGATGTTTTGCATGAATAACTTTGGCTTTTTCTCTTTCCTCTTCTAATTTTAGGATTTGATCATGTCTAAGTTGAATAGAAGAAGAAGGGCTTTCCTCAATAAACTGAACTAGGGCTAGAGAAGCAAGGACAAGATTTGTTGGTAGCACTGCTTCTTTTCCATACACAAGATTGAGTGGAGAAGAACATATGGAAGCTTTATGTGTTATCCTATCAGCCCATAGTGCGAATATTAAAGATTTATGCTAGTTTTTATGATTCTGTTCGATAGTTCGCTTAATAATCTTGATTAGATTTTTATTTGTAGATTCTGCTAAACCGTTACCCTGGGGATAGTAATTAGCAGAATATTTCAATTTAAATCATCTTTTAATAGCGAAATCAAACATAGCATTGCCTGAGAAATAAGATGCATTATCAAAAACAAGAGCATTTGGGACACCAAACCTGGTAATAATGAATTGATCTATGAATTCTATAATTGCCTCAGAATTTGTTGTCTTTAACGGAATTGCTTCAACCCACTTAGTAAAATAATCCGTGGCAGTAAGGATATACTTATGCTGTTTGGAAGAATGTGGAGTGATTTCTCCGATGATTTCCAAACCCCATTGCTCAAATGGTTGTTCAATGTTGACTGGTTGCAAAGGGAAAGATGGATTTCTTTGTCTTCCACTATAAGTTTGACAACTTCGGCATTTCCTTACATATTTATGAGCATCTCTAAACAGGGTGGGCCAATAATATCCAGCATGAATGATTTTGTGGGCTGTTGTGTTAGCTCCAAAATGTCCTCCTGCTGGTCCATCATGTAATTCCTGCAAAACCTTTTTTGCTTCAGGTTTTTCTAGGCATCTTAATAAGATTGAATCATAATTTTGCCTAAAAAGTACATCATCAACAATTGTGAAATTTCTTGCTTTCAATCTAATGGCCCTACTACTTTTATAAGACAGGTTAGGAGGTGCATATCCATTTTTCAAATAAAAGATCAAGTCTGCATATTGGGATTCAGAATCAGTAATACTTATCTGATTGATTTCTTTGATATGTTCTGTATCACCTGGTTGTTGAATGTCGGATGCTCCTGCCAATAACCTGCAAAAACCTTGGCCTCTAACAATCTTTGTTGGCTTGATTTCCAAGTCATATTCTTGAAGTGTTGTAACCCAGTTTACCCTTTTTTCACCTAGTTCCCTTTGGATTAATAGTTGCCTTACTGCTGAGAAAGGAACTATGACTTTTGTATGGGCTTTTAAAAGGAAGGGTCTGTAATGTTTGACAGCTTTATATACAACAAAGGCTTGTTTTTCTACTTCGGAGTAATTTAGTTCAGCACCCTGCAAGTTTGAACTATAAAATGAAATGGGCGCTTCCAAGTTGTGATCATTAATCTGAGTGAGTACTGCTACATAAGACAAATCGGATGCGATAGTATACAATGTGAAATGATTAGAAAAATTAGGAGTATTTAAAGCGGGGGCATTAATTATTGATTGTTTGATTAAATCAAACGCTTCCTTTTCTGCTGATTCCCATTTAAACACTGAATTTTTCTTAATCATAGTTTGTAGTGGCAAAATGATGTGAGAAAAGTCTGGAACAAATCTTTTGACAAAATCGATTTGGCCTAAAAATGACAGCATGGATTTTTTATTATGAGGAAAAGGAATTTCAGAGATATCTTTGATCCTACTCGGATCAATATAAATGCCATCTTTGGACACAATAAACCCGAAAAGCTTTCCTTGATCAAGAGCAGAGAAGGAATTTTTAGGATTGAGTGAAATACCGTACCTTCTGCAACGTTGAAAGATTTGGTTTAAATCATGCAAATGATTGGTTCTCTTTTTTGAAAATATAGTAATATCGTCTAAGTAGACAACTACTGTTTTATTGATCAATCCTTTGAAAGCTATATCCATCACTCTTTGGAACGTGGTTCCTGCATTAATCATTCCAAAAGGCATCTTCTGATAAGCATAAGTTCCCCACTTTGTCCTGAATGTACTTTTAAGTCTGTCATCAGGATGGACCAAAACTTGGTTGTATCCTGGAAAACCATCTAAAAAGGACATCAATTCAGAGCCTGCTACTGAATGGAGTATCTACTCCATAGTAGGAAATGGAAATTGTCTTTTAGGCTTGCCTTATTCAAATTTTTGAAATCTATACAAATCCTGATATCGCCATTTTTCTTCCTAACAGGCACCATATTGGAGACCCAGTTTGAGTGTCGAATGGGAAAAATAATCTTGGCCTTTAAGAGTTTATTAAGTTCAGTTTTAATTTGACTCTCTAGGTTCGGATGTATTTTCCTGAGCTTTTGTTGAACTGGTTTTTGTTCTGCAAGCATTGGAATGGTATGTTGGATGATAGATGTATCATATGTATTTAAATCATCATACTTCCAAGAGAAGACATGTTTATTCTTTCTTAATAGTCTAATGAATGTCGTTTTTTCTTCCAGAGTAAGTCCTAATCCTAGATTAATGTTTTGAGGATTTTGTTCAGTGCCAAGATTAATCAACTCAAACCTCAAGGTGGAACTGTGGAGCTTTGTATTGATCATAGGTTTAAATCTGTCTTTAATATCATAAAGATCCTCCAGCTTCACCATAGGCTTCGGTATTGAGTTTTCCTCATGCTTTTTACTCATCTGAAGATCATGATCGCTCTCCTCTATAATCTGATCATCATAGGACTTTTCGGAAGTCAGAAATTGTAAAATGTCTTCATCGTGATTGAAAACTCTCCAATTAGTGACATTGTCAGGAATTGAAGGCCTAAAAAGCAATTCTACTGAAAATCTATCTGGGCTATAATCTTCGGAAGGTAGGAGTTTGGAAGCAACATTGGCTAGCAAGTCGGCTGCCAAATTTTTAGATCTAGGGATGGAAGAGATATTGAATGCTGAAAAGTACGAGGTGAGTTCTTGCACCAGCGATTGATAATGCTTGAGGTGATTTGAAAGACAATGAATCATATTTCTCACCTGTTTGACAATAATTTCAGAATCGCTGAACACTTTCAAATATTGCACTTTAAGGCCAATTGCTTTGTATAGTCCTTGGACTAAGGTTTCATACTCGGCTGTGTTGTTTGTACATTCAAACTCTAACCTACAGGACAGCATTGTTTTTTCTCCTTGCGGGCTAACCAAGATACATCCTGCTCCCGAGCCTTCATTAGATTTAGAGCCATCAAAATATAAAGACCAAAATAAAGAATTATCAACAATTGTATTTACAGTTTTCTCAGTATCATTAAAACATCTTGACCTATCTATTTGTGAATAATTTTCGATCTGAGATGTAAAATTGTTTACTAAGAAAGGAGATGGTTGGGCTGTGAAGTTGCCGAAGAATGATTCCGACGAATAATTCCCTAAAATATTGTTATTAAATGCTATGGGTTGATTTTCCTGTTCGAACTTTGTGACAGTGTGGGTCATGTGCTTTTCCCGATTGATTTTTATTTGATTTGGATTTCCATTGTAGGGTAGCCACATGTGAGACCAATCGGTAGAAATATACCCATGGAGCTTCTCGGACCAATCCGTACTTAAGATTAAACCATAAAATTCAGGTATATCAGCGACTAGGATATCAATTCTTTGAACTACTCGCGGATTGGCCGATAATCTGATAGTTACAGAGTTAATTTCTCCTACAACCTGTACCTTGGTTCTATCTAGCTGTACAATGTGAATTGCAGATTTCTGGGGTTCAATGTTCAGTTTGGAACAAACCGAAGCTGGCATTATATTTGAGGATGCCCCTGAATCAATCAAACAATTGTGCAGATTATGATTATAAATCTCATAGGTTAATAGGAAAGGAGGAGTGTGGGAATTGGATCTGTCTCCGATCAGAATCGTATCAGTAGCTTCAATTCTGCTAGAAGGTGGTTGTCCTGAATCATTTGCAGATTTAGCACTGGGAAGAGGTGAGGAAGGAATAGCATTCAATTCTTTGAGAAGCAATTTCTACTGATGTTTTAGTTTACTAAGTTCAAACATAGTAATGTTTGCCTTAGTTTTCTTCATATCATCAACGATATTGTAATCCATTGAATTGGATACTACTAATGTTTTAGATGTTGAAGGCATATTTGAGGTTGAAGGCTGGTTTTGGGAAACCGTTGCAGCTGGCTTCCTTGTGGTTACCTTTTCCTTTGTTGTTGTGGCACCTGCACTTCTTTTCTTTGAAGTTGCCTGGACGGGTTCAGGGGTACCTTTACTCCTAGTGGTGACAGGAAAAGCTTCTTCTTCATTTTTTGTATCGGAGTTAGGCAGTATGAAATCCCACATTCCATGGAATTCAACAACTTCCTCTTCATCATCAGTTGGTGAGATTGTTTCCTCTTCTTCTTCTTTAGGGTCAAAATCTGCATTAGATATAACATTCGATGGTTTTGATTCAGTTTCCTTGAAAGTTCTAAAGGGCCTTTTAGTTGAGGTTTCTGCTACCTGCTTTTTGATTTCAACCATTTCATATGACAAAGTCTTAAGGACCTTTTGCAGACCTTCCATATCTTAGGGATCTTTTGGGGTTTTCTTCTTTGAATCATCTTTAAAATAAACTTTTTTGGCTTTTCTGTCTTCCATAGCAGCTTTCTTCTCTAGAGCATTAATACGTTTCTCCACAGCAAGTGCTTCTTTCATGTTTTCAGCTAAAGTTGGTTTTGCAGCCCTGTCTACAAAAATAGCTATATTGACAGGTAGGGCAGTTATATATCATTCGCTTCTGATTTGTTCACTTGGTTTGGAGGCCGTTGGGATTTTATTCAAGAGTTTATTAAATCGCGCATTAAATTCTTTAATCGGTTCCCTATTCTCTATCCTAAGATTGGAGAGATCATTTATTAATGTGGCTAAATATCTATCATCACCATACTTAGTAAGAAACTGTTCTTGGCAAGTGGTCCAACTGGTAATGGAACTAGATGGCAAGGAAAAATACCAGGATCCTGTTGATCCTTGCAAAGTATAAGGGAAGAGCCTAACTACAACATCTTCCTCAGTTACTCCTTTGAGATTAACTGATAACATGAAGTTATTAATATGTTCCTCAGCTTGTGTTCCATCATCTGTGTTAAACTTGGGTAGCCATTTTTCAGGAGCATCAGGTAATGCGTGTAATGGTGCAGGCATATTGACCGCACCAGGCCTGGTCCATGGATCTGCCATTGTAACACCAATAGTGGATGATAGTACTGTTGAAATTCCAGATGTTTGGGAAGGAGTTGATATTGAGGATTGCGCAAGATGGGATGTTGAAGTTCCTAATCCCTGATGAACAACAATACGTAATGAGGGAGTGGATGGTTGACTTCGCATAGGGGAAGATGAGATGGAGGAGGTGGATGAAAGTGCTTCATTGTCAGATCCTTCAGTGTTCTTCTTGGCCCTTTTCCTTTTAGGTAAAGGGAACTCAATGGGTTCAATACCGAGCTTTCCGCTCTCAAGTCTAGTGAGGGGATGAGGTAAATTGAATTGCGAAGTCTCACTGCTTTGAGATACTTCAGATTTCTGTGGTGTTATCGAGAAGCCTTGAAGTTTCTGAATGAGTAACTGAACTTCAGGGGACTCGGGACTTAATCGTTCTGGAGTATTGTGAGTGAGGGCAGTGGTAGTTGATTCCTCTTCTTCTTGTTTGGATACTGGAGAACCAGCATGCAATTGGGAAGTAGGAGGTGATGTGAAGGGAGATTTACTCTGAGAATGGTCTGTAGATTTGGATTTGCTCGCCATTCATAGTTCATGCCCTCCTTCTAGTGCCAAAAATGTTGATGCCCCAAAAATCGTTGTATCAACATTGGGGGATAACCACCCGGTCCGGACCTTAATACAACTCCTTTTCCGTTTGGAATGGTGGCTCCGACTAGATATAATGGGACCAGTTTCCCAATAATGAATAAAAGGGGATGGATGAGTGATTGATTTCTAATAAAATGATAATGAATGGATGACTTAATCTATCAGCGAAAATATAAATAACTATTCTATCCCAGGAGGCTTCTATTCTTTGAATTGCAACGTTTGATGATCTTTGTTCATCGATAGGCATATAGATGACTCTAAGCAATAAACATAGACATTCCTTTACTTAATGATTACTTTGTTCAAATAGTTGAAAAAAGTGATTAACACATTGTTACACCTATCCTTTTATATTACCGATACATGTATGATTAAAAGGAAAGCATGCTGTAAACATCGAGTAGTGGAAAGTATAAAGAATGTTGTTAAAACACATGCATATATCTGATAATAGCAAGACCGATCAAACAACAATTCACATAAAAGGAATTAACTCAGACATAGAAAATAGTACCATATGAGCTGCAAATCACTCCTAATATCAATCACTATTTGGATTCCTTCTTCCGACGCAGAAACACTTTTAAACAAAGGCAGTAGTGCACATTCACATAAAAGCTTCATTATCAAAATTGGAATAATTGGCCCAGTCTTTATAAAAGAATATGCCTAAAGTACAACAGTGTAACTTCAGGTTTAAGTCATATACAAAAACTTACGACCCTTTCTAAATACATGAAAGGGTCTATAAATACTTGATTAAAACTAACTAACTATGAAACTAAAATCCTATTTAATTGGTACAACTTGATTCTTAATATCTTCCTCACGGCAATCTGGCAGTCGGCAGCATGATTCATCACTTAGGCTATTTGCCTTTAGACTGGAGCTGGCATATTGCAAGCATTGGTTCCACTTCTGGTGGTCGGTTGAGACGAGAATTGAGTTGGGCACAATAGGTGGCATCTTGTATATCGGGAATGATACACCCGATTGCTTCTGTGAGGCACTTGAGGGCGGCTCTCTAGCTGTATGGTTTGACTAGGAAGAACCAATAGGTGTCCCATGTCAAACTGTTAATTCCTGCGATTAATCTCCCATTTTTCTCCAGCTCTTGATAACATGACTGCTCCAATGTTTTAGCCGATAGCAATTTACCTGGGGTACATTGAGAGATCATGTTAGATAAGTAGAGAGTATCATTAATCAATTCAACCAAATTACTTGTGGTTAATTTGCATCTGGAAACTCCTCTCTCTGCTTTCATTAATTGGGACTGTCATTCCATAAATAATATCTCTTTATGCGATTCTAGGATTTTTGGAAAATTAGCTGCCTGTCCCTCATCAGTGTCTTTCCACTCAAGAAAATTAGTCAAGGTCTCATCAGCCTGCTCCAAGTCTGTTCTAGCATCAACCGATTTATCACTTATTGATGTTGTTAAGTCACATAAAGGTTTTTCTTGGTCGATTTGTTGACATAACAGCCTTATCTGTGTTACCAATGCCTTGTTTATCGGTAATGCCTCTATTCTGAATTCAGCTGGCTATGGAAGATTCTTGGTTTTCTCTATTTGGGCTGATAGTTGAGCAATTTACTCATCTTTCGACTTCAGCATTTGTTCATTCATTGCTTTTAGTTTTTCCAATGCTTCCGACAGCTCTTTCTGCTTTTGAACTGCACTCGAATCAATTCTCTGTTTCTCTTCCTGCAATTGTTTATTCAATTGATTATTTATTTGTTGCTGTGTAAACAATTTCCGTTCTGCTTGTTCTGCCTTCTGATGTGCCCCCGATAGTTGTGCTTGTAGCAAAATGATTTCTTGGTCTTTTAATTTTAATAGATTACTAACCTCTGATGCCTTGTCTATGGTGGCTACCGAATAGGTTCCAGCATATTGGGAAAATTTTTTTAGGTCATCAGAGGGATCAAACTCCTCCTTCCAAACCATGTTGCCCTCACTGTTTTTTTAGGGAATAAGGAAGGTTGATCAATCCTTCTCATTTCCCATTGTCGTTTTACTACAGCCTTGTGCTTTGGGCTGTAAAAGACATCCAAGGGAGGAATTTCTTTTACCTGCAAAACAATATGATCAGAGGGATCCTTAGGAATTATTTCTATTCCTGTAGAGCTGGGTAGGCCACTGGTTCCACTTGGAACCTGTTTAGATGTTGTTTCCTGTGTGTCAGCCGCTTTTGATGTTTCGGCTTCCTTCGATCTCTCAAGATTGCTTATGATTGAGTCGAATTGTTGCCATTCCTGGAGAAATTTCGGGTCAATCTGGGCATCTACATTCACCTCTGGTGCTGCTCTGTTCCTACTCTTTTCCCTGGGTTTCCTCTTGTTCTTTTCTCTGCACTTCTTCCTGCTCTTTTTCATGCACTTCCTCCTGCTCTTTTGATGTAGCAGGAGGTTCCTTCGTGAGTCCCTGCGCAGGCTCGCTTGATTTTGTCATTGGGGTCGTTGCTAACAGATCTAGAGGCAGAGTTTGCAACCTTTGTTCTCTAAGTTTGTTAAATTCAACTAACCCGTCATCCTGATACTTCATCCTAGCCAGGGATTTAACTTGGAATATTGACTCGGCTGAGGAGAACAAGTCATCAAACATATCTTCTTTATGATCAAATTTAGTTAATTTTGCCTATTCAAGTGCATTGTAGGTGACTTTGTTTGGATCAAATCGCCTATTAGGAAGAGTGGCTAGAATTAGTGCCTTGATTTTATCAGCTTCTTTCTCTGCATGTTTAAAGTCATGCAGAGCGTAGACACCACATCTTAGAGGAAAAGGAGGCCAAACCTACTTCTTTTTCCTCTTTAGAGTCTGTGTAACTCCTTCGGATGTAATCTGATAGGCTACCTCCCGGGCTAACAGTTTATCGGGTATGTACAAAGGGAGGACATAAGGGTTGGCTTGGCTGTTGAAAACTCTTACATAGGTGAATTTTTCTTCTCCGAACCATCTTCCTATGGATGTCAAGTCAACCCTCGCTTGGTAGGAAATCTTAGGAGCAGGTTTATCAAAAATGGAATAGTGAATGGGTAACATAAAACCGTTGCAAATTTGATATAAATGGTGATTATAGTGAGCTTTCCATAACTTCTGATGGTATAAATGAATGGGCATGGGGTCTTGTGGATTCCATCTCCATCCAAGCACAGGAAATTCAGAATTAAAACACAGGGTGTCCAAGATATAGGCACTATAGTAGAATCGGGGAATAAACCTTTCAGAAACGCGGGACTTGTTTCTAAAATCAAGAACTGTGGTTTCTAGCTTATCAAACAGTATAGTTCCCCAATCCATTATTTCACTATTACATGCTGCCTCCATCAAAGGAACCATTTCTATAGTGAAGTTTGCGTAATCATGCAACCCCCACAACCTACACATCATTACTTCGGCATAACAATAAGGGGAACACAAAGAATCGACAGAGTACTTACCCGAAGACTCGTGCTTGTGTTTCGCTGGGTTTTGTCTCCAATCCCTTATAGGTTCTGATTCAATGTCATTTTCATTTCTGAACTTCTCAAAAAATGCTTTGTTGTACTTCTTCTCTGGTGCAGGAAAATGATACATTTGCCTCAAATCATCAGGTTGAAACGAGCCAAAGGCTCTCCCATCCATGGTGTTGAATGTTCTGTTGGTGATTGGGATTTCTTCAATTGCCCATCTCACCACATCTATATATGGGAGAATTTGTTCTCGGGCTGCTATCCGATGAAGGTAAGAGTCAGCTAAATCCTTAAGGGTAGCATCAGACTTCCGGGCCTGATCTGCTATGGCTTGCACTGTTGTTACCTCAGGCTCCTCAGCCTCAATCAGATTGTAAATATTCAGCCAAGTAGTTTTACCGAGTCCAAAACATGTGGTGTCTGATATTAGTCACTTTTTGCTTTGTCCAGGATCACCAATGTGTTGTCCTGTAACTGCTGAAGCGAAAGTTGTTCTAGTTTTCTTCGATTTCTTCCCCATTCTGCTTGAATTTACTGCTTCGGAAGAGCTCTGCACAGGAGAGAAAATGAACGTAATGCAGAGAATTGGTGGCGCAAACCAAATATGAATGAGATATATTAATCAATGCATAATGGAGGATTAACTTAAGGTGGCCGCGGATACAATCTGTGAAGAGATTTTTAGACTTACTGTCTCATTAAATGGTCGTTTAAACCTGTCAATCCTTTAAATGCTCATCATATCGTTTATTGGCCGAGTGATTCATTTAAGCGTGTCTTTGATGTTTTGGCGGTTGAGCGTAAGTGAATCGCTATCGGGAAGATAAGGCCTTTAATACTAAAAAACCATAAAATATCCCGGCTTTACCAATCCTTTTTGAAATCTGCGCTTTGGCTTTATCGCAATCGGTGATCGGGGGAAAGCTTAAGTTGTTATATTGATTCCTTTCGGAATCCCCGATTTCCAATATCGATATCGCCAAGTCGCATCGGGAGTTTTAAATGAGGGCTTTGAAATGCATGCATGGTACATCCCCGATCGCCGATAGCGATATCGCATCGCATCGGAGCGAAAAGGGACTTTTGTTATGATAGCTTGCCATTGCCGATATCCGATAGCCTTTTGTGCATTGTCGCGTCGGGGAAAATCAATGGGTCTTTTAAGTCATGCCTCCCTTGTCATTGCGATATGCGATCTTGCGATCGCTTTATCGCAATGATAAAAGATTACTCATTTTTATATTATAAGACCGATTAATTGGTTTATCAAAAAGGTTTTATAATGTTTTTATTTTGTTTCAGACCTTTTTGAATAATGATAAGTTGATACCAATTTAAATAAAAAGGGACCCATTTCATATTATAGTTTTGAGAATAAAATTTGTATGAAATGGGGGGTTGTTGTAGAGCACAACAGACCCATTAAGCATAATGGGACCGAACCATTCCTTCTTAAGGTTCATTAAAAATACTTCGATGGACTGATCCGAAGGATGAGCTTACAGTCCAAGCATATGTTATCCTCCTCAAGCTTGTAAAAAATAAAGAGGTACTTGCCAGTAATGGTGGGGGGGGAATTGGGAAAAGGTGTCCATTTTACATTATCATTTCTAAAGGTCGCATGTCGCTCTTGAACCCAGCACTCCGTCACACACATGTCCAGATTGGGAAATCCATTTGTCTTACAATTAATCAAACCTCATTTGAAAGTCTTCATGGTTTTTGGTATTATCGTTAAGTCAAATTCTTCCAAGTAAATTTTCGTGTCGTTATGTGTTCAAGAGAAGTTCATCCTTGGTTCAAAATCCCTTTGTAAATTCTAGCCTTCAATAGTGCTGTCCATCCATGAGTCAGTCCTTGCAAACTATTTTCAAAACTTGACATTATGTTTTGTGTCATAGGCTTTCCTATGACGGGTCACTTCCTATCAATTTTAGCTCATTATCTAGGAAGTTGATCTAGAAATCTTCAGTACCTTGAGACCTGCATGCCTTAATGGAAGGTTTCCCGCTTTCAATGATAGGTTCTCATCATTGGCCTTTATTCAAATGATTATATGAGTGTTCGACTTCAGATTATTTATTCACACTTCATAGATTGTACTGGAAGTACCTTGAGAACCATTGTCATTATTGTTGGTTTCCCTTGCACTTGTTAATGGTTAACATCATTGACTGGTAATCAATTGGTTTCTACCATGTTTGACTTTGAAGCATTCACTCGCATGGTTAGATTCATACTGCGGATTGACAGATAGAGATCAAGACCCTAGATCTAGTTTCATTAATCCAGGTTACGAGGAGATTTTATATTCATGATTATGTAGACCTATTTATAACATATGGTTTCATCCATGTTATTTCTACTATATATATGATTTTGGTTTTTCCATGCTTGTTCATTGAATTCGCTTTACTCTGAGTATGTGAATGCCTACCTTAAAGATTATTTTTGATACATATTTGCATTGTAATCCTTGAATGTTCCCTGCAGGTTTTTGACAATTGCCTTTGATCCGATTCTTGGAATGATAAAGCACTTCAATATTTCAAACTTATTTTACAGAGTTCACACTTTAGGGGGCAATCTGTTACATGTCAATTTGTCACCATGACACTTGATCAGTTTTTGGGTCTTTTTACCATCCGTGAACATGTTTTAATTAACTCCCTCGATAGTCAAACAACACAAAATATCTTGAAGTAGGTGAGGAATTTGGGGAAAATAGATGTCACACCTTGTTAAGTTCCACCTGCACTAATTTCTCTAGAGTTTCCTACTCATTCGCTAGAATTAACTCTGAGAATAGTGCAAAGCTCCGCTTTGTCTGCCACTATGAACCCATGCAGGTGAATTCAAGGAAGTAAAAATAAAAAATACATTATGAAAACATGGTCAAATATTTCCCAACTAAAAGCTTCCAAGTGATGCCTATTAGAAATATAACCCTCATATGATGCATCTTAATCCCTTTTCTCTTGAAAACATAATCCCTCAATTAAGGAGTCTCATCCTCCTCTTTTGGATCTGAAACTTCTTCCTCTTGGCCTATAAAATGAATAGAGGGTAGAGGGGTTGAGAGGTCAAAGCTTAGAGAAGATAAACTTATGATGTTAGTTTTAGATGGGAAATCTTGTCATCAAAGGAGGAGATTGAAGGCATTTGGGAGGGATCTCATGACATCAAGGTGAAGGTTGTAAGGCTCCTCTTAATCTTTGATTAATACAAATGAACACTTTCTCCCATTGATTTGTATTATTGGAATGATGAATGGTTTATAATTGTTTATAATGTTTAATAAGGAAAATTCAATTCCTAATTTCCTTGATCATTAGGTTAAGTTGTTTTGATTATTATATCGCATGTGATTTTGATCCTTTTATGGTCAATGTTGGTAGGTCTTATCAAGCATTGAGGAGTTGCATCGAATCACAACAAGGGATCTGCATCGAGCATTTCGTGAAATAGGTAAGAGGCTCATCCATTAGCTTGAATTCTTATAATTCAAACTAGTTCAAATTAAGGAAAGGGTGAGTTCAATTATCTTTCTTATTTCTTTTTTCCATCAAGGATCTAGGGAGAACGCTCTTGTTTGCAAGAGGGATTTGTCTGGTGTAACACAAGTTAGGGACTTTCACATAGCACCCAACCATAGACTTAGTTGAACCAAATATTTCTTTCAGCTAATCACCTCGTTCCATATTCTAAGCATGAATGTGGGATCTCATGTGAAATAACCAAGATGTAACCAAATAAGGAATCCATAGACTAAACCACCTCCACCCTCAAGCTACCATGATCTCACCTAAACTGGTCCCAAGATCACAAAACCAAACCAAGCTTGGATGCCTCTAAATTTATTCACCATACCTTGAGGATTTTTCCTATCTCCACCCACCTTTTGAGGGTTTCCTTGTGAAAACCATCTCCAACCCCAACCCTTGGTATTTTCCTAAGACCACCTCACCTAGGACATAAACCCTCTGGAAATCCAAATCTCAAACAAGAATGAATCCCATCACACCATGGTTATCTAGGAAATGGCAAGACAAGGTTGAAACCATTGTCAAACCAAGAAAACCCCATGCTAATGATAGAAAATGAACCAAATAAACAAATTCATGTATCCATGTATTCACACCCCAATAAGGAAATCACACATGCAACCTGTTACCTAAGAGATATTCCTATTAAATGTATTGATCCAACCTTCTCCTTGATTTCCTTCGTTTTCCTTTTCCTTGTCCTTTTTCTTCCTTCACTTGCTTACTTTCCTTTCTCAAAATCCAAGTGAATGCTAAAATGCTCCAAGAATACTCTAAATGTTCAAGAGTGAATGAGACAGAGAAAATGAAAGGAGAGAGCTAAAATTGAACTCACAAAAGTTGTGAATTGTTTCTCTAATGCATTTTTATCATTGATGTCTCTCTTTTTCTTCATTTTCCTTCATTTTCCTCTAATTTAAATTACATGAAAAATTGTGTCTCTTCGTCTTCCTTTTCTCCTATTTCCCTTTATTTTCATAATTAAGTGCCAATTATTGCCTGTTTTCTTTTTCCAATGCCTTTGCAAATTTCCATAGCTATAAATAAACCACAAGTGATGCCCATTAAAGTGTTTTCCAAAAATTTAGCTTGGAATACGTGTCCCATAACCTTGGTCATATTTTGCCTTTATTATCCTCTATTACATGAAACTTTAACCCAAGGCTATTACAAACCCCTCCCCCTTATGGAAACACCGTCCTCGGTATTATATGACACTTATGACTATAAAACTGATAAAAACAAAACACACAACCTATGAAGATTTATCAAATAGGTCGATGTAGTATTTATAATGACATCAAACTGAGAAACAAAAAAAACATGCCACTTAATGGAGATTTATAACACAACACATTGTGGTATTTACAACTATATATACAACTATATGTTCAGTGGAAGCACTTTGGGCCTACTGAAGCTACATGGTAGATGGTCGATCAGATGCAAGCTTTGTATATATATATCTATATATATATATATACAAAGCTTGCATCTGATCGACCATCTACCATGTAGCTTCAGTAGGCCCAAAGTGCTTCCACTACACTTTAACTTGTTATATTTCTCGGTTCTAGATTTTTGCTGCAATATGCATTGAGGCTTTGGCTAGAAATCTCCTCTTGTTCCACCTATAATAAAGACCAATCAATCACATGATCAACATCCTTCACATGTCTCTTATGTAATGAAACATGGAAAACATCATGGAATTTCATTGTTGGCGATAATGTAAGTTTGTAGGTCACTGGTCTAACCCTCTTAAGGATCTCAAAAGACCAGCGATACCAAGGTGCCAACTTGGCACATGATCCAATCCTTAAGGAGATCCTCTTAGGCTTGATGCGCAAGTACACATGCTCACCAAATCGAAACTCCTCGAATGCTCTATGTTGATTCACATAACTCTTATGTATATCTCTTGCTCCCTTCAAATTCCTTTTAATAACTTGCATCCCATGTTCCATCTCAGCTAACATATTTGCTCCAATCAACACCTTGTTCATTGGATCACTCTAGCTTATAGGAGTATTACAACTCTGCCCGTAAAGAGCCTCAAATGGACTCCCCATACCTATTATTATATGCAAACCCTACCAGTGGAAGATACCCCCCCCCCCCCCCCCCCACTTCTTCTATTGATGCATGACCTACATCCTCAACATCTCTTCAAGAATCCTGCTGATCCTCTATATCTATCCATTTTTCTGCAGATGATAAGTTGTATTGAAAGCTAACTTGATCCCCAATCCTATAAACAAGTCCTCCAAAAACCTGGAAGTGAACTTAGCATCTTTGTCTGATATGATATTCATGGGAACACCATACAACCTCACTATCTCCAAGATGAAGTTATGAGCTACCTCACTAGATGAATTCATAGACTTCACTGCAATGAAGTGAGCTACCTTACTTAACATGTCAACCACAACCATAATGGAATCATGCTACTTTGATGCCCTTGACAAACCTGTAATGAAGTCCATGGAAATGAACTCTCATTTCCATTATGTAAGCAGAATAGGTTGTAATATACCACTTAGGTTTCACCTATTGACAGTCGAAACATCTAGCAACAAACTCAGCCACCTCAGCCACCTCTTTATTCAAGTTGTTCCAATGGTTGAAATTCTTGACTTTTTTCAAATTCTTCTAGTATCCTAGGTGACTTGAATGTGTCTTGACATGAAACTCCCTCGAGATAAGCTTCTTGAGCTCACTATCATATACGGCACATAAATCGTTTTCTTGAATATGACCAAGTCATTTGTCGTGAGATGATACTCCTCATCCCTATCACCTTCACCTTTCTGTTGCAACCTCTAATTTAGTTGTCGGTACCTATCATCATGTTTCCCTACCTGTAACATTAGGGGAATTTTGAGGCCTAAAATGGGTCTCCTAAGGAAATTATAAAATAATAGTGGAAATAAGAAAATAAGATTAGAATACATCATCAAATTTTAGAGGGAAAAAATAAAAAATTATTTTTTCAACTCGTATTTTCAACTTACATCTTTATGGGTTTATTCAAATTTCAAGTGGAAACACTGGTTGGATGCACAATTTGATTCCTCATCCAAGGAGAACCCATGGTGCATGCTTTCAATGGATCCTGCTACACAAAAATGAAAAACATTATTGCAATCATGTTTTTTCATGTATTTCTCATTTTTCATGTAGCAAGGTCCATTAAAAGTATGCAACATGGGTACTCCATGGATAAGGAATTAAATTTTGCATCCAATGAGTATCCCACTCGAAAATTGAGTAAAAACTTAGGGATATAAGTTGAAAATACGAGCTGAAAAAGTAGTTTTATTATTTTATTATTTTTTAATCTTTTTACTATTTTACTCCAAAAATGGTGAATCATCCCCCATGGTTGACATCATCATCTTGAATCATATTGGTTCCTATAAAGTTTATTTTTGTTGTACATTTTTCTTAGAATGCCCATTTTAGACTTCAATACTCCCATAATGGATCTGCTCTTATAAATCTGTCCCATAAGAGCTCATAGCTAAAATATGATTTACCCACACACTCCTACTAAGAGCATCTGCCACCTTGTTCTCCTTGCCCTTAATGTACCTGATCTCAAAGTCAAACTCACTGAGGTTAGCCAACCATCTAGCTTACTTGGCATTCAGATTAGGTTGGAAAAATAAGTATCTCGATACACTTTGATCATTCATCAGAATAAACCTCCTACCAAGAAGATATTGTCTCCACATATTCAAGGCATGAATGATAGCTACCAACTCGAGATCATGAGTCACATAGTTCTTCTCATGCTCATTCAACTTCCTTAACTCAATGTATACCACTTGTCCTTCCTACATCATGGCTCCACCAAGTCCTTTCTTGCAAGCATATGTACATACCACGAACTCTTTATCGAGATCAACAATATTCAAGATTGGAGGATTTGTAAGCAAATGCTTCAAGTGCTTAAAACTAGTTGCACACTCCTTTGTCCATTCCAACTTATTTCCTTTTCTTTGCAATGATGTAATAGGATGGGAAATCCTTGAGAAGTTCCCAATGAGCCTCTTGTAATAACCTACTAGTCCCATGAATGATTTTACCTCTTCCACATTCCTAGAAGTTGGCCACTCCATGATAACTCTAATCTTTTCTGGATCCACTGTTATCGCTTCCTTGGAAACAACATGCCCCAAGTAATGGATCTGAGATTGAAATAAACTACACTTTCTAAGCTTAGAATACAATTGATACTCTCTCAATAATCTCAATATTGTTTCCAAGTGCTTTGCATGATCTTCCTTGTTCTTACAATATATCAATATATCATCAATGAACACTATCACAAACCTGTCCAAATAAGGACACAACACATTGTTCATCAAGCACATAAAAGTGGCTGGAGCATTATGAAGACCAAAAATAACCACCATAAACTCATAATTACCATACTTGGTTCGGAATGTGATATTGTATATGTCTTCTTCTTTGATGTGCACTTGATGATATCTTGATCTCAAATCAATCTTTGAAAACATTGTTGCTCCCTTTTAGCTAATAAAACAAATCATCAATCCACAGTAATGGATACCTATTATTGATGGTCACCTTTTTTAGCTACTTGTAATTAATGCACAATCTGAAAGTACCATCCTTCTTCTTTACAAACAATATTGGTGCACCCGAAACCAATAAACTTGGCCTATATTATCCCTCATCAAGCATTTCCTTTATCTGGAACTTCAATTCCACCAACTCTAGAGTGCTCATCCTACAAGGTGCATTAGGGGAATTTTTAGGTCTAAAATGGGCGTCCTAAGGAAATTATAAAATACTAGTGGAAATAATAAAATAATATTAGATTACATCATGAAATTTTAGAGGGAAAAAAATAAAAAACTATTTTTTTAACTCGTATTTTCAACTTATCTCCCTATAGGTTTACTCAAATTTTGAGTGGAAACACTTGTTGGATGCAAAATTCGATTCCACGTCCAAGTAGTACCCATGTTGAATGCTTTCTATGGACCCTACCAAATGAAAATGAGAAATACATGAAAAGTGTGATTTCAATCATGTTTTTTCATGTATTTCTCATTTTTCATGTAGCACTATCCATCAAAATTATGTAACATGGATACTCTTTGGATGAGGAATTAAATTCTTCATCCAATGAGTACTCCCTCTTGAAATTTGAGTAAAAACTTAGGGAGATAAGCTGAAAATACGAGTTAAAAAAGTATTTTTATTATTTTTTATTATTTTTTACTTTTTTACTCCAAAAATGGTGAATAATCCTGCATGGTTGACATCATCATCTTGAATCCTATTGGTTCTTATAAATTTTATTTTGGTTGTACATTTTCCTTAGGAGGTCCATTTTAGACCTCAAAATCCCCCTAATGCCTTTGATGTTGGTGTTGCTCCTAGTACTAACTCAATAGAGAAATTCACTTCCCTATGAGACGATAACTCTAAGATATTTGCAAGAAATACTTCTTGAAATTACTGCAAAATAGGGTACCTCCTCAAGACTTCTACATCCTCCACATCCTTTGCTTTGTTACTAGAAACATGCACTACAAGCAATACACACCCCATCCTGAAATTGTGCTTAGCTTGCATAGTTGTAACCATTCTCGCTGATGTAGGCTTCTTCTTTCCCTATAAGAGTCTCCTTTCTCCATCATCATCCAGGAACTCAATACCTTTCTCATAATAATATACCTTGTTCCCGTGAGTGAACAACCAATCCGTATCCAAAATCATGCTATATGAACCCAAATGAAGCACATTTAGATGTGTTGATGTAGGCATGCCATTTAGCTCAAATGCACAAGCTCTCACCCAATGATGAACTATTTTCTTGGTCCCTATAGCCAACTACACCAACCAAGACCCTACATGCACTTTTTTATTCAATCCACACTTATCCACCAAGTCAAGACTAATATAACTATAATTAGATAGAGGATCATTAAAAATGGAAACAACTCGATCACAGAGCTTACCTTCCATCTAAATAATGGATGCTTGATGATCCACCTACATGTTATCAAGTGTTGTGTAGATCCAAGGAATTCTCTGACCAACATTCCCAATTATTTGTGCCTCCTTAGCACTATATATTAGAGGCCTGCCACCGTAGTACAATGGAAAATCCTTTTTACAATGATCTTTGTCACAAATGCAACACTACAATGGTTCTCTACCACTACCTTTATTTTGTTGCTCTCGAGGTTGAGGTCCATGACCCATCTCAATTGCATTAAACTTCTTATAAGGAACCACATTTTTGTTCTCACCTGCATCATAGGTCTTCCTTTCTTCTGAATCCATTTTCCTTTAGCCTTCTCACTCCCTTTCCAATCATGCTTAGCCTCAGACTTGCACTTCAACTGCTCATAACAATGCTTCAATTTCTCAATGAATTTCTCCAATGATCAAGGCTAATCATACTAAATTTTATCCTTGAAGGATAATGGTGGTCCACTGATTAATCTTTGGACCTTTGCCTTCTCATCCTTGAAGCAAGACACATACCTCAACAACTCAGAAAATTTGGTCATGTACTCTTCATTTATCATGGAACACATCTTCAACTCATACAATTCCTTGGCCATTCGATCATAATCTCTCAGATAAGTGCTTCTTCCTAAAGAGTCTTTTAAACTCATGTCAACTCAACTCTTCTACCTTGATTCCTTTGAAACACTTCACATCTTCCCACCAGATATTTTGTTTTCCCTTGAGAATGAATATCGTTATCTTGGCTTTCATATTCTCTATATAATCATGCAAACCAAATAACTTATTTATCCCAAGCAACCATGCTTCTACATCTTATGGTTTCTTCATCTCTCCATAAAACATAGGAGGATTGAATTTCTTGAAATCCTATGGAAGCTACTTCTTCTCACTCCTCCAATAAGGATGATGGAAGTGATTACAATGACATTTCTCGGAACCAAAACTAGAATAGAATAGATAAGAACTACCTCTCCTGTCAGGTGTATCCAACCATTTTCCACCTCTAACTGTATCATCTTTGTCCAACATGTATCTTCATCAAGACCTACTACCATATTCCCCATTTGTCCTTTCCTCATTTCCATAACTAATTCTTAATTGTTCATGTATCTACAAACATAATAGGCTCTGAAGGATCACTGCATTAACCTCAACTTTATTTTCTTAAGCCCTAGCAATCCTTTCCTATGTCTAAATCATCTTGTTATTATCCTCCTTGCAATTTCTGATTTTTTCCTTAAAACTTCTCAATGTATCTTCTATATCAAGAGAATACTCATCTCCTTGCTACTCATCTAATCTGTCAGGAGAGTCACGTGAACCGTAATCCACCATTCTGCTCTTCATCTCAGATCTTCTTCTTCATGCAATCATACCATGTTTGATAAACCGAATAGAAAACATGATCAAACCATACCTTAATGAAGTTTAAGGAGGCTATCTCGTCTGCACAAATTAGTCCATATAACATCAACCTATCAAGCCCCATGGGATAGCTCAGTTGGTCTATTTCATGTTACTAAATACCTTGCCTATCATGAGGTCATGGGGTAAAATCTCCTCGATGCCCTTGAGGTTAGGCCTTGCCAGTTTAGCTGGAGCGTTGATCCCTTGAGGTTGATCTCCCTGAATTTTCCCATGGATGTAGTGACCACTTAGTATCTGTGAACCACCCTTAAAACATCAACCTATAAACATCTCAAAATCATACATGATGACACAAAACTACAATAATAACCACATGCATAATAATTGTAACCATTCCAATGCATGCATATTAGGCACATATACAATTAGCATGCATGCATAACTTTAAACCTTTACCCCGAGGTCTAGTGTTTCAACCTCACTCTGATACCACCATGTAGTGTGCCCCTACCACATTTACCCACTTTCACAAACTCTCCTAGGTATACATGAGTTTAGTGTCACTATGATATGACCTGACCTCCAAGTTCCAATTATAGAAGTGGGGCCCATAAACTGGAACCTTACTGAGATCCCTTAGGGACTATAGACCACTCAAGAACCTAACAACCACCTCAGGTGATCAATCCTTGAGATAGAACTCTTTTTCAATTACTTTACCTCCTAACCACACCCTTTACACCTTGTGTGTGCATTTATGAGGTTCTAATCGCTCCCACAATCTTGCCTGCATGCGGTTATAGACCAAAAATCTTTGTTTTGTGTTTGTAGTCATGATATCTATGCCACTTTTCAATAAAGACTCTAGACCACTACCCAAAACTACCTATAACTTTCCAGAATCACAAATAACATGATGACAAGGCTAACCATTCAAAACCTGAACAAGATCTTGACCAGAATAGGCCTAGTACATAATAGACATTTGTCCAAACTTATGGTAAACATATAAGCTACAGGTCATGAATGCATAGATAATCATAAAATTTTGTACTTCATATGGGAATCACCAAGAAGGCTCAATGCCCTCTCTAGCCAGTTGTAACAACACTTGTTAGTCCATGCATTCATCAACCATTCAATAAACTATCAAATCATGAGCAAAACCATAGCTAGAGCACATCATTGAACCATGCTTATAACCAACATATAACCAGAATAGAAATCATGACAAACCAGCCATAAAATCCAAATAATAACAAGTACATGTTCTCATTAATTACATTAGAAAAATAGCTCTTATTAACTTATGAAAAAGCCAACCAAGTCAGGGACTTTCACGTACCACCCAAACATAGATTGGGTTGAATCAAATATTTCTTTCAACCAATCACAACCATGCCTCCACGTACCACCCGACTATAGATTGGTTTGAACCAAATTTTTCTTTCAGCCAATCACGCTCATGCCATATTCCAAGCATGAATGTGATATCTCATGGAAAAAAAATGAAGACATAACCAAATAGGGAATCCAAAGGTTAAACAACCTCCACCCTCATGCTATCATGATCTCACCTAAACTAGTCCCTAGATCATGGAACCAAACCAAGCTTAGATGCCTCTAAATTTCTTCACCATACCTTGAGGAATTTTCCTATCTCCACCCACATATTGAGGGCTTCCCGTATAAAACCACATCCACCCCCAACCCTTGGGATTTTCTTGAGATGACCTCACTCGGTTCCAAAACCTTATGGATATCCAAAGCTCAACCAAGAATGAATCCCATCACACCATGGATATTCGGGAAATGGAAAGGCGAGGCTAAAACCATTGTCAAACTAGGAAAACCCCATGCCAACAACAACAAATGAACAAAACAAACAAATGCATGTACCATGCATTCACATCCCAGTAAGGAAATCACACATGCAACCAGTTACCTACAAGATTTTCTTGTTGAAGTTGTTGATCCAACTTTCTCCTTGCTTTCCTTTGCTTGCCCTTTTCCTTCCTTTGCTTGATTGCTTTCCTTTTTCCAAATCCAATTGAATTCTAAACTACTCCAAGAATACTCTATGTGTGCAAGAGTGAATGAGAGAGAGATAATGAAAGGAGAGAGCCAAAACTAAACTGAAAAAATTTGTGAATTGTTTCTCTGATGCCTTTTTGTTATTGATGTCTCTCTTTTTCTTCATTTTCCTTCATTTTCCTCTAATTTCCTTTACATGTTATTTTTTGTCTTCATCTTCCTTTCTCCTATTTTCCTTTATTTTCATAATTAAATGCCAATTATTGCCTCTTTTACTTTTCCAATTTCCATATCCATAAATAAACCACAAGTTATGTCCACTAAAGTGTTTGCCCAACATTCATCTTGGAATATGTGTCCCGTGAGCTGTAGAATTTCCCACTGTAGATCAACAGATTATGCAATATACTAAAGAAAAATACAAGATCTACTTCTACAATAAACTTTGCAGAAGCTTAATCGAATATGAGCAAGATCAAATAGAACATATATAACTAATAATGAGAAATCAATCACACATGAACACAGAAGAATACTATGGGGAAAGCCTCATCCTAAAACCCCGATCTTTGTGATATCATACAAGTGGAAATATGTTCATATTACACAAAGCTTCAGCTCACAAGCCATCCAGCTCTCAGCATAATCAAACAATATAGCTCATAGACTGAATAGACACCACATATGCCTTCCCTCAGCCCTCCAAGCCTCCTATTTTCTTGTGCAGCTTATCTTGCGGTCCAATGTTGTCACCTATCTGAATTGGCCTCATCACACAACCATCAAACTCAAAATTAATTGTGCAATCTCCAAGGAATGAATTCCTTCTGCATGCAAGATATATCCTCCAAGGAATATTCCTGCAACTGATAGTACATTGTCCCATCACCTGATCTCAACTGGGTCTCTGACTGAACTAACATGCATGAGTTATTTATGAGAGAATATTCAGTTATCTAAAGTGCAGCATCTAACTAGACTTAACTCAGATAACTGAGCTAACTAATTGCAACTCAAAGTACAACTCATCCTGATCTCGTTTAATCAAGGGATAACTTCCTCAATCAATGGAGAAACTATTGCATGTCTTCACATAGACTTCATGTTTGATTTCCTACAACTAATTAACTCAATATGAGTTAATTAATTATTTTACAAACAGCTGCTAAGATCAAATTTGAATTTGAATTCTCAATTTTAGTTCAGGGACTAACTAAAATTGGAAGGTATCCCGAAATGCTATTTATAGCAGTGTTATTTTTAGCACTTCTATTTTTATCATTTCTTGTTGCTATTTTCAACACTCCCTCTCAACAAGAAAGGGATTATCAGTAACCCAAATCCTGTCTCTGTGGAACTTGAACTTGCATTTTGACAATGCCTTCGTCAAAGTATTTGCATCCTATTCCTCGGTCGAAACATACAGCAACAACATGATCCTCTTGACCACATAGTCTCGAAGATGGTGATACCGAATATCTATGTGCTTGGACCTGTCATGAAAAACTGGATTCTCAAAGAGTTTGATACAACTCTGACTATTGCGGTAGATCGTGGTTGGATTCATCCTCTAACCAAACAATCCCACTAGAATCTTCCACATCTAAATGGCCTCACATGCAACCTGACTGGCAGCCATTTATTCAGCCTCCACTGAGCTAAGTGCAACTGACCTCTATTTCCTGTTGTACCAGGAAACTGCAGTTGAACCAAGGTTGAAGATTCCTCCAGAAGCGCTCTTATGGTCTGATGGAATCCCTGCCCAGTCTGCATTTATGAAGCCCTAAAGCTTCACTCCCTCTATCCATTTGTACCACAATCCATACTGAGATGTGCCTCTAAGGTATCTTAGCACATGCTTAGCTGCCTTCCAAAACAACTTGGTAGGTTGAACCATAGCTTGACTCAGTTGGTTCACCGCAAAGCATAAGTTTAGTTGTGTGTTCACCAGATACATAATTCAACCCGCAAGCTACTGATAAATAGTAGCAGCTACTACCTCACCTGAAGTATCATCCTCCTTCCTCCAGTTCCCAGCTAGAGGAGTTTACATGGGCTTGCACTTCTCCATGTGGAACTGCCTAAGTTTCTCATTGGCGTACTTGCCTTGAGACAAAAAAACTTCCCCATCTCTCTGCCACACTTCCATGCCTAGAAGTAATGCATAAGACCCATGTCTTTCATCTCGAACTCTCTTGCAAGGTCCTCCTTGCAAGATTAGATCAGTTGATCATCACCTGTCAAAATCAGATCATCGACATAAAGAACAATGATCAATGGCTTACCTTCTACCATGATGTGGTAAAGGTTCACATCTGCTTCACTCTTGGTGAAGCCCAAGCCGGTGAAATAGTTTTCAATCCTAATGTACTAAGCACGAGGTGCTTGCTTCAGCCCATACAGAGCCCTCTTGAGTCGGCACACATGCGACTCACGATCGAAGGTCTCGAAACCTTCTGGCTGCTTAATGTACACCTCCTCCTCAATCTTCCCATTGAGGAATGTTGTCTTCACGTCCATCTAATGGACCCTCCAACCCATCTAAGTTGATAGTGCCAACATCGATATGATAGATGAGTACCTTGCTACAGGAGCAAAGGTCTCATCATAGTTGATCCCCTCGAACTGTGAGAAACCACGGGCAACAAACCTTGCCTTATGTTTCTCAACACTGCCATCAACTACCTACTTTACCTTGTAAAGCCATCTAGAACTCACCATTGACTTGCCTTGAGGTCTTGGGACAACATCCCAAACATAGTTCCAAACAATGGAGTCATACTCCTCCAACATTGCATCAACCTAGACTAGTTGCTACACTACCTCCTCGAATGAATAACGCTCAGACTCTACACACTCCCCAATCAGGGCCATGTAACTAGTGTACCGCTCGGGCGACCTCCTCTGTCTGCACTAAGAAGATGGTTATCCCACATTCTCCCGTGCATCTAGCATCGACCTGGCAGCTTCCCTTGAGCGTTTTCACCCATCTCTGGAAGACTCAACATGAGTGGATGTATCCACTCCCAGATCCTCTACATGCAGCTACTCCGCATCAATCTAAGGCTCCTCCTCCTTAGGAACTAAAAGTTCCTCATCTGCATGCAACTTGAGCTCCCTCTCAAGTGATACTCGCATGGCTTTCTGCTCGTCAAACTTTAGATCTTTGCGTATCACTGTCCTCTGACTCGTAGACAAGAACACTTGATAGTTATGGGGTGTATCTATGTACCCCACAAGTATTCCCAACTTAGATGTTGGATCTAGCTTCTTCCGAGCATCTTTGGTCACATGGCAGTAAACCGATGATCCAAATATTTGGAAGTGACTCACATCTGGTCGCTTCCTAGAAATGGCCCCCATAGGTGTCTTCATTTCAAGTATATGGTGTGGGATTTTGTTTTGCAGGTATACTGTTTTATTGCATGTATCAGCCCACAAATTTAGTGGTAGGATTTGGTCATGCAACATCACTCGAGTTTCTCCCACAATCGATCTATTCTTCCTTTCGGCCACCCCATTCTGCTGTGGGTTATGGGGTGCCATCAACTCCCATTTAATTCCTTTTGTAGCGCGGAAGTCCTTAAATTTTTGGGATACATACTCTCCACCATTGTAGCTACACAAGGCTTTTATTTTCTTTCCCGATTCTTTCTCTACCAAGGCTTTAAACTCACAAAACCTCAAGAAGTTCTGATCCTTCTTTTGCATAAAGTAGATCCAACATCTACGAGAAAATCATCAATAAAAATAACATAGTACCTGTTAGGCCCCTATACTACTAGTGTAACCCCTTATTGTTATTAGTACAACCCACTTATTATATTGATATACTCATGTAGTGCCCATATTGTTACTATTGTGCCCCATAGAAGCCCACTATTATTATTGTGCCCTTACATTATTATTGTTCTGTTGGCTCTGATTATGTTATGACCCCTTAGACTCCTATATATTGAAAGGAGGTCTTTTCATTTGTATCATCCAAGAATTGTTCATTTGTGTAAAATAAAGGAGGTTGCCCCCTCAAAGAGGCTGAATTCCAAGGCGTTGATCTCTCTTTTCTATATTTTTGTGAGCTGATTTCATAACATTTGGTATCAGAGCTTTGGATTCTAGGGTTTTGCTATTCCAAATAGGTCATCGTGGCATTTTCGCTATAACTTTTTTCTGCGATGTTTCAGAAGCTAAAAAAAACCCATTTGAGAAGAAATCACACTGAACCTTGGGTATTAATTTCAAAGGTTTTTGCGCTATATTTGCGGAGATATGATCTGAGGAAGTTGGTCTTTTTGCAGACTCCTGAATTACATTCCAAACAGGTGACCTCGGGAAAATCGTCATAACTTTCGCTCTAGGAATCGGATTGAAATTTCGTGAGAAGGTACAGAAAGAGGACAGACTGTAGTTTCTTGTAGATATTTTTTAGGGCCAAAGGTCGAAACAATGACATGTGGCACTTCATACAAGTTCGCTCTTCTAGAAAGGTCTATAACCAGGTCATCTTGGGAGATTGTGCATAACTCTTTCTTGGAGAATCCAATTTGGATCAGACTGGTGGCATTGGAAAGAGGACACGGAGGGCTACTAAAAGTCGCAATTTCAGAACTTAAAGATCCGAAAGTACAGAGTTACTGTCGTTTCAAGATCAGGATCCTAAAATCAAGAAAAAGCAAGATGAGAAATTTTGATGGCAAGGATCCGGTAAATTGGATACTTCATATGGAGCAATATTTTGATCTACATGGTGTACCACTGTTAAAAAAGGTATGTATTGCATCTTCATATTTAGAACTGGATCAATTTTTATGGTATGAAGGGCTTTTTTCTTGTAAAAAACTTGTTACATGGTCAATTTTCACGGAGGAAATGATAGCACATTTTGAGGATACAAAGAGCAACACCTTCTTTAGAGCAACACCACAACAATTGGAAAGAGTAAAAGGGCTTTGTGACATAGTGGAAAGCAAAATTATGGAAACCAAGAAGCATACCCCTCACAACTATAAATATGGAAGTGTTGTTTCTCCTAGCCTTCCACAACCTACAAGGGTTACACCACAACAATTGGAAGAAAAAAGAGAAAAAGGGCTTTGTTACAATTGTGATATCAAATGCACTAAAGGTCATAAGTCTGCTGAGAAGAAATTATTTTACATAGAATATGAAGAGGAGGAAGAAAAGGATCAAGAAACATCAAAATAAGAAGATATACGCCAGGACCCCACCCTAGAGAAATAAGAAATGAATCAGACCATATCTTGTAAAGCATTGGCAAGAATTATCACTCCTCAAACTCTCAAGATAGAAGGACATATCAAGAAGAAAAAGGTGCAAGAAGTGAAAGATCACATCGAGAAAGAAGAAATGAATCCAACCATATCTTACAATTCATTGGTCGAAATTATCACTCCTCAAACTATCAAGATAGAAGGACATATCAAGAAGAAAAATGTTCAAGAAGTGAAAGATCACATTGAGCATCAAGAAATGAATCTGGCCATATCTTGTAAAGGATTGGAAGAAATTATCACTCCTCAAACTCTAGAGATAGAAGGACATATAAAGAAGAAAAAGGTTCAAGTAGTGAAAGATCACATCGAGCATCAACAACAAGTTCTCCAAATTTTAAAGGATAACGCCACTTTGGTGCAAAATCAAACGAAATAACAGGTAGATCAACATCATAGTGAAAAATGTTTTGATGCATGTGATTGGGTATTTTTACTGCTACATCTCAAGCAAGCTATTTATGAGAAGGAAATGTTGGCAATACTACATGCACTTAAAAAATGGCAACCTTACTAAATGGGAAGACTCTTCAAGGATGAGGATGTGGAAGCATTGTTTTGTGCTATTTCTATCATCCAACCAGATTGGATAAATGAACAAGGGATGAACGGAAGAAAGACGAAGAATTATGGCCACTTATTCAAAAGTTGCAAAAGATCCCAATTCAAACAATCTTTCCAGAAATTGAAGAGGAAGGAAAAATCATGTTGGAACCTGGAGCAGTCACAGAAACAAGAACCCGACAACTATGAAATTGATCAATTTCAAAGTATCTCATCAAGTGGAAAAACTTACCCGCTGAAGATTCCACATGGGAGGACAAGAATTTTATACAGAAGCATCAAGAACTACTCAAGCATTGAGGACAACTCTTTTTGAAGGAGAGGGGCATGTTAGGCCCCTATACTACTAGTGTAACCCCTTATTGTTATTAGTACAACTCACTTATTATATTGATGTACCCATGTAGTGCCCATATTGTTACCATTGTGCCCCATAGAAGCCCACTATTGTTATTATTGTGCCCTTACATTATTATTTTTATGTCGGATCTGATTATGTTATGACCCCTTAGACTCCTATATATAGAAAGGAGGTCTTTTCATTTGTATCATCAAAGAATTGTTCATTTGTGTAATGTAAAGGAGGTTGCCCCCTCTAAGAGGCTGAATTCTAAGGCATTGATCTCTCTTTTCTATCTTTTTGTGAGCTGGTTTCATAACAGTACCCTTGTTTAGCGGTGGAGGCTGTAGAGAATGGTCCAAAAACATTTTAGTGAACTCGCTCCAGGATTGCTCCAGCTCTACTGTCTCTATCCTGAAAGGAAGATTTCGCATACTTACCTAAGTTACAACCTTTGCATGTATTTGTCTACTCCAGTTTTCCCTTGGGAAGTCCTATATAAATCTGTTTCTTGATCTTCAAGGCTCCATGGTGCAAGTGGCCCAATCTTCTATGCCATAGCTTATCAACATCTTGGCTCTGCACCATCTCAGCTTTGGAACTCAATGTAGCACAGTCGTCTACCTCCAGCTTATAGAGATTCTTAACTCGAATCCCTTTCCTCTTGGTATGTCCAGTGCCGATATGCCTAAGGAATACCTTTCCTTTACTAAAGACTACATCATAGCCCTTATCTTCTAGCATAACAACGGACACAAGATTCTTCTTCAGACCTGGTACATACTTTACTTCAATCAGGGTGAGGGGAGCTCCATGCTCCCTCTGAAACACAATCATACCTTCACTTGAAACACGGTACTTTCCATCATCGCCCATCTCGATCCGCATCTAGAGATCCTTCTCCTCCAAGGTACTGAAAATATTCTTGTCACCTAACATGTGGAATGAAGCTCCACTGTCCAGGTACCAAATACATCCCACCATGGATGAAACATGCATGCGATAAGAGAGAAATCCAACTCAAACTGTGATTCCAGTGCCTCACCATCAGATCCCTTCGAGGATCCCTTCTTGGATTTCTTTTATGGACAATTTGTAGCATAATGGCCCACTTCATGACAATGAAAGCATCACACTTTCAATTTGTCAAACTTCTTCCCACCATGGAAGAACTAGATTTTGAGTGGGACACCTTCCCTTTCCCATTCCTCGCCTTACTCACTAAGGCTAGATTTTCCTCATCATCTTTCTTTGATGAGAATCCATCTCTGGTGCTTCTTCTTATCTCCTCTTGCATCAGATCCGACCAAAGTTTTTCCCAATCTGGCAATTTTTCTCTTCCATTTACCGAGCCTTGGTAGCTATGCCAGCTCTTAGGAAGACCGAGGAGCACAAGGCTCACCATGTCATCATCGGCTGTCATGATCCCTACACTTCCAAGTTCATCGCTACAGGTGGTGAGCTTTTCCAGATATGTAGAGATCGTGTCACCCTTTTCACACTTGATTTTCCGAAGCTTGTCTTTCAGCTCTAGCTTCTACTGATCACTATTGTTCTGATATAGATTTTTCAATGTTTTCCACATTGAAAACAGTGTCTCCTTCCCATGGAGGCTCAATACTATGTGGTCTTGAAGTCCCTCCAAAAGGCTTCTCCTTGCTCTAGCCACACATTTCTTCCATTCCACCAATTCTGTAGCATTAGCCGTTGTTGGCTTGGGGACTTCTTGATCAATGAAGTCCTTTAGACCGTTATCCTCTAATACTGCTTCCATGTGATCCTTCCAGGATATATAATTCGAGCTGCCATCAAGGGCATACTCGAGTCTTAAACTGTTGAATGCCATTGGTGAAATTGAGATGTGATAAGAACTCGATTTCTATATTCAGGAACCTTAAACTTCAAACTTCTCCCTTCTTGTATACTATTCTCTCCTTTGGTCACCTTCACTCTGATACCATGTAGAATTTCCCACTGTAGATCAATAGATTATGCAATAGACTAAACCAAAATACAAGATCTACTTCTACAACAAACTTTGCGGAAGCTTAATCGAATATGAGCAAGATCAAATAGAACACATATAAATGAGAATGAGAAAGAAATCACACATGAACACAGAAGAATACTATGGGGAAAGCCTCATCCTAAAACCCTAATCTCTGTAATATCATACAAGTGGAAATATGTTCAGATTACACAAAGCTTCAGCTCACAAGCCATCCAGCTCTTAGCACAATCGAAGAATATAGCTCACAAACTAAATAGACACCACATATGCCTTCCCTCAGCCCTCCTAGCCTCCTATTTCCTTGTGCAGTTTCTCTTGGGGTCCAATGCTGCCACTTGTGTGAATTGGCCTCGTCACACAACCATCAAACTCAAAAGTAACTGCGCAATCTCCAAGGAATGAATTCCTTCTGCATGCAAGAGATATCCTCCAAGGAATATTCCTGCAACTGATAGTACACTATCCCATCGCCTGATCTCAACTGGGTCTCTAACTGAACTGACATGCATGAGTTATTTATGAGAGAATATTCAGTTATCTAGAGTATAGCAGTTACATGCATGCATGCATTAACTGACTAAACTCACAATCAGTTCCACAAACTGTTCGAACTAATCTAACTGGACTTAACTCATATAACTGAGCTAATTAATTACAACTCAAAGTACAACTCATCCTGATCTCCTTTAATCAAGGATAACTTCCTCAATCAATGGAGAAACTGTTGCATGTATTCACATAGACTTCATGTTTTATTTCCTACAACTAATTAACTCAAGATGAATTAATTAATTATTTTACAAACAGCAGCTAAGATCAAATTCAAATTTTACTTCTCAATTTTAGTTCAGGGACTAACTAAAATTGGAAGGTATCCCGAAATGATATTTATAGCAGTGCTATTTTTAGCATTTCTTGTTGTTGTTTTCAACATGAACTTGGTCTTATTTTTCCTTTATTGCATGAATGTTTATGATCCAGGGGGATATTGGTGGCCACCTGCCAAGTCCACCTAGACCCCCACCATTGTTTCTCTCAGCATTTTCAGTCTCCTTAATTGTAGCATGACTTACTATTTTTAGCAGTTTTTCAGGTCCTAAACTTCTGGAGCCGTTTTGAGGCCCTAAACGACATTTTTTGGGAAATATGGGGGCAACATGTCTCCATGGACTGATGTTGCCCTTCCCAAAGTGGTAGTGCTCGGATAGATCTTTCTAATGAGCTATTGTACGCGTCAAACGGAGATCGTATGCCAAAGTTACGACCCCGGGAAGTCGATGTACCAATTTACCCAAACGGGGCCCACAGTTTGGCGTTTCATCTCCTAGGGTTAGGTTTTGGAATGTTAAGTGTTTTCCATTGTTTCTCAACAATAAATAGGCCTTCGAGCCTCATTGTAACATAGTTCAGAGGCATGTAGCCACCACATCTCTTCTCATAGATAAGCTACCATCGCCCTAGCTGGTTTATTTCCGTTTCTGGTTGTAAGCATATTTCAGTATTTTCCATTAATGAAATGAAGTATTATTTCCGCTGAATCTTTGTGTACATGGTTATCTCTGTAATTTGTTGTGTTCCTATTTAAATCCGGATCAATGGTATCAGAGCGGTCTGCTTTTTCTCTGTTTTTCTTTGCATGTCCCCAACAAGGTCGGGATATAAGGAGTTAGGGCTTGAACTGGTCGAACCTTTGCAAGACCAGCCTCGCAAATCCCAACGGCCTCCCATGGCGGATGAGAAGAAAGACGAGGGGGTAGGAGATCCCATCAAAATCTTGCTCGAAGAATCCCTCGAGCGACAATGGAACGCGATGATGGACAGATTTTCCCAGATCCTTCAGCGGCTACCCAGAAGCGACGCATCAGCTTCCAGCAGCTACTCTGGAAACGCCACGCCCTTTAAGGTACAAGTTAATTTTGAAATCCCCATATTCGAGGGTTAGATAGACGTAGATGCCGTAGATAAATGGTTAAATCTGCTAGAGGGTTATTTTTATGTTCATGAATTTTCGAGTCGGGAAAAGATTGTTTTCTCTCTTCTCAAAGCAGCCCCCCACGTCAAGGACTAGTGGGAAACCTACTGCGAGCAGAAGGATGAAAGTACTGGCTCACTATTTTCAGCCGCACCCACCTGGAATTCATTCTGGGATGCCATCAAGGAGCAGTACTACCCTGTCGGAAGCTATGAGGATGAATACATAAAGTGGACCACGCTGCGGCAGGGAAGGGACCAAGACGTGCCGAAGTTCACCAATCTTTTCCATACCCTTCGCACAAAGTTGGGTATCAAGGATTCGGAGCAACATTTGATACTCAAATACCGTGGCTGCCTGCACAAGTACATCCAAGAAGAAATACAATTCCTGAACATCTCCTCGCTCGGTGCAGCATACCGATATGCCGTCAAGGTCGAGCAGAATTTTAAACAAAAGAAGTGAGACTTTGGATCTGCGAATCCAAAGTAGGGGAAAGGTGCCCCTAAACCACAAAACAAAGGACAAAGCCAAGGCGGGACAGCCCAAGATAACCCGCCGAAGCTGCAAGCAAAGAATAGCACCGCGAAGCCGAAAAGGGACACTGGAAAATGGTGTGAGTTCCATAAGAGCTCCACTCACAACACAAGTGAGTATCGGGCCAAGCATTCACTGGTGGCTGAGTTAAAGGTTTCAGAATCAGATGCATGTTCCGACTCTGAGTCAGAACCCGATAAGGGGAATGACAAAGGGAAGCAGATCATTGATGCGGATCCCAACGCCACTGTTGCTACCGCCAAGATCCAGAAAAATGAACCTGAAGATCCAGAGGAGGAGGAGCATCTCTTCCACTCCCAGATGTGGGTAAAGGGCTCCTCAATACAGTTCATTGTTGATAGCGGGAGTCAAAAGAACCTCATTTCGGCAGAGGTCATGAAGCGGTTGGGCTTACCGACCACAGCACATCCACAACCATACATCATTGGGTGGCTTCACCAAGGACGAGATCTTCGCGTGAGCCAGCAGTGTCGCCTTCCATACAACATCAAGCCCTTCACAGATGAGGTATTGTGTGACATTGCTCCCCTTGAAGTTTGTGATGTATTATTAGGACAACCATACTTGTGGAAGCAACATGTTGTGTATGAATCAAGGCCCCGTGCTGTTATTATTACATTGGGAAATAAGTTGTACAGGATACCAGAGGTAGCACCACCTACCGCCATCTCTTTGATTACTGCAAAACGATGCAGTAAGATCATTTCCAAAACCAGGAAATTTGTTTTCCTGATGATACGCCCTCAAGGAAAGAAGAAGACGGTGGCCGTGGCCTCCAGATGAGGTCCCTCTACACGACAACTACAGATGGGCAAGGTTGTGGAGGATTATGAGGACATCTTCACCTCCCCTGCAGGGGTTCCTCCGCACTATCAGGTCAAGCACTCCATCGATCTGAACCTAGGTGCGCCGCTACCCAATGGACAAATTTATCGAAACTCCGTTTTGGAGAACAATGAAATCAAGAGGCAGATTCAGGAGCTCCTATAGAAAGTTCACATCCGTCCGAGTTCATCGCCTTGTGGGAGTCTGAGCGTGTTGGTACAGAAGAAGGATGGGACGTGGAGACTCTATATTGACTATCGGGCGCTGAACAAGATCACTGTCTGTAATAGGTACCCGATCCCGCGGATTCATGACCTCCTGGACCAACTAAAGGGGGCGAAATATTTCAGCAAGATCAATCTGAAGTCAGGATATCACCAGGTACCAATCGAACCCTCTGATGTGTGGAAGACTGCCTTCAAATCCAAGGAGGGCCTTTTCGAATGGTTGGTTATGCCTTTCGGATTGACGAATGCTCCTGCAACCTTCATGAGGCTAATGGATGACATCTTGCGGCCATTCACCAACTCCTTTGTAGTAGTATACTTGGATGACATTCTGATCTTCAGCCAGAGTTGGGAAGAGCACCTCCACCACATCCGACAGGTTCTCCAAACACTGCGGCAACACAAGCTATGTGCCAATTTGGAGAAATGCACTTTTGGCATGACCCAGGTTTAGTATCTGGGATACATCATTGATGAACAAGGGGTGCATGTCGATCCAGCCAAGATCCAAGTCATTCGGGATTGGCCATCTCCAACCACTCTAACAGAGCTCCGCAGCTTTCTAGGTCTTGCTAACTTCTACTGCAGGTTCGTGTTGGGGTTTTCTCATATTACTTGGCCCTTGAGTCAAGTCACCAAGGGAGGGGCGAAAGCAAAATTCTTTTGGTCTGAATCTCAACAGAAGGCATTCATGGAGTTCAAGGATCGCCTCTGCACGGCACCAGTGCTCGTGTTACCAGATTTACAACAACCATTTGAGGTCGAGACAGATGCCTCTGACTATGCTATTGGGGCAGTCCTTACTCAACATGGACATGTAGTGGCATATCACAGTGAAACACTTTCAGACACAGTCTGGAAGTACCCCACTTATGATAAAGAGATGTATTCCATTGTACAGGCCTGCCGACAATGGAAGCATTACATTTTGGGGAAGGAAACGGTCATCCACACAGACCACCGACCCCTGAAGTTCATACAGACCCAAGGGAGATTGTAGAATGATCGCCATCAGAAGTGGTCTACATACCTGCAACAGTTCCACTTGAATATCAAGTATAAGAAGGGCAGCACCAATAATGTTGCAGATTGCCTCAGTTGACCACCGATCATGGCGTTAACCACCGTGCTCAACTCTTGTGGGCACGAGACTTCTGATTGGCCACTTCTCTACAAAAGAGACCCAGAATTCGGCCACACATACCAGGCACTCTTGGAGGGTCGGCATGTTCCAGATTTTCACCTCCAGGATGCCCTATTATGCCACCTGGGTCACCTTTGTGTTCCTTCAAGTGAGCGTGCCAAGATGATTTGGGAAGCACACTACAGTCGGGCTGCTGGGCATTTCGGGGTCAAGAAAACAGTGGCAGTACTGCAAAATTATTTCTATTGGCCGACTCGTCGACAGGATGTTGGGAAGTACATTAGATCATGTACTGCCTGTGCCATTGCCAAACCAACCATTAAGAATCACGACCTCTATACCCCGTTGCCTACCCCTAGTCGACCTTGGGAATCCATCTCCATGGATTACATGTCAAGCCTTCCTTCCACTAAGCATGGAAATGACTGTGTTTTTGTGGTCGTCGACAGGTTCTCGAAGATGGCCATTATGGCAGCCTGCAAGAAGAATATCACATCAGAAGCCACTGCTAAACTCTTCTTTGAACGAGTGTGGGTGCACTTTGGGATCCCACAATCTATCATCTCAGATCAGGACAGTCGGTTTCTCAGCACATTTTGGTCCAGTCTCTGGTCAATGCTGGACACCAAACTCACGAAGTCCACAGCCTTCCATCCTCAAACTGATGGCCAGACAGAGGTTGTCAATAGGATGATTGTGCACATTTTGCGCATGTATAACTCAAAGCATCCACGCACATGGGACGAGAGCCTCCCCTATGTGCAGCACAGCTACAACCGAGCTCTTCACAGCTCCACTGGCCATAGCCCTTTGCAGGTGGGTTTGGGATTCCAGCCACTGTGCCCCATTGATGTGGCCATGCCACTTGCAGCTACTCACATAAATTCAGCTCATGTCCAGTCCGAAATAGATAAGGCCACCAGCTTCATTGAGCGCATCCAACATATTCGCCAGCAGGTCCATGACATTCTGGAGAAATCAAATGCCAAGTACAAGCAGCGACATGATCAACATCAGGTGCCACACAAGTTTCATGTGGGCGACAAACTCTGGTTGCATTTGCAAAAGGAACGCCTTACTGGAGCCTATCGGAAACTGAGACCACTCCGATATGGTCCTTACACCATTACTAAGGCTATGGGAGACAATGCATTTGAGCTCAGCATTCCCCCATTCCTTGGCCTGCACCCAGTGTTCAATGTGGACCGCCTTCGGCCATACTTTCCACCATTGTTAGACACATCCGACATTGCAGAACATCTCACACCCACAGAATTAAATCCAGATTGCATGGAACAAGCTGCAACTGATCGGATCATGGACACACAAATCAAGAACACTCGCTAATAGAATATCCAACTATATCGAGTTGTCAAAGTAGGCCAACTCCTTCAGCAGGGCAAGTGGCTCACCAGGGAACAAGTTCAACAAAAGTTTCCTCATCTCATGGAGGAACTCAACGCAATGGGGACCATTGCTTCCTAAGGGGGGAGGAATGATCCAGGGGGATATTGGTGACCACCTGCCAAGTCCACCTGGACCCCCACCATTGTTTCTCTTAGCATTTTCAGTTTCCTTAATTGTAGCACAACTTACTATTTTTAGCAGTTTTTCAGGTCCTGAACTTCTGGAGCCGTTTTGAGGCCCTAAACGACGGGTTTTGGGAACTATGGGGGCAACATGGGTCCATGGACTGATGTTTCCCTTCCCAAAGTGGTAGTGCTTGGATAGATCTTTCTAACGAGCTATTGTACACGTCAAACGGAGATCGTATGCCAAAGTTACGACCCCGAGAAGTTGATGTACCAATTTACCCAAACGGGGCCCACAATTCGGCGTTTCATCTCCTAGGGTTAGGTTTTGGAATGTTAAGGGTTTTCCATTGTTTCTCAACAATAAATAGGCCTTCGAGCCTCATTGTAACACAGTTCAGAGGCATGTAGCCACCACATCTCTTCTCAGAGATAAGCTACCATCGCCCTAGCTAGTTTATTTCTATTTCTGGTTGTAAGCATATTTCAGTGTTTTCCATTAATGAAATGAAGTATTATTTCCGCTGCATCTTTGTGTACATGGTTATCTCTGTAATTTGTTGCGTTCCTGCTTAAATCCGGATCAGTTTAACCTGGGTTTGTTACATTTTTAATATTTGATGGCTATACCCTACATCAATGTAGATCGCCACTGATTTAGCAGTTCCCATACTCAGAGTGAAAAAACTCATTTTTCCTATCTTTTCGTAAACCAAAAAATATTTTCCTAATTCAATTTTGATACTTGTTAGATATTGAAAAAAAAATGAAAGTAGGGAAAAAGGAATTATGTGAATAGTATGTCTAGAGACTCTCACAATGGTTATGATGATTGTCATGACTAATTTGAAAATATCCTCAAAATAAGTGAAAGCATTATTTGAAAAGATATTCAGTTGTCCTACATTGTGGGGGGTCACAATTACAATTATGCTACCTCTTTGGAACTCTACTTTCTTATACAAATTCCACCATGAACCATAGACAATTTTATTAGAACCCACACTAATTATTTTCAAAGTAAATTGACGAGTCGTGATGTTAACAAATTGAATTGTAATACGAATCAGATGGACTATATAATATTAGGTAAATGAGATGAAAATGTAAACTAAATGTTTAAGAGAATTATCTTCACACACTTCTTATGCAGACCTTCATCCCGCATAACAATTCTAATTGTTAATTTTCATGTTACTTTACATAAATATTTTATTATTCTGTGAGAACATTTTATTGTTATTTCTAGGCACATATTAGCTTAAGATCGAAGCCAAATATTTTGAATGATATGAAATTATATGGATAAACTATGTTGTATGACCATATTTCATGTTTTGTTTAAAATAAAAGTACACGTGGGAGAAAGGTTATGTAGGGAATGCGTGTACAAAAACAAGATCAACAATTTTTTTTTGCACACATGATCAATTGCTATGCTACATGTTAGCTATGGAGAAAATCTATTATCCGACCTAGAGGTAGAGCCAATCACGTGTTCCCCTGATCATGGATGCTTCTTATTCAATATTAAGCCCACATTGGTTTGAGTCAAATGTAATGGATCATTGCCCATGATTTCAACACTAAAAAATTATTGATAGAATTATTCATCCATTTATCATTACAGATAGTATGACTAAACAAAAATAAAAGTGTTCAATATCAACATGTAGTTTGATAGTAATAATTAGATCTATATCTTTTCTTTATTTCCATGCAAGAGAGTCATCTCTTAAATGAACATTTGCAATAATAGAACTGAACTTGTTTTTATCAATTATCTATTTATAGGACCTAATATGAATTATAAATCTACATGTCGTTCCACTCATATTTCTTTCAAAGGTTATCAAAAGAATTGCAATGGAAAAAGTATAAATAATTCATAATTATTATATGTTTATAATCATCATGAATTTCAATATTGACATAAATTCAAACTCTGAAAATAGTAAAAAATAACTTGATTACATGCAATTAGAACAAAGGCCATAATTGATGAAATTTGGATAAATTGCAGTTGATTCTTTATTACATTCAATGTGATTCTATATAGATAGCTAATGTAGTAGATAGAAGTATTCCCAGATGGAGTTTAAGATAATTTCTATGAGGTGATCATGATGATTACCTTGCTTTGGAAACCTCTTATCATATGTACAGAACCTTAGACAATAGAAATTTGAGATTGTCTCCTTTACTTTACACATACTTACGTATTCCTTGAAAGAAATTATGAAGTTGTTGTCATGCCATTCTCTAATTTGTTACCTTTAATTTTTGCTAGATTTTAGTATTGAATAAACAACAATCGTAATTACTTACCTATGTTATATTTCATTATATAGGTCTCTCAACTTCTTCATCATCCTCGTTCGCGATAAGACACTAAATAAGTAGATAAGACAAAGAGTATCGTAAATGCTCTTGCCATAAATAGTACGTCTATAAGCTATGAGTTTCTCAAGGATGTCAATGTTTCATTTCTTTTTGTGTACTGAACTTTGGTCTTTGTTCTCATGAATATTATGTGTTTATTTAGTAATGTATATGATCCATAAAATTTCATGGATATTCCACTGGACATTTCGTCACAACATATTCAATAATATTATATTAAAAATATTGAATTTCTACACTATTAAAGTTTTATTAAATTTCTAGATTTTTAAATTTAATTGTAATTAGTGCATGCATGGAAATGGAAATTATACAAAAAAGTAGAGAACTACAAGATAAGCTCTTACACACACACACATAAGACACAAGATATTCTTTTGGAAACCCTTTTGAGAGAAAACCAAACTAGAAGGTGAGGTTGCTTGGCTTTCTTTCTCTATCTGGAAATAAGGCTGCAAGTACAAAGAAGTAATGTTTGTGGCCCATGGGATACTATAGTGCATATATCCTCTCTGTTTTCTCTACCTCTTATCTCTCCTAGATATATTTTCTCATCTATGGAACAAAATTCTCTCAAAAGAATGGAATATCTCTTCTTCCTAGTGGCTCAGTTATAACATAGCCAAATAGAGTACTAGTGGTTAAGTTTGATTACATCAACTCTTAACTAGAGTTACAATATAGACTTTTCTAGAGTATTTTACATATAAAAATACATGTATATCCCCTTTTACATGAATAATGGGGGCTAACGTGGCATCCTCCCGAATTATAGATGTGAAAATAGGAAGGTCAACTTTAGAGTGGCATAACTTTTGCATTAAAAAACTCTGATTGGCACACTTGTTGCGTCATTGGAAAAATGTCTGTGTGTAGAATAGCATGAAAATGTGTGCTCTTATGAAACAAATTGTCCCCTAGAAAACATCGTTTGATGCCTCAAAATGCTCCCGGAAGGCTTCAGACCCCGTTTTGCCAAACTAGGTATCGCCGGTAAAAATGGTCCCATGAGTTGATTCCTCCAATTTTTCCACTCTGAATGGATAGATATGGATGATAAACAATATAAGGATCCAATCTGGATCAATATATTATGCAATGTTTGTTCCTACAACGTTGAAACACGAATACTTAAGCTTTGTCTTCCATTTCACTTATGGATTCTAAATGAAGATCCATATTTCATTGGCTTGTGTTCTCTCATTCATTTTGACCTAGACAATGTTTAGATGAGAGGAACCTATTACAATTTCTTCTTACTTTTTATTGTTTCTCTCAACACAATAGTAACACTAAAACAGATTTAGCCTATTTTTCGATGTCTTTGGTGTAAACAACGTGACAATGTGAGAACTCTATAGCATGAACAAAGAAATATGAGAACTCTATAGCATGAAGAAACAAAAGCCATTAGCAAAATTCAATAGACTTTAATTTTCTCAATCCCTAAATATATGATCATTTCACCATTACTCTAGTACAAATGCTTATGAGTTCAATAATACTTGTCATTAAGATCTGAAAAATGTTTGTTAATCATAGGGTTACACCTTAATTATTTTTTTAATACTGCTAATTTTCATTGCGGGAGGCAGATATGTGTGGAGGGGGAATGTGTGTGGATATGTGGAATAGATGGAACAAAGATGCTCACGCACTTATTCCTCTTATGGACATTGTTCCAATATACTATGACAGATATTGGTTGTGGAGCCATGTACACCTTCTTGATTTGTTTACAACTATTAAATGTTATTAAGCACTCGAACAATGTACTGATTATGCATTGATTCGCCACATAAATGATGAAAATACTATTTTATAATGTGGGTGGATATGACCTTCTTAATTTTTTTACAACCAATAATCATTACACAATGTGTTAGAGTAAATGATATTAAGCACTTGAACGATGCATTGATTATGCTTAGATTCACCTTACTGGGAGGTGAAATTTTGCTAACCATAGGATTAAAATTTAATTTATTTTTTAATATGTTATTAAGAACTTGAATGATGTCCTGATTACACATTGATTCACTAAATAAATGTCCAAAAGACTTTCATTTTCCGATAAGGAAGCTTTTTTTAATCATAGGATTAAGTCTTAATTAATTTTTCAATATTCACTAATCCACGTCGTCAGAGGTTTATTGAGTCCATGTAACATTTTCCCAAAATGTTTCCATGGAATGAGACAGTGTGCAGAGAAGGTTTGTACATCCTTTCAATCTTCTATAACATATACTAGCTACAGAGCCTTCTGCACCTTCTTGATTTGTTTACAATTTGTAAATGTTATTAAGCACTCGAACTATGTCATGGTTACGTGTCAATTCACTGAATAATACCAAAAATACTATTGTATAATATGGATGGATACAAAGTTCTTGATTTTCTTACAACTAGTAATCATTACACAATGTATCATAGTAAATGCTACTGAGCACTCAAATAATGTATTCATTGCACTTTGATTCTCCAAATAGATGTCAAAAAGTCTTACATTTACCAACAATGGAGCTTGTATTAATAATATGATTAAGCCTTAATTATTTTTTTAATACTAGGTGTGGAGTCCTCTCTGCCTTTTTTATTTATTTACAACTAGTAATCTTTACACAATGGATCAGAGCGAATAGTATTAAGCACTTGAACCATGTCTCGATTATGCTTTCGTTAAATACTACTTGCAGTGTCACATCTCTTGTACTAAACTTACATTTTCCTAAAGTGCATCTTTTGTGAAACTTAATTAATTTTTTAATAGGTGTTAATCCACATCTCCAAAGATTGATTAAGTTTATGTGACATTTTGTGTGTGTCAAAAACCGTAAAAATTGATTCTTTGTAGTTTTTAATTAACTTGAGTTTGCAATTGTAGTTCTACCATCCTTCTTGAATATATTTTTTCATGCATCATATTAAAGTAGTTTATGCATGTGAAAAATAATTGTTTTGCAGATGGAGGTGTGTGAAAGAATTATGCAGAAGGGGAATGTGTGTAGAGGTGTAGAAACTAAATCCTCTTCCTTTGCATGAAAAATCAGTTTTATTCCATAATCCAACCATGTTGATGCACTTTGTGTTTCTATAGTCTATGAACTAGACTCATCATTGAATAAATGTGGAGGTTAATTCCATCTAAATGTGGAATTACATCCAATTTACACCTTAACATAGTTCATTACCCTTAGATTCCCATACTAACATTTAACTTACATGGATTAATGGCTTAATTTGAAATATTAACACTAAATTTATGTTGCAGTGGAAAGTTGCTTTTGTTTTATAACAAAATACCTTTGATTTTTCCATTTGTTGCTGACCTCAATGCTTCATGATTATATTAGGAGGATATTGTTTGAATGCTTAATGACATTTACTCTAAGGCATTGTTTAATAATTACTAGCTGCAAACAATGAAGAAGGTGCAAAACGCTTCGCAGACAGTATCTATCACAGCATGTTGCAAAAATGGAAGCTTCCACCATGTACAAAAAAAATTGTTCTAAAAATAAAAAATCAGATTCCCACACCTCCACAAGAATTTCTATCTCTGCATGGTATTCCCATATATGGTCGCCCTACATAATTGTCCTTTCGTGCATGCTATCAACATTTTCTACGCCACCTATTGTTGTTACAAATATTTTTTTCTATAATATTTATTTGGTTACACTTAATTACCCATGTTAACACTTAAAGTACGTGGATTAATGCTCTGATTGCAAGGATTAACACTATTGTTCCACTACGATGGAAAATATCTCTCGTTAGAAAAAAGAAAAATGTTTACCTTTTCTCGTAATCTCTACTTTTAGTGTTATGTGGTAATTTTTTTTAGTTGTTGACATGCACAAACCATATGGATAACTTCTTGTGTGTAGCCATTTTAACAGTGACACATGTTAATTAGAAAAGGACCCACACTAATTCTACGATTAAAAGACATAAAGTTCCCCACTTTACGGATTATGTTAGGATGCCTTCTACACTAACTCTAAATGATGTACACTATGAATTCATGTTGAAAAATGAATCACTAAGTCTCATGTGGCTACTATTTTGTACTCCCATGTGTCACTTATTTTGGCCAGATAAGCATCTATAAATCACGTATTGCGACTACTATGTTTCCTTATTTTTGGTGATATGCCATCACTTTGCATATTGCAAGATGTCAATCTTCACATCATTTGACATACATCTATTAAGTCTTTTCATCATTTATTGAGCAAATCGAACCATAAGTAATTCATCATTCTAGTCCATATTAGCATTTACTTTGAAGCATTGTGTAATGATAAGGCTTTGTAGACATTTACTGAGTGAATTAACCCATAATCATGACACTGTTCTAGTGCTTAGTATTATTTATTTTTAAGCATTGTGTAATGGTTCCTAATGGTAAACAAATCAATAACATGCAAATGGCTTCACAATCAGTATTCATCATAGAATATTGCAATATCCATAATTGCCAACACTTACAAAAAGTTGTTTCAACTTACATTGAATGATAGGTTTTAGAATCATTTAAATGAGGCTTTCAGGCCACAAAATAATAATTTGCTATAGTTTAATTTCAGTTTTAAATAGATCATAATTTAATTTTATATTATTACACACTACACTAACAAATGGCACTTTACAAATAATGCCATAATTTTAGAATTGATCTTAAATTCACATTTAAAAAATTGTTTCATAACTTGAATCATGTGCGGAAGAGCGATATGTGTGGGAGAACCATTATATGTCGACTTCCGCACCTATGAACACATTCTCCCTCTCAGACACTTCTTCTACACATTTCTATCCAACAAAAACTGCAAAACGTTAACTTCCACTTCATTTCACATAGATATTTTCTACAGAAATTTGAATGGTTAGAGATTTGAATTATTAATCTCGCTAGTATTCATTGTCATAGATTGAGAGGATGTGAAAAAGAGGAATATGCATGGGAGAACCTCTATTTACGCACTTGTGTACTTCTGCGCACATTACCCCTCTACACACTTCTTCTACACAATACCTTGTTTCGCAAAAACATTTTGTTGAAATATCAAATAAACTCAATCAACCTCCCATTTTGACTAATCAACATGTAATCAGGACATCGTTCAAGTGTTTAATACCATTTACTTTGAAAGTGCAAAGGGATTAACAACTAGTATCCATTATAGTAGATTCTAGAAAGGGGAGGTATTTCCACATACAAAAGTTCATCTTCATAACAACAAAGCGTAAAACCCACACAAAACACTTTATAACTAATCTTAAATTGACATTTTAAAATTAGTTTCATAACTTGAATCATGTGTGGAAGAAAGATATGTGTGGGAGAACAATTATACATTGACTTTCGTACTTGTGCACACATTATCCCTACCAGAAACTTCTTTCGCACAATTCCACCTAGCACAAACTGCAAAACATTAATTTGCAATTTATTTGACAAACAAGTTTGAATGGTGAGAGATGTGAATTATTAATCTTTCTAGTATCTATCATAGCAAATCGAAAGGATGTGTAGAAGAGGAGTATGTGTGGAGAACCTTTATTCCCCCACATGCACACTTTTGAACACATTCTTCCTCCATACACTTCTTCTACACATTGCCCTGTTTTGCAACAATGTTTTGGGAAAATGTCACATAAACTAAATCAACCTCCTATTTTGGTGAATCAACAGAAAATCAACACATCATTCAAGTGCTTAATAGCATTTACTCTGAAAGCGCAAAGGGCTTTGCAGCCAATACCCATTGTAGTAATGGGAAGAGTTTCTATGTACAAAAATCCATTTTCATAATAACAAAGGACAGACCCCACACGGCCTTAACCATGCAAGCATACCAATAACTACCAAAAGCGGTAGGACTATGCTAATATGGAGCTATCACTCTTGTTTATTGAATATATTAAGTCAATAATCCTTTTGTTGATATTTTAGTCATCACATTTATGTATATGCTTTTAAGAACAATAAAATATTTAAGTAATTTTTATTAAGAAAAATATTAATAATTATTAATTGGTAATAAATAGAGAATTGAATGACATTTGAGAATTGAATATTTTTTTTCACATTATTATTTATTGAATATATTGGGTTAATAATTTTAAGTTGATATTTTACTTTCATATTTTTATATACGTTTTTTAAAATATTAAAATATTTAAGTGTACTATTTGTAATAATAATAATATATTTTCTACTTTAAATAGAATATTTAAGTATAGATTTTGCATGTGGTAATTAAAAGTAAATTATTTTGGGAGGAAAGGAGAAGGGACATGGAACGTGGAGCGTCGAATAAGGAAGGCAGGGCAAGGGTTTGACATCTTAGGGTTTACAAAAGCTGAAGAGAACGGGAGATAACGGCGAGGAAAAGCAGAAGGGTAATCCCTCTGCAAGCAAGTACGAGCTACGAATCTATAACACGAGGCAGGGGATAAACAATACCAGGAAAAGCTGAAGGGAACTATGGAAAGCAGGCAGGGGAGGGGAGAGATCCCCTCCTACAAAAATATAACGGCAGGTGAAGCAAGCGGGAGTGGAATGCAGAGAAACCCAAAGGAGATCAGCAAAGATGCGCCAGTACTAGGGAACCATTGGCAAACCAAGACAGGAGGTCGATGCCTACCGAGGGCACAGAAGAAACCAAGGTATGTAATACCCAATAACAAACTTGAAGATTATAGATGCTATATGAGAGATCATGCCTTGATATGCAAGTTTGTAGGGTTTTGGCCATCAGAAAAGGACCTAGTAAAATGGATACAGCAAATATGGAAGCCAAAAGGGCATATAGATCTAATACTAGGAGCGAAAGGATTTTTCACAGTGATATTTGCAAATCTGGAAGATAAGGAAAGAAAATTTGAAGAAGGACCATACTTTATGAATAATGCTGGCTTGTTCATGAGACATTGGGAAGAAAGATATAACTCGGACAATGAGAAAATGCTAGCAGCACCCATTTGGGTTAGATTATTTGGCCTACCAGTGGAGTTCTGGGACCCTGACATTCTGGAAGGGATTGGTAATACAATTGGGACCTTCGTCAAAGTAGCTGAGTCAACAAAAAGAGGGAAGTACACATCTTATGCAAGGATATGCGTCTATATGAATATAGCAGAGCCACTGCCTGAATATATGGAGCTAGAATACCATGATGAGATATGGCAGCAACCAATGGATTATGAACACATACCTTTCAGGTTCAGAAGGTGCCATGAATACGAGCATCTTTACAAGTAGTGCCCTTTAAACAAAGAAGAGGAAATATCAAGAAAACAAGAAGAAGAAAAAAGGAGGGCAGAGAGAGCAGATGCTGGGGAAATGGGCTTCCAGAAGGTCCATAGGAGGAAAAAATCAGGCAAGGAAGGAATAAGGATACAACAACAAGCGAAACCTGTAATAGCTGAAAGTCAAAATAAATTCCAGGCCCTACAGGAGGATGAAGAAGAGAACGCAAGAAAAATGACTGAAGAAGATGACAATGAGAATGAGCCAACGGAAATTATTAAAGAGACAAAGGATAATGACATAGTTCACATCAGGGAGGCCGAAGAAGGTGTAGGGGAAAGCCTGGAGATAACAATAGAGCAAGCCCAGATAGGGATAGAATCACAAAAGGACAATGGGAATGAGGAGGAAAGAATCATGAGGAAATTAATACAGGAATGGAAAAATCTTGATGAGAGATTTATCTCGGAAAATCATAAACAAGTATATAAAGAAACATTCCAAAAATACAAGGAGAAGAAAGGCAACACCTTGGAAAACCAAATAGACCAAACAGGGGCACAAGCAAGCCATAGCTTGGGAATGGACAGTACTGGCAAGGGGGGCAGAAATAGAGGCAAAAGAACATTAAATGAGACTATACAAGCAGTAGGATAAATCTTGGTCAACTCAGGTAGGGTTATACCCCTATCAGAGGTATTCCAACAACCACCAAAGAAGTTTTAAATGATAGTCACAAGTTGGAATATTAGGGGCCTCAACAGTAAAGGAAAGTAGAGGTATTTAAAAGGGAGGTTGAAGAAAGACAAACCCGGTATCATGATAATACAAGAGACGAAAATTAGCTCGCAACAATTGGAAGGAATAATTAAAAAACTAAGAATGCAATATGAGGTAATGGGCCAAGATGCGAGTGGTACAGCAGGGGGCCTAGCAATCATATGGAACCCTGAGGAGATAATATTTGAAAACTGGATAAGCCTCCCCAGAATCCTCACTGGTTTGTTCAGAATAGTAAGATCAGCGGAGAGGATCCTCATTTCAGGAGTCTATGGACCACACGTACCAAGAGAACGAGAAAATTTTCTTAAGGACGTGCAAGCTGCTAGAAGGATTTCCCCTAGAACACCCTGGATAGTAGGACGAGATTTTAATATGATTAGAACTGCAGATGAAAAGAAAGGTGGTATAAGAAGACCAGATCAGAATATGGAGGAATTTAATGAGATGATTACAGAACAGAGGTTGGTGGATATACCAAAAATTAATGGTATTTATACATGGAACAATCGAAGAGGGGGAAGAAATCAAATAGCTTCTACATTAGACATATTTCTTTTATCAGAACAAATTATGAACCGGGATGTTTTTGTGGAAGCAAAAATAATGTCTGCAATAGGCTCAGATCATTGGCCGATCAGGCTGGAAATAGATATCAAGAAAAATTTAGGTAAAAAACCATTCATGTTTGAGGCCTTTTGGCTCAGGAACCCTCAATTCTTACTAAAAACAGAGGAATGGTGGACTCAAAGTACACTAAAAGGAAAAGGGAAGATGCATACCTTCCAGCTAAAACTCAAATAATTGAAAGGGAAAATAAAGAAATGGAATAAAAAAGAGTTTGGGAATATACTGGAGGAGAAACATAAACTAGAAAAAGAAATGGAAGAAATACAACAAAGAATAATTACAGAAGGATGAACGGAGGAAAGATGTAAAGAAGAAGGAGTAATAATAAGTCAACTAGAAGAGTGGAGGAAATAGGAGGAGATCTTGTGGAAACAAAAATCCAGGGTCAACTGGTTACGGGAAGGAGAAAGAAACACCAAATTCTTTCACCAAGCTATGATACAGCACAGACAAAGGAATAGGATTTTCTCCATTAAAAATGAATAAGGGGAAAGGATAATAGAACAAGAAGGAATTGAGAAAGTATTGGTTGAACATCACAAATAAATTCTGACAGAACCACAAAATTATCGTACAACAGCTATAGAGCGCATATGTAATGAAATCCCTAAAATAGTAACAGAAGAGCAGAACAAGGCCCTGATGAGAGCAGCTACTCTTGAGGAAGTGGAAGAAATTGTGAAGAGTATGAATAAAGGAAAAGCACTAGGACCTAATGGATACACGGTGGAGTTTTACCAAGCAGGATGGCATTTTTTGGGTAAGGAGATCCTGGAGGTAGTAGAAGAATCCCGCATGAAACAAAAGGTATGGCCAGCTATAAACTCGACTTTTTTTACTCTGATCCCTAAAAATGCTAACTCTGAAAATGCCCAGGGTTTTCGCCCAATTGCCTTGTGTAATGTAATATACAAAATAATAGTCACTCTGATAGCAAAAAGATTAAAACCCCTTCTCTCTAGCTTAATTTCTCCAGAACAAATAGGATTTGTAGAGGGAAGACAAATTCTTGATGGTTTAGTAGTAACACAAGAAGTGATACACTCTCTAAAAAATAAGAAGCAGAAAGGAATGATGATAAAGCTTGATTTGTCAAAAGCCTATGATCGCTTGAGTTGGAAATATCTCAAGAAAGTCCTGGAGACCTTCGATTTCAGTAACAGATGGATAGAATGGGTGTACATCATGATATCAACTCCTAATTTCTCAATTCTAATAAATGGGGTACCTACGACAACTTTCAATGCTACTAGAGGAATAAGGCAAGGGGACCCTTTATCTCCTTTCGTATTCATAATGGAAGCAGAAGGTCTAGGAAGATACTTCAAAAAGGAGCTGAGGGAAAGGAGAATTAATGGCTTAAAGTTATGGGGAAACAATATGCCCATAACCCATCAACAGTTTGTAGATGACATTATGCTATTCTGTGAGGTATCAATAAAAGAAGTAAGGAATATTAAAAGAATCCTAGACTTGTTTATGGAGGCATCGGGTATGGAAGTTAATAAGGAGAAATCATGTACTTTCATATTTAACACTATGGATTCAATCAAGACTCATCTAACCAGAACGCTAGGGTTCAGGCAGGGAGAACTTCCAACAAAATACTTGGGGATTCAGTTAGATACAAATCCCACAAGAATGGTAAACTGGCAGAAGACTATAGAAAAACTCAAGAACAAATTGGCAAGTTGGTCTTTTAGATCTCTGAATATAGCAGGCAGAATACTTCTCCTGAAGTCAGTCCTCCAAGCAATACCTATTTACCCCTTATCTATCATGGCTGCTCCCAAAGGGGCATGCACAAAAATAAAAGAAATTTTTGGAAAATTCATTTGGGGCAGACCAAATCAACAAAGGAAATGGGCTTTGGTCTCATGGAAAAGTTTAATGAAAAGAAAAGAGGAAGGGGGCCTTGGATTGAGAGACCCGGAGGTGCTAAACAAGGTGCTAGGAGCAAAACTGTGGTGGCAGTGGATGAGGGGAGGAAATGACCTATGGAAGAAAATATGGACCCAGAAGTATAATATGCCTGCAACAACGGATGAAATCCTCAGAATGGAAGAGACCCCGAAAGGTTCTACAATTTGGGAACTTGCAAGCCAGAACAGGAATATTATAAACAACCATGCCTTCTGGGAAATAAGAGGAGGAAGGAATGCCAGATTTTTGGAAGAGGGGTGGCAACAAAGAAACAAATTGATCAATATTCAAGCTCTGCAAATTATACAACAAAAAGCGCTCAGGGAGGAGAGAAAATATGTAAGGGACTATTGGATAGAAGGAGAGACAGATGGAATATGGAGAATATGGAGAAAACCAGAAGAATGGGATGAAAACATTAGTCAAGAACAGCAAGAAATATATTTAAAAGAATCAGAATCAAGAAAAATAAAATCCAGAACAGGGGAAGATATTCTCAGATGGGGAAAATCAACGAAAGGAACCTTTACAGTTAAGGAGGCCTGCTATTTGACAAGGCATCAAGAGAGGGTGGAGGAAATAACAGAATGGAAAGCTATTTGGGACAGCAAATGGTGGCCGAAGATAGCCATATTTTCATGGCTAGTTGGAAGACAAAGAAACTTAACATGGGATAAAATCCAAAAGAGAGGCTTCCTTGGGCCATCGAGGTGTAGTCTCTACAATATAGAAACTGAAACCCAGGAACACATTTTGAACAACTACTCGTTTTGTCTACATATATGGGAAGAGGTCAGGAATCTTTTTGGTAAATTAAATAGAGACCCTAGTGACATAAAAAAGACCATTTTTCAATGGAGTAAAGAACAATTCCTCTATAAAGTCGTCAAGAGAGCTTGGAACCTGACAGTGGGTTTTGTGATATGGATCCTATGGAAGGAACGAAATCGAAGGATTTTCTTAGACAAAAATAATAAACCTAAAGGAATATGGAAAAGGATTCTAAACTCTATTAGAGAAACGGTTCTGGCCAAAGACTGGGATGAGGAAGATTGGAAAGCAAACCAGGAAGAAGGACAAATCCTAACAAAATTAAATCTGAAATTTGATATGATATACCCCAAGAAAGAAATACGACAAAGTACTCAGGCTCACAGCCCAGAGTAGTTCAGATACCCTAGAGAAAAATTCATCAAGTTGAATTTTGACGGGGCCTCCAAAGGGAACCCAGGGAATGCAGGCTTTGGGGGCATCTTTAGAGACAGTGAGAAACACACCAGATGGGTGTACGCGGAATGGGGAGGTGAAATGACTAACAATGAAGCAGAATTGTGGGCGGTGCATCAAGGGTTAAGGATAGCTGTAAGGAATAGCTACATGAACCTGGAGATAGAGGGGGATTCACAGGTGGTAGTAGAGATGCTCCGGAAACTCAATAATGGGAGAAACTAGGAGCAGATAGCTGGAAGCTGGAGGACAGTCGGGATTATTCAAGATTTGGCAGAATTATTAAAGAGAATAGACTATAAAATTATCAATCATGTCAGAAGGAAGGGCAATAAGGCTGCAAACTTCCTTGTCAACTAGGGGAGTAACTAACAGGAAAGGAAAATTGATAATAGATGGCCTACAATACTGAATAACCCGAGATGGGAGGAACTTGCAACCATAATCAATAAAGACCATGATGAATCCACAAACCAATAAAAATGATTGCAAGAGATCCCCGATCAGGGTGATTTCAACGGTGTACAGAACAATTAATTCAAATCAGGTGAGAAGGAAGGACAGGACAGAGGAGGGTCAAGTAATTATGAATAGGGATAGAGGTATCATCAAAAGAGAGCACATCTCAAGGAGGAACACTGATGGAGTGGTGACGGCGGGAGGTGGGAATGACAGAATGTTAGAAATCAAACATGAGTATGACAGTATGAAGGAAGAATGAAAGGACGCAGGCGGTGAAGGAGGTAACAAGTGGCAAGTAGAACGGGCAAAGGAAGCAACGAGAAATCGGAAGAGACGAAGACATAAAAAAGGAAAGCGGAATTGGCGAAGAGGTAGGGTGGTGAGGGCTCGGACCAAGATAACAGGAGGACAGAGGAGCTGGAAAATTCAAACAGACAGTGCAGAAGGTAAGGGTCGAATGGCGACAAGAAGGAGGTCGAGAAATGATGGGAGTGAAGCCAATAGAGAACGAAGCAGGCAGGAAAAGAAAGGAAAAGGAATAGTGGAAGAAGAAATGGCTGAGGAAATCTTAATTGTCCAGGAAGATTCATAGGATGACATAGAGATGTTTGATTTGGACCAGGACAGAGGGGAGCAGGCACGAGAGAAGGTTAGGAGGGTAGCAAAGCCTGGGACGAATGACAAGCAAGAGATCAGGGAAGATGACGAATGGAGAGGTCAAGGGCGAGAAGGAGATCGTGACTTCAACAGTGCCTCGGGCACGAAGAGTCGGGGAGGCAAACGAAATTACAGGAATAGAGGAGGCACAGGAGGGAGACGGGGACAACGCAGAAGGGGAAGGGGAAGAGCAGGAGGCTACCGGGAAGAACATGCAACTATGTCTGCTAGAAAATCCAGAAGATCTATAGGAAAAAAGATTCAGTTCACTGAGAGAGCCTAACGTGAGAACACCAACAAGGACATTAGAAGGATAATACAGCAACTGGAAGAGGAAGCAACTCAGGGACAATCAGTCTCTGAAATGGAAGACTGGGAATATCTCCTCCCAGATCCAGGAAACACGAGAGGCTGTATGACTCTGTATAAGCAAGCTCTACACATATACTGGGTAATGAAAAGACTGCTAGCTAAGGCAATGGAGCAAGTAGCTATGGAAATGGCAAAGCTTTCTCAAGGAATTCCAAATCTAAGGAAAGAACTGAAGAACATCCAGATCACTCTGTTAATGCAGGACAAAAAAATGGATGAAATACAGCAGCAGATAAAGGACTGCTATCCAGACATCAAGAAAGAAGTGGAGCAGCAAATAGGCATGGCGGTGCAATAATGGAAGATAGTATATATGTTGGTTTCAAGAAGTTGTTAGATAGTAGAGTGGCATCTTTAGTTCCTTTTTGAAGTTTAGAATGTAGACACGAAACAAATAGAAGTCTTTATGATTGTTTAGTATATTTAGCTTGGACAAGAAGAATTAGGACTTTCTATTTTTGGATGGCTGTTAAGAATTTAAGGTGTCCAATAAACCCGGTTTCCCCTTGGGGTGGGTTGAGGCCACCATGAACATGTAATGGCTTTGATTGGCAGTAATAGAAAAAGAAAGGTCCCTCCGTAGTTTACAACAAAAAAAAAGTAAATTATTTTAATCAAATTAAAAGTTTTTGGACAACTAATGTAAAGGAGATGTGAAATATGTAATACTTTATATGTGATAATAGCATAAAGTGTTTTAATTTTAACTATAATTCTGTGGGAAAATGTTATGAAACCAGCTCACAAAAAGATAGAAAAGAGAGATCCACGCCTTCGAATTCAGCCTCTTCGAGGGGGAAACCTCCTTTACATTACATAAATGAACAATTCTTGGATGATACAAATGAAAATACCTCCTTTCTATATATAGGAGTCTAAGTGGTCCCAATACAATCAAAGCCTACATAACAATAATATTGTAGGGCACAACAATAACAATAGTGGGCTTCTATGTGGCACAATAGTAACAATATGGGCACTACATGGGTACATCAATATAATAAGTGGGTTATACTAACAACAATAGGGGGTAATAGGGCACAACAATATAAATAAGGGGTATAACTACAATAGTAATGGGGTAATCACTAGTATTATAGGGACCCAACATGCCCCTCTCCTTCAAAAAAGTGTTGTCCTCAACGCTTGAGTAGTTCTGGATACTTCTGCATAAAATTCTCATCCTCCCATGTGGAATCTTCAGCGGATAAGTTCTTCCACTTGATAAGATACTCTGAAATTGATCGATTTCGTAGCTGTCGAGTTCTTGTTTCTGTGACTGCTTCCGGTTCCAATATAATTTTTCCTTCCTCATCAAGTTCTGGCAATATTGTTTGAATTGGGAGCTTGTCACCTATAACCTTCTTTAAACATGAAACATGGAAAACTGGGTGCAATCGAGAAGCTGCAGGAAGCTCCAATTTGTATGCCATAGTACCAATCTTTTGCAACACCTTGTACGGACCATAATACTTTGGTGATAATTTATTATCCTTCTTAGCTTGCTTTAGGGACATTTGCTTATATGGTTGTAGCCGTAGGAATACCCAATCACCTACATCAAAACTTCTTTCACTGCGATGTTGATCTGCCTGTTGTTTCATTCTATTTTGTGCCAACACGAGGTTATCCTTTAAGAGTTGGAGGACTTGTTGTTGATGTTCGATGTGATGTTCCACTGCCTGAACCTTAGAATTTTCTCTTAAATATGATGTGATGGATGGTGGTTGATACCCATAAAGTGCCATAAATGGGGTCATTTTTGTTGCTGTATGGAAGGAAGTGTTATACCACCATTCAGCCAGAGGCAACCATTTGACCCATTGTGTCTGTTTATCAGATACAAAGCAACGAAGATATCCTTCCAAACATTTGTTTACTATCTCAGTTTGCCCATCAGATTGAGGATGATAAGATGAGCTATGAGCTAACTGAGTACCAAGACAAGAAAATAATTCTGTCCAAAAATTTCCAGTGAAAATGGGATCTCTGTCACTTACAATAATCTTTGGGTTTCCATGTAGCTTTTGAAATGTTTCCATAAATGCAGTAGAAACTGTACTGGCTTTAAATGGATGTGATAATGCACAAAAGTGTGCATACTTGGTAAGTCTGTCAACTACCACCATGATGACACTCTTTCCCTCAGACTTGGGTAAACCTGTGATAAAATCCATTGAAACCTCCTCCCAACGTTGGCTTGGAATGGATAAAGGTTGTAATAGACCCGGTGTCTTAATTGTTTCAACTTTATTTTGCTGGCAAACCAAACATTCCGCCACAAACTTTTGAATATCTGATTTAAGGCCATCCCAAAAAAATTCCTTCTTAACCCTGTGGTAAGTTTTTAAAAATCCTGAGTGCCCTCCTAAGGGAGAAGTGTGCAATTCCATAAGAATCTTTTGTTTTAGCTGGGAATTCTTACAGAGGTATAAGCGATCTTTGTACCATAACGAATCATTTTTCCAGCTAAATGTATCAGAAGTACTGGAATCTTGTTGTAGCTTTCGAATAAGTGCCCACACTTCTTCGTCATTCTTCCATTCCTCCCTTGCTTCGTTTATCCAATCTGGTTGGATAATAGAAATGGCACACAACAATGCTTCCACATCCTCATCCTTTCTTGAGAGTGCATCTGCCACCACATTTTGCTTCCCTTTTTTGTAGATGATTTCAAAGTCATAACCCAACATCTTTGTGACCCACTTTTGTTGCTCTTCAGAGGATAATCTTTGTTCTAAAAAGTATTTAAGGCTATCATGATCCGTTTTTACCTTGAAGTGTCTTCCCATTAGGTAGGGTCGCCATTTCTTAAGTGCATGGAGTATTGCCAACATTTCCTTCTCATAAATAGCTTTGCTTAAAAACTTTCCCTTGATTGGACGACTTTCAAAAGCAATGGGTCTTTCATCTTGCATTAGAACAGCACCAATTCCATTTCCTGAAGCATCACATTCCACAATAAAGGTTTTTGTGAAGTCCGGTGTAGCTAAGACCGGTGCTTGGCACATTGCCTCTTTAAGATGTTCAAAGGCCTTTGTTGCTTCCGGAGTCCATGAAAATGAATCTTTCTTCAATAATGTTGTTAGAGGTGCTGCTATTCTCCCATAATTCTTAACAAACTTGCGATAATACCCTGTCAACCCAAGAAATCCTCGCAGATGCTTTATGGATGTGGGGATTTTCCATTCCTTAATGGCTTTAATTTTGCTAGGGTCTACCTTAACTCCTTCATGAGATACAATATGACCCAAATATTCCACCTCCTGGACTCCAAAGAAACATTTGGATCTTTTTGCATATAATTGTTTCTCCTCCAATAGTTGTAGCACCCTGTCAACATGTTCAACATGATCCTTCCAAGACTTGCTGTAGATTAGTATATCATCAAAAAATACTAACACAAATTTTCTAAGGAATGGTTTGAAAATTGAATTCATCAAACCTTGAAATGTTGAAGGTGCATTGGTAAGGCCAAAAGGCATGACCAAAAATTCATAATGACCCTCATGAGTTCTAAATGCCGTTTTTGGAATGTCTTCAATCTTCATTCTGATTTGATGATATCCCGAACGAAGATCCAACTTGGTGAAGTAAATTGATCCATGCAATTCATCCAGTAATTCATCAATAACAGGAATGGGGAACTTATCTTTAATAGTGAGCTTGTTGAGCTCCCTATAATCTGGACACATGCGCCATGATCCATCCTTCTTGTGCACCAATACTACTGGAGCTGAGAAAGAACTTTGACTCGGTTGAATTATACCAGCCTCTAGCATTTCTGCAACCATACGTTCAATTTCACTTTTTTGGACATAGGGATATCTGTACGGCCTGATGTTTGGAGGAACACTTCCTGGAATCAGATGAATAGCATGATCATGATCACGCATAGGTGGGAGACCTTTGGGAGTCTCAAATACCTTGGAATGATTGTCCAAGACTTTTTGGAGATCTGGAGAAATAGATGATTCCAATGTGGAAACATCTAGCGAACATAATTGTGCAATTACACCTCTTTGCTCCTTTTTTAGAAGCTTTGTCATACCATTAGAGCTGATTATCTTTCCTGGTTTCCCTGCAATACCCCTTAATTCAACTTCCTTTCCTTCCAAGAAAATTTGATGAAAAGTTCTTGAAAATTAAAAGCTATTGTACCCAAGGATTGTAGCCATTGGACTCCTAGTACAACATCAGCACCTCCCATTGGAATGGAAAGCATTGGGCTAGTCAATACATATTCTCCCATGGATAGCTTGATATTATGGCACTTTCCAGAGCAATTTATTGTTCCTCCATTTGCAATCATCACTTGACACTCTGGTGCTGGATATAGGAAGCAATTCAATTCTTTTGCTACCCTACAATGAATAAAATTGTGGGTGCTTCCTGAATCAATCAACACTATTACCTTTTTCTTCTTGATTTGTCCTTCTATCTTGATGGTTTGAGGAGTGGTAATTCCCGCCAATGCATTACAAGATATGGTCGGATTTATTTGTTCTTCATCTAGGCTTTGTTCCTGGAATATATCCTCTTCTTTTGACCTTTCTTGCTCCTTTTCTTCTTCCTCTTCACAATCTATGTAGAATAATTTCTTCTCAGCACACTTATGACCTTTTGTGTATTTGCTATCACAATTGTAACAAAGCCCTTTTGCTCTTTTTTCTTCCAATTGTTGTGGTGTCAACCTTGTAGGTTGTGGAAGACTATGGGCAACAACACTTCCGTCTTTATAGTTGTGAATGGTATGCTTCCTAGTTGCCATAATTTTGCTTTCCATTTTTCTTGCTAACCTGAATGCCTTCTCTAATGAATCAGGTTCCCAAAGGCGCACATCATGTTGGATATTATCCTTTAAAGACCCTATGAACACATCAATCCTATGCTCCTCTGGAATATCTTTTACCCTTATGTTCAATTTTTGGAACTCCTCAATGTGCTCCATTATTGAACCCTTTTGTTTGAGACTTATCAATTGGCTAAAAAAAGTGTTGCTTTTTGTATCCTCATAATGTGCTATCAATTCTTCCGTAAAAATTGCCCAAGTGATAAATTGTTTACGAGAACAAAGCCATTGATACCATACAAACTGATTTGGTTCCAAATATAAAGTTGCCATACGTACCTTTTGTGTGTTTTGCACATTATTGAGATCGAAGAATTGCTCCATCTGTAATATCCATGTGGCGGGATCCTTGCCATCAAACTTCCTCATATCGATTTTTGGAACATGGTGAGTCTTCGATCCAACATTAGAGTCTATGGAATCATGATTAACATTTCTTTTGTTCTCATCATGAGTTTCCTTTACTACCTTTTCACCATTAGTGACCCTTTCTTGTAGCAACTTCTTCAATTCATCCATCTTATCATCCATGCCATCAATTTTAGCGTCCATGCCATCCATCTTAGCTTCCATGCCATCCATCTTAGCTTCCATGCCCTTTATCTTAGATTCCACGCCATTTACCTTAGATTCCACGCCATTTATCTTAGATTCCACGCCATTTATCTTATATTCCACACCACTTATCTTAGCTTCTGTTAGCTTTTGTGAGCGTGACATTTGTTGCACTTGTTCTTGTAATTTTGATATATCATGTAGCATTTCTTCCTCTTCTTCATGAGTCATGCTAGAGCTTTCAGGTTCCTTACTAGGTGTTTGCATTTTCTTTCCTCGGGGCATCAGTTACCGATAATAATGCTTTACTATGCCCTTTGAATTCCGTTAAACCAAGCTTACACAAAAATTAAAAAAAAACTACACACCTTTTTTCACTTTATAGAAGCCTGATATTGAATCTGATGTATCTCTGTAATTTCGGATCATCCAGTTCTGAAATTGGTATCTGTAGTAGCCTTCTGTGTCCTCTTTCCAATGCCACAAGTCTGAGCCCAATTGGATTCTCCAAGGAAGAGTTATGTGAAATCTCCCACAGTGACTTGCTTTTAGACTGGTTCAGTAGAGCGAACTTGTACGACGTGCCACGAGTCACTGTTTCAACCTTTGAATCTGAAAATCACCCAAAAGAAACTACAGTCCGTCCTCTTTCTGTACCTTTTTACGAAATTTCAATCCGATCCTCAGAGAGAGAGTTATGACGATTTTCCCCAGGTCACCTGTTTTGAATGTAATTCAGGAGTCTGCAAAAAAGCCAACTTCCTCAGATCATATCTCCGAAAATATCGCGCGAAAAGCTCTGAAATTCGGACCCAAGGTTCACGCAATTCTTCTCAAATGGGTTTTTTTTGCGACTTCTGAAACGTCACAGAAAAAAAGTTATAGCGAAAATGCCACGATGACCTGTTTGGAGCAGCGAAACCCTAGAATCCAAAGCTCTGATACCAAATGTTATGAAACCAGCTCACAAAAAGATAGAAAAGAGAGATCCACGCCTTAGAATTCAGCCTCTTCGAGGGGGCAACCTCCTTTACATTACATAAATGAACAATTCTTGGATGATACAAATGAAAAACCTCCTTTCTATATATAGGAGTCTAAGGGTCCCAATATAATCAAGCCGACATAACAATAATATTGTAGGGCACAAAAATAACAATAGTGGGATTCTATGTGGCACAATAGTAACAATATGGGCACTACATGGGTACATCAATATAATAAGGGGTTATACTAACAACAATAGGGGGGTAATAGGGCACAACAATATAAATAAGGGGTATAACTACAATAGTAATGGGGTAATCACTAGTATTATAGGGACCCAACAGAAAACATCTAACTATGTTAAGGGTTGTGTGGTCCAAGTTTTGTTTTTTAAATAGAGAGAAAATACTTAATATAAAGTTGGAAATATTAAAAGATTTCAGTGTTTTCTTTACTTACATATGTACAAATATTTCAATATCAACATTTTATGGATAGAAAGAAAAAAATTTCTCATGGTTAAAACTTATTAATAATATAATGATAAATTTAAAAGAAAAATAGAATTATTTTTATATGCATCTTTTCAATATATAGTGGGAAAATTTATCATAATTAAGTTGTTAAACCAGTAGTGATTGCTATTCACAAGTGCAGGTTGACTCATCCCTATAATAATCGGTTGGGTTGTCCCTTATATTAGAGGAAGCCCAGCTCTTCGCCAAACAAAAACAATTTTAAGACATATTCCAAACTCATATTATTTTTATACTCATCATATAGAACTACATTATTTTTTATACATCATTTTAAAATCATTTTCTTATTAAAATTAAAATAAATTTACATTAATTAATATATAAATAGTAAATCATTTTATTATTATATATGAAAAAGTTAACATATAATAACAAAAGATATATTGTAAATATGAGGATTTTCTTTGATAACAATAAAAAATATAATGCAGCTTTTCTTTAGCATTCAATTAGTGATATTGTTGCCTTGGATGGTCCCCATCCGTAGTTTCATTTACTTCTAAATCATCGACATCACAACTAGCTAAAACTTACTTTAATGGCTACAAGAAGCAATTTTATTATTCCTCTCTCGCCAAGGACTACAACAATAGCTTCACGTTGATGCATTGACTCTTAACATTTTTCCCCAGTTTATTACAATTTTAACCAAAGTTTGGAGAAAATGTTTAATATTCCTATTTTCTGTAAATTCAAAAATAATTTTCTAATTTTTTTGTAACCTTATTTCTAATTTTTGATTGGCTCAACGAGCTCTGATGGGACATAATTCCTGGGTGGAGGGCGTTTTATTTTCGGTATTTGTCAGTCCATAACAGTTCATTTAAAATTAAATAAAAAAACTAACTTTGTAAGTGGTCATTTTGTTGGTGGGTGCTCTAATCATTGTTATTCTAATTCTCTTCCCAATGATGTTAGAACTAACATAGTTGTAGGTCCTTTACATTAGGTGAAAGGGAGGGCTAAAAAAATATGCTATTATTATTAATATTATTATGTTTCAAGGTTGTAGGTCTTTTATGCAGGCGAGAAGCAAACAAAAATACAATTAACATGCTTTCATTACTGCTACGTATATTTAGTTGTTGTACACGATGATTCATTGTGATACCTCTTGTGTATATCTTTAGTTGTTGTACACAATGATTCATTGTGATACCTCTTGTGTGGACCACTGTATGGAAAGCTCCGCACAAGAAAAATTGCACACATTGCTTATCCACACAAGGAGGAAGCTTCCACACCATTCTTTATATGTTTTTGGGTCTAATTGGAAATAAATATGTCTTTAATTACTAATTGCAGAAAATTACTACCTTCATTCAGTCGTTGCCTGTGTCGAGGCATGAATAAAACAATCGGTGAAAACATTCCATTCGTTATTTAAATTCCCTATCATTCTCCTTCATCGCTATCATCACTAAAATTTGAGGAATTATTGGCATAGTAAATTTGAGGGGTTATATTCTCTCCCTCAGACAATTCCCTCTGGTCTAAAAATCCATGCACCTTTTCACATATCACCATTGTGAGGAGGTGGCGGTTATCTGCATTGGAGTGGCACGATAACGTTGCTAGGTCCAATCAAAAATAAAGACGCCTTCATTACCACTTGAAGAAATTTTTTTCCTTCATTCAATCATTTTCTTTATCGATGCATGAACTAAATGATTGATGAAAACATTTGGTTGGTTATATAAATTGCTTTCCATTCTCCTTCATTATTGTCATCATTATGCTAGCTAAGATATGAGGAATTATTGACATTGTCAATTTGATGGGATATATTCTCTCCTCCGCACACTTCTCGTCAATGTAAAAATACCCACACCTTTGTACATATAACCATTATGTAGACGTGGTTGTTATCTCTGTTGGAGTGGCACAATTATGTTAATTGACTTTTCATTATCCGTGGACAAACCTAACAGTGGTAATTTTAAGAGAATTTGATAATTTGATGTCCAATAAATGATACAGTGGTCCTCCGAAATCCTTATGCTTAACTAATCAAATTGGAAATATGTAGAGAGATTCATTAAAATGAATAGGAGGTGTTATCTTATGCATATTTCATTTTACATTAAGTTACAATTTCCTCCAATCCTATCCATGGAAGGTGTCCCACAATCAATGCTCACTTGACATGTTCATATCAATTCAATTACATTTACATCATTAATTTACACTGCACATTAAAATTAAAATGCAACAATTCCTCTCCATGCTTGTGCATTCTCATACTTTCTCTTGGTGGTCTTTGAAGAACGAAATTGAATGAATGGACTGTACACTTTATTTCCTCTGTGTACCACCTTATTATATACATGTCTGTGGACAAAACAATGGGAATAAAGCGTACTTGAAACGTGGTAGCTTATTTACTTTTGGAATTCAACAAGAACATAGAGGAGCGCAAAGGCTTGTGCGTCAAATCCATGCTAAGAGAAAATTATGCACAATTTGGGAATATATTAAATGACATATATGCGAAGGAAGTCCATTATGCGAGAGTGAAAAATTTAGCACCTCATTACTTCGCACATGGGTTCTTCCTCTTTATACCACATGACATGTCTATGAGAACCTGTGCTTGACATGTGCAGTGCTAAAAACTTAAACTCGGTTTTGTTGGAAAGGGAGAGGAGCTTAAACACAAAATTCCACACACAAAATACATGAGTTATGTTTCTTCTATTGATCACACAAAACTTTATTCTTATAATGAACCCGATGAAGGGTATTTAACCTTTTCCAACTAGAGACTCGCTTAAAATAACTTGACATGCAACCACACACTAACTTCATCTATCATTTAAATTGACTTGACTCAACACTCAGTTAATTAGCTCGCTAATTTTAGCCAATTCCTCATGTGGAAGTAATTAGCTTGTTTTAACACCCCCCTTAATTATGACCGCTAAACTAAAACATGACTCATGACAACTCGAACATGTCTGCTGGTCTATGTCTCAACTAGGCTTACAACCCCAAGTTTCTTCTATGAAACTCAAATGCATATTTTTCTAATGACTTAGTAAATGTATCAGCTAGTTGATCACTAGATTTACAAGGTTTCAATTGAACTTCTCCATTGCTCACAAGTTCTCTAATAAAGTGATATTTAGTATCAATACGATTTCTCTTCTGATGAAACACATTATTCTTGGATAGTGCAATTGTTGAGGTGTTGTCACAAGATATTCTTGTTGATCCTTGTTGTTTCTTCTTGATTCCATCAAATGCTCTTCTTAACCATAATGCTTAACATGCTACTGATGTTGCTGCTACATATTTTGCTTCTGATGATGACAGTGTTACAATAGGATGCTTCTTAGATGCCCATACTATCACACCTGAACCAAGATGGAACACATAACTGGAAGTTCTCTTCCTATCATCCAAATTTCCTGCAAAATCATTGTCTGTGTACCCAATCAAATCCTTCTTCTTTGTTCTTGCATACATTATGCCACAATCTCTAGTTCTTTCTATGTATCTCAGAATTTGTTTTCCTGCACTCAAATGTGTGTCTTTTAGAGTCTCCATAAATTTGGAAATCAGAGTTACTCCTTGCATAATATTTGGTCTTGTAGTTGTGAGATACATGTGGCTACCAACTAATCTTTTGAATAGAGTTGGATTGACATCTGATCCTTCATCATCCTTGCTTAACTGTGTACCAGTTGTAACTGGTGTAGGGACAGGTTTGCAATTCTCCATCCTGAATATTTTAGAAAATCTCTAACATACTTATTTTGGAAAATAAAAATTCCTTTTTTCAGATTGCTCAACTTTTATGCCAAGAAAATATTTCATGAGAACAAGATCTTTCATCTCAAATTCTTTCATCATTGCTACCTTAAATTCATCTAACTCAAAATCACCTGTAAAAATCATGTCATCAACATAGAATCAAATAATCAAAATTTGTCCATGCTCATTTACCTTTGCGTACAAGGTAGGCTCAATGTTGCTTCTACAAAATCCATTCTTGATCATGTAGTTATCGATTATGCTATACCAAGCTCTAGGCGCTTGCTTCAGTTCATAGAGCACTTTCTTCAACCTGTAAACTTTATCGTCTTTACCTTCAACTTCATATTTTATAGGTTATTACACATAAAAATTTTCTTCTAGAATTCCATTCAAGAAGGTTGATTTCACATCCATTCGATATACTTTCCACTTGTTATGAGTTGGTACAATTAGAACTGCTCTTACTATATCCAATCTGGCTACCGGAGCAAATGTTTCTCCAAAATCTATTCTTGGTTGTTGCGAGAATCATTTTTCTACAAGTATTCCTTTAAATTTGTTAATTTCACCTTTCTCATTCAACTTTTTCTTGTACACCCACTTCACACCAATGAGATTTTTTTCCTTTGGAAAATCAACCAAATCCCAAGTATCATTCTTTTCAATAGCTTCAATTTTTTCATCCATGGCTTGCACCCAATTTTCATCTATGAATGCTTCTTCAAACAAAGAAGTTTGAAATGACAAAAGTGAAAAATTTGAACTAACATCCAAATCATCATAAATATATTTCAAACTTCTCATCCTTCTCTTACCATTGTTTGATTCATCACATGATTTATTGCTAGTAGAATCTTGATTTGTAGATCTGCTTGAAGATCCATGTTGCTCAGAAAATCTTGGAGTCCTTATTGGTGTGTCTCTGTTTGGTCTATTCACCTGTGATTCTTGTTGCTCCTTTTCTGCTATATCGTCTTATTCCATCAGTGGCACTTGTGCATCAACTGATTTGTCTATACTACCATTCCACGACTCTTGTTCTTTGAACACAAGATATATGCTAATTATGGTCTTCTTGGTGACAAGGTTATAAAATTTGTAAGCTTTTTATTGCTCACTATAACCAGTAAATATGCATTTTTCACTCTTATCATCTAATTTTAATCCTTGTTCCTTAAGCACATGTGCATAAGCTACACATCCAAACACTGAGATGAGATACGTTTCAAGATATACCTAAACATGCTTGTTTTGGTACTCTGTTCATCACACTCTTTGTAGGAGATCTGTTGATCACATAAGTAGCACATGCAACTACTTCTTCCCAATACTCACTAGACAAGTTTCTTCCTTTCAACATGCTTCTTGCCATGTTCATAATTGTTCTGTTCCTTCTCTCTGCTACACCATTATGTTGTGGTGTGTATATAGTTGTAATTTGTCTTCAGATTCCATTTTGTTTGCAGTAATCATGGAATGCCTTTGAATCATATTCTCCACCACGATTTGACCTCAATACCATGATCTATCAATCGCTTTGGTTCTCTTCTAAGGCTTTGAATTCTTTGAACTTTGCAAAAGTTTCAGAATTTTTCTTGAAGGAGTAAACCCAAGACTTTTTGCTATAGTCATCAATAAAAGTGAGGAAGTAACAACTTCCACCAATCAACTGCGTCCTCATAGGTCCACACAAGTTCGTATGCACTAGCTCAAGAGGTTTTTTTGCTATGCATGCAACTCCATTTGGAAAAATTTCACGATGTTGCTTTCCCAAGATGCAACACTCATAAGTACTGATAGGTTCTTTAATGTGAGGTAATCCTCTGACCATCTGTTTCTGTTACAACAACCTTAAAGTGTCCAAATCAAAAGTGCAGTAACCAATAACCATTACAACATTCAACTATAAAATAACTGACCTGATCACTATAATTCATGATTATAGGAAATATTGTATTCCTCGTCATATGCACCTTTGTTATCAACTACTTGCTTGAGGGTTTTTCATATATAACACATTATTTTTCTTGAAAGATAACTTTGTATCCCTTTTGTGTTAATTGACCAACACTTATCAAATTATGTTTGAGACCAGGAACATACTATACCTCTGAGATTGTCTTTGGCTCCCCCTGCTTGGTCAAAGTGTTTACCACTCCTTTTCCATCTACAAACACAATCTTGTTAGTCCCCAACTTTACCTTTGTCTTCACAGACTTGTCCAAATTTGCAGCCAAATTCTTGTTGCATGCCATGTGGTTACTGTAGTCATTGTGTAATAGCCACACATTATCAGAAGGTTCATGCATGGTATGTCAAGCTAGGAACATGGAGCTAGTACTCTCTATAATGACAATAGCTCTCTGGTTCCCTTGATCAACTATCCTCTTCCTACAATCACAGGCATAGTGACTAAATTTATTTCAATAATAACATATCACCTTTAATTTGTCAACTCTTTGATTATTGTTGAAGCCTCTATAGTTTCTACCACTTTCATTTTCATGTTATTCTCGGCCATATCTCTGACCACCATGTCTTCTTCCTCGTCCTCATCCTCTTGGTATACTTTTGCCTTGACCTCTATCTCTTGAAATATAAACCTAAGTTTTGAAAGCAGTCTCTAAAGTGGAATCCTTATTTCTGTCTATCCTTTCCTCATGTGATAGAATTGATCTCATCAACTCATCAAGTGTCAATGGTGTCAAATCCTTGGCTTCTTCTATAGTTTCTACCACAACATCAAATTTGGTAGACAAAGATCTGAGGAACTTCTCAACCACTGTTTGATCTTTAATTTCCTCACCATAAATTTTTAACTGAGTTATAAGAGTCATGACTCGATTCATGAAAAAATCTATGTCCTTTGTCTCTTTCATCTGCATACTTTCAAAATCTCTCTTAGTATTCTGCAGCTTAATAATATTTAATTTGGCCATACCTTTATAGCTTGTCACGAAGGTCTCCCATGCTATATTTTCTAAAGACGTGATCATAAACTTTTGGAACACTACTCGGTCCACTCCCTGCTAGATAAGCTGCAATGCTTGTGCATTCTTATTTTTTTCTTTCTTCCATATTTCCCTCTCTACATTAGTGAGGGCTAGTTCTTCTTCTGCGGTTTTAGGTTCTGAAAACTCAAACTATGCATAATCTTAAACATCATGAGCCTGCAACTTGTTCACCATCTTAATGACCCACACATCATAATCCTTCTCTACAAACGGTGGGAACTAGGGCTGGATATTTGAGAAAGTCATCTTTTTCCAAAATCCCCTTTTAAAATAAAACCCTTCTCTTCAAATAATAATATCTCTTTTTAAACTTTTCTAACTTTAAATAAAACCCTTAATTATTTTTTTAATATAAAAATTCTTTAAGTAAAAAAAATTCTTTGTAATAAACCCCTTTAATAATATATCTCTTTTTGAAAAATCATTTTTACCATACCTTTATATAAATTTAAAAAACAAATTTATGTAAACCTTCACGTGAACCTCTCATATGAACCTTTTCGTTATATAAAACTTGAATTCACACTTTTTTTAAATATGTTCCTCTATGTATTAACGTTTCGTTTGTTTTTCCTTTAGACAAGTTACTCATTGTATACGTGGTGTTGGATGACATCATCGTGTGTTATAATGTCCTGTATACAATTTACAAGGTTCGTTATAGCATTAACTGTTAGGCCAGGCAGTAACTCCTCAAAGCAAAATTGATTCGTATATCATATTCCTTCAGGTGGTCTTTATTATATACATGAGGGAGAGACTGTTCACTTCATCTCCCAATGACTGTTCATATTACTTATTATTTATTTACATTATATTCACCCAATCCTGATGATTAGGTGTCAACATTCCCCCCCAATCTGAAGGGATGTTGGTGAGTCCAAGCATCATTTTTAATCGTTCAAGCTTTTCTCTTCCAAGTGCTTTGTTGAAGATGTCGGAAATTTGCTCATTAGTGGAACAATGACAGAGATGGATTGTTTTGGCCTCAACATGATGTCGAATCAGATGATATTTGGTATTGATGTGCTTCGTTCGATCATGGAACTTTGGGTTCTTGGCCAACTTTATTGCAGAGGTATTGTTAATCATGAGTGGAGTTGATTGTACTTGTTTTACCTGCAAATATTCAAAAATTTTCCTCAGCCACACAATTTCTTTTGTTGCTTCAACTACTGCCACGTATTCTGCTTCTGTTGTGGAATCTACTGGAACTAATTGTTTGTGTGATCTCCAGGAGACAGCTCCTGATCCAAGACTCATAGCATATCCTGAAGTAGATACCCCAGTTTCTTTGTCTCCATTGAAGTCTGAATCAGAGTATCCAATCAAGCTGAAGTCATCCACCTGTGTATACTTGATTCCAAAGTCTTGAGTTCCCTTCAAGTACCTTAGAACTCTTTTTGCAGCAGACCAATGTCCCTCACAAGGCTTTTGCATAAACCTGGAGAGGATTCCAATAGCAAACGAAATGTTTGGTCTGGTAGTAGTTAGGTAGTTGAGACTTCCTACAAGTTGTCTATACTTTGTTGCATCCTCAAATTCTTTTCCTTCAATAGATGTGAGCTTTAAGTTTTGTTCCATTGGAGTAGTAAGAGGATTGCATTTTGTCATGCCAAACTTGTTCAACAGATCTCCAATGTATTTCTTTTGAGAAATAAATATGGACTTTGGATGTTGGGTTACTTCAATATCAAGATAGTAATGAACATAGCCCAAATCAATCATTTCAAAACTTTTCCCTAATTCCTTCTTTATTGATGGAATGTAGATTTCATTGTTCCCTGACATCAAAAGATAATCTACATATACCACAAGATATACAACTGTTTTGCCAACTTTCTTGACAAATAAAGTTGCATCATCAAGATCATAATGTTTGAAGATGAGTTTCAAAAGATGCTCAGTTAGTTTTTCATACCAGGCTCGCGGTGCTTGTTTGAGGCCATACAAGGACTTCAAAAGTTTGTGTACTTTATGTTCATGTACTTTCACAGAAAATCCTTCAGGTTGGGACATAAAAACATTCTCTTTTACATCTCCATTCAAGAAAGTAGTTTTTACATCCATTTGATGGACCTTCCAACCATTCTGAGTTGCTAGGGAAAAGAGTGTCCGGATGGTAGCCCATTTTATTATGGGGGCAAAAGTATCCTCATAATCAACCCCTTCCCTCTATGCAAAACCTTTTTCCACAAGCCTAGCTTTGTGCTTGTCAAGTGAGCCATCAGCATTATACTTGTTCTTGTAGACCCACTTGCAGCCAATTGGTTTGGTTCCTAATGGAGGATCAACCAGCTTCCAAGTGCCATTCTTTATGAGGGCACCATTCTCCTTTTGCATCGCTTCTTTCCATTCATCATGAGAAGCAACTTCTTTGAAGGAAGTTGGTTCAAAATTTGTAGACAAGTTCAATTCACAATCATAAGAAACATCCATATCAACAGGTGAATTAGAGTCATCTACATCACCTCCATTTTGCCGGTTTGAATTTCTAGTTCCTATCTTTCCAACCTCATCAGGATGAACATTTTCAAGTGTCTTTGTTAGCCACTTTGGGGGACCTTTCTCAGATGGTCCAAGCTGCTCCGCTGATTGAGTTGGGAATGAATCAAGGTTGAGTCTCCCAATTATGTCAATCACATCACTTAAAGCATCATCCATTGTTGGAGTTTCATGCAAGGGAGAGTGTTCTTCAGAAGAAGATTCCACATGTTGATCTAGTATAGGAATCCCCCCTTCAAGATGTGGAATCTGATTAGCAAATTCTTGAAATGATTTTGCTTTTGCGAATCTATCCAAGCGATCAAGTTGCCACTCAACAACATTGTCAATTTTGGATGATTCAAGAAAAATTACATCTCTAGATACAACAAACATTTTATTTACTTCATCATAGAGATGATATGCTTTGGAGGTGTTTGAATACCCCAAGAAGATACATTTACGACTTCTAGAACCAAGTTTGTTTCTATGTACCTTTGGTATCAAGGCATAATAGGTGGAATCAAAGACCTTGAGATGCTTTACCAAAGGAACATGTCCATACCACATTTCATATGGAGTCTTGTTTCTAATAGCATTAGATGGACATCTATTCTTTATATATGCAGCACATAGAACAGCATCAGCCCAAAACATTATCTTTACATTTTTTAAGAAGAGCATGGATCGTACCATATTTAAGATTGTCCTATTCATTCTTTCAGCTACACCATTTTGTTGGGGATTATAAGGCACAATTGTTTGATGTTTGATCCCATGTTGGCAAAGATAGTTTTCAAATTCATTTGATGTGTATTCTTTTCCATTATCAGTGCCAATAGACCCAATATGAGATTGTGCATCATTTTCAATCCATTTATGAAAGTTCTTGAATGTTTGAAAAGCATCAGATTTGTTCTTCAATAAATAAACCCAACACATTCTAGTGTAGTCATCAATCAATTTCATTATATATTTGTTTCCATTTGCAGAAGGAACAGGCATTAGACCACATAAATCTGAATGAATGAGTTCAAGTTTTCTATGTGCTCTTGAATGTGAATCATGAAAAGACTATTTGCTATGCTTTCCTAAAATGAAAGCATCACATTGCTTAAGTTTCCTAGGAATTGTAGGCAAACCAGCAACACCATTTTTCTTCAACAAGTGGAGGTTGTCATAGTTCAAATGTCCAAATCTAGCATGCCATAATAAACTTGATGGAAGTGTACCTTCTTCATAATGAGAATTGTATGAGAAATGTTGTGCACGAGCAGAGGTTCCTTGCAGCTTGAGAAGCCTTTCTTCTTCTATTCCCCTCATGACAAGTGAGTGGTCAGATGCTTTTCTTACCTCAAGCTTGCCATCAAACATATGAATGGAGTGACCTTACTGGCAGATGTGGACCAAGGACAGCAAGTTTCTCTTGAGCTATGTGAGATATAGAACATGATGCAAAAGAAAGTCTAGAAGACCAGGAAGTTTAAGCCTGACTGTGCCAAGCCCTGATGACTTGATTTTTCATTGTTTTGCAAAGTATACTACTCCATCAACATTGTCAGTAAATTCTTCAAAAAAATCTTTTCTATAAGTCATGTGGAAAGTTGCTCCTGAATCAAGCAACCAATCCTTTTTCTAAGAAGCAAGTGAAGCATTAAATAAATCTTCATTTACTCCAATATTACATTGTGCCACAACATAGTGAGCGGATTCAGGTGCTTTACCTTTGTCTATACCATCAGTTTTACCTTTTTTTTGGTTTCTTTGCTGCTCAATTTTGTCCCATGGTAACTTGCATGTAGAGGCAGCATGTGATCCATTTATTTTGTAGCATATGCAGTGAAAATCTACCTTTTCTCCTTAAGAGTCTCTGCCCCCTGCCTCTGAGAGCGCAGTAGACAGAGGACAGAGAGCAGTAGGTAGTGGATAGAGGACAGAGAGTAGTAGGTAGTGGACAGAGAGCAGTAGGTAGTGGATAGAGAGTAGTAGGCAGAAGGGAGTTACAACTATTTTGGGAGTTGGCTTTGATACCATGTCAGGCCAGGCAGTGACTCCTCAAAGAAAAATTGATTTGTATATCATATTCCTTCTCTTTATTATCTACATGAAGGAGATACTATTCACTTCATCTCTCGATGACTGTTCATATTACTTATTATTTATTTACATTATATTCGCCCAATCCTGATGATTAGGTGTCAACATTAACCATAAGAAAAAATATATTTCTCTCCTCTCACATGAACTTTTGTTAATCTGTTCTCCTTAGCTCTTTGTAACCTCGCTTCGATACAAATTTGTTGGAAAGGAAAAGAAGCTTAAACACAAAATTTCACACACAAAAAACATGAGCTATGGCTCTTCTATTAATCATGTTGTCACATGTTGAAAAGAGAGTTCCAGTTGCACAAAGAGGTTGTTGTGCTTTGCAAATTGGATATTAAAGGAGGAAGAACAAGTCTAATTTATATTGTTTCAGAGAAATTTCCATATTCTCTAAAAACTAACCCTTTCACAAACCCCATTTTTCCTTTTGTTTTTTAAACTCTAGCCGCGATGACCCATTTTTAACTCTAGCCATGTTCCCATTCCGCTTTGAAATATTCTAAAAACGCTAAGAAATCATTTTGAAACCCTTTTTAAGCATTGGGATCCACAAACCATAATCTATATCACCACCTTCCCTTTTTTGTGATACATATTCGCCCGTCACCACTCCTTCTTGCCAATTGCAATAATTCTACCCCCCCCCCCTTGATTTTGATATCGTAATCAGAGATTGCACAAGTCAAAGTCCCTCCTCCGCCAAAGTCCCTTCCAGCTTACGATTGCGATGTGTAAGAACCCTACTGAATGCGATATTTTATGTATCATGCCTTATTGAAGTTTCGTGTCCAGACAATTGGCGAGAACTATGAAATGTTTTGCGATTGTGATACCAAAAGGCCCAGATCAACGGCCCAGGTCAATGAGCATTAATATGCCTATTACACTTCCTCTCAGTGGGACGGTGAGGGTATTTTTTGGCATATATCCAGTAGCACGATCACCAAATGGGGAAATAGAGGTAATACTATGTAATGGCCGATTGTGATACCCTTGGTGGGCCCAATATCGCATATCGGTGATCGCAATTGTTAAGGGGAGGCACTCCCGTCCCATAAGGACCTTTAATGGAAAACCTCAATGTGATAGATCTACAATGAAGTAATGCAAATCTTTAAAGGCATGGTGGGTCGGCAGCTGAGGCATTTAAGAAAGGAGGTGCAACATTCAAAATCAGCATGGGTTGACCCAGAAAGGCCCCTTGTGACACAAAACCGGGGTCGACGAATACAGAGTAAATGAGGACATGAAAGGTCAAGAGGACTTGATGATCTAGCATGGTGCTCCACACAAAGGGAAGATGAAGTACCACCCAAGTGACCTCTGATTTTTTACTGTGACATTAAATTTATAGTTGACCGCTCCCAGTTTCGAAGAAAGATTGATCCAAGTAGTAAAGGTAGAAGAAATGGGAACCAAGTGACACAGGTGACCAGACCATGGGCAAGAAAAAACTTGAAGAAAAGACAATCAGAGGGATATGCATGGAGATATTTTTTTGGCGTGTTCATCTGATCGATTAACTTGTTCTGTTTTCCTATGATGTGTCGCCATTTATTGAAGCAATTAATTTTTTAGTCATTTTTTGGCCACAAAACCATCCTAGGCCGAGACAGCTAGTAGATCTGACAGCTGAGACTCGGCTGAGATATTTTATTATACTCACTGTTCAATGCTCCCCTCTCTAGATAAATAGGGGGAAGAAATACTTCACAAAGGCTCAGAATTCTAAAGAAAAAATTACATGTTATTTTCAAGACTGTATGATTTTATGATATGCATCTTTCAGAATATCAAGAAAATGGTGGTGATTCCTCCTTCAAGTACTACAGTATGTTATCCTTCTGTTAAATTCCATTATGTTCATGTTTCCTCTTTGAATTCATGTAATTGTAGCTTCTAGAAAGGCTTCATATGTTCTTACATATTCATTTGTATTGACTCTTTAATGCATATGCATGTATGGATATTTGATAGCATATCTTTAAAATTGTGCTCCATGAATCATCACTCCCATCCTCTTTCATCCATTATGTCTACCTTAGGTTCAGAAATGTAGAATTCTGGAGGCTTTAAGCTCTATGCAATAAGTGTAAACTTCTTGGTGCTTCAAGCTCTATGTGTTGACTCACTCTGTCCTTTTATCCTCTCTCATTTCTTTGCCAAAGGTTATTAAGCTGTAGGTCCTCGAACTACTTGGCCTCCACTAGTTTATACTTATATTTCTATGAGTTGTATATGTGAAGAAGTACCAAAAATACATGGCTTATGCCTTTAGATGAATGAACCAACCCATGTTGTTTAATATATATATATGAAGATATATGTGCATAAATATATGTGATGTCTCCAGCTTCCCGAGAATCATATGAGACACACAAAATCTAGATGTTCCAAGCACTAGTCTTGTAAGAAATCTGAGGCTATCTCTAGAAGCGACAACATCTTCTGGCGTCGTTGTTGGGGAACATATTGAAGGATTTTTCCCCTGGGATACAACAAGTTAAGCACTCTTTTTGTAGGTGAGAAAATATTTTCTAATTGCATCCTCATCACCTTGGCGAATCCGTAAATCCCATTATCATTTATCATCCTGGATTTAGAAAGCCTCACACTCACTCAGATACTTCCCAACAGAAGACCCCATTTGTATCTAACCCAGAGAAATTAATTTTCAGGAGATCCTAGAAGGAGAAAACTCCTACTACCTATGTTATTGTCTCATCATTCTTTGAAGCTTCCTCATCCATCTCCCAACTCGCTGTCATTAATTTACTCCTAAGATCCTTACATACCCTGCTCTCAATCTATCCACTCTAACCACCGGGGTCTTGGTCCAAGTTCATCTAGAAAATCTCATCCCCTTTCCATTAATTCAGATGGTTGTTTTGGGTTTTTTACTGAATAAATATGCTCCTCTTGATTTACCTCAACCCCTAAGTGTTATGCCTCAGGACTACCTAAAGCTTTTGCCTAGGTTCAATGGGGAGTATGAAAATATTCCACTGAAGCACATTGAAACCTTTTGTGCTTTCGTTGAGAATCTAAATTTAGAACAACTGGATGTGGTCCTAAGACTCTTCGTACAATCCCTTGATGGAGAACCTAGAAAATGGTTTAAATCCATACCTAATGCCTCCATCACTACCTGGGAGGAACTCGAAAACTCTTTCACTCAAAAGTGGGGCGTAAAGATAAATCATGAGTATGTCCTCACAGAGTTCAATGTTATAAGGAAGAAGCTAGAAGAAGACATTTCATAATTCACAAAAAGGTTCAATAAGCAATATAATAACCTGCCTGGTGAGATAAAGCCTCCTCAAGCTACTTCTCGCATAGTTTTTATGGGAGCCTTTGAATCTAACTTTGGTTTCACCCTAAGAGAAAGGAATTCTCGCACTTTGGATCAAATCCAAGTTGATGCTCTTGAGGTAGAAGAAAATTTCACCTCAGAAATGAATTCAAGAGGTAAAGACAAGCCTACTGAGAAGAAAAGGGGGAAAGAAGAAACATCCTCCTCTGGTCAATCTAAAGAATCCCGAGACCTAAAGTGGGAAAAAATGGATAAACTCATCAGGAGTTGATCGCATAAGGTGGTGAAACTTGAATTTGAGAACAAGAGTCTCCCGAAACCGAAAGCTCAAGGTAACAACCAAGGTTATAATCCACAGTACTGAAGTCCACCATTGTATAATATTCCAAGGGAAAGAAAGGACCAACTTGATCAGATCCCTCGTCCTCAATATTTAGAAGATAATCCTAATGAAAAATCATTGGATACACATGGATGTAGGGAAACTTGTATTTCTCTTTCTCTGAAGAAGAACATGAAAATATGGCTCTCCAGGAGACAAGTCAGGATAGAGAAGTAACAGCAAATGAGGAGGACATAGGTGATTACTGTAAAAAAATTTAAGATTTCATGCAAGCACAGCTACATCGAAGGTATGATCTAAGATCTTCAAGAAAGAGGTCGCGAGAACCGAAACAACAAGAGGGAATTGCTCCCCAAGATATTCCCCTAGTGCTAGATAAAGGGAAAGTTAAGTTGGATCCCAACTCGTCCAAAGTAAAAGTCCCCTCAAATAAGGAATGCAATAGCTCTAAGGTACACATAGAAGAGAAGGCACCTAATCTGATAAAAACCACTAGCAATAAGGAAAGATAAGCAGAGCTAGGAGGTGTAGAAATAAACCAACCCGCATTCAATCTTTAGAAGGAAATTTAAAAGGTAAAGATTCTTGTCCCTCTAATTGAACTTCTAAATAAGCCCACTTATAAAGCTCAAGTCTCTCATTTCATGCTTCCATCCACCTCACCACCAACCCATGATTGTTTAAACCTTCAAGAAGAAAGACCAATGGTTGTTTTTGGGCCTCATGTTGAATAAATTGATCCTTCCACTACACCCTTCTATGTGACCCTAGTAATTCATGACCTCTTATTGCATAATTGTATGTTGGAATCCAGAGCCTCACATAACCTCATGCCCTTAGCCATGATGGAACAACTTGGCTTGCAGATCACCAAGCCCTACAAGGACCTATACTCCTTTGACTCTAAGAGGGTCAAATGCTTGGGAATGATAAAAGATCTGGTGGTAAACCTGGCTCAAATCCCTGTGAAAAGTGTAGTGATGGACATCGTAGTGGCAGATATTCACCCTCAATTTGGCATGATCCTATATATATCTTGGGGTTCCAAGATGGGGGGCTCTATCAAATTAGATCTAACTTATGTCACTACCGCCAATTTTGGAGGCAAAGAAAGGAGGTTGTACAGAGAGTCCATATTTGTAAAAATTGTGACCCTAACTAAAGGTTCTAAAAATTCTCCAGTTTATGGAAAAGAAAGCAACCTCTCCTTCCTGTTCCTAGAGGAAGATGAGACCATCTTAGAAGAAACGCCAATACATCTAATGATGCAGTTAGAACACTAGCACATAGATGAAAACAAAGTGTGGAAATTATACTTTGACATAGCAAAATCCAAAGAGGGAAATGGAGCAGGAGTATTGTTGGTATCTCCTGAGGGCAGCCTGATACCCCTCTCATTCAAGCTGGAGTTTGAGGCAACCAACAACATGGCAAAGTATGAATCATTGCTCCTTAGGCTACAAATAGCAAGGAATATGAATATTGAATGCTTAATTATGTATGGAGACTATGAGCGGATTGTAAAGAAGATCAAAAGTCAGTGCCAGGCTAAACACCCCAGATTGAGGACTTACCAGAATGAAGTATGGTATTTGATTGATAACCTATTCCTGGCCTTTAATATCCAATTTCTACACAGAGAAGGAAACAGAATGGTTGATTCCCTTGCTGTGGCAGCAAGCAATTCACACCCCCTCAAAATCCGCTCCTCAAGTACGAGGTGGAAGTCCGATACAGACCCCCTATACCTAATAATGTCAAGAACTGGAAATTATTCAAGGAAGATGAGCAGATTAAATGATTTATAAAAGTAGTTTGGGAGTTCGCTAACTCAACCATTGATCAAGGAGAGGAAAAAGAGGCATATCAAGAACCCACTTCGTGGGAAGACACAGTGGTTGGACATAAAATTCTACAACTAAAAGGGAATACCATTCCTTGTAGGATAGTCCCGCCGGAAGGATTATTTAACAAGGATGATGTAGCCCCCAAACCAATGGCTCTAGAGATGGACGAACAAGTAGAAGATTGCAATATCAGCTCAAAGGATGAACCCCATATTGTTGTGGGGAAAAATGCCTATGCAGGACGATCCTATCCACCTAAGGTGTGACAGTGCCTTAGCAACAAACGAGTACAGCTATACTGGTTTCTTCCTTTATGAAATGTGAAAGAAGAGAGATCAATAGACTTACCGGTGTCTTCCGTTTGTCCCTCGATCCAATCTCTCTTCTCTTTGGGTGTTCACAGCTACTTGCCTTCTTGCTTATCCAGCTACAACTTCCTGCAAGATCACAAGAGAACAGCTACTTGCGACAAGAGAACAGCTACTTGAGACAAGAGAAGAACACTACACAAAGACAGATGTTCACATTCATAACTAGTTTAGGATTAGAAATAAACCAAATGCACTAATACATTCATACATCAAAATACATCAGCATATAGGAGAAACTAAGATAGCTTTATTGATGAATAACAAGGTTCAGGAAGAGGTACAACCCATAGGGCTCCAATCCAGCATCTCCTTCCCAACAAAAGGAATTCCTCTCTTTTCCCCCTTCAAAGCATTAAGCACCCAATGGTTCCAGTCTCAAGCCAACAGCAATTCTTTGCAATAACAAAATTCCCGCCTCCAGATCTCATGGAGGAGAGACCCATATATAGATGTTTGGAGAGAGGATGAGTCAGCTTGAGATCTGACTAGTGTCCTCTCCCTCTATCAGTTCTTGAGTCCACTTGGAGGTTCTTGCTTCCACTTGGAGATTTGGAACCTCTTACTCATCACCAGTCGAATTCCCTGAGGCAAGTGTCATTTTGGAAGCTTCCTGGGTCTTGACACCTTGAGAAATGAGCCTGCCACTTGTCCACTCTCGTTCAGCGCAGGTAGCCTTTGTTCCAGTTGACATTCAACGCAGGTAGCCAGTGTTGGCTTTGACATTCAGTGCAGACAGCTAGTGTAGCCACTGAAATGATCCTGAATTGACTTGTTTCTGAGCAGTTTCAGGTGGAGAACTTTTGTGAATTGCTGTGGTTTGTTAGCCTTGTTCCTCTAGGGGTAGGAACAACATGTTTAGGGACTTTGGATCCCTTAGATTATGGACATTTCATGCTCAATGTTGTAAGGCACAAAAATGTCTATAGCAGTTGCCCCCTAAAGTATGAGGCTGTTTATCGGGTGAAATTCTTTATCAGGGGGATCCGAAGTTCATCCAATGCTGAGAGGAGACCTGTAATAAGATACAATACAATACATTATTTTTCATACTGCTTTCATGATCTAGCTGAGGTGGGAATTCCCATGCTCAGCTTTATAAATTCATTTTTCTGTACATAGAACAGACAATCGTCTGATGGTAGACTGATAATTTTGATGAAATTATCATCCTTTGAGTAGGATGATTATCTACTGCAATGATGTACATGTCAATGTCTTTATCTTTCCTGAATATATATCACAGCCCGGATGGATGAAACTAGATCCGGGGTCTTCAAACTCGTTCGATCTTCACTCTAAGTACAAGTCGATCCATGTGAGAAATGTTCTAAAGTCGAACATGGAAAGACATCGCTTGATTACCGGTCAATGATGTAAACCATTAACAAGCGCGAGAGGAATCACCGATAATGATAATGACCCTCAAGGTACTGCAGTACAATTCACGTGGTGTGAATAAAGGACTTGGCATCGAACACCATGCAAAATCTTTCGGTCGAAGGTCATTGATGTATACCTGTCGCCGGAAGTGAGAAACTTGCCATTGTGGCATGCGAGCTTCAAAGTACCGAAGGGGTTGTTCCTAGATCAACTTCTTGGATAATGAGCTGATGTCGAAAAGAAGCGATCCATCACAGGAGGGCCTTAATGAATCCCACATCAGTGACACGAAACGGAGCTAATGATTTTAATGGAGGTGAAAACGATCTATGACATATGATTCAGGGTGGCGGTCATGAATGGATGAAGGATAATGTATGGCAGTGGATGGGACACGGTTGACTCTTTCTGAACGACTTCTCTTGAACATATGGCGACACTGATGCGATGGATCGGTAGCATTACCCCAAATATGGATGGTATGGCGATACCATGGTGATGTGACCGGTGAATGAAACAACCCAACCCGATTGTGGTACGGAGGAAAAGTGTCATGTTCAAGAGCGACTTGCTACCATCAAAGTTTTCTTTGGTTTCTCCCAATTTTTCCCCAGTCATTGCTGACCAGTACCTCTTTATTTTTGTCAATCTTGAGGAGGATAACATATTCTTGTTCTATAACCTGCCCTTCGGGCAAGCCCATCGCTATGTTTTAACGAGCCTAGCGATAGTGAAACTCGTTCTCGTCTAAAGACAATTTTGTCGCTATTTAATGATTTTAACGAGTCTAACGACAAGGATAGCTCGGTCCTTTTCATTTTTAGAGAGTCTGAAAAGGTACATAAAGTCAACTCCAAAATTCCTTTTTCGTCATCTAATCCCTTAGGTCCGAAAAAGTATAAAACAATATAGAAGGGATGAGTTTTCGATAGTTTTAACGAGCCGAATAAAACAAGTGCTCGATCTTTTTGTGCAATAATCCCTCAGGTCCAAAAAGATTAAAATCTAGAGGAGGGATAGCTCTTCCTGTCCTTTAACGAGATGGAAGGCCAAAACTCGGCAATCTTTTCATATTTTACGAGTCAGTTGAAAAGAGCTTAAAGAAGACTCATCTTTTGAGGAACGAGTGATAAACAGGGATAGCAGCTGATTCCAGGTATAGGTTGGAATTTTCCAATCACGGCAGTGTCACAAGGATGGCTAGGTGAAATCACTCTTCGCAACTGTTCCTCAAAATGGGTAAACAATCATATGGAGGTGAACGATCAGCCAATGGAAAAGTGGAGGTGATGGTGCAAACACGACCAAGGCTTTAATGGCTGATGATATTACATTCAAAGTGGTTATTTACCGGGATAGTTCATTTTTTAACGAGCTTAAACGTGGGTGGAAACATTTGCTCGAACTTATGTTTATTTTTTAACGAGCATGAACTATGTGCTAAAATTGCTCGGATCTTGCGTTTATTTTTTAACGAGCATGAACTTTGTGCTAAAACTACTCGAATACCCAATCATATGATAAGAGTGTCTCATCAAGATTCTATTTTTTATGGAGCTTCATCTCACTAAGCTTTGCTCTGCATCCTTTCTTTATGCAAGTTAGGAAACAGCTAATCCAAAAAACAGATAAATAACCGCTCTTTGCTTGCACTCCAAAAGGTTTGCATGCCCCCAGGTATAAAGTACGATTTCAAGGTTACCTCTACTTCTTTTCCTTCAAAACAAATTGTTTTAAAGAGAGAGGCTTACCTCTTTCAGGTTACCCAAAGATTGTCTCGTTAATCTTTCAAACAAAACACTTCCTCGGCAATGTCTACCGAAATAGACAGAGGTGAGTGACGATTCTTGTCAACTTACATAACTTTGACAAGAGAATCTTATTCCAGAACAACCCCTCTTCCAACCATGGACGGGGTACGGACTAGTCATATTCTCCCGCGGAAACCTACTCTATACCCAAAGTTTTCCTGCCGAAGCAGACCAGGACGCATGCTCCCTGGGTTCCGGTCATATCCTCCCGGATTACTCGCGCTCATCAGGAGGACGGACCGTGGGTTGAGACACTTCTTGCATGAATAGACCATTTAGGGATGGTACATGACTATTTGCGATGCGTGATCTGGGAAATGAAAGTTGGTCCACGAGCTTGACCACTCTTCCTTCATGCGGAAAACACATTACTCTAAAGAGTGAGGAGACTATAGCTCTCATGCAATATATATAGTCTCGTCCAAGGAGTAGGTTATAATCCAAGGGTCCTTGAACGACCATCACGTTCATTTGAACGGTCTTCCCTTTCAATGTTATGGGCACATTGGGGAGGATCCCTAAAGGTCGACTGGTTCCTTTATCAAAGCCTGATAGATTTCTCATTTTAGGCAAAAGCGCTGGCGAACCAAGCGCTTTCCAAGCAATAGAGGAAAGGATACTCACAGATGCCCCCTCATCAATGATAGTGCCAGCCATTACCATTCTGTATATTTGAACGATAATTCTGAATGGTATACTTGCTGGCAACCAGGGTCTGCCTAGTTGGTTCCAGTCAAAGGACACAACCAGGTTGCTTGGTGGTGGGACCGAATAAATGGTCGGATATCGCTCTGACGAACTTCCTTCCTGCAACAAAGGAATGGGGGCATTGCCCCCTTGTTCATCAGAGTCAGTGCTGATGAAGAGAATTTGGACGGTGTCGTCTTTATTCTCCTCTGTGATGGTATCATTCGAAGATAGAGCCTCTGAAGGAAAAACCGGGTCAACTGCCGTATCAACCTTTTGACTTTCGTCAGGCATGGATCCAGACGGTTCATCTTCAATGATCGGTGCTTCAGCTGACCACCTGGGCGGGACCGAGTTCTCAACTAGTGAAGGACTTGGCAGGAGTTTTTGATATCCAGGAGGAAGTTGCGCTCGTAAAATCGGGCGATCTTCCAAAACTCTTTTAGCCTCGTCTAAGAAGGGACAACGGTGGATGGCGTGATCGCCTTCACACAGTTTACAGGGAAATCTAGCTTTCCCTCTCTGTCCTGGGACTTCACTTTTGCTAGTCGACGGTGAGCAGTCAACATGGCTATCAGAGGTTGATGCTACCGAATTGTGCAAACGGGGAGACCAGTCCCTTAGTATTCGAGGGATACAGGGACAATCTCTATGGAAGTGGTCTCCCTTGCATATGACGCATGGCGATTTAGGCCTGGTCAGTGCTGTGTGTGGATTTTTGTCAGACGACACTCGTTTGCCCCCAGTCGCTTTTGGCTCCTTCTTCTTCTTCTCTTTCTTCTTCTTTTCCTTCTTCTCCTTAGGAACCTGGTTTTTTGTTTTACCAGTTCCGTCAAGTGAAGAGGAAGGAGGAGAGGAAGAGTTAGATGAAGTAGAAGGCTGGTTGGCAACTCTGGTCTGGTCTAACTGTTGACTCGACTGTTCAGGAATGGTGGTGTTCTGAACGACATTGGTTGAAAAGAGCCAAACTGGCAGGCCAATTGTCAGTCCTGGAAGCGACAATGTGGCCATGTGGGGCGCACCAACATCTCCCAAGAGGAGAAGGGACTAGGATTTCCACCAAGGGGAATTCCTTGGTTGGTGTGCTCCATTTTTTCAACCTAAAGATCAACGTAGGAATAGGGGTGATTGTTCCGTTTAAAATAAATTTTTAACGACGCTTTAGACACAACTTGCTTTTTCAGTTTTAAAGAGTCGAGAAAAAGCTAAAGATGACTCTAGTCTCCTTCGATGTTTTAACGAGCCCGAAGTGACAAATGCTCGGATGGACTTTTTCTGTTATAGAGTCTGAAAAAGGCCAAAAGGAACTGCTCTGGAGTTCTAGGCAGAGGGTGTGCCAAACTTTTCGCAAAACCGCAGAATACTTTTTAGGGTACGGGCGGTCGATCTTCCTGAATGCTGTGTTCAGTGCATTGCGATCAGTAGGGCGGCCGACACGGCTTCCTAAGGATAAAGGTTTTATGCTTATAGGGGTCTCCCAATATATACGCGACGGTATGTGGGAGCACAATCCGTACTGGCGCTATCGTCCCTCAGGAGGAATCACCCACCTTCCACGAGATCGACAGTCACCAGGCTTAACGACGCCGGAACACGTCTCTAGCCTAGACCTCTATGTTGTGCGTTATGTTACAAAGCGTTGTTAAGTTCATTCAATTTATTTTAGGTTGATCTTTTTTAAAGTTTACCTTTCAAGGTTCACCACGAGATGTATGATACAAATTCCTAAATGCAGTCTAAAGATGATAAGCAAGCTTTATATCTTTTCAACTTTGAAAATCCTAGCTACTAAGGGAAAAGAAAGACACCATCTTTTCTCAAAGAGCAATCAGCACACTCTAATGCACTTTTCCTAAATCCAACATGCAAACTATCAAATGCAAATGCACAATGCAGGTGTTTATTTTCCGCTTTCTTAGTATTGATGCCTACAAAGAAAGCTTTTTGTACAACTTTGAATTCGCTTTTAAATGATCAATACAAACAAGTTTACTCTTTCGAAATCAGAGAGGGTAGAAGAGATTACAACACTTAACGATTTTCGAAATGAATACTTGTTTTGACACTTAAAAGAGACAAATTCAAACCAATAAGCAAAAGTAAATGTATAATCAATCTGCAAACAGCCAATGAACTCTCTTCTAAGATCACAATCAATCAGATCTGAATCAAAGGCTACAGGATGACTATTTTACTCATGCAAAGGAAAACTGTAAATGACGCCACAAACACATAAAAACACTCACAGTCTTTTTGTACAAAAGGAGGCGGAATGTAAGCAGAGAAAAGGAGTTATCAGACTAGTACCTATGCTGGTTACAGGCTGCAAAAAACAGAGATCAAAACAAGGCAAAACAAAGCAGAGAACCCCAGCTGCACAAGGACAAACTGGTTCAGCGCAACCTCAACACAGGGGTTTTGACATTCAGCGCAGGTAGCCTTCACGGGACCTGCGTTGAAATGTAGAATCCCTTCACTCGGTCTGCGCTGGAGGAGAAACTCTCGTTTCCCTCAGGTTCTGGGTCACAGATTGCTCTTTAATTCACTGTTTTAGGCCAAATAAAAGCAACAAGAAAGGTGTAATCAAAGGGATGCTTTGAAGGGATACTAAGATCTATCACAAGGATCATCAAATCATTTGTGAATCCATTTTTGAGATCATAGACAAGTCCAGTAACTGGATCAAAGCAGCAACTGTCTACTTTGCATCCGGGAAAAATGCAATTCAACTGTTGCTGTCAAGTCTATGATGCAAACAATGATAGAAACACAAATAAAATGACTAAACAAATCTCCCCAGCGGAGTCGCCAATTTGTTGTGGGGAAAAATGCCTATGCAAGATGATCCTATCCACCTAAGGTGTGACAGTGCCTTAGCAACAAACGAGTACAGCTATACTGGTTTCTTCCTTTATGAAATGTGAAAGAAGAGAGATCAATAGACTTACCGGTGTCTTCTGTTTGTCCCTCGATCCAATCTCTCTTCTCTTTGGGTGTTCACAGCTACTTGCCTTCTTGCTTATCCAGCTACAACTTCCTGCAAGATCACAAGAGAACAGCTACTTGCGACAAGAGAACAGCTACTTGAGACAAGAGAAGAACACTACACAAAGACAGATGTTCACATTCATAACTAGTTTAGGATTAGAAATAAACCAAATACACTAATACATTCATACATCAAAATACATCAGCATATAGGAGAAACTAAGATAGCTTTATTGATGAATAACAAGGTTCAAGAAGAGGTACAACCCAGAGGGCTCCAATCCAGCATCTCCTTCCCAGCAAAAGGAATTCCTCTCTTTTCCCCCTTCAAAGCATTAAGCACCCAATGGTTCCAGTCTCAAACCAACAGCAATTCTTTGCAATAACAAAATTCCCGCCTCCAGATCTCATGGAGGAGAGACCCATATATAGATGTTTGGAGAGAGGATGAGTCAGCTTGAGATCTGACTAGTGTCCTCTCCCTCTATCAGTTCTTGAGTCCACTTGGAGGTTCTTGCTTCCACTTGGAGATTTGGAACCTCTTACTCATCACCAGTCGAATTCCCTGAGGCAAGTGTCATTTTGGAAGCTTCCTGGGTCTTGACACCTTGAGAAATGAGCCTGCCACTTGTCCACTCTCGTTCAGCGCAGGTAGCCTTTGTTCCAGTTGACATTCAACGCAGGTAGCCAGTGTTGGCTTTGACATTCAGCGCAGACAGCTAGTGTAGCCACTGAAATGATCCTGAATTGACTTGTTTCTGAGCAGTTTCAAGTGGAGAACTTTTGTGAATTGCTGTGGTTTGTTAGCCTTGTTCCTCTAGGGGTAGGAACAACATGTTTAGGGACTTTGGATCCCTTAGATTATGGACATTTCATGCTCAATGTTGTAAGGCAAAAAAATGTCTATAACACATATGGTCAGACTATCAAAATGAATTCCCTTGCAATATAGACAAAGGTATTTAAATCTCTTCAAAACCTATAAGGATGTTTTCACTTGGTCTTATGAGTACTTAAAATCATTTGATACTAACATCATACAGCATAAGATTCCTTTAAAGGGTGGAATAAAACCATGCAAGCAGAAGCTAGGCAAATTAATCCACTCTTACTCCCCTCCATTAAGAAAAAAGTGAGGAAACTTCTACAGGCTAAGGTCGTAGTGCCTTTAAGGTATTCCGAGTGTTTGGCAAACTTAGTCTCAATCTAGAAAAATAATGGAGAAATAAGGCTATGTCTAGATTTCTGGAATCTTAATAGGGCATCGTTGAAAGACAACTACCCATAGCCTAATATGGATTACATATTGCAGAAGATGGTTGGGTCATTCAGAATGTCCATGATGGATGGGTTCTCTAGTTACAACCAAGTGGCAGTCCACCCTGATGATCATAGGAAGACTGCTTTCACCAGCCCATGGGGAACATTCATGTATGCTCGTATGCCTTTTGGTCTTATTAATGCAGGGGCCATGTTTCAAAGAGATATGGATATAGATTTTGTAGGGGAGAAAGACAAGTTCATGGTCTTCTCTAAGACCAATGAAGAACACATCCTCCACTTGAATCTCACCTTTGAGAAATGCAAGAGATATCATATTTCTTTGAATCCCAAGAAATCTCAGTTCGCCCTGAGTGAGGGTAAGCTACTAGGACACATAGTAGCACAAGGAGTGAAAATCAATCCTAAGAGAGTCGAAGCTATCAATTATATTCCTCTACCCAGAAATAAGAAAGACGTCCAAGCCTTTTTAGGGAGAATCAATTTCTTGAGGAGGTTCATACCCAACTATGCAGAAATAGTAAAGGATATTTGGGATATGCTAAAAAGGGAAAATGAATTCAAGTGGAGCCCTTCCCCTTGAGATTATTTTACTAGAATTAAAGAAGCTTTGCCTGAAGCACCGGTACTAGTCAGCCCTGACTACTGAGCGCCTTTCTATATCTTTTATTTTTCTTCTTTGTATACTATTGCGGCAGTTTTGCTACAAAATAATAAAGATGGTTACGAACAACCCATCGCCTTTTTCAGCCAAGTCCTGAGGGATGCTAAGCTAGAATATAACATCTTGGAGAAACAAGCCTATGCACTAGCCAAGGCTTTGAAGGAATTTCGAATGTATGGGCTACAATCAGAAATCACAGCATTTGTCCCAACGACAGTGGTTAAGGACATCCTTGTGCAAGGAGACAGTGAAGGAAAAAGGGGTAGATGGATAGAAAAAATACATGAATATGAGTTAGACATAAATCCTACTAAGCTCATAAAATGCTAGGTGTAAGCCAAGGTTTTATCAGAATCTAATTTCCAATATTTAGGGATAACCCTAATAACAGAGGAAGGCAGAATAGAGGTTCAGTAGAACGGGATTAAAACATCAAAGAAAAATATCTATGCTAAATATGAGGGATCACCCTGGTATAAGAATATCATCCATTATCTCTTATTCCTGAGGTGCCCACTAGGGCTGGATAAATCCAAATACAGAACTCTGAGACTGCAAGCTCAAAAGTATATCATATCCAATGGTCAACTCTATTGGAAGGACTCGGTGTGAGTTTTTCTCTTATGTTTGGTAAAAGGAAAAACTCATAAAGTGATTAAGGAATTTCATGGAGGAGTTTGTGGAGGTCATTATAGTTGGAAGACCATAGCTCACAAAATCCTCAAGGCAGGATTCTACTAGCCTACACTATTTGGAAATGTTCATTCCTAGGTCAAGTCATGTCAGAAGTGCCAAGTGTTTGCTGAGAGACAAAAACTTTCTCCTCTCCCCCTGATTCTAGTGCATGTGGAAGAACCCTTCAGACAGTGGGGACTAGACTTCATAGGAGAAATAAACCCACCTTCTAGTGGCCAACACAAGTGGATATTAATGGCCACGGATTATTTCACCAAGTGGGTAGAGGCCATCCCAGCTAGAAACGCCATAGACTCAGTGGTAATCAAGTTTATGGAGGAGAACATATTATCTCTCTTTGGTTGTCCTATCAAAATTATCACTGACAATGCTCAAGTCTTTAAATTTGCAAAGTTCACCAGCTTCTGCCAGAAATTCAATATCATCATCGGGCACTCCACTACCTACTATCCTCAAGGTAACGGCTTGGTTGAGTCCTCAAACAAAATTGTGGTGAGAGTGTTGAAGAAGACCATCACTGAGAATCAGAGGAACTGGGACTCCCAATTGAATTTTTCCCTCTAGGCTAATCGAGTAACTCCAAACAATCCACTAGAAAATCATCTTTCAAGCTAGTATATATGGTAAGGTTGTAGTCTTCCTAATCCAATTAGCAATGCCAGTGGTGAAGTTATTACAAGAAGATGAGGAAAATCCAAATGCCTTGACATGAAGGATAAACCAACTGATCAAACTTCATGAAAACAGAAAACAGGTGGGGGCTAAATTGGAAAATTACCAATAGAATATGAAATCCATGTTCGATAAGAAGGCCAAGGATCAACCTCTTCAACCAGGAGATTTAGTTCTCTGATGGGACGTCTGGTGGGAAGAAAAAGGAAAACATGGAAAATTTGATCCACTTTGGCTCGACCCTTTCAAAATTTCATAAGAGAAATGAAATAACACATAACTACTTGAAAATATGGATGGTGAATTATTGGAGTTGCCAATAAATGGCTATTTTTTCAAACTCTATTTCCAAAATTAGAGGTACTTGTCTTGCACCCATTGTAAATACTGGTGTGTATATTGTAATCAATATATGAAATTTCTAGTTTCTGTTGAAAATTCCACTGTCACAAAATTATCATTTGTTTAGAAAAGACTCCATGCCTAAAAGAGAAGTTCAAAGTTTGTAGGTTCTCGATGCATTGCAATCCAATACCCCAACCCCAGATGGAGCCAGTGTTGTCACCTTTTAAAAAGAGAGTTCTAATTGTACAAAGAGGTTGGTGTGCTTTGAAAATTGGATATTAAAGGAGGAAGAATAGGTCCAGTTTATATTGTTTTGGATAAATTTCCATATTCTCTAAAAATCGGTCCTTTCACAAACCCCCTTTTCCTTTTTGTTTTTTAAACTATATCCGCAGTGACCCATTTTTAACTCTAGTCATGCTTCCCATTCCCCTTTGAAATATTCTAAAAACACTAATAAATCATGATGAAACCCTTTTTAAGCATCGGGATCCATAAACCATAATCGCTATCAGCCCCTTCCCTTTTTTGTGATACATATTTGCCCATCACCACTCCTTGCTGATTGTGATAATTCTCCTCCCCCCCCCCCCCCCCATTTTTATATTGCAATCAGGGATTGCACAAGTCAAAGTTCCTCCTTCGCCAAAGTCCCTTCTAGCTTGCAGTTGCGATGTGCAAGAACCCTACTGGATGTGATATTTTATGTATCATGCCTTATTGAAGTTTCATGTCTACACAATCGGCGAGCACTACGAAATGTGGTAAAAGGTCCCTCTCTTGTATTGCGATTACGATGCCAACAGGCCCAAATCAATGGCCCAGTTCAACGAGAATTAAGACATCTATTCTATTTCCATTCAATGGGATGGCAAGGGTATTGTTCGGCATATATCCAGCAGCACAGTCACCAAATGGGGAAAACATAGGTAATATTATGTAATGGCCAATTGTGATATCCTGGGTGGGCCCAATCCCGCATATTGGTGATCGCAGTTATCAAGGGGAGGCACTCCCATCCTGTAATGACCTTTAATGGAAAACCCCAATGCGATAACTCTACAATGAAGTAACGCATAGCTTTAAAGGTGTGGTGGGTCGACAACTGAGGCATTTAAGAAAGGAGGTGCAACATTCAAAATCGGCATGAGTTGATCTAGAAAGGCCCCTTGTGACACAAAAACAAGGTCAATAAATATAGAGTAAATGAAGACATGGATGGTCAGGAGGACTTGATGATCCAGCATGGTTCTCCATGCAAAGGGAAGACGAAGTACCACGCAGGTGACCTCTACGTTTTTACTGTGGCATTAAATTGATAGTTGACCGCTCCCAATTTTGAAGAACGAACGATCCAAGCAGTAAAGGCAGAAGCGATGGGAACCGGCTGAGTGACACAAGTGACCAGACCGTGGGCAAGAAACAACCTGAAGCAAAGGCGATCACAGGGATGGGTATGGAAATATTTTGTTGGCGTGTTCATCCGATCGATTGACTTGTTTTGTTTTCCTATGATGTGTTGTCATTTATTGAAGCAATTAATTTTTTTAGTCATTTTTGGGCCACGGAAGCATCCAAAGCTGTGATAGCTAGTCAATCTGACAACTAAGACTCAGATGAGATATTTTATTATACTCACTATTCAATTCTCCCCTCTCCAGATAAATAGGGGTAAGCAACACTTCACAAAGGTTCAGAATTCTAAAGAAAAAATTACATGTTATTTTCAATACTGTATGATTTTATGATATGCATCTTTCAGAATATCAAGACAATGGTGGTGATTCCTCCTTCGAGTATTACAGTATGTTATCCTTCTGTTAAATTCCATTATGTTCATTTTTCCTCTCTGAATTCATGCAATCGTAACTAATAGAAAGGCTTCATATGTTCTTACAGATTCATCTGTATTGACTCTTTAATGCATGTGCATGTATGGATATTTGATACCATATCTTTAAAATTGTGCTCCATGAATTATCGCTCCCATCCTCTTTCATCCAATATGTCTACCTTTAGCTCAAAAATGTAGAATTTTGGAGACTTCAAGCTCTATGAGATAAGTGTAGAATTCCTGACGCTTCAAGCGCTATGTGGTGAGTCACTCTATCTTTTATCCTCTCTCAATGCTTTGCCAAAGCTTATTAAATTGTAGGTCCTCGAACTACTCAGCCTCCGCTAGTTTATACTTATATTTCTACAAGTGTATATGTGAAGAAGTACCATAAATACATGGCTTATAGATGAATGAACCAACCCATGTTGTTTAATATGTGTGTGTGTGTGTGTGTGTGTGTGTGTGTGTGTGTGTGTGTGTGTGTGTGCGTGTGTGTGTGTGTGTGTATGTGTGTGTGCATAAATATATGTGATGTCTCCAAATTCCTGAGAATCATATGAGACACACAAAATCTAGATGTTCCAGGCACTGGTCTTGTAAGCAATCCAAGGTTGTCTCTGGAAGCGACAAGAGATCACACAAAAATTTATTCTTACAATGAACCTGGTGAAGGGTATTTAACATTTTCCAACTAGCAACTCGCCTAATATAATTGGACATGAAACCACAAACTAAGTTCATCTATCACTTAACTCGACTTGACTCAGCACTCAGTTAACTGACTCGCTAATTTTAGCCAAATCCTCATGCAGAAGTAATTATCTTATTTTAACAAGTTTACTTATGGACTTTCTATCAATTTGATATATTTTTATAGCTTGTGCGGAATTTTATTGTGCAGAGGTACTCCACACAATGAACTTCCAATGAAAAAAAATATTATTATTAAACAATAATATTATTTTGAAAAGAGAACAATATCTTATTAGGACCTCATCCCAATGAACTTCCACGCAATGAAAAAAAATAATATTATTAAAGAACAATATTATTTTGAACAGAGAGCAATATCATATTTGCAACCATGATCAAGGGGAACGCCACAGTCGGTGTCATGTATAACTTCCGTGACAGAGTCAGATGACTTCTTTGTTTGAATATGCAATGGGATTCATGCATTATATATAGATAGATGTGATTGGGCTCTATCCTTCCAACAAGCATAACATTCAAGAATGTTTGAGTCTAGTAGTGGTTCCATTGTGAAGTATATGGTAACAGGGGAAGCCCATGTGCGGAGTCTCAATATGGTAAGTTAGTGCAGAAGCTCATCTACAGAGTGTGAAGGTGTGCGCCCTCATTTATGCATCCTTACTCCACACATGGGCTCCTCTGCACACAACATTTGTTAGAAAATTAATCCCAACCACCGGATTAAGCAAACTGACATCAACCGTACTTGCCCAGTTGATTTTTGCAGTTGTGGATTTCGTCTGCAGGCTGAAGGACTAAGGTTCTGAGAAGAAGTACATTAGACCATTCTGAAAAACACATCAAACATTTAAGAAGGAATTTGTATTTAATAAAGAGTTGATCAATATGTATTGTCCAACATTTACTGCACAACTCTTACTTGCAGTCTACAACCTCTGCAAGTTCAGAAAATCACTTACCTTGTACAATCGTCCATCATGTGTCTTAATGTTTTGACTTTGTCATAAATTTATGTGTTGAAATGTATTTTGAATATACATGTGTAAATTTCTTTTAGTTTCAGTCGAGGGTGTAAGTTTGAGAGGTAGAGAGGAGAAAATTGTGGAGCAAATATTGGTGGGCGCGTGAAAACAGATTGTTATGGGATTTTACATAGAGTTACTCTGCAACCCTTGCTGAAGTGTAAATTGCAGTAATATTTTGTGTTTTTCTTGGAGCTATAGCCTCTAAATTTATCATGCGAATGTATTTTCATATGTTTTGAAAGATAATCCAAAGTATGTTTTGTTGCGACTTGGTTTTAAACTTTCACGTCTAGTTTTATTGCAATCATTATGTTTTACTTTGTTCTACCGTGAGTCATTTTCTATGTTTTTTTAAACTTATGTTCAGTTGCGATTTGCTTGCCACAACTGGAGATTTTATCTCCGCAACTTTTTTGAAGGAGACTCCTCTCCACCCCTTGTAAATTTTTTAACATGGTATCAGAGCGAGTTAAAATCTGTTAGTGTAAAAACAAGTGTTTTTACTAGAAATTAAAAAAAAATATTGTGGGTAATTTTTTTTTGGAATGTATGAGAAGGTATAAATTTGTTTTACAGTGAGAAATGGAAACATCAAGCACACGCTTGACTAATCCTCAGATACCTCAATTTAATGGAAAAAATTATGACTACTGGGCTATAACAATGAAGGCTATGTTTTCTTCTCAAGACATTTGGGATTTGGTGGAGAATGGTTTTCAAGAACCAACAGATGCAGCAACATACAATGCTTTGACACAACCAGAAATGGATTTGTTAAGGGACAACAGGAAGAAGGATGCAAAATCCCTCTTCTACATCTTTCAAGAATTTCATGAAAGTATTTTCCCAAGGATTGCAGCAGCAACAAATTCCAAGCAAGTGTGGGACACCCTCTAGACAGCCTACTAAGGCATGGCAAAAGTGAAGACAAAAAAGCTACAAATGCTAAGGAGATATTTTGAGACAATTTGTATGAAAGAGTCTGAGAATGTAGACTCATTTTTTACACATGTAATTGGACTGGTTACTAAAATCAGGTCTCATGGTGAGACACTTGAGGAAAGGAGAATAGTTAAGAAAGTTTTGAGAAGTCTACCACCAAGGTTTAAGAGACAAAGGATCTCTCACAGTTTTGAATGGATGAGCTTCATGCATCATTGATTTCTCATGAACATAGACTGAATAGAGCAACAAGCTACTCATTGGAGCATGCCTTCAAGACACAAGTTTCAATTGGTCAAGGTAGAGGAAGAGGAGGAGGAAGAAGCCCACACAGAGGTGGAAGAGGTAGCCCTTCAATCTCAAGTGGAAGGAGCAGCAATCAAAATCCAAGTCAAGGCCCAAGCCAAAATCAAGCACAAGGTCAGAGGTATGATAAATCTCAAGTTCAATGTCATTGTTGTAAAAAGTATGGTCATTATTCAAATGAATGTAGAAAGAAGAAATGTGACATAAGTAACAAACCAAGTTTAAATTTCACAAAGGAAAATTAGAACCATGACAACATATTTTTAGTTTTTAATGTAACACAAGAAAAATAAAGTGATGTATGGTTTCTAGATTCAAGGTGTAGCAACCACATGTTAGGGAACATAGAAATGTTTTACAATTTAGATGAAAGTGTGAAATTTGAAGTGACATTAAGGACTGATAGAAAAGTATCTATCATGGGAAAAGGAAGATTCAATATTCTAACAAAGAAGGGGGGGAAGAAATACATCTCAGATGTTTAATTTGTCCCTGATTTGAAGCATAACCTCATAAGCATTTGATAACTCATGCAAAAGGGCTATAATGGTTTTTCAAAAACGATGAGTGCACAATTTTGGATAAGCCTCCAAGCAGACAGCTGATTGCAAAAGTTCAGATGACAAGCAATAGAATGTTTCCCTTAAAGATAAAATCAGATTTGAAGGAAGAAGGTGCACAAGCACAAATGTCAATGAATTCACAAGAGGATGAAAGAAAAGTTGCAGTTGTCACACAAGTAAACTATCAAGCAGAGGTCAAAGATGAAAATTGGTTATGGCATTTGAGATTTGGTCATCTCAACTTTGGAGGTTTGAATTTGCTGCATAGGAAATGCATGGTGAAGGGATTGCCACTCAAAGAAAAATTAGATAGACTATGTGAAGGATGTATCTTGGGAAAACAACATAGAGAGACATTTCCAGCAGGAAATTCAATAAGGGCAAAGGCACCTTTGGAGATTGTCCATTCAGATTTATGTGGACCAATGCAGACACCATCAATTGGTGGAAGCCATTATTTTTTGACTTTCATAGATGATTATACAAGGAAGACATGGGTCTACTTCCTAAAACAAAAAAGTGAAGTGTTTGAGTGCTTCCGTCAATACAAAGCTCTTGTTGAAAAGCAATGTGGACACTACATCAAAGTCTTGAGGACTGACAGAGGTGGCAAATACATCTCAAATGACTTCCTTCGATTTTGCAGGGAGCATGGAATTCACAAGAAATTTACAACAAGGTACAAACCTCAACAAAATAGTGTCGCGGAAAAGAAGAATAGGACCATTATGGAAATGGTAAGGAGTATGTTGAGGGAAAAGCATTTGCCAAATGATTTTTGGGTTGAAGTTGTCACTTGTGCGGCATATATCATGAATAGGTATCCAACCAAAAGTGTCAAGAATGTAGTTCCTGAAGAGGCATGAAGTGGAAGAAAGCATGGTGTCACTCACATGAGAGTGTTTAGATGTGTGGCGTATGCACGTGTCTCGGATGAGTTGAGGAAGAAGTTGGACAACAAGGGGGAGAAATGCATATTTGTTGGATATAGTGATGAATCCAAGGCACACAAGCTCTACAATCCATCAAATAAGAAGGTCATAATCAGCAGAGATGTGCAATTCATAGAAGAGGAAGCATGGGATGGAAGTTTAGAGAAGAGAGCCAATTTCAAAGCATGTATACCACATGAGGACAAAGAGGAATTGACAACAAAAAGCAATTCTTCAACAGTGATTCCCTCTAATCCTATTCAAGCGCAACAAAGCAAGAAACAAGTAACATCATCAAAAAATAATAGGATAGTGTCATGCAGTCAAGCAAATGTTTCTCTAAGCACGCCGCAAAGACCCACAGCGTCATCTACTTCAATCGCAACACTAAGTGACTTGTCAAGCCCATATTCCGCAAGCATAAGAAGACCAAAATTTAGAAACTTAAATGAAATTTATCAACAAGTTGAAGTTGATAGTTGCGTTGGTCTGAATTCCTTATTTGCAATGTTTTTTCATGTATATGACCCAATCCATTTTGAGGATGCAGTCAAAGAAGAAAAATGGGTTGAAACAATGGAGGAAGAAATAGAAGCATTAGAAAAGAATGACACATGGCAATTAGTGAACTTTCTGCAAGGAAAAAAAGTCATTGGAGTAAAATGGGTCTATAAGACCAAGAGCAACATTGAGGGGAAAATTGAAAGGCGTAAAGCAAGGCTAGTTGTCAAAGGATACAAGCAGTAGCATGGAAGACATTATGCGGAGATATTTGCGTCAGTTGCGAGGATGGAGACAATGCATACAGTTATGTTGATTTTTACGCAACATAAATGGAAAGTGTATCAAATGGATGTAAAATCAGCATTCTTGAATGGAGTGTTGAAAGAGAAAGTGTATGTTGCGCAACCACCTAGTTATGAGGTAGAATGCCAAGAAGACAAGGTGTATAGGTTGAGGAAATCTCTTTATGGGATGAAGCAAGCACCGCGTGCATGGTATAGCAGAATAGAAGCTCACTTAATGGACAGTGGTTTCGACAAATGTGACGGAGAGCCTATAGTCTACATCAAACAGAGTGATGGTAGGCTTCTTAGTGTTGTCTTATATGTAGATGATTTAATTTTTACAAGCAGTGATGATTTCCTCATCACTTATTTCAAAGAAGTCATGAAAAGTGAATTTGAAATGATTGACTTGAGGTTCTTAAGATATTTTTTGGGCATAGAAGTGAAGCAAACAGAGCATTTTTATTTCTCAAGAAAAGTATGTAGTAGAAATTTTGGAGAGGTTTAATATGTAGAATGGCAAGCCCACACCAACTCCAATTTTCATGGGGTTGAAGTTGAGAAAAGAATATTGCAGCAGCAATGTCAATCCGACATTATACAAAAGTATGGTGGGCAGCTTGATGTATTTGACCGCCACTAGGCCGGATATAATGTATGCGGTAAGCATGTTGTCGAGGTTCATGGAGACACCCAAGGAGACACATTGGCAAGCATCGAAAAGGATTCTAAGGTCTATCAATGGGACAAAGGAGTATGGTATTTTGTACACCACAACAAATGATTTTAGCTTGGTTGGTTACACTGACAGGGACTGAGTAGGAAGTGTCGATAACAGAAAGAGCACGTGAGGATACTTTTTTCATTTGGTTTCTGGAGTATTTTCATGGGCCTCCAAGAAGCAACCAATATTGTCAATTGGAAATAGTAGGAGCTGAATATGTCATTGGAACAACAGCAACGTGTCAGGCAGTTTGGATGAGAAGGATGTTGAGGGATCTATGCCACGACCAAGAGGGAAAAACAACTATTTATGTGACAACACCTCCGCAATTGCACTATCAAAGAAAAAAAAAATTCACAAGAGGACAAAGCATATTGATGTTAAATATCATTTTATTAGAGAGTTAATTAACAATGGTGAAATTGTGTTGTAGCACTACATGTCACAATTTGTTGATATTTTCACAAAGCCATTGGCATGTGAAAGTTTTGTTTATCCCAGAAATTGTTTGGGAATTATCAATGGTGGCAATTTTGATTAAGGGGGAGTATTGGAAAATTAATCCCAACCACCGCCTTAAACACACTGACATCAACCATACTTGCCCAGTTGATTTTTGCAGTTGCTTCGTTACGCACAAGGACTGGCTTTGAGCAGAAGTACATCAGACCATTCCGCAATACACATCAAACATTTAAGAAAGAATGTGTATTTAATAAAGAATTGGTAAATATGTATGGTCCAACATTTACTGTGCAACTCTTACTTGCAATCCGCAACCTTTGTAAGTTCATAAAATCACTTATCTTGTACAATCACCCATCCTCTATCTCAATGTTTTGACTTTGTCATAAATTTTTGTGTTGAAATGTATTTTGAATATACATGTGTAAATGTCTCTTAGTTTCAGTAGAGGGTGTAACTCTGAGAGGTAGAGAGGAGATAAGAGGAGATAATTGTGGAGCAAATATTGGTGGGCCCGTGAAAACAAATTTTTTTGTCATAAATTTCTTTGTTGAAATGCATTTTGAATATACATGTGTAGAGGGTGTAAGTGTGGCAGGTAGAGAGGAGATAATCGTGGAGCAAATATTGGTGGGTGCGTGAAAACAGTTTGTTACAGAGTTTTATATGTTTTGAAATATAATCCAAAGTATGTTTTGTTGCGACTTGGTTTTAAACTTTTCCCTCACTATGTTTTACTGCATTCTAGGGTGAGTCATTTTCTGTGTTTTCTTAAACTTCTGTTTAGTTGCGATTTGATTTCCTGGAGATTTGATCTCAGTTGTTGACCTCCCCAATTGATTTGTTGAAAGAGACTCCTCTCCTCTGCCCCCTAAATTTTTTAGGCCACCAAGATGGAGGGGAATGCCTTAGCCTTTAGGTGGTGTCATGTATGACTTTCGTGTCAAAGCATTTGATTTCGCCAATGAACATAGGCACTTATAGAGACTCCCACCAGGAACAACAGACATCACGAAATCCTATTTATTGAGGGGCTTGATCGAGTTTTTTGGATTAGCCGCATTGGATTTACAATAGTGAACATATCCACAAAGCCATCTCTGTACACTCTTATGAATCCTTCTAACTCCTCCTAGATTCTGCCGATGACGTGTAGGAATGGGGGAGTAGTCCTTCCTGGCAACCTAACTGCATTTGGATCTATCCAAATGGTATCCCTTAAACATAATTTTGTTGCACCTCCAAAAAAATTTCTGGAAGAAAATGTTTTCAATTCGTTGACAATGGTTATATAATGAATATTATTATAACTTTACAAAGAGAATCAGCGCTCAGTGATACAAAAGAAAGTGATGCTTTCTACTCGTCACCTAACATTCTCTATATTTAAGTCTGTATATTCTAATGATAGTCAAACTTCCATGCATAATAATAAGAGGACGAAGTACTTTTGAAGAAGTATATGGTTATATCATATCATATCTCATCCCATAGCTAAATACTACCATTGGAATGCACTTTACCAACTGTTGTGTGACTTTTTTATCATCAATTCTAATTTTAAATGCACTTTACCAAATGTTGTGTGATGTTTTCATCATCAATATTAATCTTAAAAAAAAAGTTAAAACGTATAGTAGTTGGTTTCTTGTTTTAGAAAAGCAATATTTCTTTCCTTAAATGTATAGTATGTTACTATGTCAATGTTTGTTTAAAAGCAACACCATATTTCCCTATGTTACCATATTTCCCTGAGCATGAGTGCAGAGTTAAGCCGAAACTTTTTAGAGAAAAAATCATTAATGCAGTGATAAACCAAAAAATCACTAACAAAATGTCTCTTTACCAAAGCATTGATACTAATAAATGTTTGTTGGAGTTTCGAGTGTGATATGTACCTTAATTTTTTCGTTCTATTTCAAGTAATGAATTTTGCAAATGGATAATTGTGTTTCTTAGAGTAACATGGGTCAAGCTTCTGTTCAAAATATGCCTTATTCAAATTTTTGCAGGAGTCAAAGAAGGCCCAGCGGGCCTTGTCTCTTTCTTTATGCTCTATCCCTGGCTAGTGACCGAATATACCTATATAATGGAGAATAGAGAAGCTACAATGAATCGGCTTCCAACAACTTTACATATAATTACAATCCTTCAGCTGAATTCGTATTCAATGAAATTCAGAACACGTGCGGAAGAGTGCAGAGAAGTCTCTTATTATTGTCCCCCACCACATTATCCACGTCCCATTAGTCTAGACAAATGACAAAATTCCAATCCAAACCAAATACCTCATGTTAACCAGATGCTTTGTGAGGAGGAAGTGTGTGTGGAAGAGTTGCGAGCATGAAGTGTGTGGAAGAGTTGCGAGCATGAAGTGTGTTAGTCTAGACAAACAACAAAATTCCAACCCAAACCAAATACCTCATGTTAAACTAAATGCTTTGTGAGGAGGAAGTGTGTGGAACATGATGCTTTGTGAGGAGGAAGTGTGTGGAAGAGTTGCGAGCATGAAGTGTGTGGAAGAGTTGCGAGCATGAAGTGTGTTAGTCTAGACAAACAAGAAAATTCCAACCCAAACCAAATACCTCATGTTAAACTAAATGCTTTGTGAGGAGGAAGTGTGTGGAACATGATTCTTTGTGAGGAGGAAGTGTGTGGAAGAGTTGTGAGCAGGGAGTGTGTGGAAGAGTTTGTGTTAGTCTAGACAAACGACAAAATTCCAACGCAAACCAAATACCTTATGTAAAATAAATGCTTTGTGAGGAGGAAGTGTGTGGAACATGATGCTTTGTGAGGAGAAAGTGTGTGGAACATGATGCTTTGGGAGGAGGAAGTGTGTGGAAGAGTTTGTGTTAGTCTAGACAAACGACAAAATTCCAACCCAAACCAAATACCTCATGTTAAACTAAATACTTTTTGAGGAGGAAGTGTGTGGAACATGATGCTTTGTGAGGAGGTAGTGTGTGGAAGAGTTGTGAGCAAGAAGTGTGTGGAAGAGTTTGTGATAGTCTAGACAAACGACAAAATTCCATTCCAAACCAAATACCTCATGTTAAACTAAATGCTTTGTGAGGAGGAAGTGTGTGAAAGAGTTTGTATAGAGGAAATATGTGAGGAAAAAGTATGTGGGGAAGAAGTTGTATAGATGTGGTTGTATGGAGGAAGCTATAGAGAAAGTTATTAGGGTACGCCTATAAAGAAGTGGTTGTGTGGAAAAAAATTATTCTGAACAAAACTTTGAGAATTTTGTATGAAGAGATTTTTGTTTTCATTGTGAGAAATTTTCTCCCTACTACACATAAACTTTAATCAATTAAATAATATTTATTTGATAACAGCTGCTTCAATATTACTTCATTTTTTTGTTCTAACACATGAGGAAATAAAATCAAGAATGCACAACTTATTTGGCAAGACCAGTCGCTCGTAATGGAGCTCAAGCTAATGCCATGAACGCCATGATGACCTTGTTTCTTTAACTCGATTTTTTTTAAAGACATTGAGCAGAAACAATATGTATTAGCATTCAGACACCAAAGTTATAATACTAGCACAAGATCAGATCATCGTTACTTTAATATGGAATTACATCATTACTTTAATATGGAATTACAGATCGATATATAAGGCGCTGAACCCAAAACGAAAATTCATACGAGCCCACAAAAACACAACCCACGGACGCCCACGCTCAAAGTAAATTCCGGTTACTTATGACATGCAGGGTTTAATTACTTGCAGGTTCTGTATATCCTTTACAGCTCTTCTGGAATTTCTTGCGCCTGTGAACTCCTCGAGCTTCACTGTAGACAAAGACAAACCCTGGAACTGTTGATCCTCGGCCTGCCGAATCCCGTCGTCAAAATTGAGCTCATAACTCGGTGGATCGTACTGGAATCTTGAAGGTCTGGAACTGTAAATCGTTTTGCCGTCTGCCTTGAATCTGCGAATGAAGTATTTCCATTTAGGCCCGCTGCAGCAACTTCCAACGTCGGTAACGATGAATTCCGACAATTCTCCGACCCGTCTGACGCTGTTGCAGCTCTTGCGCCACCAACTCTGAGAATCCGCCTCCACTGGATCAGCGCCAGGGTTTGATCGCCTGACCTTCTGAAACCACGACAGTGAAACGAACGAACGCTTATCGTCCGATCTGTAGAAGCAGCAAGAGAAGAGCAGACCCAAGATTGTGGAGCACCGAGGGCGGCTGTAGGGATCGCCCATCTCTGCGGCAGGATTCGGAGGGTGGAAGAAGGGAGGCTACAGTTGGTGAGAAATTCGAATGCCACGAAATGGGATTTTATTAAAAGAAACTGTGCCAAGGGATCGGAATGTCATGGACGGGAGTGTTGGTGGTGGCGGTTTGAACAGCAAAGCATCCGATGGTTTTTCTGACCTTCAGAGATGAATCTCGATAGAAAAGCAGGGGACCCATATAAAAAAGCGGATATCTTATTCTCTTATTATAATAATAGTTCACATTATTTGTGTTCTTGGTAGGGTTTGTGAGGGGTGAGGTTACATCATGGTTATCCATGTACAAAACGAGGTCACATCATGGTTATGTATAAAATTAACAATAGAATAGGTTGGGAATTGAAGGACGATTTTATATTTTATTTAAGGTTTTAATTTATCTAAAATTTTATAATATGGTTTTAATGTATTACGTAAATTGTTTTGGTTGAGTTAAAAGTTTAGTTTTTTTAATTAATGTAAGGATATAAGTTAATGAATAATATTTAAAATTATTTGGTATTATTGAATGTTTATGTTATTATAGATCACTAACGTTGAGTTATTTTGTTTGAATAACAATGCATTTATCATAGTGTTTGTTATGGTTCTGTATAGGCCACGCTACATTATTGTCATATCTAAAAATAACTTCAACAAGTAACTCAACATTTAGAAGTGTTGTAACAACGGACCTGATCACATTTATCCAAGACATATAATACAATTATCCAAAATCTATAATACAATTATCCAAAATGTTTACTTTATTCAAAACCTACATCATTGTCATATCTAAAAATAACTTCAACAAGTAACTCAACATTTAGGAGTGTTGTAACAATAGACCTGATCACATTTATCACATTTATCCCAGACATATAATACAATTATCCAAAATCTATAATACAATTATCCAAAACTTTAAAATATTGTTTTACTTTATCCAAGACCTTCGAATAAAATTGTAATGTATAACCTAAATTAATTTAGAATAAGGTTTTAGTCCATCCATGACTTTTTGTTGGGTTAAAAGTTTTCTTTTTAATGTAACAATATAGGTTCATGGCTATGATTGAAAAGTATTTTACACTATTGAATGTCTCTGCCATTATGGATCACTAGGGCATAAGTTGTTTTGTCTCAATAATATTGACATATTCATGAATTATAGTGATGATTATATATACTATTAATTTGACAAGTTATAATAAGTTTTTTTTTTTAAATTAATAATTTATAATAAATTTAAATAAAAATAATAATATTATTATATTTAAATAAAATTTAATTTTTTATAAATTTAAAGATTTATTTTTTTTATTTTTATATTATAAAATATTAAAACAAATTCTTAGTCTTTAAGTTTAAATTATATATGTTAATTTCTTTTATTATTATGCTCCAATGAATATCATAGGTTTTAAAATAACATTTGACATAAACTTTGTTGTAAAATCAAATTATAATTTAATTTCTTTAAAAAATAGCAAATATCAACATTTTTAAAATATATTTATGAAAACTTTCATGATAATATTTTAATATAATTAAATTCAAACATATTTAAATCTCTAAATTTAGTTACTTGACGGAACATATTAAACCAATTGTTGCAACGTAGGATCATGATAGTGGGCATAGTTTTTGCTTTGAGTGTTGAGAAGGATCACGATAATGGTGGGTAGCGTATATTCCTTTTTGGACTCCGAGTGTAAAGCTGGAGGAGTACGACAAATGTGACGGTGCAAAAGTAGATGTAGGTTCCAGACTCGAAAAAGAAATGTGCCGGCCAAAGTAGTAGGGTCCACACTCGAATGAAGTAGAGTGTTTGACCATCGCATGCAAAGAATATGATTTAAATAAATAAATGTATGTTTACCTTTATGGTCCCGTCCTTGTCCCATGCAAAGAATTTGATTGAAAAGATGAATAAAACGTTTACGTATATGATGCCAAATTTAGCGATCCATTAGGAAAAGCATCACGCCTAAAGACATGTAGATATTAAATTAATGATTGTTTTAGATTTGTGTAAATGATTAATATTGATGGAATAATATAATATTAATTACGCCGTAAGGCGTTCCCTTCTGAAATCAACCTCCCAAAATGTCTTCGTGTCGTAATCGTAGCCGTTAGATCTAGTGTTAGACGATTGGAGAGAAATGAACCGTTGATTAAGAGGTTAAAGTTTTTTAGGGTTTAGAAAAAATCAGCAGAGGGCGCGGGTGTTGAGGGGGCGGCGGCGGACCTGCAGAGGCGGACCTGCATGCGGGTGTTGAGGGGGCGGCGGACCTACATGAGGGCCGCGTAGTTGTGCGTTGCCTCTGATGTTTCAGCTGCCTGGAGGAAGTAATGGCCGCGTAGTCGTGCGTTGTCTCTGATGTTTCAGCTGCCTGGAGGAAGTAATGGAGTCTTTTATAAAGCTTTTTCATGTGCCTTGTAATCCTAACAGAGATTATGGTCACCGGTTTGGGGTTCGCACCTACTACAGAGGAGAAGGCGCTCCTCCAAAGCCATGCTACGACAGCAGCCGGGTAAGATTACGGATAGTTTCGTTTCTTTCTTGGTTTCTGGATTCGAATCGTAAAATTGTAATTGCTTTCATTTCCTCTGTAATTAGTGGTTGGTCAATCGCTCCGAAGAAAGAATGTTTGATTGAAGATCTGTGTGCCTCAACATTAATGACCAGTGGTTGGGTTCCTTGCATAAATACACTATTGCTATTGAGCTGTCATTACTATGTCTGATAGAGCTTATATATATTGTCAAGTTAGTATTTTAGTGAAGCCAGGGTTGTCAACTTGTTCTTCAAGTGGTTTCCCAAATCATTACAAAATCTGTTCAGCGTAGTCTTTAGCCCTTTTACAACCAGCCAATAGTGGTCTTTTTTGTTTGTTCATTCCAGCCTGTCCACCTGATTCACCTCACACAAATCTGAATCATGATCTTACCAGCTCCCTGGATTAATGCCAAGACTTTCCATTTTGTTGGCAGTTCTCACATATAGCCAAGCTGCTGTTAACAGTTCTTATGTAATGACATGTTGCTCTGGAATTTATAATTATAGAAACCAATTTCCCCAAAGTATGGAGAATTCTGTCGGACTATTTTATAGTGATGGAAACGATTTACAAATGTTGAACCGTATGCAGAACTCTGCCCTTTGCGCATATGGGGTATAATCTGAAAACACAAAAAGAACTTGGAAGCAAGTCATATATAGATTCAGGGCACTCTTGCAACAGCAATTTTCATTCACAAGCAAGAAGTTAAATCTAGTCATATGTGCAAGTATATGTCTAATATGTTGTGAAAAATTTACTATTAGTTCATGCTTAACTCCGAACTTGGCCATAGAAATTTGATTTAGTAAGCAAGTCTTGTTACTGTTATAGCAATTAATCATTATCGTTCTTAAATGGTTCTTTTAGCAGGCTGCAAGTCCTTGGTGATAATTGCTGGAAAAACTATAGGTCAGACCTGACAGAAGAGTCTAAGGAAGTCTGTGCTTTGTGATGCAGCTCCTCAAGTATTTTTCTTAAGGAACTTAAAAATGTGTGGTTGTAAATTTCTTCCCCTATCAGAAACAATGCCTGGGAGGTGTTTTCAGATCTCAAAACAATAACATACTTTTTATAAGCATGAAGGATACTAATGAAAATAATTGGCAATTAAATAAAGCCTATTTTCTGGAGTCTCATGATCCATTATTCCAAATATTTAAGCTATAGGTTATAGTTCAAGTGTTGAAATATGGTTGAGTTGATATTTCTGATTTCAAGAATGTGTTGGGTTCCTTGCATAAATACACTATTGCTATTGAGCTGTCATTACTATGTCTGATAGAGCTTATATATATTGTCAAGTTAGTATTTTAGTGAAGCCATGGTTGTATCATTGATGTGCTACTAAGACCTGGTAAGGTCTTTTTGGGACATGACTTAGCAGGCTGGCCTTTTAGGACCAGAGCTCTACTAAGGGCTAAGCTTATATGAATGAAGCTCTACTTATATAAAACCTTTCAGGACCTGAAGTTCTACTTACATAGGACCTTTCAGGGCGTTTCTTTTGGCAAAGGGAAGTTTATTTTTGGAAAGCTCAGGAAAGACCCTTTAACACCAACCTAGTATAGTCCTTCTAAGACCAGAGCTCTGCTTAGATAAGACCTTTCGGGAGCTTTCTTTTTGCAAACGGAGTTTCAAGGAGACGAGGCACAGTGCAAGTCCTTGGTGATAATTGCTGGAAAAACTATAGGTCAGACCTGACACAAGAGTCTAAGGAAGTCTGTGCTTTGTGATGCAGCTCCTCAAGTATTTTTCTTAAGGAACTTAAAAATGTGTGGTTGTAAATTTCTTCCCCTATCAGAAACAATACCTGGGAGGTGTTTTCAGATCTCAAAACAATAACATACTTTTTATAAGCATGAAGGATACTAATGAAAATAATTGGCAATTAAATAAAGCCTATTTTCTGGAGTCTCATGATCCATTATTCCAAATATTTAAGCTATAGGTTATAGTTCAAGTGTTGAAATATGGTTGAGTTGATATTTCTGATTTCAAGAATGTGTTGGGTTCCTTGCATAAATACACTATTGCTATTGAGCTGTCATTACTATGTCTGATAGAGCTTATATATATTGTCAAGTTAATATTTTAGTGAAGCCAGGGTTGTATCATTGATGTGCTGCCATCGTTTCCAATATGAATAACTACGAGTTGATATAACTGTAATTGCTTTACGCTATGGACAATAAAGAACTGAAACTTGTGTATGTATACCTGATATACACTATGCATTGCAGCATGTAGGAGGAATGGTAGTATCTTATGTAGTTCCTTCAGACACCCATATAGAAGTCCGTCCTCCCATCAGATAAAATGTACAGACTTGACAATATCAATGTCTGTGTGATAGGAATATTCCCAGACAAATTGTTGTAAGTTAATGTACATGTAACCAATTCAAACAACCAAGAATGAGAATTGAAATTCTGTAAGTTAATATGGAGTGACCAATTCATACAGCCAAGCACATTTTAGGAGACAAAAAGAACATTATATTATCCGTTCAATATAAGTAATAGTTACAAGCATCTCAAAAGAAATAACAAATAGACAACCCATTTTCCTTCCTACATAATTGCCAAACCATAATAATCAACCCAAAACATACATATTGTAGAAATATAGTTGCCTCTTAGTTGTATGTAGTTAATCCGAAATCAATATCCTCAACCATACTTTTACAACTTGCCAACTGGGATGCTAGGTCTGCAAGAACTGAAAGATCCATCCAACGTTATTGAGACTCGAGAGAATGAAATTCCAGACAATGTCAATAGTGGTCTTTTTTGTTTGTTCATTCCAGCCTGTCCACCTGATTCACCTCACACAAATCTGAATCATGATCTTACCAGCTCCCTGGATTAATGCCAACACTTTCCATTTTGTTGGCAGTTCTCACATATAGCCAAGCTGCTGTTAACAGTTCTTATGTAATGACATGTTGCTCTATCTTGTGTATTTGCCTCTGTTTAGGAGAGTGGACTCGTAGAAATATAGTTGCCTCTTAGTTGTATGTAGTTAATCCGAAATCAATATCCTCAACCATACTTTTACAACTTGCCAACTGGGATGTTAGGTCTGCAAGAACTGAAAGATCCATCCAAGGTTATTGAGACTCGAGAGAATGAAATTCCAGACAATGTCAATAGTGGTCTTTTTTGTTTGTTCATTCCAGCCTGTCCACCTGATTCACCTCACACAAATCTGAATCATGATCTTACTAGCTCCCTGGATTAATGCCAACACTTTCCATTTTGTTGGCAGTTCTCACATATAGCCAAGCTGCTGTTAACAGTTCTTATGTAATGACATGTTGCTCTATCTTGTGTATTTGCCTCTGTTTAGGAGAGTGGACTCTAAAGTTGTTACAACGCGATATTTTCTGGCATTCATGTAATACGCAGATAGTTGTGTATTGTTTGCAGGGCTTCAGATTTAACGATCTCTGCTTCTTTGTGATCTTCTTGTAATCATGTGTTGTTCTATCCATAAACAAAAATTTTCGTTCATTGCTCCTCAAAGTAAATTGCCAAAAGTTTTGTGTAATCACTTTAAATTATGAATGTAACATCAAAAGACATTGACAAATTTCTCTAAATTTCAGCATCTAACACGTTCAGAGTTTTTTCATTTACATTTAATCATATAGTAACCAAGGCACTATTGACATGTCATATGAGGTATGCCTCTAATAACTAGATATTTGCCTGAAAGGAGATATATTAGTCTTCAGATTTTGTTATCATTTGTCTTCCCCTTATTCTTGTTTTGGTAATATTTACATGTTTCTAAGATTCAAGTCTCTGCACTTTGCAGAAGGAAAAATGTATTATGTTGTACTATGCACGTTATTGTTAAGAATTATTGGTGAAAATAAATTTTCATGGCATTAGTGGAGTAATCACTCGCCCTCTTAGGGGATTGAAGAGCTTTCTCCCTTGTGGAACAAGTATAAGCATGAAGATATCTTTGTGTGGACCTCCTAAGGTACGGTGAGAATATGGCTTGCCTAATGAGCATGGAATTGCATATGAGGCTTGAGCCATGAGCTTTGCTAGCTCAAAATCAAAATCAAAATTCCTTTCAAATGGAAACAAATTCTGTTCCTTAGTAGTGTGTGTCCTAAGTCCTCAGGGGAGCAAGGGCAGCAAACGAACTTCTTTCTAAAGAAGTAACAGCAGATGTGTCTAAGCAAGTTGAATTCTGCTATGTGATGAACTAAGATTTGGTGCCTATTGTATTGATGAAATTTTTGTGTTGAGGGTTACTTTTATTTCAGATCTTCTTTTCCCAGGTTTTTTATTAGGCAAAATGTTCGTTCTTTTAAAGTAGAAATATCATTATACAGGCTTTGCTTTTATCTTTAATGAGTCAATATTTTCTTGGGCAGAATTTGGCAAAAGAAATTGTAAGATCGAGGCAAGCTATTAAGTTCCTTTATGAGAACAGGGCACAGCTGAATTCGTTATGTACACACCTTGGAGAAAGTGGTGGTAATTTTTTCTTTACTACTTGTTCTCGGATCATCCTGCATGTAGTTTAATCTCTGTTCTGTTATTGAATTTGCAGTTGTTTCTCCCTACCTTTATCTGACAATATCCATTTTTTACTATGTGTCAAGCAGTTGCAAGCTAAATATGATATTAACTAATTTGTAGTTGATGTTCAACTTTCAGCGTTGAAGGAGATTTCTGGACGTTCTCTGTATTGCTTCATCTCTGGTAACAACCTTAATCTCCTTTCCGAGTTTTTGCTTCATTTCTATTTCATCCATGGACCATGATAGAAAAGCATCTTCCATCAATTGTACATTAGCCGCTGAGCAACTATAGAGTCTTACTTGAAAGCAGAAAGTGTTTTTCATGTATTTAACATTATGTATATTATAGAAGTAAAAGACGAATCTTTTATCATATTGTTCAAGTTCCTTTGGAGACAATGCTTAATAGTAAGTGGGTATTATGGTATACATTTTTATTTGCTGGGGCACCCACATTTGCCTAGGATTTTATAACATAAGAAAACCTTTAAATTCCTGCAAAACCTTCCTCTTGAGGATTAGATTGTGTGGATTATGTTGGGTTTTCTTCCCGCAAAGACTATTAATTTGCATAGCACTGTGCAGCTTATGTTGGTTACTCACACAACAATGTTAAATACAGATACTTTGCCTTGGCCTACTCTGTTTTGTCACTGGGCAATTCAACTTTCAGCATTGAGGGACATTTCTGGGCGTTTTCTGTATTGCTTCATCTCCGGTAACAACCTTCATCTCCTTTTCGAGTTTTTGCTTCATTTCTATTTCATCCATGGACCATGATACAAAATCCTCTTCCATCAATTGTACATTAGCCACTGAGCAACTATAGAGTCTTATAAATTTCATTCAAAATTATTTCCCAATTGAAATGATTCAGTTATATATATGCTTTCTTGATAATTTAAAATTTATTCCTTTGTGTGGATTATGTTGGGTTTTCTACCTGCAAAGACTATTAATTTGCATAGCACTCTGCAGCTTATGTTGGTTACTCACACAGTAATGTTAAATACAGATACTTTGCCTTTGCCTACTGTATTTTCTCACTGGGCCATTCAACTTTCAGCATTCAAGGACATTTTCTGGACATTTTCTGTGTTTCTTCGTCTCCGGTAACAACCTTAATCTCCTTTCCGAATTTTTGCTTCATTTCTATTTCATCCATGGACCATGATAGAAAATCCTTTTCCATCAATTGTACATTGGCCACTGAGCAGCTACAAAGTCTTATAGATTTGATTCAAAATTATTTCCTAATTGAAATTATTTAGTTATATATATTCTTTCTTGATAATTTAAACTTTATTCCTTTCTGTTAAACTAATGCAAAGTGGTGCCATCGTGCCTGTCTTGTTTCTAGTGAACAAACTCTGGAAAATCTTAGATACAAACTTCAATAGCTTTGCTTATGTCTGTCAGAATTCTTGAATAGTCATATCCCTATATTGATATTATATTCCACTTGGCATTTTTTTTGTCATGCACGCATTTTAAAGTAGCGAGAAAAACTGGGTTAGTTATATCTTGTGTTTTATTTTGCATTCTCTTTTCAGTGGCTAGACTATGCATATGGTTATTTTCTGCTTTTGCATGTAAAATATGTGAATTGACATCTTCAAGCACTCATTTCAGCTGGAGTTTGATAGCACATCATTGTTACATTGAATTCTATTCAATGGCTAGGCTATGCATATGGTTATTTTCTGCTATTGCATGTAAAACTTGTGAATTGACGTCTTCAAGCATGCATTTCAGCTGGAGGAGTTTGATAGCACATCACTGTTAGGTTGAATCAAATAGCATTAACAATTTGAACTCTCTATCCGGTCAATTTGAACAGAGTACTATTATGAACTCTCTATCCGGTCAATTTGAACAGAGTACTATTATGAACTCTCTATCCGGTCAATTTGAACAAAGTACTATTCTGTGTGCTTGAATGTTGAGAACAGAGTACTATTCTAATTGCTGCCGATTTTCTGTGAATGATATTTACTTCACATCATTATCACCGATAACAATGCATAAATCACAATCTATTAGCGTAGTTGTAGTTGTGGAAAACCCATCCCAGCCGCATTTTAAAGTAGCGAGAAAAATTGTCGGGTTACTTATATATTGTGTTTTATTTTGCATTCTCTTTTCAGTGGCTACACTATGCATATGGTTATTTTTTGCTTTTGCATGTAAAATATGTGAATTGACATCTTCAAGCACTCATTTCAGCTGGAGTTTGATAGCACATCATTGTTACATTGAATTCTATTCAATGGCTAGGCTATGGATATGGTTATTTTCTGCTATTGCATGTAAAACTTGTGAATTGACGTCTTCAAGCATGCATTTCAGCTGGAGGAGTTTGATAGCACATCACTGTTAGGTTGAATCAAATAGTATTAACAATTTCATGATTTCTGTTGGCACCTATTGGCACCATACTACCATCTCCAAGTCTGCTTCAATCAAGCTTTGTTAACTTTGTCAGTGGTTTATCCTATACTTGGTGTTTTGAACTATGCCCTCAGGTTATTCAATCAGGCTTTGTTAACTTTGTTAGTGGTTTATCCTATGCTTTCTGCCAAATTTGTGCAACATTAAATATAAATCTAGGCTTCAACTTGGTGTTTTGAACTATGCTCTCAGGTTATTCAATCAGGCTTTGTTAACTTTGTCAGTGGTTTATCCTATGCTTTCTGCCAAATTTGTGCAACATTAAATATAAATCTAGGCTTCAACTTGGTGTTTTGAACTATGCTCTCAGGTTATTCAATCAGGCTTTGTTAACTTTGTCAGTGGTTTATCCTATGCTTTCTGCCAAATTTGTGCAACATTAAATATAAATCTAGGCTTCAACTTGGTGTTTTGAACTATGCTCTCAGGTTATTCAATCAGGCTTTGATGTGCATATATATATCTATATATATATATATATATATATATATATATATATATATATATATATATATATATATATATATATATATATATATATATATATATATATATATATATATCTATATATATATATATATATATTTCCCATGTAACGAAGTACAACCTTATATTCTAGCTATACTCTCAATTACAGAGTATAAGTAGGGTAAAATGTTTTTAAAAGGCCCTCTGTTTTGGCCTGTAAGGGTAGAAAGATAGGTAAGAGTTCACCTTGCTGTCACAATATCGAGACATCAGCTTCCCTGACCAAAGGGGCTGCAGTCTGGGTCCAAGCACGCTATCACCACTTACTGTTGAACTCAACTCATTGTCTTCAGAACAAAAAAGCCCATGATTGTGAATAGTTAGAACTAATTAGTCCTCTGAGAGATCAGATGTAGTCATGGCTGATGAGACAGTTCCAACAGATGTGGAAATTATGGAAATTGTGGGTGTCAAGGAAACCATAATACTAACTGGGTTTTGTGGAAAAATCAGAGAAAAACTGGTGTTGCAACTGTCTGAATACGTATTGACGCTAAGAATGCAGGTACTAGGAAGTAGACAATGTGACAACAGCTGGAACTAATTCTTGCACCAGAAATGGATTCTCCTCTGCTGGGTCTGAAAATAACTGGGCTTTATCATTATGGTCATCATTTTGATTATTTTTTCAATTGCCCAGTTGATTTCTTCCATTGAATTCATCTTTTCCTGCTTTCATTTTGGGAATGGTGCATGAGGAAGTTGCAGCTTAAGCTTCTACATTAGCATTACAAGGACCTTCCTTTTGTTGGAAAGCTCACCATCACTTCCAAGATTCTGCAAGATGGTCACATGTATTATGCTTCTTGCTGGTTTCCAATCCAATCTCAATTTCTGAAGCTGGAGAAGATTTTAAGAGCATTCTTATAGGCTAAGTATGGAAGATAATGGGGTCTCTCTTCGCATCTCTGCATCATGCCAAAGCTAGAAGGTTGACAAGGGCTTATTGATATCGAAGATTCTGGCAACAATGTGGGTAGTAAGGAGTCTTGTTGGAGAGCCCCATTTGGAAAGCTTAACTCATCCACAGAGACTATGTAATGCAGTCATATCAGCAAAATTTAGGGTCACTTTTCACTATGTGGAATCATTTGTGCTCCTCAATACTTCAGAATATAGGAATTTCTTGTCCTCAAGAGTGTTTGAACTTTGGGAAGCCTGGAAGCCCATGACTAAGTGTATTTACTGGGACTTTATTGGCAATAGGAGGGGATCAGATCTCACCTTCCATCCTATTTAGATTTTGGAGAATGCAATAACAATGCATTAGAACTCACAAGATTTTAGCCAAGGGAACTCAACAAGAAGGGTGTTTTTCTGTGGCATGGTTTTTGGGATACTGATCAAAGGACATGGACAGAGTAGAGAACCCTTGCCTATTCTAAGAGTTTGTTTTCTTCCAATAGAATGATTATCAGAGAATTACATGCTACTATTGATGTCGAGGATCTGTCCAAAATGATCTTTCTAGAAGGGCAATTGGAGAGATTACGGATGATCTCTCTTTTTTTTAAATTTGAAAAATACTTCTTATATTTACAAAAATAGATATGTCAAGAGAAAACAAAAAATAGAAAGGTACATAAAATGGTATTTACATTACAGAATATAAATGTACCTTTTTGGCAGACTCACACTTCAACATCACTGATTGTTTTTAGTGAAGATAAGTACTTGTCTGCTCCTAGTGCAGTCTCTGAAAGAATGGCCTGTTGTAATATCTTGTCCCTCAAAAGCATATCTGTTATCTCCCTCCTGATTTACTGTGCAACCATCTTGACTCTCCTTGGATGAGCCATGCATATAATCTGATTTTGTTTTGGGAATTTGCTAAATTTGGGTCCATGGGAGTACAGGTAATTCCGATTTGGGGTTCTGTTAAATTTGGGTCCAATGGAGTATTCGAAATGTTTGAGAGTACACAAGCTTAAAGAATGTGTTTTTGTCGTCTAGGCATCAACCACGAGTGTGTGGAGGCACTGCTGGGTTGCAGGCAATGACTATAGACTTGTTTGATGAGCTAGGAGTTGCACCATGTTTCGAATCAACAGTGAACGATGTGTCGATATTATCTAATATTTGTTCATCTATTACACCTGTTAATGTGGGTGCCTACTATAATCAGACATTTTTAGAAGATATAAACAAGAGGCAATCTATTTTCTGCTTGTGCATGTAAAATATGTGAATTGACATCTTCAAGCACTCATTTCAGCTGGAGTTTGACAATTTGAACTCTCTATCCGGTCAATTTGAACAGAGTACTATTATGAACTCTCTATCCGGTCAATTTGAACAGAGTACTATTCTGTGTGCTTGAATGTCGAGAACAGAGTACTATTCTAATTGCTGCCGATTTTCTGTGAATGATATTTACTTCACATCATTATCACCGATAACAATGCATAAATCCCAATCTATTAGCGTAGTTGTAGTTGTGGAAAACCCATCCCAGCCGCATTTTAAAGTAGCGAGAAAAACCGGGTTACTTATATATTGTGTTTTATTTTGCATTCTCTTTTCAGTGGCTACACTATGCATATGGTTATTTTTTGCTTTTGCATGTAAAATATGTGAATTGACATCTTCAAGCACTCATTTCAGCTGGAGTTTGATAGCACATCATTGTTACATTGAATTCTATTCAATGGCTAGGCTATGCATATGGTTATTTTCTGCTATTGCATGTAAAACTTGTGAATTGACGTCTTCAAGCATGCATTTCAGCTGGAGGAGTTTGATGGCACATCACTGTTAGGTTGAATCAAATAGCATTAACAATTTCATGATTTCTGTTGGCACCTATTGGCACCATACTACCATCTCCAAGTCTGCTTCAATCAGGCTTTGTTAACTTTGTCAGTGGTTTATCCTATGCTTTCTGCCAAATTTGTGCAACATTAAATATAAATCTAGGCTTCAACTTGGTGTTTTGAACTATGCTCTCAGGTTATTCAATCAAGCTTTGTTAACTTTGTCAGTGGTTTATCCTATGCTTTCTGCCAAATTTGTGCAACATTAAATATAAATCTAGGCTTCAACTTGGTGTTTTGAACTATGCTCTCAGGTTATTCAATCAGGCTTTGTTAACTTTGTCAGTGGTTTATCCTATGCTTTCTGCCAAATTTGTGCAACATTAAATATAAATCTAGGCTTCAACTTGGTGTTTTGAACTATGCTCTCAGGTTATTCAATCAGGCTTTGATGTGCATATATATATATTTCCCATGTAACGAAGTACAACCTTATATTCTAGCTATACTCTCAATTACAGAGTATAAGTAGGGTAAAATGTTTTCAAATATGAAGGTCTTACAACAAGGTGGCTGGAAGTTCTTGTAACGAGATCCAATCTTGTTAACTTTGGAAGTAATTTGACTCATAAAATGTATTTATATATTTTACTTCTGAAATCACTATTTAAGTTTGCAAAGTTATACATATTCTATTATTAGTGTGCAAAGTCATGCATATTCTATCTGTAAATTTGAATTGATAACTTTTGAATGATGCAACATATTTTTTTAACCATCAAATTATATTAAAAGATGATATTAAACTACTTGTTCTCAGATCATCTTGCATGTAGTTCAATCTCTGTTTTGATATTGAATTTCTCCCTACCTTTCTCTGACAATATCCATTTTTTACTATATGTGAACCAGTTGCAAACTAATTTGTAGTTGCTGTTCAACTTTCTGCTTTGAAGGACATTTCTGGACGTTCTCTGTATTGCTTCAACTCCGGTAACAACCTTAATCTCCTTTCCGAGTTTTTGCTTCATTTCTATTTCATCCATGGACCATGATAGAAAATCCTCTTCCATCAATTGTACATTAGCCACTCAGCAACTATAGAGTCTTACTTGAAAGCAGAAAGTGTTTTTCATATATTTAACATTATGTATATTATAGAAGTAAAAGATCAGTCTTTTATCATATTGTTCAAGTTCCTTTGGAGACAATGCTTAATAGTAAGTGGGTATTATGGTAAACATTTTTATTTGCTCGGGCACCCACATTTGCCTAGGATTTTATAACATAAGAAAACCTTTAAATCCCTGCAAAAACCTTCCTCGCAAGGATTAGATTGTGTGGATTATGTTGGGTTTTCTTCTCGCAAAGACTATTAATTTGCATAGCACTGTGCAGCTTGTGTTGGTTACTCACACAACAATGTTAAATACAGATAATTTGCCTTGGCCTACTCTGTTTTGTCACTGGGCAATCCAACTTTCAGCATTGAGGGACATTTCTAGGCGTTTTCTGTATTGCTTCATCTCCGGTAACAACCTTAATCTCCTTTCCGAGTTTTTGCTTCATTTCTATTTCATCCATGGGCCATGATACAAAATCCTCTTCCATCAATTGTACATTAGCCACTGAGCAACTAAAGAGTCTTATAAATTTCATTCAAAATTATTTTCCGATTGAAATGATTCAGTTATATATATGCTTTCTTGATAATTTAAAATTTATTCCTTTGTGTTAAACTAATGCAAAGTGGTGCTATCGTGGCTGTCTTGTTTTTAGTGAACAGACTCTAGAAAATCTTAGATACAAACTTCAATACCTTTGCTTATGTCTATCTGAATTCTGGACTAGTCATATCCCTGTATTGATATTATATTCCACTTGGCATTTTTTTTGTCATCCACACATTAAGAAAGCGGAAAACAAATACATGCATGTACATTTACATTTAGAATGCATGCGGAGATTGATTTAGGACTTTGTGTGTGCTCTCTGCTCTATGTTCAAACAGTTTCGCTTCTCTTTCCTTAGTAGCTAGGATTTTCACTGCAAAAAAGAAAGTAAACGATTGTTTATCATCTTAGATTGCATATTTAGGAATTGTTTATGTACATCACGCGATCAACCTTAAAGGCAAACTTCTTAAGAAAGATCAACTGTAAAATACATTTCAATAAACATAAAAACGCTTTGGAACCTAACGCACACCATTTAGAAGTCTAGGCTAGAGACGTGTTCCGGCATCGTAAAGCCTGGTAACTATCACTTTCATCGTAGGTTGGGTGATTCCTCCTCTTTGAAATGACAAGTGCCAATACGGACTTGTGCTCCCACGTGCCGTCGAGTATATATTGGGAGACCACAGTAGGCTATATCCTTTATCCTTAGGAAGCTGTGTCTGCCGCCCTATCGATCGCAATGCACTGAACACAGCATTCGGGAAGATTGACTGCCGTACCATAAAAAGTATTCTGCAGTTTTGCGATTGGTTTGGTAATCCCCATGTCTAGATATCCAGAGTAGTCACTTTCGTTCCTTTTCGGACTCCTTAAAAGAAAAGGACCATCTGAGCACTTGTCACTTCAAGCTCGTTAAAAATCGAAGGCGACTAGAGTCATCTTTAGCTTTTTCTCGACTCTTAAAAAATGAAAAAGCAAATTGTGTCAAAGTGTCATAAAATTTATTTAAATCGGAATAACCTGGACCATCTGAGCACTTGTCACTTCAGGCTCGTTAAAAATCGAAGGCGACTAGAGTCATCTTTAGCTTTTTCTCGACTCTTAAAAAATGAAAAAGCAAATTGTGTCAAAGTGTCATAAAATTTATTTAAATCGGAATAACCTCACTGTTCCCTCGTTGGTCTTAGGGTAGGAAAATGGAGTCCACCAATCAAGGATTTCCCCATGGAGGAATCCTGCTCCCTTTTCCTCTAGGGGAGATGTTGGTGCACCTCATATGGCTACATTGACCCTTCCAGGGCTTGCAATTGGCCTGCCAATATGCTTTTTCTCGACCTCTGCTGTTCAAAACACCGTGATTCTTGAGCAATCAACTCAGCAACCAGATGATACTAGAGTTGCCCAAATCGAAGGCGACTAGAATCGTCTTTAGCTTTTTCTCGTCTCTTAAAAATTGAATAAGCAAGTTGTGTCAAAGTGTCATACAATTTATTCAAATCGGAATAACATCACTGCTCCCTCGTTGGTCTCAATTTGACAAAATGGAGTCCACCAATTAAGGATTTCCCCTTGGGGGAATCCTACTCCCTTTTCCTCTAGGGGAGATGTTGTTTTACCTCATATGGTTACATTGTCCCTTCCAGGGCTTACACTTCGCCTGCTGGTATGGCTTTTCTCGACCTCTGTCGTTCAAAACACCATGATTTTTGGGCAATCAAATCAGCAACCAGATGATACTAGAGTTACCCCCAAACCTTCTATTTCATTTGTTTCTCCCTCTCCTTCCTCTGCGCTTCGTGGAAGTATGCTTAAAAAAAATGAACGTATAAAAGTTGTTGTAATAAATATTTTTCTTCATTATGTTTACAAGCTTAGATGCCCACTCATTTAGAAAAAAACTGAACATGCTTCTTTCAACATTTTTGTGTTTTGTTTTGTACCAGAAAATGACATCAAACCTCACTGAAAATGCAATTTCCTCAATGTTATCTGGATCAACTCATATTCAACCATACCTACAAATTGCTGAACTTGAGCCAATACAATCAATGCCAAATTCAACTCCACGATATCGTACTGCAATTTCAGACGGAACACATAAGAAACACATCATGCTTCCAAAAGATTTCAATGATCTCGTAGCAACAGGCTTGCTACAAAAGGGTTCTATTATAAATGTTAAAAGTTGGACTACCTCAGCTATTGGTCCTTCAACGTAAGTTTGTTATAAATTTCTTATTTCAAATTTAACATTTTTTTACTTATAACACAACCGCTTCTAACAGTTATTCCTTTGACTCTCATTTGTCGTGTAGGTCTATAAAGCTAGTAGACTTTGAAATATATGCTTCATATGCACCCTTAATTGGCAATCCAAAAACTATGAGTGTCCCCATCACATCTGATGAAAACTCTCCATCCTCATCAGATCCACATCCTCCATCAAAAAGGCACTGCCCTCTTCCAACTACTCCAACCCCGTCCGTTCAACCGGTTCAAATTCCCATCAAATCGTTAAACCCTTACCACTCAAACTGGTGCATAAAAGGATACGTCCAAAGGAAAACAGCTCTTCGACAGTTTCAGAATCAATACGGACCCGGTAAAGTGTTTGGTTTTGACCTGTTTGATACAGAGGGTGGAGAAATACATATTACATGTTTCAACAATGTCGCAGATTATTTTTTCGACAAAATCCAAAATGGAAATGTCTACATTGTTTCTAAAGGGAATGTGAAAATGGCTAATAAGCAATACAACCACTTGAACAATGACTGGGAAATTTTGTTGAATGCAACATCTACCATAGAACATGTTGTCAGTGAAAAAAAACATAATCCAACAGTGCGATTCAGTATAAAATCAATTGATGATATCATAACAACAAACGTCAACTCCATTTTTGATATTCTTGGTGTTGTCACAGACATTTCCAGTGTATGCACTATACGTAGAAAAGATGGCTCTGAAGTCAATAAACAAACAGTACAGCTTCGAGACATGTCAGGGTATAGCATAGATGCAATCTTTTGGGGAGATAATTTTAATGCCGTTTCACAGGAAATCTCCTCCCTATGTGCTACAGGAAATAACCCCATCATTGCAATCAAATCTGCACGTGTTGGGGAATTTAATGGAAAAAATATCGGCACTACAACGAGATCCATTGTTCTTGTAGATCCTGACATTGAAGAGGCCCATGCGCTAAAGTCGTGGTTTAAAAAAGAAGGCTCGACTGCTGCTTCTACATCTTTGACAACAAGCTCTCCTTTTTGCCACCAACAAAAAAAAATAACAATTGCTGACATTTACAGTATGGATTCCTTAGAGAAACCAACATTTTTCCAATTAAAGGGCACAATAACAAAAATTGGTATGGATAGTTTTTACTACATTTCTTGCCCGTCGATTGTTGGTGGGAAAAAATGCATGAAAAAACTTATTCCACAAAATACAGGGGTGTGGTTCTGTCCAAAATGCAACGCTGAAGTAAGCGACTGTGATTACAGATACCTATTGAAAATCGACATACAAGATCACACTGGTGAATTGGCTTCAACTGTTGCTTTCGAATACGCGGGCTCTACAATTCTTGGAAATAATGCCAAAGACTTCTATCTATTATCTTCAGATCCAGAACTAATCAAGGAAATTGTCTCTAGAGCTCTATGGACAGATCATATCTTCACACTATCAGTGAAGACAGAAACTTTTAAAGAAGTCCCACGATTGAAATGCGTTATCATAAAAGAAGAAAAACTGCATTTCACGACAGAATGCAAAAACATCCTTCGAGAAATTCAGAGCATCTCGACATTGTAGATAAATATTGCAGAATGTGTTCCTTGCTTTTTGGCAATTCCTATTGTCCAATTTTATAAATACAACTTTACAAGATATATTGTTGCATGTCTTCTTATGAAATTTTCTTATATACCATTGAAATAAATATTTGTTCTCCATTGTATCTAGCATTATGTTAGTAGACAAAATCACATTTTTTTCCTTTTATCAGCTTTACACATGAAACTACCTACATGTATGCAGAAAAAATACTAATACGTTCTTTCAAAAACATTTCTCAAATAAAAAAATTCACATGGCACTGTTCAGAACTTAGATTTTTTTCCCCTTCTTTCGCTTTCGCTTGCATTTTTTACCGTTCTTTCGCTTTCATACAATAACATGGTTGTTGTCTCCAAATAACATTCTTCTTTTCCCCTCCCTTGCTTATAGGTACCATAAATTTTGCGAATGGCTTCTTCTTCTAATAATGAACGTGCTCGAAGATACTATGCAACAAATAAAGAACGAATAAATGCACGGCGCCGTGAGCTTTACCAAGCAAAAAAAAACATCATAGAATGTCAAAAACACAAAAAACAAAAGGGTGACCAACCTTCCTCGTCTGAAATGGCCCACCCTGAAAACAATCCTCCCTTGCAATTATCAGACTCTTTATCTTCTCAGCAAACCTCTCAAACAAATACATCCATGCCTCATTGCCCTAACCCCTCCTTTGCACATGCTTTCAGCAATGTTTATACTGATCAAGCACATCGAGATTTCCGTTCAAAGCTTGATAAACTTCCACCTAAATGCCCATGCTCCATTTGTCTTGAATCATATCCTGGAATACATATCCGCAATTCCAACCACATGTATTGCTGCTCCAGATGCGCCTCTGAAACAAAGGGTCATCGCTTCTCATTATCAAACAACATGGACCCTGGCCCTCAACCAGCTGCCCTTACGTCTCTTTCACAAATAGAAGAAATGCTCATTGCTAGGGTTAATCCTATACTGCAAGTAACACATGCACGTGGTGGCCAGTATAAATACAGTGGCCACACAATTTGTTTTCCTCAAGACAAAAAAAATCGCAAACATGTTGCCACGACGTGTTGAGCACTTGGACATCCTAATTGTCACGCGTCATAGTAATGACCATAAGGCTTATGATTTCATTGTCAGTAGACATCGCGTTCTCGCTGCATTGGAATACAAATTGGCTAATGACCCATACTATAAGAATGTTCGTATTGATTCCAACGCACTGGCGTCCTTACCAGCAATCCCCACCGATGTCTCCTCCTCCCTTCACCATTCCAATACTACAGAAACCACTGTTCGCCTTCCACTTGAACCACCCCATGAGCTCACCGAAGATTTCACAGACCCATCCGCTGGCCAAACATCATCGTTCGTACCCATCATACCCAATACAAATACAGAAATCCAAGAAATCCGCCATTATTTGCATGCTTACAACCACCAATCTAATACTACAATTGAGTGGCCAACAATTGGTTTATCGCCAGTCAATGAATACAACACAGAAGGTCTACTCTCTATGGCTTTCCCTGCCCTTTTCCCGACAGGCGCTGCAATGCCAAATCAGCCAAGAATGAAAGCTATGCAGTTACATGAATATGCACTTCATCTCATACGTTACTACGATAACAGATTTGGAAGCCACCCACGCTTTCGTTATTACATATATAATCTCATGATGCGGCATCGCAGTCAAGAAACAACGTCGATTTTTGTGAAAAAAAACATCACAGATAACTTTCCAATATCTATTCAAGATCTGAACATTCGATTAGAACAATTTCCAGATGAGCAATTGGCAGAGCAAGTCATGCGATTCGGTAGCTCTTTACGTGGAACAAGGTCATTTTGGCACAAAGCTAAAAATGAACTAATGGACATGATATCTCAACTCGCTTGCCCGACGTTCTTCTTCACATTGAGTGCAGCTGATACAAAATGGCCTGATCTTCATGCAGTCATGCCCGGATGTCTTCCTACTGATATTGGAAAACAACAAAAGTAGAGAAATGATAACATTATCTCTAACCCACATTTAACATCACTATATATGCACCATAGATTCACAGCATTTCGTGAGATTATCTTGGAGAAACACTTGAATACAAAAGATTACTGGTACAGGTACGCATTCTACCGCATTTTTTTTTCCTCCAAGAACTCTAAACAAAATTCCTTACCTATTGCAAAATTATCTTACAAACACGCATACTTGTTAGGTATGAATGGCAACATAGGGGATCTGCGCACATCCATGGTTTCCTTTGGATAGAAAATGCACCTGATATGGAGAATCTCAATTGGGAAGACACAGAAGCAGTCGATATTGCAAGGCAGTTCTTCGACAAATATATTTCCGCTTGGAACCCTCGTGCTCCTTCGAATTCAAACCAACCAAATGCTTGGACAAATCCCGAAGACCCTTGCCTGTTGTCCACACCGCAAATCTTCAGAACCAATCCTTTCAGTGACTATGAACAGCTCTTCAATTGTGTTGAACGTCACACAAAATGCTCAGAAAGCACGTGCCTAAGAAAAAATGGATCCTCACTCCAATGTCGTTATAAAGCACCGTGGGAATTACATCCAAAATCGGCCTTATTCATTGATTCCAATGGCCAAAAAACATACACCCCTGCTCGGAACGACGATCGACTCAATAGCCATAACCCTACCATCCTATCTATTTGGCGTGCAAATGTTGACTGCCAACCAGTACTCTCCATACACGCTGTACAAAAATATATCGCCAAATATGCATCCAAAGCAGAAAAAAAATCTGAAAGCTTCCACGACATGCTACGTAGAATTGTCCTGGCTTCCCCCATTGCTGACCTAGCAACATCCGCATTTCGAAAATTTCTTGCAAAAACCCTTGTTGATCGTGACATTGGAGCACAAGAAACCTGCCATATGCTGCAAAAATTACCGTTAACATTATGTAGTCGGCCATTCATTTCTTTAAATGTAAACCAAAAAATTCTTATGCGCCTTCCACAAACGGACACCACCTCCACTACATCCCCGCACTTCATAGATACATATATCCAGCGCCCTTCTACCCTAGAGTCCACATCACTAATAGAGTTGGAAAGATCCTGGTCATATGATCCTCGTCGCAGAACAAACAAATGGAAACAAAGGCCTACAAAAGCAATTGTTCGGGTCATACCACGTTACTCCTCCATACCATCCACAACAAAACCTTGCTACGTTGACTTTTGCAGGGTTGAACTTATGCTATACAAACCTTTTCGCCGTATCGTACAAGATATAGGAGATTCTGCTGCAGAATTCATCGCAAATTGGCAAGCATTTCGCCCATTCTACAATCCTTGGCATCAACGCCGCACACTATCTGATATTGAATCTGTCACAAATGATACCTCAACTATGAATGAAGCCAATCCAACAGACACCATGGAAATAAATGAATGGGAATTACTTTCCCAATTACACCCTACAAATGAGCTTCTCATAAACGACCTTGACATGCTTGGTCTTCGTGGCTTTGATGACACCCATAACTGGAATCATACCACTATCCCATTGGATCTACAAAATAATGCAATACAATTAAATCAGAATAGCCGCTCCATCCACCGCATTCTTCAAACACATCAACATACCCTGCCGACCCTTACTACATTATCTCCAATGAAAAGAAAAGCTCTAGATATTATTCTTAATCATTTTGCTAGGAAGGATTGTTTACCCGCTCTCAGAATGATAATACAAGGCAGTGCTGGTACGGGAAAATCCCTCCTTATTAATTGCATCAAAGATATGCTCATAGGCCTTGCAAGCCTGGGACCTTCACCGATCATGCTCCTCGCCCCTACAGGGGTTGCTGCCTTCAACATACAAGCATCGACAATCCATTCTGCTTTGCACCTTCCTATAAAGGATCTTATGCCGTTAGAAGGTAGTGCTCTTGCAAAATTCCAAGAAGAACTCAGGCATATAAGATACATACTAATCGATGAAATGAGCTTCATTGGGCCAAAGCTTCTCAGCCATATTGATGAACGTCTTCGCGAGGCATTTCCCCACCAAAGAAACACTCCTTTCGGTGGTTGTTCCATAATATTGGTTGGTGATCTCGGTCAGCTACCACCCATCAAAGACATACCTCTATATGCAGGGACGAGCCACGGAAGCGCACTGTGGAACACCTTCAACACAGTCATCACATTAAACACAATATTTCGTCAACAAGGCGACGACATCGCCCAGGTTACTTTCAGGAACATTCTCCAGAACATTAGAGATTCAAATCCAACAATCGACGACTACAACGTACTCATGTCGCGCACATATTCCTTTTTATCAGAAGAAGAAATATGTTCATTCCATGATTCCATGCATCTATTTCCAACAAATGCTCAAACAACGGTCCATAATAAGCAAATGATGAAATCTCTAAACACTCCTATTGCACGATCCATTGCTGAAGATGACAACACATATTCCAGTCTTTCCTCTGAAGATGAGCAACTTGAGCGAATTGTATTGCTATGCAATGGCGAAAAAGTTATGTTGACTTCCAACCTTTGGGTTTCAGCCGGTCTTGTTAATGGTTCGCTTGGAAAAATTGTAACCATCTTTTACAAAGAATCAACTGCACCACCACAAATTCCAACATTTGTTGTCGTAGATTTCCCCAAGTACATTGGGCCTCCTTGGGATGAAAGGAACCCCACTCACTTGCCTATTCCAGCAGTAAAAAGAAATGGTCGTGCACAAATTCCACTGAAGATGGCTTGGGCTTTAACCATACATAAATCTCAAGGTATGACCCTTCCAAAAGCAACAATTGACATTGGAAAAACAGAACGTCAAGGTCTCACATTCATAGCTATTTCAAGAGTGCCTTCTCTACAAGATCTCCGGATTAACCCGGCATTCAGTTTCGATCGTTACAGTAAAATGAAGGACAACAAAAACATTGCTCGCAGAAAACACGCAGAAGAAATTCTCCGTTCAATGCCGCCTCCAGATAATCTGCTCCAACCCGTACTTTGACATCACCAAAAGGTTTCCTCCATTTATTTAACTCATTCTATTTCATAACATACTTTTCATATCTTTCAACAACAACAAACTTTAATCAATATTAGTAAAAAAGCAAATACTAGAATGTCTTTATATTGTCTGTACATCTCATTCTAACCTTTTCTTTCTTTTGCAGCAGGCCACATGGGCTCAGAAATAACATACCTGCACAACTACATGTAGATTGGCAAGCAAAAAAACTGCATCTCCAGCTGTGCATTGACCTCCAATGGTGTTCAATATGCCGTTATTCACCATGCATCTTCCACTAACAATATATGGATCCCCATAGCAAAGGTAACTTCATTACCATTCATTCCAGATTCATTTTAACACAACTCACCTGCAGAGTATTACTAATAAATTTCTGCAACTGATTTACATATTACTAATTCTAACAGAATATAAATTTTGCAGGTCCATTGCTGCTTCACTGCCTCCACCATGTTTTCGTACAACTTCAAATATGGAATGACAAGCACAATGTTCTTTAGACTATTATATTCCTTCTCGAACCTCTTTTGTTACAATTCATTGTTTGTATTTTCCATGTCAAACTTGAAAAAGGATGTTTCAAGATCAAATACCGTTTTCATTATTTGTTTCCTCACAACTTTTTGTGTTTTCCATTTCAATCTTTAAAAAGGATGTTACAACACACTTTGTATTTTCCATTTCAAACTTTAAAAAGGATGTTACAATACACTATTTGTATTTTCCATTTCACGCTTAAAAAAGGATGCTTCAACATCAAATACCATTTTGATAGTTCATGTCCTCACAACTATTTGTGTTTCCCGTTTCAAACTTAAAAAGGGATGTTTTGAGATCAATGCCATTTTGATAGTTTATGTCCTCACAACCATTTCATTGTCAATGGGTTTTAACATATTTTGTTTACAAAATCAATTGACTTTAGTGATTATAATTCATGTTTTCAATATATATTCATATTAATTTAATTTTCAATTTGAATAATGGTTTCTTAAATAGCCCTTTCCAAATCAATATGGTTGCCCGGTTGTTGTTCGCATATTAATTTAATTTCCCATTTGAATAATGATTTCTTAAATAGCCCTTTCCAAATCAATATGGTTGCCCAGTTGTCGTTCGCATGGATTCATTCATTTATCTTCACCTCTAACTCCACAATTTTTTCCAACAACAAACAAAGGTCTCTAAACAGGTTCAATACATATTTATGGCTGCTTGCATTCCATTTCAGCGGTTTTAGGCATCGCTCCCTCAAATTAAAGCTCGATTTCATCGACCCTTGCTTCCAAAAAAGCCCGCAAAAGCCTATTCACGTTTCAATATTCTTCCACACACTATGCCTTACGGCGTTTCCTTTGCAACACTAGGTGCAAATGCTAGTATATTTTGTAAGCTTATAAAAATTGGGATCAGACACGATTTTATCATTGTTTCTTAGTCAAATTGAATTTTGTCTTTCAATATTGGTTATTTATATAAATGATATTTTCCATAGAAATATTTAATGATATTTTCCACAGATTTTATGATCGTTGTTTAAAATTTCATTGGTTATATTTATAAAAATAATTTATAATTTATTTTTACTCAGGTAAGATTTTAATTTTAATTTTAATGTAATAGGTAAGAGATGTTGTAATGAGATATCATGTAATAATTATGTGTTAAAACAAAAATAATTTCGTATTAAAATAATACAAATAAAATAAATTATTATTATTATTATTTAGTTAAAGTAAAATTGACATAATGGGATTTTGAGCTCCAAGTTTATGAGAATTTATGGTATTCAAGTTGAATAATATAGTCTATCTAAAGAGGTGATTAAATCATCAAATTAATAATTATAATTATAAATATAATTAATTATAATTAATAATTAAACGAGCCTAGATCTATCTTAATTCCAAATCTACCAAGCATCAAGAGGGATCAAATCTCTTGATGTGCAAACTTCTTTTAGAGTGAAAAGAGATTTGGTCCCTCTTGATGCTTGGTAGATCCAGAGTTATGGATCTATTCCAATATTTAATATATATCTAGAAAGGACATTAAGTCATAAAGAGAGTTATAAGCAATTCAATCAAGGTAGAAAAAACTAGTAAAGATTTACACACTGAAGAATAAGAATCACAAAAACTAAATTAACAAAATCAAACTTCACCAGTAAGAAGCCTTCAATCTTAAGCATCACTAGTAAGTTGCTAAAGGTCAATCCTAAGGTATTGTGCACCTTCCATACCAAAGAAATATATTCATAAGACAAAGAAAACATATTTACACACCCAAAACATATCTTTCACACATATTATTCAATCCCAAATATGATACATATATAGTTGGAACTAGATCCAACTAATTCCCAACATAAATATGGAAGTTGAGATATTCTCTCAACATAATCCCTAACCAACTCTCAACTCAGCATGTAAGCATTATCTCTAAGTCCTTCCATTAATGTTTATATGGTAAACATTAAAAACACATATTACAATTACAACAACAAGAATGGTCTCTATCTGATTGGCCTTCATCAACACTTACACTCACTCTGGAATCTCATAGACATCGCTCTTTCTTCACCACCGCAACTTCGAGGTGCCACTTGACCTCCATTTAAAGCATAATTTTCTCTAACCATCATTGACAAACTTTGCAAAACTGGCATTTCTTGACCTTTTGAAGGACACTCTTGATACTAAATTTATCTATGGACTAACTTCCATCGATCAAAATGCAGCAAACTACAATTTTGATAGTTATATAGGTAAGTTGTCTAGGTACTGAGCATATTCAACAATCAATTCTACAACTAACCTTTTTGACATACACACTTACATACATATGAAGAAAACTTGTAACTAATGTTCTTGAAATGTTGACGAAATACAAGACATATCAACATATAATATACTCAACACAACCAAATTAGCGATATGTTCTCTCGACACCGAAGAACATCGAGAAACACTAATTTAAATTATGCTAATCTATTCATTGATTGGTACTTTAAAATATTTTACAAATAAAATAATAATAGCTTTTTACACCACTACCACTTAATAATTTTGCAATTAGTAAAATTAGAACACTAATATACCAACAAGATCTCACACACTATTTTCTCAACAAACTCAGATGCAAGAAACTTTAAAGATCTACTATGTGGCTCCCCTCCACTCCTTTACAAGCACTGACTACATCATTGCTTCTCTCTTCCATGAGAAATCTTCATAGCCAAACCATCGAGTAACAAACCTAAACTTCTTAGCGGCCTCTTTTATTGTACCTACCTCCTTAAATATGGAAATGAAACGAGTGGGAAATGGAACAATTGCGCTAACATTTGCAGCACTCTAATTCTCTACCACACGTGGCACTACTCGCTCCTTCTTACTTTCCCTTGGAACCATATGGGAAACAAAGTTATCCACCATCACTCCCAAGCATTAATGTGTCTCATGAATGATGTATTTGTAGAGAAACGAACACTACATTGATCTGAATCTATCAATAACTATATAAGTGATCCATTTTCACTATGCCTAAGAATGGAGTAGCGATATGAAAATATGGGTGTGATGATGTCTTTAACAGATGTAGGGTCTCAACCCACGCAATACTATATGCACAACTCTAATCTACAACCTCATTCAATGGATCTTAAACACTACGTAAACAAACTTCATAGTTGTGGAGTAGAAAATCTTAAATGCTCCTCTTCATGGGGATGTAATTACAAAGGAAACCTTCAAAATATAGGTTTTAACCCTATATAGAAATTACTTGCAAATGAATTCTTAATACAGAAAAATATAATGGTGAGAACATAAAACAAATATACGTAGATATTTTCCCCTAGATCCCAAAACCGAGACTACCAGATTGATTTTTCAATATTTTCTTTCAATGATACAATACATATATATACATGTTGAAACATTTATAAACCCCAATCCACTAACCCTGGATTAGAACATAATTGTAGTTCCCTTCACCAGATCTACAAAATACCATGGGCAAAAAACCATCATGCGCAAAACCATGCACAAAACTACCTAGAATTTTTTTCTGGGGCACCCCATCAAATTTATTCTAAGGCCATTCATGGAAAGCATATAACACATACCCATTAAATAAAGCACGCCTTCTCTAAAAAATTTGCAAATTCCATGTTCTCTAGAAGCACAAGTGCATCAATAGGAAACAACGGTTGCCTCACAACATCCTCATATTGTTGCAAAGAATGGTGGTCAGGGAAGTGTTTACTGACCAAATATCGCTCATTTAAAATTGCACAGAGCATAATACCATTGAAGCTATGATAAAACTAGACAAATTTATGATGATATCATAAAGGAAGTGAGGGCTTCCATGGAATACAAACCTATGGATTCAACGTGGAGAAGGCATGTTACATAGAAAGAAGAATATTTTATCTTGCTTATAAGGAGAAAGAAAAATACCATACAATGCCACCTTTTCACTCTTGATTTTACCAGTCCAAAGAGGAAGTGAGGTTCTAGCAGGTCAATTTACTAGGCTTGCCTCCAACTCTACTGGGTATACTATTGCTACTTACTCTGTAATTTGTAGAACAAGCCTTTCACTTATGTAACAATTTGAACGCCTACTTCCCCCTCTTTTGCATCAACGTGCTAGATCCCTGACATTCCTCAATGCATAGACAATCAAATGAAATGAGGATTCTCACAAAAAAATGACACTCACACAAACAATAATGTACAAAGGAGCATCATTTTTCAAAATTCCATGATCACAGCCCCTATCGTGAGAGAGTCAAGGTTGAACCTGCTCTAAAACCAATAAAGAAAACATAGTTACACACCCAAAACATATTATTCACACATATTATTCAATCCCAAATATGATACATATATAGTTGGAACTAGATCCAACTAATTTCAAACATAAATATGGAAGTTGAGATAGTTGTGGAGCACCTGGAAGGTATGCTTTTGACAAGCAATCTAGTGGTTTTTCAATAATAATTGTAACCTTTTATTCATGAGGAATTCGAAGAAGATAAAGGATTTTGGTAAAATGTGCAAAAATAGACAAAGGAAGCTCAAGTGCTAATAATTGACGTTTTCTATGCAGGAAGACATGCGAGCAAGGAGTTCCCGCCCAAAAGCGAGAAGCAGAGGAAAGATAATTGTTGTTCCTCCAGTAGGGAACCGGATGCGGACACGATCAAGCAAAATCGGAATTGAATAGTCCAGGAAAAGAATGCGGGATACCGGCTCGGCGAACGCAAGAAAGATTGAACGATTAGCGAATCCCTCAGGATCTTCGATCCTGAGGGATCGCTGCTTTACTTATCTCTGATTATCTAGATATCTCCGTCATTTCTTTTATATAATGGCACAACATCATTAAGCAAGAGGACGATTGTTTTTGTAATTTTACAGTTCCAGAACAAACTTTAATCATTGAGTCTCGCTGAGACCTGATTTTGTTATACTTTTGTGAATGCGATTAATATAAAATACTTGGAGTTTATTCTGTCTCTACGTCTGGGACCATTGGCAGCTAAGGGCCCGGCTCCGAAGGACACTTGCTTTTGTATCATTATACGGTGATTTGTGTGTGGTTTGTTTATCTTTATTACTTAGCAGTCTGATGAATTATTTATATGATACGCTATGCTCTGTTATGTTTAATGAATGAATGATTTCTCTATGTAAAGACTCTGCACTGTATAATTGGATTTACACAGGGTCGAATTGTATCTTTATTCAGCCATTTCTGCAACAGAGTACTGATATGAATGTTACTGTCATTGGATTTATGTTAAACAATATTCGTGGGATTTGAGAGTAGCATCATTCTGTTTAGAAACATAGTTGTATCATTCAATACTCTCAGATTGCTATATTAATGTAGAACATGTACATACAGGTGATGGTTGTTGTTTCGTAAATCATTAAGGGTTGTTGTTCCATTTGATTATTGCTGTTCCATTTGATTATTGTTGTTCCGTTTTACTGCTGTTCCATTTATTGCTGTCCCATTTCCATTCTGTTGTTCCATTTTACTTTCCGCCGATTTATTTACCTGCCTTTGTTGCTTTGGTGTGATAGAAGGCCTAAGGCTGTAGTGAGCCTCAGCAAGACACTGCTTAGCTCCCAGACCTATAAGTCCATGCTCTAATTTCCCTTCTTTAATCAGTTTCTAGAGGGATGGGTTATTGTTTCCATACCCTTGACTGATCAACTGTTTTGTGTGATTCCATCTTTTAGGTTAGTTTAGTTACAGCTTAGCATCTGTTTTCCTTTGATCTTCTCAACCCTGTACTACTAAGCATTACTCGGACAAATAGCCTCGGATTGAGCTACTTCTTGCAATAACAAAACGTTCCCGGATTGACTTATTAATGTGGAATAATTAGCGGTGTGAGAGACCCTAGTTACAGCTCTACAATAGTCTTTCAACAAAATCCCTAACCAACTCTAAACTCAGCATGTAAGCATTACTCCAAGTATAAGGAACTTGAGTTCCACAAACTTGTTAGGAGTGAGTGAATTAGGACCCATTTAGTATCTAAATGAAGAAAAAGGTTTCAAAAATGGAGAGAATATAGCAAGGACCAGGTACATAGAGGATTAGAGGGAATAAACCTTGGAACACCTACCAAAAGTGCTAAGCAAAAGGGTTGAAAGACTCAAATTATATTCATTAACTTATCAAGTAGTTTTAGAACCCAAGGGCCTAATGAACCACTCCACAAAATAATAATTCTAGTAGGGGAAAGAAAAAACCCCAAATAAGAAACTTGAGTAAACCTACTAAATATCTATAAATTGTTGTGGATATCCCACTGGATAGTTCATCGCAACATATCTAACAAAATTATGCTTAAAATTTAAATTCTACACTATGAGGGTTAATTTCTTCTTAGATTTCTATATTTGTTAATTACTTTGTTAAGCTTATGCATGCGATAAATAAAATTTGTATAAAATAAAGAATAGTGAAAATAACTCACAACTACAAATTAATAGAAGGTATAACCTAGAAAACCCTTTTGAGAGAAAACTCATCTAGAAGGTAAGGTAAATTTACTCTCTTTCTTTGAATGGAAACAGATGCAAGAGCAAAGGAGGCATGTGGCCCACCAGTTGCTACAGTGCCCAAACCCTCTGTATTTTGTCTCTTGATGCAGGAGCATGAGACTTGGAGGGAAAAAAAATTCAAACTTATTCCAAAAATAAATAAATAAATCGACAAGCAAAGGAGTGGGATCCTTTAGCCATCAATTTCCATGTTTTCTAGTTTAGCATAGAGATAGAATCTAGGAATAAATCATGATGTAATAACTGTTGAATAGTTAATCTATAGTGGAGGTCCTCGAGGAGAATACCTCACTGAAGAGATAAGATTAGTTAAACATAGTGGAGGTTCTTGAGGAGGATTTTTCGCAGAACTGATAGTTGGAATAAATTAAGCCTTTGTTTTAGGATCTGGTTGTTAGCACGAACCAGTATATATGTAAGTTTGATGTTATTGTAAAAGTATTTGGACCGCATGCTTTTATCGCATATTTCTCAAAGGAAGAGGGGATTTCTCTATGTATTGGTCAATCCCGGAGGTGTGGTGACCTCTGAACCCTTTCTGTGCATCTGAACTTATGTTTGTGTGTTAAACTGGTATTTATGCGTGTATTCGGCTTTGCTTTTCTTATGAGTCTTTATAATAGTCATTAGGCCTTGTTTTCCAATGAATACTTTGATTGAAACCTATTGGAGTGTTTTTCCTTTATATCAGTGTGCCTTGTTTCTTTTATATGCATTGTTGAGTTCCGTGGGCGAAACTCTGGTTTACACTGAAAAACAGTGAAAAACTTAGTCGAAATTGAGTTCCAGACTTAAAATATTCTTGAGTGTGGCTGATACCCATATCGAGTCCGCGAACACTATCGCATCACAACACTTGAGGGGAGAAGGACTGGCCTTTTGAACCGCCAAGTCCGAAGTTCCGAAACATTCGGATCCAAGACACTATAGGAGGGATTTTATAACCTATTGGGTCCACAATAGTTATTGCATCGCAAGTTTGATATAACCCACGGCGGATTTTGGGCGGACGAAAGATTGTATGTTGTTTTGAAGCCCTTGGCTCCTATTCCATACAGAGCATGCCATGTAGTGGAAAGGGAACAAGTTAAACCACTTATCGAGTGGGTTTAGGGTGTGTAGTTTAGTCGCATGATATATGTTTATACCATTAGATATGGAGCTACAAGATCAATGGTTGATAGGGGTGGAGTTGGTTCATAAATCGGGAAGCGTGTTGCCCACTAGATTTTGGACAAAATCGACGGTACAGAAGCGGAGCTAACGACAATTATAAGCGTGCATATATAACATTTGGAATCTGGCCTTTTGCATTAGCGCATTGTTTACCATGTGACTTTGTGTAGTTCCTAAAAGGGTTATGGACCGAGTTATAAAGTTAAATCGGTTCAGTTGTATGGTTGGGGTTCTTAAAGACTAAGACACAGTTAAACCTGTCGATAGTGTATTACATGATTCCTTTGGAATTACAGCTCCGATAGAGGAAAAGAGGCTCTGTCGTGAAAATTGCTTTTGATAACAAGGGTTGGGGTGAATAATGGAAAATGACTAGTGATAGTGACCAAAAAAGAGGGAAATGTATAAACAGTCAGTCTAGAAATAGATGACTGATACTCTGGTGGAGGAAGAAGAAGGAACTCCGTCAGATTTAGAATAAATTGTAACAGGATTTGCGTGTTTGTCAATATCACTTGCACCCAGGCCACCATTAGTGGTATCAAATCAACTTGTTAACACTGAATTGAATCTCAGAAGCAAAAGAAGGAAACCTAATATGGCTTTCAGAGTTGGAAGAGGATGAGAACGTGGTGGAAGAGGTCAGTCAGTTGCAAATGTCGAAGTGATAGAAGCCGTGCAACAGATGCAAGATAGAATGGAAGCATTAACAGCAGGAAGAAATATAGATGATGGAGCTATTAGTAAGCCTAAGGTTGAAGCTGAAGGAGAGGAGGAAACTGTAGCAGTTACTCCTGATATGAGATTCTTCTAGTCAGTGTTGAGATCCACAACTAGGCCAAAAACTGAGGTTTCAATATATGAAGGAGGATTGAATCCAGAAGAATTGATAGACTAGATTAATGGCATGGAGAAATTATTTGATTATGAAGAAACAGAAGATGAGAAGAAAGTAAAGTTTGTTGTCACCAAGCTAAAAGGACATGTAGCACTTTGGTGGGATGGAGTGCAAGCAGAAAGAAAGAGTCTTGGCAAGCAACCAATCAGAAATTGGAATAGGATGGTAGCAAAGCTAAGAGGTAAGTTTCTACCAAGTAATTATTAGCAAACCTTGTTCAGACAGATGCATAATCTTAGACAGAGGTCTATGACAGTGAGAGAATATATAGAGGAATTCTATAAGGTAAGCATAAGAGCTGGACAAAATCAGGATACAGATGAGAAGGTGGCTAGATATGTGAATGGTCTTAGGATGGACATTCAAGATGAGATAAGTATACTGTCTCCTAAAATAGTAGAGGAAGCTTATCAAATGGTACTGAAAGCCGAAGAAAAACTCATGAGGAAGCAGTCTGCTAGAGGGAGAGGTACTTTCCAAGGAAGGGAAATTCAAGGTGGTAGAGGAAGATCTACAGCACCTAAAGATGGAGCTAGCAGTAGCTCAAACTAGCATGCACCCATAGGAGGTGATGCAAGTGGCAGAGGGATTTTTTCTAGAGGAAGAGGAGGCAGAGGCAGAGGAAGAGAAGTAAGATGTTACAGATGTAACAAAATGGGACATAGAGCTTTTGAGTGCCCAGATAATGCAGGAACAAGTCAAAGGAATGCAATTGTTGCTCAAGTTGAGCAAGAAGCAACAACAATAGCAGTGACAGAAGAAGAAAATATACCTGAGAGAGGAGAATCTTTGGTAATCAATAAAGCTTTGCTCAAGCCAGCAAAGGATATAGTTGAACCATCACAAAGAAAGACTTTGTTCATAATAGTGTGTAAGGTTCAAGGGAAATGTTGTCAGATGATTATTGATAGTGGCAGCACCGACAATTTGGTCTCTACAGAAGTGATGGAGAAATTGAAGCTGAAGACAATGAAACATCCAACACCTTACAAGGTGTCATGGTTACAAAAGGGACATCAGCTATTAGTGATTGAACAGTGTGAAGTGGAGTTGGAGTTGGGCAAATATAAGGACAAAATTGTATGTGATGTGATGCCTATGGATGTGTGTCACATATTGCTTGGAAGACCTTGTCAATATGACAGAGCAGCTATGCATGATGGGAAAAGAAACACCTACAAGTTTGGTAAAGATGGTATCAATCATACATTGTTGCCTGTGGGAGAAGAAGATGCATTAGGAAAAAGACTGATCCAAAAACTCTATTACTGGAAGGAAAGGAATACTTGCAGCAGATTGAAGAGAATGAGGTAAATTTTACTGTAAATTGCAAGCCCAAGGTAATAATGACTTCTACTAAAGTTTCTAATTTACCCATTGAAATTCAAGAAATGTTGGACAACTATTGTGATATCATTGTTGATGATTTTCCTAATGAGTTACCACCCATTAGAAGAATTATCCGTCATATAGATTTTATTCCTAGAGCAAATCTACCTAACAAAGCATCTTACAGAATGACGCCCATAGAAAACAAAGAGGTTAGGAAGTAGGTTCAGGAATTGCTTGACAAAGGACTGATAAGAGAAAACTTGAGTCCTTGTGTAATACCAATAGTGTTGAGTCCAAAGAAAGATGGAGGTTGGAGAATGTGTACTAATTCAAGAGCCATCAATAAAATCACAATCAGGTATACATTTCCTTTACCTAGAATTGAAGATTTGATGGATTGCTTGAGTGGAGAAAAGTATTTTACAAAACTAGATCTTAAGAGTGGGTATCATCAGATAAGGATAAGAGAAGGGGATGAGTGGAAAATTGCCTTTAAAACAAATGAGGGATTGTATGTGTGGAGAGTGTTAGGGTCCCACCCTAACCCCCTTATTCATGTCATGGGATCACGTCATAGTCAAGAGTCAATAAAGCCCATATTAATATTTGTAAGTGGTTAACCCGCAATTAATGACGGGACTATAGTTAGTTGCAAATGGGTCGTAGTATTAGATAGATGGTATTAATAAAACCCACGGTATTGGCCCGTGGTATTGCATGTATGAGTCATATATAAAGGATAGAGACTCCCTGCGAGGAGCATCGTGTCTTATTTTGTAATCGAGCTCTGCTCTATTGGAGGTTGGCCCCTCGAAGAGGCATGTGAACATTGCTCTTTGAATAATAAAATCATTGCTATTCTGTGTTCTGGGTATCTTTTCTTCGCATATTCTGTGTTCTGGGTATCGCTTCTTCGCATATTCTGTATATGGGTATTATTTTGCAGGTTAAGAGCATAACAAGTGGTATCAGAGCACTTTCCAGGGCTCGGTGGGATCTCCAAATTTTAGCAAAATTTTTTTGGCTAGAGACGTGTTCCGGCGTCTTTAAACCACGGGATCTGTCGTTGAGCGCATAAACCTGCGGATTTGGGGAGGCATGCATGCAGGAAATACAAGAGGTGGTCACGTCTGTTGGACTCCCTTGTAACCCCTGTGGGTACCCCTTCGAGTAGTAGCGCATTAGATAGAACCGCACACGGACTGTCTTCCACGTACCCTCTGGGTATATAGGAAGCCCCTAGGCTCCCTTGAAACCTCGCCATAGATAAACCTTTGGCCGTCTTGTGGCTACAGTACACCGAGAACAGCACTCGGAGAGATTACTCGCCCGTACGATAGGGTAGTCGGGTTGTACGGCTAAGGGTACGGTCGATCCTCCTTAGTTAGAGCCCTGAAACATTGGGCCGAGTACTACTGTCAGACCCTTATGTATATTGCGATCTGTAGCACCTGACACTCCTCTAGACCATAGTTCCTTTTTCTATCGGGGATCACACATCAGATCCGCGTGTGCAAAGACGTGTTGCAACAGCAGACATCAGTCCCGCAGCTCCATCAGATCCGCAGTAGCAGTTGTTCCACCATTCAGATCTCTGAGATCCACCAGATCGGAGTTGTTGTCAAGGGTTCCTATACCGGGGTATACTTTTCGCAGGACGTTTGGCAGCATTGACATTTTGAGGATTTGGGGACTGCAGTATTGATCAAGAAGGAGTAAAACTCCGTTAGGAGTTTTCCAAAAAAAAAAAAAAAGTCTGAGATCTTCCGAGGCGCTTATTGGTGATCTAGCCCATCAGCATCAGGACGACGAGCTGAGCAAGGTGGTACCATTCAATTTATTAGAAAAAAAAAAAATTGGCGGTCCCAATTGTTCATCAAGTTGGTGTATGGTAGAAACTAGAGCTCAAGCAATGGCCAATGAAAGGCTAGACAAAATTGAAGAAGATCTGAACTCCTTCAACCGTCTGATTGGCGGACTAAGTATCCAGGTACAGAAAGTACTCGAGAAGGGCAAGGAGCCAGCCCAAGTGGAGGAGTCTAATGGCCATGAATACCATGAGGGTGAGTCTAGCCATTCTCCTCATGTCTGGCACACCCATCCACCACCCAGTCAGCGACCTCCCAAGTTGGATATGCATAAATTTGACGGTTCTCACACGTCCGCATGGCTAGCACAAATGGAGCAGTATTTCAAATTGAATCGTATCCTAGATGATGGGACTAAGCTTATGGTGGGAACCATGTATTTGGACAATGAACGATGGCAATGGGGGGAATGGCATCAACGTTGCAATGGACCTTTTCAGAATTGGGCCCAATTTACCAAAGCTCTTCGAGATCGCTTTGAACAGGAAGACTCTTTTTTGGGGTGCCTCACTAAGCTCCGACAGACGGGTACAGTGGATGAATATATTACCGCTTTTGAAGCCTTAGCCTTCCGCACTAAGGGTCTCACAGATGAGTTCTACATGGAATTTTTTATCAGCGGTCTTAAAGAAGCCATCAAAGCTCAAGTTCTACTCCACCACCCTCCCACGTGGACGGAGGCTTGCCAGGTAGCTCGTAAGGTGGAACGTGAAATAGCAGCCCAATACAGCCGCCCCAATTTCCCCGCTAAAGGTCGTTCCCCACAAGCTCACAACACGACTCAGACACTTAAGATCCAAAAGGTGTCACCTGCGGAAATGGCCGAAAGAAGGAAGCAAGGACTATGTTACTACTGTGATGAAAAATATTCCCCGAGTCATAAATGCAAGGAGCCCAAGTTTTTTCAAATAGATGCCACTGACTACAGCTCCACTGAGGAAGATCCACCACTTGAGGAACCGGAGGCGATCAAAGAAGACAACCAAAAGGAGATTGTATCTGACGAACCAGTTATTTCGCTAAATGCGTTGGCAGGAATTTCTTCCCCTCAAACTCTCAAAATCAGGGGTTTTCTTAAACATCGCCCAGTAGTAGTCTTGATTGATAGTGGAAGTACCCATAATTTCATCCATCAAAAAATCGCCGAAGCAGCGCATTGTTTTGTACGGGCAATTTCTAACTTCCAAGTCCAAATTGCAGATGGGGGCACAATGAAATGTGAAGGCCGCTGTGAAAATGTCAAACTTCAAATGGGGGATTATCAGTTGAAAACCCACATGTTTGCCATACACATGGGGGGTTGCGACATTGTCCTAGGCGCTGAATGGCTCCGCACTCTTGGGCCAATCACAATGGATTTCCAGGAGTTATATATGAGTTTTAAGCAGAACAACTCCACACATACCCTCCGTGGACTCCAGGCGGGAGCCCCCTCTATCATCAGCTCGCATAGGATGGAAAAATTGTTAAAAAAGGGCCATCATGGAGTGGTAGCTCAATTTAATGCCATCCAGGTAGTCAAAACATGTCTCTACCAATTCATCCTGAGATGCAGCAGATTTTAAATAACCATCGAACGGTCTTTGACAAGCCTCATGAGCTTCCACCCTCGCGAGGGGAACATGATCATAGCATCACCTTGGTTCCAGGGGCCCAACCCCAAAATGTGCGGCCATACAGATATCCATTCACCCAAAAGAATGAAATAGAAAAAATCATCAAGGAATTGTTGGAAGCAGGTGTCATTCGTCCCAGCATTAGTCCTTATTCATCCCCAGTGGTCATGGTCCTCAAGAAAGATGGGGAGTGGCGAATGTGTCCCGACTTCAGGGCCCTCAGCAAGTTGACAGTCAAAGATAAATTTCCCATCCCGGTGGTTGACAATTTGCTGGACGAACTCAATGGGGCTCAATTCTTCACTAAGTTGGATCTTCGCTCCGGCTACCACCAAATTCGCATGAAGGAAATCGACATTCCCAAGACGGCTTTCAGAACTCATGAAGGCCATTATGAGTTCCTGGTCATGCCATTTGGTCTCTGTAATGCCCCTTCTACTTTTCAGAGTCTTATGAATCACATCCTCAAACCATATCTCAGAAAAATTGTCCTTGTCTTCTTCGATGACATTCTCATCTATAGTGGCACTTGGGCGGCACATCTTCAGCATGTAGATCTACTCTTGCAACTGCTCCGCAAGCATAAATTATTTGTCAAGATGTCTAAGTGTTCGTTTGGCATGGAAGAAGTTGAGTATTTGGGCCACATTGTGGGGTATGAAGGTGTCAAGGTGGACCCCAAAAAGATCCAGGCAATGCAAGAATGGCCTCAACCTAAGACCTTGAAGAGCTTGAGAGGATTTTTGGGTCTCACAGGCTATTATCGTAAATTTGTCCGCAACTATGGCCGCATAGAGAAGCCCCTCACTCAACTCCTAAAGAAAAATTCCTTCTTCTGGAACGAGGAAGCACAACAGGCATTTACCGCTCTCAAAAACGCCATGTGTTCCACTCCAGTCTTAGCACTACCTGACTTCACCAAATCCTTTGTCATTGAATGTGATGCTTCGGGTACAGGTATTGGGGCGGTCTTAATGCAGGAAGGGTGACCATTGGCCTTCACAAGCCAACAACTCAGTGGGAGGAATCTAGGGCAATCTACCTACGAGAAGGAAATGATGTCCATCTTACATGCAGTCGAGACCTGGCGACCTTACTTATTGGGGCGACATTTCCAAATCCGCACAGATCATCACAGTCTTAAATATTTTTTGGAGAAACGCCTATCCTCCCCACAACAAAATAAATGGTTAGCCAAAATGCTGGGGTATGATTATGAGATCATTTACAAGAAAGGGAAAGACAACAGTGTAGCAGATGCATTATCGCGCCAATTTGAGGAGGAAAGTACTATGCTCGCAATTTCCCTTCCCATTCCAGACTGGATTGAAGAGGCTCGCAGGGAATTGTTTTCACACCCAGGGCTCTCCCAACTCATTTCTCAATTGCAGGTAGATCCTAATTCTAGCAAGGGCTACTCGTGGCAGAATGATATTCTTCGCTACAAGGACAGAGTCGTAATATCACCAACATCCACCCTCAAAAGTCGCATTTTGGCATAATTGCACTCATCTCCCATTGCAGGACATTCAGGCTTTCAGAAGACGTATGCTCGCACCAGAAGATCATTCTTTTGGACAGGCATGAAAAAGGACATCCTTACTTTCGTAGCAAAATGTGATGTTTGTCAATGCCACAAAGGGGAAACTGTCAACACACCAGGCACATTACAACCATTGCCCATTCCGGCATCAATTTGGACGGAGGTTTCTATGGATTTCATAACAGGTCTTCCAAAGTCAGGGAACAAGTCAGTCATCATGGTGGTTGTGGACCGACTGTCGAAGTATGCTCATTTCTGCGCCCTACCCCACCCGTTTACACCAACTTTGGTTGCTCAATCTTTCATGGATCAGATCTTCAAATTACATGGCATGCCCACTTCTATAGTGTCCGACCGCGACCCGATCTTCACCAGCAATTTTTGGCAGGAACTCTTCAGAATACAAGGCACTCAACTCAAACTCAGTACTTCATATCATCCGCAAACAGATGGTCAAACCGAAGCCATCAAAAAATGTCTAGAAACTTACCTTAGGTGTTTCGCTTCAGAAAAGCAACACCTTTGGGCACAGTGGTTACCTCTGGCTGAATGGTGGTATAACACCAACTATCATGCCACCACCAAAATGACTCCCTATGAAGCAGTCTATGGTCAACTTCCGCCTTCCCCTACTTCTTATCTCAAGGGGTGCTCCAAAGTACAAGAAGTGGATCAACTCCTACAACACCGCGCAACCATGCTCGCCCATCTTCGCGAGAATCTTCATCAAGCTCAGAACCGCATGAAGCAACAGGCCGACCAACATCGCTCAGAGCGCCAATTTCAAGAAGGGGATCAGGTCTTTTTGAGGCTGCAACCATATAAGCAAACATCACTCAAAGACAAGGGTTGTCAAAAGCTCTCTCCAAAATTCTACGGACCATACCAAGTACTTCAGCGCATTGGAGAAGTGGCTTACAAGTTGGCTTTGCCACCTACGGCAAAAATCCATCCAGTTTTCCATGTATCGTGCCTCAAGAAAGTGATTGGGAACAACTGCCGAGTTCAAACGAGTCTACCTGAATTGGACGAAGAAGGGTCAATCTGGCTTCAACCCGAACAGGTTCTAGACACACGAGACAAGCACCTACGCGGCCGCATGATTAAGGAAGTCCTCGACAAATGGAAAGACACCTCTCTAGAAGATGCAACTTGGGAACCAGCCACTATTCTTCAATAGTTTCCGCAGCTTCAGCCTTGAGGACAAGCCTAGTCTTAAGGGGGAGGGCATGTTAGGGTCCCACCCTAACCCCCTTATTTATGTCATGGGATCACGTCATAGTCAAGAGTCAATAAATCCCATATTAATATTTGTAAGTGGTTAACCCGCAATTAATGAAAGGACCACAGTTAGTGGCAAATGGGCCGTAGTATTAGATAGATGGTATTAATAAAACCCACGGTATTGGCCCGTGGTATTGCATGTATGAATCATATATAAAGGATAGAGACTCCCTGCGAGGAGCATTGTGTCTTATTTTGTAATCGATCTCTGCTCTATTGGAGGTTGCCCCCTCGAAGAGGCATGTGAACATTGCTCTTTGAATAATAAAATCATTGCTATTCTGTGTTCTGGGTATCTTTTCTTCACATATTCTGTGTTCTGGGTATCGCTTCTTCGCATATTTTATATCTGGGTATTATTTTGCAGGTTAAGAGCATAACAGAGAGTAATGTCCTTTGGGTTGTCAAATGCACCAAGTACATTTATGAGACTCATGAATGAAGTTATTAAATAATTTATTGGTAATGTTATCACCCAGGTTGTTCCCTATGACTCCCAAGGGAATACGGCCGGGGTAACCACTAACCAATCTTTGGACCACAGTTTCTAGCCAAACTGTAATCAGAGAGGGCTCTCTCTTTATAATTTGTCTCTGTTCTGATAGTATTTTAGGCTAGCTATGTTGTTCAAACTTTTGTTTTTGTGTTTGGTTGGAAAATGTTTCAGTCAAGATATATATGCTCTCACTAGAATGTTATATGTCATTGGGCAATGGAGTCAGTGGTCCTTTAACTGTTTTGAGGTGCTGTGTGATGCTGTTGTGATGCTGCAGAGCAAGGTTAGTGTCTGAGAAACAAACGTTCATAAAGTGATTGGGTGGGTTGTATCCAGTTTATGCAAGGCAATCAAGAATCTTACAGTAAACTGCTAGAGAAAGACAGTGAGAATATTGACCTAGGAGCATTTAAGAATTTCTAGGTAATATTCATACATATAGAATTAACAGCTACATGAGCAATTAAGAATTCATGTTCGTGGTTAATTCTGAAGACAAACATTCACAGCAGTAAAAATTGAGTACAGGGTGTAGTAACAAATCCTGCACTATTCTTTTTCTTTACTGCTAGTTTAGTGTAACATGAATATGATTTGATGAACATAAGAAAGACAAGAACAGAGATTAAGGAAAAAACTTGTTATCTCATCAGACAACACAGGAATTCTGCATCAACACATGAATCATCAGCAAGACACCATAGTTCCAGGAAATCACTGAGTTGATCTAGCTCTTTGTATTAAACAATTCTGAAGGTAAACAGTATACATGCCTCAGCGTGAAAAATTACCAACCCCTTATGCGTTACTAAGGGGAGTATATATACAAAGTTTACATAAGAAAATATCTGAATGGAGAGTAAATGCTTCATTAATAGCATGCCAACCGCTGGAGTGTAGCCACTGAGAAAGTTAATGCTGTAATAACTTTTGTTCCCTTAGCTGTCAAAAATGGTCAGAGCCTGTTGACTTGGTGGCAGTTTGAGTTGGCTGAGGGTACGCTGTCAAAATTTGCGCATTTCTTTACCTTTTGGGCTAGCCATCGTGGTCTATGTGCTGAGTCACATTTCAGCTGCTTTTAATGCCGACTTTATCATGCTGTTTGTCTTGTAGTGACCTGGAGCTGGCAGTGACCGAACAGCTGAGGCTACCGTGGCAGAATTTGAAGCATTGCTTGCCACCAATCCTCTTTTGGCATTTGATGCCTCCTAATCTTTATCAAGGTCTCATCGGCCTCTGTATATCTGTAGAAATTAGGAGGAGTCTCAAAAAGATGATTCACTTCATTCTCAATAAAGAACAGGCCTTCCAATTTGTCATACAAGCTCTGTCCTGAGGGAGGTCCTGTTTGTTCAGATGTACTGCCAGATGCAGTAATCTCATTCTCAATGTATGTTGCCATTCTGTTGGCAAATTGATCCCGGGAGACTAGTTTTCCTGCACCAGTTAGGAGGCTGGGCAGGCCTTTTTCTTGCAGCACTGCCAACTTGACTTTGAATTCCTCCACATCTGTTGTGATCTCATAGCACTTCCTCTCCACAGTTTGTACATAGTTCCTGAGAGTTAGCACCTTCTTGGCAGTGAGGACAGCCTCTGTTCTGTTGGGAATGCCTATGGCTGCCAGTTCCTCCTTTTCCTGCCTGTTCAGGAAGTCTATCATTCTGTTGGCCTGCTCTGGTCTGTTTTGCAGTAGTGTTTTGGCCTTATTGATTTCTGTTTGTGCTTGGCCCAACAAGTCCATCTGTTCATGCATTGTTTTTATTGATCTCCATTGTTGAGTGATGGATTGGCCTATTTTGGCCCATAGAATCCTTTTTATGTCTGCCATGGTTGTTTCTAGATTCAGCTCCTTTTCTAAGGCCTTTATCTTGTCCTTGAGGGCCTTTATCTCTCTGCCCTGTTCAGCCACAGTTACCTTCGACTTGTCATACTTGGCATCCAGTTCTGCCAATTTTTCCTTGGCCTTATTTATTTCATTGGCCTGGAGCTCCATTTCTTTGATGGCCTTGGTCAATTCCTCTACACTTTTGCTGGCTCCTGGGGCTGTTGTTGTTCCTGCTGCATCTGTTGTGGGGGCCACTGCTGCCCCTGAAGTTGTTGTTGTTGTTGAAGTAGTTGGAGGAGCTTGGGAAGTGGATTCTCCCTGTTTATCTTGTAGTGCTCCTTCCAGCTCTTTCTCCAATTCCCTGATCCTCTGGTCTTGCTGCATTAGGAGGTCTAGTTGGTCATCAGCCTGTTTTTGCTTTTGAAGTTCTGCTGTTTGAGGGTGCTCTGTGGGCTGCAGCTTCAACCTTTTCTTTAATGCATTGAGGTCATCATCTTTCTTCTTCATAAGGGCCTTCACACCCTTTGGATCACTAGGATCATGTCCTAGATCAATGATGATCTCCTCAAGAGACTTTATTCTATTGTCTTTGGCCAGAGAGGACATTCTCTCAAAATCCAACTGGGTATTGGTGTTTTTCAGGGACTCTTTCAGCTCATGGGCCATGGTGGCCTTCTCCACCAAGGTTGCATAGACCATCTCCCCAGCTTGCTTGTGGAGTTCAATCTGGTCCATGGGATGTATATCTCTGGCTAGGACCTCCACCCTTGTCTTCACAAAATCTGCAGCTGACTTAGGCTGCGGCCCTTTGGGCTTAAAGTGGCTGAGGAGCAATTTTTCCTCCTGAATGTCATATACCGACATTAGCCTTTCTTGCTGGGCTGGTGTTGCATCTATGAATTGCTTGTAGACCTCAGCCCTTAGCAGATCATTCTGAGCTTTTATTTGTTTGAAAGAAGCCTTAGTGCTCTTGGGCTTCTTGTTCTGCTGGGAGGAGGAAGACACCTCCAAACCAAGCTGCAATCCTTGCTCCTGCTGAAAGGAGCTTGTTCCTGTGTGCTGGCTGCCCTCCTTGTTTTTCCTTGAGCTGTCAAGGAATTCTTCAGTGATGTCTTCCACCTCTGGGGAGTCTAGCCTTTGCCTTTTGGCTTCTGTTTGCTGGGAGGATCCACTAAGAGGAGTGGACTCTTCTCTATCTCTTTTTGTACCCCTTTCCTCATGTGCTGGGGTCTGCAAAATTGGGGCAGTCAATGGCTCAGTTTGAGGTGGTGGTGTTTGCATTATTGGAGCTACTGGCAGCCCAGTTTGTGGCAGGACAGTTTGCCCTTGTTGCTGTTCTGGCTGCTGCTCTGTTTGCTGCCCTGTTTGCTGCTCTGTTTCAGGAGCAGGCTTTTCTTTCACTGCTTCCTCCTCTGCACCCATTATGCCTTTGCCTTTGTCTGTCGCCGGTGCTGATGTAGAGGGTGCCTGTGGTGCAGTCCTTGTGGCCGAGGTCCCTTCTCCTGCTGAGTGAGGCCGTTTGAGGGGTACCTGCTGCACAGAGTCTAGGTCAATGGTCTTTTCAAGCTCCTTCATATTCTTTAGCATTATTTCTTCTTCAGTTAGCTTTTCAACTAAAGTACCCTGTAGCCATTCTTGCTGGTTGGCATATTTCTCAATATGTGGGTATTGACAATGCCTATAACCTAGAAGTCTGTATTTGGTTCTTCTTGCAGTGATGACGCCCTCAGGGTCATAAGGGACCCACCGGAAACTGTATGACAGTTTATATTTGTCCTTGAGGATGAGGTCAGCATCTTCCCATCCTTCCTTTTTATTCATGATGAATGGGCCCAACTGGTGTTTGAACTTGAGGTGAGCCTTCTTCCTGGAGCTGTGGAAATGGGTGAGGTTCGACTGAATCAATTGCCTATAATATTCCAAGGCAAATATCCTCATGGGCACATACTTTGGGAGTTTGAAAGGACAGAGCTCACAGCCATAGACCCTGATGACTGTGTGTTCCTCATATAGGTACCAATCACCTATTTTACATTTTTTGGAAAGCTGCAGAGCCTTCTGTATCTCTGTTGACATTCTGGGAGGAGGGGACCTCATTAATAGGCAAGAGACTGGATACACAAATTGGTCAACAAACTCACAATAGGAATAGGGTGAGTTTGTGACATTGTGATAGACAGAGGTCCAGAAGATGACAGATCTTCTTTCCCCTCTATAATCCAGCTTTTTGATATAGCATGGAAAAGCCTCAGACTGATAATACATAAAAAGATGATAGATATAGGCTGAGTACCTGAAGACACCCTGCCTGTCCACTCTGCTCAGCTGATCATGAATTTTATTAGTAATGAACTTGGCAAAGTTGTATTTGCGGGCAGGGGGTTAGCCTGGGCTGTAAACAGCCAGAAATACTAGCATGGTTTGATCCACATGCTCACTGGTGCTGTACCCCAGCACATAAGCAATCATGTCCAGGAGTAATCTGCCTACTTCAGTGAAGTGGATATTTAGATAAGGAGGTGGCCCTGTAGGCTGGCACTCAGGTCTCATGAATGTCCTGGTGACCCTTTGAATCTCCTCACTGGTCATTTTGGTACCAGTGTCCAGCAGATAGTTCATAGAGAATGGAAACAACAGCTCTGTCTGGTCAAAATGTAGCATTTTGTTAATGGTCTCAGGATTAATGTAGAAAAGGACCCTCCCAGATGGGGTGCTGATGGCCCTGTGGTGCACATCATAGTTCTCAGCACATAGGCGAATGATTTCGGGAAACACATTTACAGAGGGGAGACAATAGTATGGCAGGTTTGACTCCCAGATGCCATATGTGTCATGACCCATCAGATAGTCCTCTCTCAACTGTCTGAAGGTTTGCAGAAAATCTCTGTCTCCCACATAGTCTTCAATAAGGTAGTCCTGGTCAGCAAGAGATAAAGATTGCAGGTCTTTATTGGGTGGATTTAGCGGAGCAACACTGAGAGCTGTGGGTACAGGGGCAGCCATTGTATGGTTTGATTTGGAGTGATATGAGTGCACTGGTTTGCAAAGCTTTTAAGAGCTTAAGTGTTAGGCCAACTGTGGACTAAGTCTGAAATGCTTTTTATAGTGAAAACACAGGCTTGCTTCTGCAGTCTTGGTAGGTTCACAGAGATTGTGAATTGCTAGGGGTGAATTGCAGAGGGTGAGTGAGATTTACTTTGGTGGAAAAATGTTGTTGGTCTACACCCGGCAAAAGGGAACAATGTCGGGCACCTCGAAGATAATTTCACAGTTTTGGCCCGCGAATTGCCTGTTTGAATGCTGAATTTATGGTTCTGGGGGTAAGCAGGTTAGCTTGGTTCACTTTAGGTAGTAGGTGCAGAGTTTATATGGAATTCAACAGGTATTTTAATGGCAATTTACAGAGAGATGGTATGCATGGGCCAAACAGAGGAATTACGGTGAATACCTGGATAAACGCTTGAAAAGCCTGCGGGCCGAACTCTGGAGGTTGAATTGATGAATTGGAGCGGTTGGATTTTGAATTTGGAGGTCTGGAGGCGCTTTGGCAGCTGCAACGGCTATCTCTTCCTTTACGCGAAAATAACATAAAAACTGCCCAAAACATGACTTTAACGACAAAATTCGGAAAAAATGGGTAATTGGCGCCTTTCCGCCGATGACGTCATGGCGGGCCCGGGTACGGAGGATGACGTGGCTGCTGAGGTGTAGGCCAGGGTGGCAGGACACGGTGGCGGGTGGATAAGGTGGCAGGGTTACGTGGAGGGTCATACGGCGCGGGGGCGGGGGAGGGCGCTACGTCATGCTGATGTAGTGATGACGTAAGGGGAAGGCGGTAACGGGATGGTGGTAAGCGGGTTCCCCGCACCACCTTTGGGCAAAGGCGGTATCGGGGAGGGGGCTCCGAACAACCCCACCGCCTGCCACGCGTCCCTTGTATGGGGCGGAAAACCACTTTCCCCGGACGCTAAAGGTCGGCAGGTCGGGGAGCGAAAATGACCGCCCACCGTTAGATCTTGGGCGGCGGGGATCGGACGGCTGGCGGGTCCTCCGACGGATCGTGCAGGTTGGGGGGTCCCGCTGGCCTATTAAAATATTCACTTAAATATTTTTGGGCGGAGAACCTTGGGGTTAAGGGTTTTTCTGTGTTTTTTCGGGATTTTTGGGTTTTTCAAGGGTTTTATAAGGAAAAAGAGGTTTAGGAGTGGGTTTAGCAGGGGGAAAGGGGTTTTCTGTGGCGTTTTTGAGCAGAGGGAAGGTGAGGGCTTAGGGGAAAGGTTGTTGCTCATAACCAGAGGTTAGAGCAGCCCCAAGACAGGGTTGACCACAGCCCCTGGTGGACTGAAGTCTCCCTAAACAACTTATTTAGCTATAGTGCCAAGGGGAGAGATATTCATACTATGTTTGGGGTTTATACACCATGGTGTTATACTAGTAGGGAAAAGGGCAGTTTAGGGGATTTAGATAATAGAAGTTAGGGGTTAATGTGAATGAGGAAAGTGAATGAGGAGTGATTTCATCAAGTGTATTTGAAAGTCACTTAGTTTAGGGAGTAGATCAAAATGAAAAGATTTTTAGACAAGAAATGTGGCTTTTAGATGAATAAGAACCACCATAAAACCTCAGATCTTTTCATCAATCTCCATAGATGAAGGGATGTTAGTAATAAGAGTGAAAGGGGAAATTTGGGAAGTTAGACATGCTTCCTTGCTTTGCTGCAACCTGATGGAGAAGGGGAGCTTCTCAACCATTGATTTTCCTTTGTGGACATTTCAGCACACATTTATTTGCAAGGAATGATATTTCTGCAACCCCAACTGCCTACCCATCTACTTGCCTAGCATTTTTTGTTTCTTCTTGGAGGGTGCACTTGGACTTGCAGACCCTTATTTTCCTTTTCTTTTCTTTGGCTTTTTCCTTTTGATTTTCTATCTAATTCTACCCTTATTGCTTCCAAGGTCCCAGATTAAGCAGTTGGGAGCCTTATTTCTCTACCTAAGCTACTTGTCTGCCAAGATTAAACAGTTTGGACAAACTTCTTTCTCTATTCTACAACTGAAAATTTAAAACATGGCATGATCCAGATTAGGCTGTTGGACCATCCATCAAAATTTAGACAGCATCAAGCTATATACACAGATTGTTTTCTCTTGGAAATATGTAATCTTTGCATGATCAAAGCAGAGCATATTTGGAACTTTTCATTGTCAATCATGAAATATGAAACCTATTGGTATAGGTGGCTAACAGGTAAATTTGTAATATTATATCTGGACGATATATTAGTTTACAACAGGTCTAAGGAGGAGCACATGAGACATCTAAATTATGTCTTACAAAGACTACAGCAAGAGAAGTTATTGCTGAATTTGAAGAAGTGTTCATTCATGAAAGAGGAGTTAGTGTATTTGGGTTTTGTTATTTCTGTTGAAGGGTTGAAGATGGATCCAGAGAAGATCAAGGAAATCATGGAGTGGCCTTCACCTAAAAGTGTTTTCGAGGTAAGAATTTTTCATGGTCTTGCTAGCTTCTATAGGAAATTCATAAAGAATTTTAGTAAGATCAATGCTCCTATTATTAAGACAATAAATAAGGATAAACAACCATTTATATGGACTGCTAAAGTAGAAAATAATTTTCAGGTGTTGAAAAATAAGATCACTGAAAAAACTATTTTGGTTCTACCTAATTTTAGTAAGCCTTTCCAAGTGAAATGTGATGCCAGTGGAGAAGCTATTGGAGGAGTTTTAAGTCAGGAAGATAGGCCTATAGCGTATTTTAATGAAAAGCTGAATGATTCAAAGAAGAAGTATTCTTCTTATGATAAAGATTTCTATGCAGTTGTGCAGTCATTGAAGAAGTGGAGACATTATCTGATGTGAAAAGAGTTCATACTTTATTCAGATAACCATGCACTACAATATATTATGCAGCAGCCAAAGCTTAGCCAGAAACATGCTAAATGGGTAGAGTATCTTCAGGGTTTCCATTTTGTCTTGAAGTACATAAATGGCCAATCAAACAAAGATGCAAATGCCTTAAGTAGGAGAAATGTATTACTTCAAGAGAGTCAAATTCAAGTGTTAGGTTTTGATTTTCTGAAAGAATTGTATGAGACAGATTCAGATTTTAAAGAGGCTTATGAAGCTTGTAAGAATCATGTTTTGATGGATAGGAGTAAATGGTTGGATTTTTTCTTACAAGATGGACTGTTGTTTAAAAGGAATCAGCTGTGCATACCAAATTGTTCTATGAGGGAGAACTTAATCAAAGAGAAACATAGTGGTGGACTTGCAAGACATTTTGGTATATAGAAGACTTATGAACAGTTGAACAAATTTTATTTCTGGCTGAAAATGAGATATGAAGTGGAAAAGTATGTGAAAACTTGTAAATTCTATCAATATGCAAAGGGAAGAAGCCAAAACACAAGTTTGTATGTTCCATTACCAATTCCAGATAGGCCTTGGGATATGACAAGTATGGATTTTGTTTTGGGTTTACCAAAGAATCAAAGTGGAAATGTTTCAATTTTTGTTGTAGTGGATAGATTTTCAAATATGGCACATTTTATTCCATGTTATAAACTAGTGATGCTACTCACATTGCTAATTTGTTTTTCAAGGAGATAGTAAGATTTCATGGGTTGCCTCAGATTATTGTCTCAGACAAGGATTCCAAATTTGTTGGACATTTCTGGAGGACATTATGGAAAAAGTTGGGAACTAAACTGAATTTCAATTCTACCTATCATCCACAGACTGATGGACAGACTGAAGTTGTGAATAGGAGTTTGGGTAATCTTTTAAGGATTCTTACTACAGAAAATCCAAAGCAGTGGGATCAAGTGTTGGCACAAGCTGAATATGCATATAATGACTCACCTAACAGGAGTACAGGACAGAGTCCATTCCATATAGTTTATGGAATGCATCCAAGAGGAGTATCTGAGTTAAGAAACTTGGGAAAATATGAGTTGAGAAGTGCAGTGGGTGAAGATTTTGCTTCAGAAATGCAAGCAATACATGAGAAAGTGAAACAACAGCTACAGGATAGCAACATCAAGTAAAAAACCGGAGCAGACATGAGAAGAAGAGAGGTGAACTTTGAAGTTGGAGATTTGGTTTTAGCACACTTAAGGAAGGAAAGATTTCCAAAGAGGGAGTATAACAAATTGAAGTTCAAGAAATTGGGCCATGCAGAGTATTAAGGAAATTTTCTGCAAATGCATATGAAATTGAATTACCCCCTGATGTTGGAATATCTTCAATTTTCAATGTTGCTGACCTGTACAAGTATGAAGGTGAAATTGCAGATGATACAGAAAAGGATCAGGAGACACAAGAAATTGACTGGGTAAAACAGTTACCTACAGCAAAGCAATTGAAGCAAGAAAGGATTCTGGACAAGAAAGTGTCCAAGAAAACCAGAAGATAGGAGTACTTTCAGTATTTGGTCAAATGGAAGGATCATCCAATTACTGAAGCTACTTGGGTAATAGAAAGCATGCTACAAAAGTTGGGCATTTTTGTAGAAGAGCTCATGGACAGGAGCCCATGAAGAATTTGTCCTCAGGAGTCTGATGCAGGAGCATGAGACGTGGAGGGAAAAAAATTCAAACTTATTCCAAAAATACAAAAAAAAAAAAATCAACAAGCAAAGAAGTGGGATCCTTTAGCCATCAATTTCCATGTTTCCTAGTTTAGCATAGAGATAGAATCTAGGAATAAATCATGATGTAATAAGTGTTGATTAGTTAAGCTATAGTGGAGGTTCTCGAGGAGAATACCTCGCTGAACAGATAATATTAGTTAACCATAGTGGAGTTTCTCGAGGAGGATGTCTCACAAAACTGATAGTTGCAATAAATTAAGCCTCTGTTTTAGGATTTGGTTGTTAGCACGAACCAGTATATATGTAAGTTTGATGTTATTGTAAAACGATTTGGACAGCGTGATTTTATCACATATTTCTCAAAGGAAGATGGTATTTCTCTGTGTATTGGTCGATCCTGGAGGTATGGTGACCCTTGAACCCTTTTTGTGCATCTGAACTTATGTTTGTCTGTTAAGCTGGTATTTATTGTGTGTATTCAACTTCATTTTTATTATGAGTCTTTATAACAGTGATTCAACATTGTTTTCCAACGAATAATTTGATTGAAGCCTGTTGGAGTGTGTTTCCTTTATATCAGCATGCCCAATTTCTTTTATATGCATTGTTGAGTTCCGCAGGAGAAACTTTGGTTTACACTGAAAAATAGTGAAAAACTTAGTCAAAATTGAGTTTCGAACTTGAAATCTTCTTAAGTGTGGCTGATACCCATATTGGGTCCGTGAACACTATCACATCGGCAACACTTGAGGGGAGAAGGACTAGGCTTTTGAACCGTCGAAGTCTGAATTTCCGATACATTCGGATCTGAGACACTATAGGAGGGATTTTGTAACCTATCGGGTCTGTGATAGTTATCGCATCGCAAGTTTGATAGAACCCGAGGCGGATTTCAGGCAGACGAGAGACCGTAAGTGGTTTTGAAGCCCTCGGCTCTGATTCCATACAGAGCATGCTACGTAGCAGAAAGGGAACGAGTTAAACTGCTTATCAGGCGGGCTTAGGGTGCGTAGTTTAGCCGCCCGATATATGTTTAGATTGTTAGATCTGGAGCTACAAGATAAATGGTTGATAGTGGTGGAGCTGGTTCAGAAATCGGGAAGCATGCTGTCCATTGGATTTTGGACAAAATCGACAGTACAGAAGCGGAGCTGACAGCAATTATAAGCACGGATATATAACATTTGGAATCCGGCCTTTTGGGTTAGCACATTGTTTCCCATGTGATTTTGTGTAGTTCCTAAATTGGTTATGGATCGAGTTATAAAGTGAAATCGGTTAAGTTGTATGGTCGGGGTTCTTAAAGACTAAGACACAGTTAAACCTATCGATAGTGTATTACGTGATTCCTTTGGAATTACAGCTCCGATAGAGGAAAAGAGGCTTTGTCGTGAAAATTCCTTCTGATAACAAGGGTTGGGGTGATTAATGGAAAAGGACTGGTGATAGTGACCAAAAAAGAGGGAAATTTATAAACAGTTAGTCTAGAAATAGATGACTGATACTCCGGTGGAGGAAGTAGAAGGAACTCCGTCAAATTTAGAAGAAATTGTAGCAGGATTTGCGCATTTGTCAATATCGCCTACACCCAAGCCACCATCTCTCCCCATTCACTTTTTTATACTTTACTTCTCTATGTAATAAAATTCACTTGAATATAATGGAACCCATTTTCCTCCTAGTTGCACGGTCATAACACAATCAAAGAGCCTTCAAGTGGTTAGGTTTAATTCCTTAAACACTTAACTAGATTTACAGTATCAACCCTTCTAGATTATTCCTCATCATGATGACATGTCTAGCTCCTTTCCTTTGAATAATTGGGGATTATGTGGCATTATATTGAATTATGATGATTAACTTTGATAGGTAAAATTCCAGGAGGAATGACTTTCTCCTATGAGCTTTAATTGATGAAATTAGTATGCCATCAGAAAGGTATTGACATGTAGATTATGGAATTTAGGTACATAGGAAGGTTGGGACTACCTAAAGTGTTCATATAAAGGCTCAAAATGGCTGCTAAAGTTCTTGACCCAAAATTTTCCAAACTAGTACTATTTGTAAAAGTGGTCTGATGTGTTGATTCCTCCACTTTTTCCACTCTAAAAGAATCAATGTGGATGAAAAATAATATAATGATCCATTTGGGATCACACCTCCCCATCTTGGGAGGTTTTTGTTCCCCCGAATCTTCTATTGAATGAGGCAAGGAAACTTTTCTTCCACCTCCTCTTAGGTGTACCATTTAGCTTTTCCTAGAAGCTCTCCTTTCAACCCAATCTTCCAAATGTTAAGCTACCCCCATCTTGTAGTTTTGGGACTCTTCTACAAAAATTCATCATACATCAACTCTTTATGAACATCTAGTGCTAAATCCTCTACTAAATGTAGGACATGTTCCTTTTCTCGATCTTTCATGGAAGGATTATTATGTTTTAGATTCTCTACATTCATCACTTGGTAAATGTGCATATATGGGGGTATATTGAGTGTATAGGAATTATCTCCAACATTTTCCCATATCTCAAAGTAATCATATTTTATAATATTTATTTTATTACTAAGATCCTCTAACCTCTCCTTGTTCAACTATAACCATACTCTATCTCTCACTTTGAATGATTTCTCTATTTTATGTTGATCATGTCTGGCCTTCTATTCTTCCCTTGAATTATGTAGCTTCTACTACACTTGTATATGGATCGTCCAAACCTTCTCAACAAATTTTCCTTCCCTTAAGGTATCCATTGTAATATCCTCCCTCACTCCTCCTTGCTACCTATATGCAATATCTAGAGTTGTAGGTGGAAAATATCCAAAACAAGTTTCAAATGGGAACTTACTAGTAGAATTATGGATGGAACTATTATAAGAGTGTTGTATATATACTAGGCTTTCATCCCAATTCTTCACATGCTTCCAATTGTAACCCCTCAAAACCTACACCAAATTCCTCTTGACTACTCCATTTTCCTATCTATTTGTGGATGGAATGCAGTATGCATGTTCAACATTGTGTCCATATTCTCCCACAATGTAGTCCAAAAATCACTAATAAATCTCGTTTTCTTGTCTAAAACAATACTCCTTAGTACCCAAAGTGAACCCAAATTCATTTTTGTTATTAAACCTCCCACAAAGTCCATAGAAATTTTTTTCCAAGGACGAGTACATACATGTAAGGGATGTTATAGACCCTATTTCATGTTACTAGGCTTACTCCTCCAACAAAGCATGCCCCTCTTATGAACCTAGCTACCTCTTCTTGCATACTACAAAAACACACATATCTTCCCTATACCAAAGTTCCCTACAACCTTGGTGGTGTGATCCTCTCTAATAAATTACATTCACCCGCCTTTAGGAATAAGAAAATTATCCATCTTGTATAGTAAGTCATACAGTAAATGGTAGTCAATTGTGTTATCGTCATTGTTGGTTCAAGGAAAACTAGTGTCGATTCAAACTACTAGTCCCACTAAGATGGCAGATATCTTAGAAACAAAAAATGAAAGCTTTTCAAGAGTTCCTTTAAGTGTGATAGATGGAAGAGAAGAAAAGAGGACCAACCTGGATCTTCCGCTTTGATCCTAGCTTGATTTCTCCTTTCCTTGATAGAATTTGCCACTCCTCTCCTACTTGTCCCGCTTCAAAGAGTACATGTGGAGTCAAAGTAACAACAAAATATCAAAGCATCTCTATATAAAACATCATAAACAATGCAAAATCAGAAACACATTGACCATACAATTGCATTCATAAATAATAAGATTCACAAATACACGATTATATGGAGGAAAACTCAAAGAACTTTATTAATAGTAATGTAAGAGAGGATTACAACCCAGCTGTTTGATCCATCATCATCCTCCAAGTTGTAGAAGCCCTCTTCACCTCATGAACAATAAAATCACCCAACAATGCAATGCCTCTTCTCACCAACAAACCAACAGCACTTCCTTACAAAATACAAAAATTCCGGCTTCCAGATCTCTCAAATGAGGGATCCATTTATAGATTTCTTGCAAGGGTGTGAGTCAGCTCTGCGTTTTTTATTAGTTTCATTCCACTGATAGTTCTTGGTTCCACTTGGATATTTCATTGATCTCTTACTCATCCTTGGGCGAATTCAGAGAGGCAAGTGTCATAGGAGAAGTTTCTGGAAGATTCCATGATCATCCACCTTGAAAACTGTCTCTGCCATTTGTTTATTCTCTCTCATCACACCCCACAGAAGGCCATTTCAGTATGCATCGCACTTCGCTAGTTTAGCAGTCATTATGCATCGCACCTTGTCCATGGAGCAGTCTGTATGGTCCAGTTTTAGCCAGTTCTGAGTAGTTTTCCAGGTGGAGCTTCTAGGAAATGATGTAATCAGTTTACCATGATCCTTTAGCGTATGAGACAACACTTTTAGGGACTTAAGGAGCCCTCAGTTTATGGACATATGAGTTTGGGGTTGCAGTGCCCAAGTATGTCTATAATAGCTGCCCCCTAAAGCATGAGGTCGTAAATCTTCTAATGTCGGGTGAAATGCTTTATCATGAGGATCCGAGGTATTCGTACTGGGAGGTGACCTGTATAAGAGACAATACAATACATCACATTATCATCATATATTTTCATGATCTAGCTAAGGCGGGCATTCCCATGCTCAACTTTATAAATTCATTTTCATGTACATAAGACAAACAATTGTTTGATGTTGCATATTGGTGATTCTTTGCATGAAGAGTCATATGCCCTGGCTTAGATGACTATCTCTGCAGCTTTTGTGTGTAATTGATGTCTTTATTTTCCTGAATATATCACAGCCCGAATGGATGAAACTAGATCCGGGGTCTTCAAAACTCGTCCAATCTTCGCCCGATGTACAAGTCGATCCATGTGAAAAGATGTTCTGAAGTCGAACATGGAAAGACATCGTCTGATTACCAGCCAGTGATGTAAGTTGTTAACAGACGCGAGAGGAATCATTGATAATGATGATGACCCTGAAGGTACTACAGTACAATTCACATGGTGCGAATATATGAGCCGATGTCGAACACCACGCAAAGTCTTTCGGTTGAAGGTCATTGATGTAAACCTGTCGCTGGAAGTGAGAAACTTGCCATTGAGGCATGCAATCTTCAAAGTACTGAAAGGGTTGTTTCTAAGTCAACTTCTTGGATAATGAGCTGATGTCGACAAGAAGTGACCTGTTGTAGGAGGGCCTTGATGTATCCCACATCTACGATGCGAAACAGAGAAAATGATTTTTGTGGAGGTGAAAATGATCTGATGATATAAGGTTCAAGAATGGCCATCATGAAAAATGAAGGGTGGAAGTAAAGCAGTGGATGAGGCATTTGTTGGATGGTGAATTCTCCGAATGATTTCTTTGAACGTATTGGCGACACTGATATGGACTGGTAGCATTAACCCCATGGATGGCACGGTGGACCAATGGTGACGGTGAATGGAAAAACCCAACCCAACTCAATCACGGTGATGGAGTGAAAGTTTCATGTTCAAGAGCGACCTTCTACCAATAAAGTTCTTCAAGTTTTCTTCCCATTTTTCCCCAGTCATTACTGACCAGTACCTCTTTATTTTTGACAAGCTTGAGGAGGATAACATATGCTTGGTCTATAATTTTGCCTTCGTGCAAACTTGTCGCTTTGTGTTTAGCGAGCCCAGCGTTAGTGAGACTCGTTCTTGTCTAGGTGGACAAGTTTATCACTATTGTTTTAACGAGTTTAACGACAAATATAACTCGGTCCTTTTCATGTTTAGAGAGTTTGAAAAGGGATGAAAAGGAGACTCCAATAGTCCTTTTTCATGGCATAATCCCTTAAGTCCGAAAAAGTATAAAATAATACGAAAGGGATGAATTTTTGATAGTTTTAATGAGTCGACAAAGACAAGTGCTCGATCTTTTTGTTTGATAATCCCTCAAGTCCAAAAGATTAAAATATACGATAGGAATGGCATTCCCTTTACTTTAACGAGCTGGAAAGGCCAATAGCTTGACAATATTTTTATATTTAACGAGTCTAAAAAGATTTGTAACCAGAGCTTCCGCGAAAATCACATGAGGAAAGACCTTTGTCGACGCGTTTCGAACCAACCAGTGTGGTTCATCGTCAGGAAGAGTCTAAAAAGAGTTTAAAAGGGACTCGTTTTTTAGGAACGAGTGGTATTTATGGGTAACATCTGGTTCCACGTAAGTTTGGAACTTCTCAAAACATGGCAGTGTGAAGAGGGTGGCAATCAGAATCACTCATTGCAGATGGTCCTCAAAAGCGTAAACAATCTAGTGGAAGTGTATGGTCGGCCAAAGGAATGGAGGTGAAGGAAGGAACACAACCAAAGTTCAAAAGGGCTAATAGCAAATCGATCACAAAGGTTATTTACCAAAGGTGGGTTTATTTTTTAATGAGCTTGAACCTTGTGCCAACATGTGCTCAGTGCAGGTTGATTTTTTAACGAGCTTGAACCTTGCGGGAACATTGCTCTTGATATTGGTCAATGATATTCAGTTTACCGTTTAACACGTTAGATTCTTTTTTCGGTCGTTCAACCTGCTCAATTGCTCCATCAAATTGATTAGAAATACACATATACATGCCTGAAAATGAATTAAAAACTAACATTTTACTTGAAGTACGTGAATAGTAACATAAAAAGTAGTTTTACCTCTCATTTTTACCATTTCATTTCAAATTTGGGATTTGGAGCTCTAGAGTGGTTTTCCCCCTCAAACTTCATCAGTTGATTTTGGGAGATCCAGTGGACTATTCTCTGCACCATCAGGACCAGGTAGGAGCTAACCTTGAGCTCTTCATTTTCATTCCATATTTTTCTGATTTTGAGCAAGTTTTCCCTTCCATCTAAGCCCCTGGGGTTTGAAGAAATCGTTCTTCCATCATCACACCTTCCCTATATCGAAAGGTGTGATGCATATTGGGCTATTCATTGGCCAGTCAGTATGCATCCCACCTAGTCCAAAGGCAGGGTGCGATGGGTGTAGAAGGGAAAATTTGCACAACAATTTCTCATGAAATTTTTGCCCGTTTTTGCTCAAATTTGGATCCTAATTCATCTTTTGCCTTTGACTCAGATATTTGTTGAATCAAGATGGTCATCACGTGGTGTGAACGTGAGCATGAAGAAGAAGAAATGATTGCCTTACATGATCAGGGTATTGTTACTGCATTGCGAAACTGTGGTTTGCTCAAATTCTTCCGTATATATAGCATGAGGCAACAAATTAGTTTGCTGCAGTATTTCCTCGATGTATGGGATCCGATCAACCAAGTATTCTAGATTAGAGGTAAATCTATCCCACTGATAGTCGAGGACATCTACTTTTTGACGAGGTTAACAAGGCGTGGTGCCCCTCTTTCACTGTCGGGATCCGCCGTGGGGGTGAATCGGTGAGAGATTATATCTGTCAACTTTGTAGAGATGGATCTCAGCCTAGTAGAGATGGCAAGATCAATATCTGGGACAACACTAATTGGCCTCTAAGGACCATTTTATTCACCTTCTCTAGATTGGCTGGTAGCGCAGCTCTTCATTTGGCGAACAAATCTTATGTGCATTATGCTTTAGAATGCCTGGAACCAAAGGTATTCAACTGGTGTGAGGCAGTACTTCCGGTGATAAAAGAACAGCTCTCTAAGATAAAGAATGGAAGATCTAAGAACTTCGGGTATGGTTCCATTTTGACTGCTTTTGCCTTAGAGAGGATCCCACTGATGCAGCCACAACATATTTCACTAGGATTGCCAGCACCAAGGGAACCCAGGATGCAAATATGGGTTGATCTCATGGCCAGACATGCTAGTCAGCCATAGATTACTTTCTCTGATGCCTTCTTTGAGTGGTTCGATCATCAGGAGATGGTCTTCTCAGAGTATCCATATGTCGGGATGGACTTTTGAGGTGACCTGGATTTGGCATTGCCGGCCGGTGAGCAGTGGGGTGTGATAGGTAAAGATGATTTGACCATATCTTTGTTTATCAGTTTTATAATATTTTTGTGATTTATCAAGGCTAATTGAACTCATGTACTTGTGTAGAAGTTGGGCCAGTGCGACCAGTGGCATGCCCAAGGGCGGCAGCTGGCGTTCTAGCAGGAGAAGCTGTAGGGAGGGTTGTCCTTCGTGATCTGGACATAGCAGAGACCCTCGCAGTATTGCAGGATCATATCGAGGGTCTAACCCTTGGTATTCAGGATGTGAGGATCGACAAGTTACCTCTAAGGCTACATCGCCATACTATTGGCGTTCCGAGTCGATGGACTAGGCTCCTGCGTATGATTACACAGGCGGTGACATGTTATCACCAGCATCATTAGTATAGGATGCTTTTCTGTATTTACTTTTGAGTTTCTTGGTCGCGTGACCGATTTTGCCTTGTACACAAAACATTATGTGAAACTATAAACAGCTATATATTTTTAATTTTCGGAGTTTATTTCGGTTCAGTTATGTGATCCAGATGCAAATGTGGATGTAAAATGATTTTCTTTACAAATGTTGCAAATGTCTGTCTAACACATAATTCGCTAATGAATCAGTTAAAGTGTTTAAGTTCCTGGAAATGTGTTGATATTGAATGGAATCAAACTGCCTTTCCAAAATCTTGACTCTTAGGAACATACGATAGATTGCTAGGTTCCAAACTGAATAGATGTCAGTAAGCTGTAGAATGGCGAGTTCTGAATCTAGCCTGACAACAAGTTAGCATATGCCATGTGAAATGGTATCAGAGAGAAGCTCTATCAACGCGTTGTACTCAGCGATGTTGTTCGTTGATTGACCAATACATATCCCTCTGAAACTCACTAATTCACTGCCTAGAGCAAAGACGGCCCAAGCTGCAGAAGATAGGTTTTGTGTTCTATGACTAGCTCCATCGGCGTACCCAACAAATGTTTCCAAAAAGTCTGACATCTACAATAAATGCAAAGTGGATTACTTAACCAAAATGACAACTCTTGACGAAAACAAAAATGAAACAAAATCATATTTATAAAGAGATTACTACACTTGATCAAGCATAGTATCGCTTAAGATACAACCCATTTCGGGGTTGCGACAGTGGAATTCCATCATAATCTACCAGCTTGTAGGCTCCTTTTGCTAATACCCGTTTAACAATGTAGGGGCCCATCCATAATGATTGGAACTTGCATGCTCCCAATTTATCAGAGTCCTGATTGTAGAGTAAGACCAGGTCACCTTCTGAGAAGACACAAGGCTTGACATTTTTGTCAAATTGCGCTTTGACACATTTATTATGTGCTTCATTAGCCAGCGCGGCATCACGACGGGTTTCATCCAAGAGGATTAGTTCCAAGAAAAAAGCCTCTTCCTTTGAAGTTTCGGGAAGTAGATCGATTGCGAGCTTTAGAGATGAAATCTCACACTAAATTGGTAAGACAGCTTCCAGGCCATACACCAACTGAAAAGGTGTAAATCCGGTTGCATTTCTCATCGAGGTCCTATATTCCCACAGAGCTAAGTACATGATTAAATGCCAATCCCGTTTGTGGACTCCAATCATTCTTTGCAGCATGCGCTTGAGGACTTTGTTGATCACTTCAACCTGTCCGTTAGCCTGCGGATAATATGGAGTAGAACTATCATGGGGTAGTCCTAATTTGGCAGTCAATTCAACCATCATGTGATTGCGAAAATGAGATCCATGATCTGTGACTATAGCCTGTGGAACACCGAACCTAGAGACTACATGATTGAAAAAGAAAAAAGCGGTCGTTTCACCGCTGTTTTTTAATGTAGGCGCTTTAAAATAATTGAGAGCGACTATGATATACCCATGCCCCCCGGCCGAGGTGGGGTTACATGTCATGAAATCTATGCCCCATTTGGTGAATGGCCCAACAACAACTACTAGATGCAGTGGTGTAGGTGGTAATCTAGTTTTGCGATCAAAAATTTGACAAGCATGGCAAATTCTTACTGCTATTATGCAATCTTTGAAGATAGTAGGTTAGAAGTAGCCAGCTCACAATATTTTCTATGTAGTAGCATAACCAGATAGATTCCCCCCACATGAACCTAAATGACAGTCATTCAGGACTTTTTCGGCCTCCTCATGCATGAGGCACCTTTGCAGAACTGTATCGACCCCACGATGGTAAAGTGTATCCTCGACGGTCATGTAGTCTTTTGCTTGGTATCGAGTATGTTGTTGTTTTGAGCGAGAAGTGTTGGGCCTAAAGGTTTGGGTTTGGAGATAGATTAGTATATCTCTGTACCATGGGTCGCTTGATGATATCAGAAACAATGTTTCATCCATGATCAATGCTTTAGATTTTAAATCGTTGGACAACGATGAGAGGTCACAAAGTAACTCCGCAAAGACTAGAGATTTCTTTGATTTGGATTTTGTGAATTCTAGATCAAACTCTTGCAAAATGGCTATCCATTTTGAATACTTGCCCCCTAGCAATTGACGCGACAGGATGTAGGTCATAGGGTTGCAATTTGACAAGATGGTAGTTTTGCGAAAGAGTATATAGTGTCGAAATCTCTGTACTGCTTAAACAGCTGCCAAAGCTAGCTTTTCAACATAGGAGTACTTTCTTTTCATATCATTTAAGTTGTGGCTTAAATAATACACAATATGTTCTATTCCATTGTCTTCTTGTACTAAAACCATTGCGATGGTTGTATCTGTGGCAGCGAGATATAGGTTAAAGTCTTTTTGATAATCAGGAGCATACATTAATGATGCTTTTACTAGGGAACTTTTCAAAGCATCAAAGGAAGCTTGCACAACCTGATCCCAGTTGAAGGGTACTTCTTTTTTCAAAATACGTGTATAACCTTTAGCAAGTTCGGCGTAATTTGGAATGAACCTCCTTAGAAAGTTTGCTTTCCCTTGGAGTTTCTGAATCTGAAGCAAATTTGAAGGTGGAGGCATGTCGATGATTACCTGAACCTTACATGGGTCGAGTCGAATTCCATCCTTAGAAACTACGAAACCAAGTAACCGACCAGAACCAACACAAAACACACACTTGTGTGGATTGATTCGTATCTTGTAGTGTCGGCAACGTAGAAATATAGCTCTCAAATGCTGTGGATGATCAGTCCGCTTTCGTGAATGAGCTGGTAAATCATCGAGATATGGTTGAACGATGTGTTTGATGTCATGGAAGGCATAATTCATTGCCCTCTAAAATGTTGCCCCTGCGTTCTTCAAACTGAAAGGTAGTTTGCAGTACGCAAATGTGCCCCATGGACATATAAATGCAGTCTTCGACTGGTCCTGTGGACGGATATTGATTTGATTGTATTTAGAAAATCCATCCATAAATGAAAAGACTTCGCATCCCGCACATTCATCAATTATCTGGTCAATGAAGGGTGCAGGGTAGTTGTCTTTTGGACAAGCTTGATTTACATCTCTGTAATCGATGCACACTCTAATTGTTCCTTGCTTTTTCATCACATGAACAATATTTGATACCCAATCAGTGAGAGGAACGGGGTAAATGAAACCAACATGTAAAATTTTTTCAACTTCTACCTTAATGGCAGCAGCTTTCTTCGGGTGAACCGGTCGAAGTCATCGTCGTACTGGTTTGACATCTTGATACATCTTGATTTCATGTTCAACGATGCTCGAGTTGATGCATAGCATTGCTTCATATGACCAAGCAAATACATCTCTGAATTCACGAAAGAGAGCGCAGTATATTTCTAGTTCTGAAGGAGAACAAGATTTGCCAACATGAATATTCTCTACAACATCTGGCTTGGTTGAGATATTAATGGAAATAGTCTCTTCAATATTGGACAGATTTCACTCTGAATCCACTGTATTTATAGTATTCGATAGAAAATCAAAAACTGAAGGATGATTAAGGTCGTTAGAGTAATCCTCGTTTTTATCTTGAGGTCGGGAATGATGGTGGTGATCTTCTCATGGTGCCTCTCCTATCATCATTGACTGAATGATTCCTTCGTCTGTAGAATGTACATGCGACCAAGGATCAGAAGAGGTACCATACTCTAGAGACCTATCTATCCAAACGCTTGTCGAGCGTTGATTTGGGTTTGCCGCCCATGCCCAGAATATTGATTGCTACAACAATTCTATAGGGCTCGGGGGCAATAACTGGCGATGATCCATGCTAGCAAAATGTTCAAAATTCTTCTTAATCTTTCACGATGTAGAATATATCATGTGACAGGTTTCCACTGTGGCCACTTCTGCTAGATTAATCGGAGGCGGAAGGGAAAAAGTACCCATTAAGGAAGGGTCTTTTAGGAGACCTACTTCGATATTTTGAAGCGATTGAGAGCTTCCATGGATGAAAGGAATGCTTCTGATAACTTGAGAACTGTTGGGGAGGAAGGTTAGTTAGTCAATGATTTCGATTCTGCCTTAAAAGGGGAATGCAATCTTTCTAAAATATGTTGACACAACAACAGCCATAGCATAAATCCAGGGCCTGCCCAGTAGGATGTTGTAGTCAAGGTTTCCATCGATGACCTCGACTTCAATTTCTATTGTCTTGCCCCCTAGTTCGATTTGAAAGTTACTTAATATCCCATATGGCGTGTATGTTCTTCCATTGAACGCTTTTAATGTCGTTGATGATCATGACAAGGGTGGAGAGCCTAAAGTTTTCCAGGAACTCATTGACATAATACAGGTAGATGCTCCCTCATCAATGATTGTTTGATGAATAGTTTTGTTGAGGGATTTTACCTGTATGAGGAAAGAGAGTTGTGCTGGTAACTAAGGTTCGTATCCTTTATGATTAAAGGCCACTATTGGAATCTACTGGTCAATCCCACCTATCGCTGATAACAAAGCTTATTTTTGGGATGGGAAATTCTACAGTACTTCAAGTGTCGACATGGCGGATGGCGATTGGGCCAGATCCTCCAATATATTATAATTTTGTGCTGCTCGAGCACGAGGATTAAATGTTGATTCATGTACTACTCCCTTAGGCATTTTTATTGTTAATTTAGGAATTATTGGTGGAACAACTTCTGATGAAGTTGTTTTTGAACTGTTGGGTTGATCTATAGCCTTACCGTTCGACGATTGTGGATTTCCATAATTTATTCCTTGTAGATATCAAAGCATAATTTTGCTATTTTGATATGGATAGCATAAGCACTTGGGATGGGGAAGCACGATCACTAGCAACCAGGTTAGTTTCTGGATTTGGAAACGGATCAGTCAATACCGCTGAGGTATTTGAAGTCTTTTTGAAAAACTTCTTGACTTCAGCTTGATGTGGACAATCTTTTGTGTAATGTTCCTAATCACATATGAAACATGGCATATTAGGTTTCTTCTTTCCAGTAGGGTTTCCAGAAGGTTTCTCAGGAGTCGAATCCTCTTGTTTCTTCTTTTTGTTTGTCCCTTTCTTCTTGCCCCCTGGTTGCTTAGGATTTTTTCCTTTGTCAGTTGACACGGCATTGACCTTCGAGGTGAGAGGTTCTTCATCTACTTTTTGACTAGAAACTGTACGGGCTTTCTTAGATGTAGCCTTTGTGGTTTTCGTGCTTGTCATACCTATCACACCATCGCCAGCATGAGAGTCTTTGTTTGATTTAGGAGGGGGAGGAACGGAAAATTCTGGTCTAGGAGCATCAGGAATTTTGTCGTAGAGCGTGCCAGACTAAGTATAGATCAAGTCTAAATATTGTGCAAGAGCAATGAATTGCTCTTCAGTGACAACTCCTCCCTTAGCCACATCCTCTGTAATAGAGGGTAACAATGAATTTATAAATCATTCAGCTAAAAGTTGATGAGGAACGTACATCTTTACCATTGTTCAGCGACGTCGCCACTCATGAATATGATCATATATGTGAGTGGTTGTCGTCTGTTTAAAGTTGGTAAGGAGTTCTGTCCCTGTTTCATACCTTATGGGTAACTGAAAATGGGTTAAAAAAGGTAGTGGCAAGGGTGTTGAAGTTATCAAATGAAGCTTTAGGAAATTCTATATACCATTTAGCTGTCGGACCAGTTAATGTTCGCTGAAAAAGGTGAAGCCTAATGGAATCATCATTCAGGGTGTTGGATGAACACCACAAATGGAATGTCATCACATGATTCGATGGATCTTCACTTGGATTTCCATTGAATTTAGGAATATCAGAGGGAATTTTATAAGGAATCGCAAGCCACCAAGGGGTGTAAGCAATTTGATCATTCGTCAGCCGGTTTAGATCTGGTAATTCTAGAGTTGCCACGAAGGGAAACTGTTGATTCAGGTTAGGCGAAGCATACCCAGGATAAGATGGAATCGCCTGAGCAGTAGGTATTTGCATACAAGCATAATGTATTTGATGCTGGTAACTTTGATAAGGTTGATGGGCATAACCATTATAGTATGGTTGTTGATAACCATTTTGGAAATGCGATTGCCCGTTACTTACAAAGCCTTGTTGCTTAGGTCCTTGGTATGATTGCTGGAATTGCGGTTGTTGATATTGCACCAGCCATGGTTGTTGGACCATTTTTTGTTGCCCAATACTGAATGATTGACCAAGATGCGGAGTGATAGTACCTGTTTGAGCCTGAGTCGCTCCAGATAAGGAGGCACTAACCTGAGGTTGTGATTGAATCGCTAAGACGAGAGGTTGTTGTATTGCAACCTGAGAGACTTGAGGTTGACATACAACAGGTAGTGCTTGTACTTGCGATACAGTCACAATGGCAGGTGTAGTGGGAATATTTGACACGGGATGGATTGGTTGCATTGAATATACAACCTTTGGTTGTTGAGGCAGTATTGGTACCCAACCACTGGATGTAATTCCAGTTTGACCTGAATTTTTTTGTAAACTCTCATATGGTTGTTCTCTAGGAGGGAACAATGAAAAGGCATACTGCCCCCCATATGGCGACAATCCAGTACTTAAAGGGTAGATTGGCCTTTGAAGACACATTGGATCAACTTATTGAGTTTCAACATAAGAAATACCAGATGAGATTCGAGATGAAGAAATAGGAACAAGCCATGTTGTCGAAACAGTCCCTGATTGGACTCCGGCTTGTTGTTGATAACTACCTGGGACAAGTGGTATACTAGAAATCATTGTAGAAACGGCAGCAGGAAGCTCCGACGTAGTCGTGTCGGTTGACACAGTCCTAGATGTTGATGGTTTTTCAGACATATTTAGTCTATCTAAAATATTAGCGATTCGACACGAACTTGCGATGAAAAATAACTAACTTTTGTAGTAGAAGGATGTAAGTGGATCCCAGTTCCAAAATGCACTGGAGTACTAGGTGGAAGATCCTCTACTATCTCTTCTATAGCAATCAATCCAAGTGGAAGAGGTAGACCATCAGGTTCATAAAATATTTCTGGAGCCGAAGAAAGTGTAGCTTCTGCAGTAACAGATACTGGAGGGGTGACACCTTCTGAATTCTGGAACTCAAATTCCAGATGTTCAGGTAAGTGAACTTCAGTTTTTGGATCAGTCCTAGGTGGAGATGCTTCAGGAATAGAGGTGTCTATTGCTACACTAGGATCAGTTCTAATGTCCTCTTGTAACTGCGGAACTTCTTCTGTAAAGGTAGATGTAACAGAGATAATTGGAGTAACTGTAGTCTCTGAGGATGTTGAAACACAAGTTTCAAATAAATCAGGTGAATTGGACTCAGTTAAATGAGAACGCTTTGTCCGAGATGGTTTTTTTTCCTGGGTCAAAGACGGTTGACTCGCTAGTCTCTGCGAACGATGGGGTTTTGATTGACTTTCGTCCATGATTGTGGATTACTTGATCAACTCAAAAATTAAAGGGGAAAAATGTTATTCCGATTTAAATGAATTTTAAGACACTTTGACGCAACTTGCTTTTTCAATTTTTAAGAGTCGAGAAAAAGCTAAAGGTGACTCCAGTCGCCTTCGATTTTTAATGAGCCTGAAGTGACAAGTGCTCAGATGGACCTTTTCTTTTAAGGAGTTGAAAAGGAATGAAAGTGACTACTCTGGAAATCTAGATAGAGGGTTTACCAAACTGATCGTAAAACTGCAAAATACACCTTGGTGATAAATGATAGAGAAATTACCAAGGACTTATGTATGGTAGTCAATCTTCCCGAATGCTGTGTTCAGTGCATTGTGATAGATAGGGCGACAGACATGGCTTCCTAAGGATAAATGATATCAACCTATTGTGGTCTCCTAATATATACTTGACGGTACGGGGAGCACAAGTCCGTACTGGCACTTGTCATATCAAAGAGGAGGAATCACCCAACCTTCAATGAAACGATAGTTACCAGGTTTTACGATGTCGGAACACGTCTCTAGCCTAGACTTCTAGATGTGTTGCGTTAGGTTCCAAAGCATTTTTATGTTCATTGAGGTTTATTTTAGAGTTGATCTTTCTTAGAAGTTTGTCTTTCAAGGTTCACCGCATGATGTAGATGTGAAATTCCTAAATATGCAATCTAAAATGATAAAAAATCGTTTATATTCTTTTAGCAATGAAAATCTTAGCTACAAAGGAAAGAAGATTATGATTTTCTTTCAACAGAGAGCATAGGGCACGCACTAAATGCACTTTCCTAAATCAAATTTCACATGCAGTCAAAATGCAGATGCACATCCATGTATTTTTTTTCCGCTTTCTTAATGTGTGAATGGAAAAAAAGGAAAGCTAAGTACAAATCTGAACTATTTTCTTTCAAAGTGACATTACTAACAATTTTCTTTTCAAAATGAAAGGAAGACTAAGACGACACTTTTTTATTTCAAAATGAAAACTATAAAATGACACTTCAAATACTAACAACTCAAATCAAGTACAATGAAAAAAGTACAATCAACTATCTAGAAGAGGAAGACTTTACGACACTCTTCTTTTGATTTAAAATGACAATTACGACACTTGCATCAAAAACGACAGTTCGATTAGGCTACTTTCGACAAAGGAAGACTGTAAATGATTGACAAATACACAAAAACATTTACAATTCCTAACTGATGGAGGCTGAAAAATGTGAAGGAAGAAGGTTTCAGCAAGAAGATATTGATCATGAACAACAAAACTACTGAATAAAGCTAAAAACAAGGAGGAAAAAACCAACTTTCAGAGAAGAAAATAGAATCATTCAATCATCGTACCTACAACACAGGGAAACAGGGATGCATCTCACCTGCAACACACAGGAGGTGCAATGCATCTAGGTTGCACAGTTACAGATAGTGCGATGGTCCAAGGAGCGAAACTGAGCTTGGTTTTACTCAAAATTTGCAGCTAATTTCAGTGATTTAGGCTGAGTAATGATGGAAAGTAAAAACAAAGCATAAGGGTAGGATCTGATGAGGTTCTGAGCTACCACAAGGGCACTTAGAATTCTTTGTAAGTCAGACGTTCAATTCATAAACCAACCTGGTGATTGACTAAAGTAGCATTCATCTACTTCGCAATTGCATAGCAAAGGCATTTCGAAGGCTAGCTGGATAACTTCAGGCTCTGTCTGTAGTTTATAAAGCAAACAATAAACAAAAAAAACAAACTCTTTGTTCTCCAACGGAGTCGCCATTTTGTTTTAGGGAAAACTAGTGTCCATTCGAACTGCTAGTCCCACTAAGATGGGTAGCTATCTTAGAAACAAACAATGAAAGCTTTTTAAGAGTTCCTTTAAGTGTGATAGATGGAAGAGAAGAAAAGAGGACCAACCTGGATCTTCCACTTTGATCCTAGCTTGATTTCTCCTTTCCTTGATAGAATTTCCACTCCTCTCCTACTTGTCCCGCTTCAAAGAGTACCTGTAGAGTCAAAGTAACAACAAACTATCAAAGCATCTCTATCTAAAACATCATAAACAATGCGGAATCAGAAACACATTGACCATACAATTGCATTCATAAACAATAAGATTCACAAATACACAATTATATGGAGGAAAACTCAAAGAAATTTATTAATAGTAATGTAAGAGAGGATTACAACCCAATGTCTAATCCAGCATCATCCTCCCAGTTGTAGAAGCCCTCTTCACCTTATGAACAAGCAAATCACCCAACAATGCAATGTCTCTTCTCACCAACAAACCAACAGCACTTCCTTACAAAATACAAAATTCTAGCCTCCAGATCTCTCAGATGAGGGATCCATTTGTAGATGTATTGCAAGGGTGTGACTCAGCTATGGGTTTTTTATTAGTGTCATTCCACTGATAGTTCTTGGTTCCACTTGGATATTTCATTGATCTCTTACTCATCCCTGGGAAAATTCAGAGAGGCAAGTGTCATAGGAGAAGTTTCTGGAAGATTCCATGATCATCCACCTTGCAAACTGTCTCTGCCATTTGTCTATTCTCTCTCATCGCACCCCACAGAAGGCCATTTCAGTATGCATCGCACCTAGCTAGTTTGGCAGTCAGTATGCATCACACCTTGTCCATGGAGCAATCTGTATGGTCCAGTTTTGGCCAGTTCTGAGTAGTTTTTCAGGTGGAACTTATGGGAAATGATGTAATCAGTTTACCATGATCCTTTAGGGTATGAGACAACACTTTTATGGATTTAAGGAAACCTCATTTTATGGACATTGAGTTTGGGGTTTCAGTGCCCAAATATGTCTATAACAATTGTGCACATGATTCGAGATCTGCAATTGTTGAGGTCATCATCCTACGAATATGTCTTTGTGTATGCATAATGTGTGAATGGATCCATGTGCATCAGAGTTCCCAAGGCTGTGATATTTGATGTGGGTGTTCTTTAAATCAGGTTGGTCAACTTCTTTGTGATTCCTTTCTTAGACGTGATCATTAAATGAATCTGATACAAAATTTGCATGCACTTTTACTGCCTAGTTTATTGCAACTAACTTTAGGCTTACAGATAGTTTATTGATTGGTGATCCGTGTGGATCATTGTCTCCTTTTCCATAATATAATGTTTTAACTTCTTCACAGCTTGCACCAAGCTATAGAGCTCCTCTCGTAGGTATTGGATGGTGTATTTGGTGACATATGAGTCCCAAATACACCTCTCCTGTAGCTAGTTTCTTCATAAAAGATGGTATGGATATAATGAATAATGTTAGTGGTTAAACATAGAATAAAAAAACATTGAATTAATTGAAAACAATGTATAAAAAAAACTAAAACTAAACTAAAATATGCAACTTGAAACAAGCCAATGAATCTAAAAAAATTAATAAAGGAATGGGAAAAGGGCCCTCTTTATTTATTGTTGGTAGTGGAAGAGTTATGAATGAATTTAAAAGACACTTGAAGAGATTTTCTTGAGCAATAGTGCTCAATAGCTCTCGATAAGGATTTCCCCTTCTCAGTCTCTTTTGCAAGTTCTTCCTCTCTCAAAGAAGCAAAGGAAACCCTCTCAATGGTGGAATCCTCTTAGAATTGATATGCTTGATTTCTTTGGAGCAATTTTGGCAGCATAAAAATGCACAAATTCTTCCTCTTTTTCAGTTATGCATGCTCTTTCATTTATAGAAATATTAAACACCTATCCCTCCTTTGGATCATCAATGAGGCTTTTTTATCTCATAAATGAGATGAGAGCTACCATCCTCCTTCAATTAAGGCTTCTTGGTTCTCAAGGTTTGAATGTTCAAACTTATAAATTCAATATTTTTAGTATTATTCAAGAAAATGCGCCTGCCGAGGTGTTGACTAGGCTTTCTAGGACCCTTGCAGCCATCAAAGAAAAGGTCGAGAGGGTGCAATAAAATGTCTTTGGAGAACTCGTGAGGGTTGATTTTGTTAAACCAAAATTTAAAATGTATCCTTTGTACATGTTTCTTATTTACTCTGAGTGCCTTTTGTTTTGTACAAATGAATGTGCCATTTTTTCATAATAATAGTTGCCCCCTGGTGTATGAAGTTAGGAGCAAACGTATAGTTGAAATACATCATGTCTTTTTGTTCTCAACGATGAGTCTTGTCGACTTCTTCAGAGAGAGAAACTTCTCATGGAGATTATTATAGGAAAATATCTTGATTGATAAATGAAATAAAAGCATGCTCGAAAAAAATACCAATACAAAAGTGTCTATATGATGCGTGCATGTCCCATGGTTGTTATGATGACTTTGACTGAAATAAATACACAAGAAAATCATGCCAAATCGGCATTGAAGTGGTTGATGTGTTGTTAGTTGAAGAAAATAAATTCTCGCACTCTCAAGAGTATCTTTTTCAAATAGACTAAATTGGGCACCCCAATGCATTAGATATAAAGCATTGTTGAAGGAGGTGTGATCTGGATACATGGGTCTTCAAATAAATGAGAGAAATGCAATGGTCATGAAGTACGATACACCACAGATGTGAAAACATGTGCTGGTGTTGAACATCCATGGATCGGTGAAATTGGTGTGAAATGAGGGTTTCAATTGTTTCACTCAAGATTATCCCAAAAAGGTGGGGAACAACCAAGGTACTGCTTCGATTCTGGAAGGTGATTATTAAAGGTGGCATAAAATAACTGTCTGAAAGTGGTTCCGATAAATCCATATGAAGATGAGGTAGGTAATGCAACATAGTGGGTCCAAGGCGTGGTAACAAAGTTTGACAATGCTAGCACTTCATAATTCCTCTAGGTTGAGGAGAGGAACCTAAAGGTAACCACAAACCAATCTTTAGGGCTAGAAGTTATCCATTTCAAACCCAAAGAGGTCTCTCTCTTTTGAAATTTTCTAGATCTTAGGCTAGATCTATAGATTAAGGTAGAATAATTTTAACAGTTTGATGGTAGGGGAGAGGGATAATCCATTGGTAATGGAGTCAATTCAGTGCTATGATGGGAAAATGAGGAATCCTTAGACAGGGGCAAGGTAGGCAATCATTTTGGTGTCTCTGTCAAATTTCATTGAAGAGAGGTGAGTAGAGGAATAGTCAATTGATAATATCTCAAGGATCTAGCTAAGTATGAGTTTTAGATATCATGATGAAGGAAAAAGCACTGAAATGTTTAGTTATATATAGTAGAGCACCTAAAAGTGAATTATGAAATAATTTCTTTTAGCTAAACATTGAAGATATTACATTTAGGCATGGTTATAATAGAAGATAAATAAACATAAACAAGATATAAATGTCACCATAAATGATTGACACAGGAATCCTTGAACAAGTATACTTTGGCCTTCATCATTCACTAAAATTTTCAAATAAAATTGTACAATTCACAATGTCTCTTCTTTATCACACAATGACCAACCCTTTTCTGAATCAAAATTACATCATCTATGCATCAAAAAACATTAGTTCATCCCTTTATGATCAGAATTGGATCATGTTGTAGCGGCTACAACCACCCTCCAAAATTTTGGCTCGCATGCAAATTTTGGAGCCTACCTTGGATCCTACGATCAATCATCTTTGGTCACTTGTTGCTAAGTTGATGATCTCAAGCTTCCCCTCCTTGATGTTAAGAGTTGTTAATGTTCTCACCTTTATGCAGCATGTGTCACCTTTGGGAATAGGGGTTGTTGTTGGGCATACAAAGGGAATGTTGTTTTGATTCAAGGGAATTGTGTGCGTATGAGTGGTTGTCATCACATAGACATGTTTCACACACACTTCATGTGCTCCTGTCATGAAGGTTGTTGCAAGAAAAGTATGTCTTATGCATTCTAGATGGTCTACGTTGTTTCACTAAGTTTCCATGTGCAATCGTAGTTGATTCCTATCATTGTTTACATATGTGTCACTGATCTCACACTTAGCCATTTCCCAAGCAACCTAGCCTCATTCAGATTCTTGGAACTTTTCACTTTGCTTATGCAACCATCAAGCTTCCTCCCTTGCCTGCTGAAACCCTACAGTACACAGAGACCCCAACATCCCATGGCATCCAAAACTTTGCAATGGTTTCCTCCAATGTCCTTCCCAGCCAAAACCCATTGTCAACATAAATTGTGCAGTATTGCCTCTCAGTTTCCCGGGTTGCACTGCATTCAAAAATTGCACAGAGGTGTCCTCCCAGGACCCCCATCCTGCAGCAGTGTCATCTGCCTCAAAAATGTGCAGTGTTGTCCAAGATGCGTTGTCTATCTTGCATCTAGAAACTACACAAATGGGCCTCCTATGGCCTCATCCCAGTAGCAGTCACTTCGCGTTGAAATGTGTTGATCCATCGCTCAGTGACTACAGGGAAAGGTGACATGTTGAGATCATTCCCAAGGAGTCGAGGAGAAGGACCAAGAGGCTAAGTAATGGAGAATATCAAGACTGCATGCAAACTCCATCGGATGCATGATCATCTCAAGGGTAAGTATGGTAAGTAAAGAACACCTTTCGAAGTACAACCTTTAGTTGAGTTTGTAGGAATGCTTGTCATTGTCATATCATCTTTTCCTCAATAAAATGCATGTACACAAACGCAAAGATTCATTTCATGTGTTTACTCTACATGTCATTCTTCCTTTTCACTTGTTTGACCAACTATCATCTTCGGCATGTTGATTTCTATGTCATGCTTGTGACCTTGTTCTGGTGATGTTGAAGGTTTGTGTTTGAGTTGTGTTCACTATGTAAACATCTATCGCACTCACACATGATGTTGTGAGAACTATCGTGCAAGTGTCAACACAGTTGTCCGAAGGTCTATACAAAGTGTCACACTTGTCGCTTTCACCATTAGACAATCCCGCAGTCAGTCACACTTAGACATGTTATCTTGTTCGTTCGACGTGTCTTGACGTCGATTCATGTTGAGTGTGTCTTCGCAAGGTCATGTATACACAAGTTCACTCGCTCACACACTTAGCTATTTTGTCGAAAATATGTCGATCGGACCACCCTCCATCAGTCAAACCTTTTTTGAGTTACACTACGAAATTTGAGCCCTCAGTGACCAAGTATTGTTGCCCAGAATTGCGCAAAGCTTGGGGCTGCCTCCCAAGAAGTCTGTATTACGTAATCCTAGAATCGACCTGGCTAACTGTCACCCAGAACAACGTCGAAGTTTCCCAAGAATCCATCTCAATCTACGCTGCCCGCAAGCCAATCCATCAAGCCTCCTGCTGGTCAACAGGAGAGGTTGACCAGGCAGTGACCATAGGAGAACTCATCCCAAAAATTGTGGAGAAGTTGCCAGCATTCCTACCTCTGTTGACTGAATAAATTGTGCAGCCAAGAGGGACAGGCACCCGCTGCTTATCACTGCACTGTCTTTGAAAATTATGTAGTTCTATCAGTCAGTCCCCCTACCAGCCTGCATGCTACTCCTCCTAAAAATTGTACAATTTTGCTGGACTGTCCACCAGCTGCCCGACACCCCACTCAGGCTAGAAACTGCGCAGACATGTTCAACATGACTACCTCCCAATTCTATGCATTTTTGGTCAGCAAGCTCCTGCAGCCTGCTCCCAGCCTCCCCTGAAAATGTATCTAGTTTTCACTGCCAGTGTCCTCTGTTGCCCACATTGCCTTCCTAGGAAAAATTGCGTAATTCTACCTCCCAGCTGAACCAAATCCCATAGAATGTCACTATTGTTCCCAAAATTCTCATCCCAGCCTCCCAGTGACCTCTGTGCAATTTTTCTTGACAGTTCCCCAGAGCCTTGCATCCCAGCCTAACATGTACTTTGCACTGTTTTAGAGCCTTGTCCTCTCTCCCAATCACCTGCACCTAGAAACAAAAGATATACATCATGGTAGACTAGGGGATTACTAGATTCGATGTCGTCTCGTCATGATTGATTGTAGAAACATGGACATGGATGATACATGGTACAATGATGAATGGGATGAACAAGGAACACATTCTAGAAGACTTGCTCACGATTGGATGAACACATGAAGCAGACCAAGTAGAAAGCGAAGGATACACATGCACATGCATGAACTATCAAGCAAACTCTGAGACCATTGAAGACTCTGTGCACTCTTTCTTGCGAAGGTGAAGCTATGGTACACCATGGGCACACTCATCACACAGCAACACAATAGCTTGACACGAATAGCATAACCAGCATGTGCATACCAGTAGTGTCATGTCAATTTTTGTCATAAGTTGCCTCAACCACATCTTTATTTTGGGTCATACTTGTGTAATCAATGTAATGTAATGTGGAATTCCAAGAGACCCATGGATGAAGTTAAAGAGTCATGTAAATCTAAGATTCATCTAAGTCGAACAGTAATGAGGGAAGTTGAAGAGTCACAAGGGTTAATTTCACCCTGGGCTATATAGACCCCTCATTTGTACATGCAAAGGACTTTTCACCTTGGCTCCTCCCACATAGCCTTGAGAGTCTGTAGTATTTTCTTTGGGGATCAAGCAGTTGCTCCAATGCCCCGCTATCGAGGGTAATGATGTTTAGCTTCTCTACATTAGGCTTCTCATGTTTCAATAAGTCTTGTAGTGGAGTGTCTCACAGCAGTTTTTGATTGGTGCACACCCCTCTTAGCCAATATGAAAAAAAAATTTACCTCTATCCAAAAAGGTTAGACAAAGAACTTTGGATATGGAACCAAATTGTGTTCTTTCTTCTTTGAGAGAGCACTAGGGCTTCGGCCCAAGGTATTATCCACCATCAGCAGGCCAAGGGATCCATGAATGGGTAGATGGGTTGATATAATGAAGAGACTAGGGGAGAATTTGTTATAGCACCATTTACCACCCTTGGTATATTTGATGCTCTGTGTTACAGCCTAGGGAAATCCTTCCCTTTCTAGACTTGGTCCAAATTATAAAAAATGATGTTTTAAATCCCATACGTTTTTTTTCCCTGTATAAAACGCATGTACATGTGGTTCGGTTTATAACCAACCCGCGTGTATGTGTTAAAACATTAAAAAATATAGAAAGTCCTTAATTTCGGGTAGAGTTTACGGGTTTTACCTGTTACTCACCTACTGTAGCTCGTGACCCAACTGTTTCCCAACTAAAAAAATTAATTTGGAGAAGTATAAATAGACCTCCATAGGAAGGCCTAGAGGAGTATTAAAGATTGGATATTGATATTATAGTTGATTATGTCCCTGATCAAGTCTGAAGAAATCCCTGTGCCTTCTGCACTCCCAATTCATAGGAAACCTATGTTTCCTTCTTGAGATGTCCTTCATTTCTTTATGGTATCCTTGTGTATACCTATGGAGGAGGATTCCTCAGGCCTGAGCAGGAAGGATCCAGAGGACGGTTTCGCTTAGATTTGGTGAACGACCCAAGTTGTAGTTCTTTCATACTTTCTTTTACATCAATAAAGAGGTGTTGTTTTGTTCTTAATATTTAAGGTCTTAATGCATTAATCTATGTTATGATTTTCTTATGAATCTTATGTTAATGCTTATTTGCTTACATGCTTATATGACCTAACACCTTTATCATGAACATGCTTTCTATTACTGTTGTTGTATATGA